>CM068379.1:41006607-42220209 GCA_034770075.1 Aralia elata | reverse complement strand
ACCGGTATTGCCGCACACCCTTTTGATTTCATCGGACTGAGTCTTACGGTATTTTGGCTAAAACTGTCTTGGGTTGGGTTGTGGGGTTATGTTCATTTGAGATGAAGCTGATTAGGGTGGCTGGTTTCGGGAAGGTTTCGAAGGGTATAGGAAGGTTTGTCTAGGCTGTTGGGAATCGGTTTTGGTTAGAGAAAGTATTGTTTTGTTAAAGACAAAAGGACGTGCCCTGATGGGCTTTTGGCTACGGACTCCCACAAGTCGGGAGAGGATCAGGTCCTACGGTAGTTCGTTCTTCAAAGAAAGAGGAGACAAATGGATGATGCTTTTTTTTATAAAGCGTTAGTAGAAACCGGCTTCACCGAGTCAGAATTGATGGCGCTGTGGTGAAACACCGCTCACCGTCCATCTTCTTGCAATATGAGGGTCTTCCTCCGGACAAGCACCTTTCTTAAATTCACAAAAGGTCCCTCCCAGCTCGGGGCAAACTTCCCCTGTGGCTTCGTCTTGACAAGGCATGACTCTCTTTAGCACTAGGTTCATTTTCCTTGAACTTTCCTGAAGGTTTTACTCTTTTTATCGTTAGTTTTACGATCGAGTAGATTCTTTGCTGATATAACTGACCGTGCAAAATTGCAAAATAGCAGCCACCCTCCATTTTTCATCAAATTAGGTCCAATTGGTTTGTACAAAACGACTTTGCATACCCAATCCTCCTCGTTTATGCTGAGGCAATCAATCCAAGATTCTGGTGGGGAGATGCCATCTCAACCTCAACTTGGGCAGAACAGCCTCCCATTCCATATACCAAAGCGTATAGGGTTTCTGTTGCCCCTGTAGAAGTACGGCATCCGAAGTTCTGTACGCCAGTCAGGTGAGTGAGAAGGTTAGCAGATTCGGCCATTCCTCGATGATTGGCAGACACATTCTCGCCGTTGATCTTCTTGATATTCTTATTTGCAGCCTCCACAGCCCCATTCATCTTAGGACTGGTCAATGACAGAATTGAGGTGTTTTGTTCTCTTATAACTGGTCATTATAATTCCTTCAAGAGGGCATTGCTTCAAATTATTGGCCATTGTCGGAGACTTAAGACCTCAGGTTGCCCAGTATCGGCAAATGGACATTATTCCTGAATTATTGAATACGAATGACTGACCTCCTGCAGTTACTTTGGGGGGGGGAAAAGGAAGCTGCTTTTACCCATTTAGTGAAAGTAATCGATCATGCCGAATGATTAATTAATCGGTGTTTCGGTGCTTGCTTTGGGGCTCTACTGGTGCCGATTTAACATCCATACACCACATTGACGAATGGCTAAGGGGAGAGGGTCAATACAATGCAGTTCATCTAGTTGAGGACGCCATCATGGATTAACATTTGTCGTTAGCGCTTGGCATTGGTAAACATCGTTTGACATGATCATCCGCTCAGTCGGGCCCTTTCCAGTGTTAACCATGTAATGCCTCCGTTCCTCAAGATTCTTTTTGTAGCCAGCATACGGTTCCACTCATGTGTGGCCCACACACACCCTCCAACCCATGTTCAGTTCGTTTTCCGTAATCTTATGGGCCTCCGTTTTCATTTACAACCTCGCAACAATCCCTCAAAACTGGCCCATCACCTCCTTGTACAGTGGAATCCCCCGCTTCAGATAAACACCTCATTGTCCATCTTTTGGAATTCTCAAACCTCTCAGCCTCGGCTTGTTTTGGTCGGGTGAGTGGATCTATCCCTCAGATACTCCCTTATGTTGTGATACCAAGGCTGCTTTAGCAGAACCACCTCCTCCGATAATACTGCCACATGCTCCTCGTATGCCGGGGAATTTTGTACCGCTATTTCAATCTGTGGAACGTCCCTGCTTTTGATTATGTGGATTAAGTAAGCCAGAGTTGCCAATGCATCGGCAAAATCATTCTGTCCCCGGGGGATATGTCAGAAAGCGATATCTTCAAACTCTCGCATCAATTGGATAACACATCGGTGGTATGGAAGTAACCGGAGCTCTTTAGTGCTATACACTTCCGATCGCCTGTCTGATTACCAGCTCTGAATCCCCGAACACCGGCTAGTCTCTTCACACCCATATCGCGGTCAAAATGGAGTCCCAATATACATCCCTCATACTCAGCTATGTTTATTCGAATTACTGAACTGCAATTTAGTGGACCACGGGGTTATTGATCTCCGGTGATAGAGACCAGGACTGCTTTCGGCTCCCCGCCACTTCAGCATTCATGGCACCATCAAAGTACAACTTCCAGAACTGCCCCTCGTCATCACATCTCGTGTGTAAGACCCAGAATACATCTCTCCAGGCAAAGGAGTTTCTAAAGGCTCCATCCCCCCTGCTGGCAATTTTGGCAACTGATATCCTTTTTCTGTGCGAGTGCCGGTATATCCACAATGGCCTTAATCTTCGCCGGATCCAACTCAATGCCCCGATTACTAACCAGGAATCCCAAGAGCTTGCCCGACTGCACTCCGAAAGCACACTTTGTCAGATTGAGCTTCAAATTATATTTTTTGAGACCGATCGAATAACTTTTTGAGATGGGTTATATGATCAGATCCTAACCCTCGATTTCACGATAATGTCATCCACGTAGACCTCTATCTCCTTGTGCATCATGTCGTGGAACAAGGGCCATCATAGCTCTCTGATAAGTAGCCCCCGCATTTGTGAGACCGAAGGCCAATCGTCTGTAGCAGAAGGTGCCCCAAGGGGTGATGAAAGCGATCTTTTCCCGGTCTTCCTCCGCCACCATTATCTGATGATACCCCGCAAAGTAATCAACAAAAGAGTACATCTAGTATTGGGTTGTGTTATCCACCAAGATGTGTATAAAAGGCACTGGGAAGTTATCCTTGGAGACTGGCCTTGTTCAGATCTCTATAGTCGACACATACCCTCACCTTCCCTCCAGGCTTAGCCATTGGGACTATATTGGACAGCCATTCTGGGTTAAGTGGACACCATAATGATTCCAGCCTTGAAACTATTTGACGATTTTCTTCCTTCACCTTTTAAGCTCCACTCCGGTTTTAGCTTTCTTAGTTTCTGCTTGACAGGCTTTGAAGCCCTCCTTGATGGGCAACCGGTGTACCACAATGTCGGTGGACAATCTGATCATGTCCTCATGAGACTAGGCAAAAACATCCTCATACTGGCTTAGCAACTCGGTTATTTCTGTTTTCTGGTTAGGGGTCAGATCTGTCCATATCTTGAGCTCTTTGGGTTTGTCAGGGGTTCCGATATTTATGGTGAAGGTTTGTTCTAAGTTGGGTTTTGGTTTGTCTTCGACCCATCCTTTGATCTCATCAGGCGTGTCGTCATTATCTGTCTCATCCTGCTCAATGCCCATTAAATCGAAATCCAGCTCAATATCAAAATCATAGTCATCCTTCAAATTCGAAAAATCGTTTGTTAGGCAAGAAATACTCAAATTGGTACACCTGATATGAAACAAAAATATTTGTCATATATATAAGTCATTTTCCCATAATGATCATCTTTAAGATAACATGACAAGATAACATAACTATGCAAAATTCAAAATAAGGGACAAAAATTGGTATCCATTCATCCCCCACCATCCGGGGTATACCCACCCTGACGCCATATTTTACCCTCGTTTGGATATTACTTACTGGCTCAATCGTCCAGTTGTCGGTGGTCAGATCGGCGCCGGAATGCGACAGATGAAAGGCGGCTTCGCATCGGAAATTTCCTCGATGACTACAGCCACATCGCATTGGTCCCTCTTTATAACCTCTTCAGGAATAGTCAGCCCTGCCCAATTGATGGCAGGCACACTTTGTTGGGCTCCTGACGGTGTGGCAACATCCTTCCCTTTTCCACTGCTTACTGACTATCCAGGGATATAACACTTGGTTTCAAACTCTTGCATGACCTCCTGCAGGAAACTTTCCTTTTTGGTCGACTCATCATTCGTGGGGGTCAATTTTTCACCTCCTGTCTCAGACACTCGGCTTGCTAGTACCTTGTTCATTGTTGACTTTCGGTATCAGACTTGTCGGCCAGTCGAGTTGGGGTCTCCCCTTGAGAGTGTTTCTGTTCAACGCCTCTATAATACCCACCAACCCTGCCTTGCCTATTCGATTGGGCAATTGAATAGGCTCAGTAATTCCTTGACTGTTCTTTCCCAACCCTCGCCCAGGTCGAAACTTCATCTTCATCATTTCTCTAGCAATAAAGGTAAGTTCAGGAGGAGACCTTAGGTTTTTTTTTACGGCTAGAGCCCCCAGACATCTGTAGTGTGGGGAGTACTGATTTCCAGCGCTGGACTGAAAACTTGGCAGGTACCCCTCGCCCACCGATTCGTCCAAATTAATCATCGGCAGGCCGTTCCTGGAAGAAGAAAGGCCATTACGCTCTGCAGAGACCGTCACCAGATTCCCGTCGATGATAAACTTAATTTGCTGGTGTAGCATAGAGGGAACTGCCCCCGGCCCATGTGTATCCATGGCCTTCCCAATACCATGTTATAACTTGCTAGGCGATATCCAGGACTTGGGAATGAAATATCGAAAGTACAAGGCCCTATCTCCACAGGCCAATTCTACCCTCCCCCATCGTATCCTTCCGGGATCCGTCAAAGGCTCATACCACCACCACATAAACTAGCCCGCAGCCGCTTGGGATTGACGTTCATTTTTTTCAATGTACTGAATGGGACAGATATTCAATGCTGATCCCCCATCAATTAGCACCCCATTCATAACATATCCTGATGAGATTACCGCAATATGCAGCGGTTTCCGGTGCCCCCCTTCCCTCTCTGGGGATATCATCATCTGTGAACGATATTACATTATTTTCTAACAGATGGTCCCACTAGATGGCCGAATCCTTCTTTGCTAATCACCTTGGGAATGTGTGCCTCTTCCAGGAACTTTGGCCAGAATTCTGCAGTGATCGTCAGATGATAATACCAAATCCATGATCGATGTCAGAGTCGATTCCTCGCTCAATACCTTGCCCCCATTGCTTCTGAAAGATTCATCTTCCTTAAGAATTCCACAGCTTTCTCCTCGGATATATTTTCGTTCTTCTTCCCTTTGCTCTCAAGGACTCGTCTTGGAAGATATAAAATGATTCCCCTTTGATGTTACAGAAGCACAAACTGGCCGCCTCCTCCGATACTCCCCCGTAATTCCACAGTACTATTTTCAGACAGCTAATGGGGATTTGTGGTCTTGCTGCAATGGCGAGAAGTTTCGGAGCTGTTAACCTGATAGGCGCCTCTGTGATACCCCTGCTCAGACCCGCCAACCTAATCGGTGTCCCTCGTATATTTTCCTGATCACTTGTCATGCCAATCATCTCATCGATTCTCTTTATACAATTCAGCCTTGGTGGTCCTCCGGCTTCGCTGACTTCCACCACATTGACCCCTTCCCCATCATGCTTAGGCAGGGGATTGACCTTAACATTTGGTGACTCTGGCTGTTTCCACCACGATCTCCCCGCTATCGATCATGTTCTGAATCTTGTGCTTCAGCGCGCCCAGCATTCCTGAGTATCATGACTAGGGGAACCCCGAATGGTACGCCACACTTCTTACTCGGGTCAAATCTTCTCCCTTTCGGGTCAATTGGGGGTGCCAAATTGGACTATCTTTCTCTGTGCTATTAATACTGCCAAAATCTGTTCAAGAGGATCCCCAAGCGGGGTGAATACCCGATCTCTGGTGGTCTCAAATCTTCTTCGTCCGTTCCCATCCTTTTGATTATCGAAATTAGGTTGTCGGGGTGGCACAATTCTCTGTATTTGTACTGGAGGGCTATTCTCCACCTTCCTAGATGATTCCCTGCAGGATGAGGGAAACATCTTCCTCGTTTCTCTTTTGGGTCCTGCGAGAAGCACTGCCATAGTTTCCACTCTGGATTTTCTCCGCAACTTTTTCTAGAGCTGTGAAGTCTCGGATCTTGCTAGACTTTAACCCCATGTCAACCATTTCTCCATGCTTATCATTTCGGCAAAAGGTCTTCCAATCCCCGCTATCACTCGCTCATAATAGGGCGCCTCCTGAATATCCACAAAAGGTCAATTACCATCTTCCGCCTCGCTCATTGGGGGATTCAACCTGTGCAGCCATACCTCTCCACCGCTGTGCATAGTCCCTAAAAGATTCTTTTGGTTTGCTTCTTGACCTTTGTCATCTGATATCTGTCAGGGGCCATCTGTGCCTGGAAGCTGTATTGTGTCAAGAAAAGTATGGGCCAACTCCTCCCAGTTGTGGATCCGAGCATTATCAAGGCGGGCATCATACCAAGTTCTTGCTTCTCCCGTTAGGCTCTTTTGGAATAACTGCATCCTCAGTCCTTCGTCCTCTGTTATAAGACCCAAGTTCCCCCAATGTATATCTTCAGTTGTGTATAAGGGTCTCCCTTTCCCCATTATATTTCTCAAATTCGGGGATCTTGAACTTCTCCGGATACCTGGTTCCTGGAAAGACACACAGATCTGAATAATTTACCCTGCCCAGGGAACCTATGCCTTTCAGAGACTGGATAGTCTCTTCCATCTGCTTCATTTTCTTTCGAAGATCATCAGTGTCTCCCTCCTATGGAATAGTGATTACTGTCCTGTTAGGTGTAGGAATGGCTTTTGGGATGACTGGCTCGCCCTTAGGCTGGGGGTTGATCATCCTTAGGCGGATCTTTGTTTGGCGGATCCTGTCTCAGTAGCAACTGCTCTTTCAGCATCGTGGCCATTTTCGACATCCTGTTTTTTAAAATCATCGAATTCCTCCCGAGATATGGAACCAGGATTAGGAGGTGGAAGATTAGCCATTTCAGATGTAGAAATCCTGGGCTTTCTTAGATCGCAAACTCGTTTGAGGAGCAATCCTACAGGGGAAAACGGTTTTTGAAGTTTAGTCTTGGGAAATGAAAGATGTGGGTGCATGCGCCTAAAGCTGTAACTTTTGTGTTTTTTGGGTTTTTTAATCTTTCCCTACAAAACAAAATGTTAGCAGTCCTCATTGCAATAATAAATGCTAGACCACGAATTATTATGTATTTCCCAGCTATTCCCTGCAAAACATAGAGGTTAGTACTTTTCTTTTGACAAAAAGGGGAGGTATATATAAAAATATTGAATGGGACTATGACATTTATACGCGTAAACATAAAAGGGCATAAGGAGACTTTCCCTGTGTTGGGTTAATCTGAGGCTGACCTACCCTAAGGTTACTTCTCCGCGGCTTTTCGGCATGAAGGTCCCCAAATCTTCCGCAATCTACTCGTCTGAATCCTTTCGATTGGAGTGGATCTGGGTGGTGCGTTTCCGGAGCCATCTCCGGGGTTCGAGTCTAGTAATAAGCAAACCGACAGGTTTGCCTCAAGAGGAGGTACACTCTCAACATAACATTCACATTCAATCGTCCTCACCGTTATGCAAATGATTACTTTAAAGTTAAAGTAATTCCGTTCAATCCATTCATTCATTTGGACAAAAACACACATTCACACAACAACAAGTAAAACAGGTCAAAATATCGCACGTACATACACATTCATAAATTTTTAAAGGATAGGATAGCATCAAGATTTGAACGCGGCTTAAGCCCTCTAATGTCCCCAGCAGAGTCGCCAGCTATCGACGCTGAGAAAATCGCTCCTATGCTAATTATTACCCTTTCCAATTTTAGCCTTTCTATTAAATGATTTTTTTGGAAAAGGTCGGCACAAATGTCGACGGGGTTTTGAAAGATCGTTTTTTATGATGAGCCAATTGACCAGAGTCGCCAGTTGGTATATTTGAAATGGATGTACCAACTCATCCGAGCTTCGTTTTTGTAAATCGCTGGCTCATATGTGACTCCGAATTAATTGGCCTGCAAACCGAGATTCATAGAGTTCGGGGGCTTGCTTAAGCGAGGGAAGGTGTTAGGCACCCCCCGACTTCCGTGAAACACGATTACCGCAATCTCGATGCTTTTCCTATCCTTAAATTCTTAAAATGTGTGTGTGTGCACCCCGTGTGTGCCTATGTGAATGTTGTGGTGAGTTTGCATGAAAAAAAACCATTTGATTTTTTGTGAAAAGTCGTGCTTTAATTTGAGAAATGCTTTAGAATGTCTTTTGGCCTATACGAGAAAGCTTTATTATTATTATTATTTTTTTGTGAGAAAGGTTTGATTTTAATTGTCAAAAGCTATGAGATTTTCATTAGGTGTCGTTTTTGGCAAAATAAGAGTTTTTTAAACCTTCGTCAAAATAGGAATCGAGACCTATAACGTTGTTTTTCATAAATAAAATGACGGGCAACTTCTAGGATCTCTTTAACCCTATGCACAAAAGATTTAATAAAACGTTATTTATTTTTATAAAACCATTTTTTGTGATGTTTGAACACAATTTTTTCTTTAGCCTTCTCGTTTTTAAATAGGAATCGACATTCCATTAGCACTTCCAATTTTAAGCCTCGTGGTGCTAATAACCTAATTTGATTGATTTTTATGGAAATCTTCATCGTTTTTATCTTTGAAATTAATTTTTGTGTCGTAAATCAAAATCAAACATTTAAAATGCGTGGGGGCTATTCATCGGGCATGTGAGCCATCAAAATAACCCCAAACGCCCATAATCACATATTCCACTATTACGGGGCCTTAAACCCGATTTTTTCAACTTGATATCGTTTTAAAGGCCCGACAATTACATATTTACATTAAAGGGTACCCTCGACCCTACTACATACACCCAAAAATGTCCATCATCGGATTTGGAACCACGGGGTCGCGTTCCTAGGCTCACATCCAAAATTGCTACACACCCACAAAATGGATTACTACAAAAAATAAAACAACACCGGGTTGCCTAACACACCACAATATCCTAAAATAGCAATCTAACTACACTACGCATAATACCATTACCATAACGAGCTAAAAAATCACCAAATGGATATCATCGGGCCATTAGGAAGAATTTCGTTCCGTTGGAACCCTCACCTAATAGTCCTTAATCCACGTATCCACAATAATATACAAGAAAAACTATATTTAATATAGCCCGAATGACAAAAAGTTTTAACAAAATGATATAACAAAAATGCTATAAAAAAAGGGCTTTTCACCTTGCAAATGACACCACGATGCGTTATAAACTCGTATATTAAATAGTAGTAGAAAGTGCATGTGATACAATCTAACAAAAGGGGTATAAATCCTCACTTTTTCTCTCTTTTCTCTCCTGTCCCGTAAGCTGCCTGCTGCTGCTTTCTTTCTTCTTTTTTCTCAAACTTCTTTCCCCTAGATGAAAAAATGAAGAACTGCATTGATAAAGGCTGCCAGAGGCAGCCGCAGATTGATCCGCGGCTTGGCCGCAGATTGGATCTGCGGCTAGCCTCAGTTCCCCCCCCGCGCTGAGCCTCGGTTTTTCTCCCGCGCCGCGCTCGAGTGTCCGTGTCGTCAGTCGTCCCCATCATTGGCCCGCCAGATTGATCTGCGGCTGGGCTGGGTTGATTTTTTCAATTTTTGTAACGCACCTGGATTCTCATGTCGTACTGTTGGTTTTCGCTGAAAGGCTTGTATTTTGCAGTCCGGGAACCGCTGGGATACGTGCCATATCATTCAGGAATGCTCGTTTCGAATGGCTGCGACATGACACAAGATTTTGTATTTGGAGCTTGGTTTTTCAAGGGCGCTGCCCACCCCGATCTCCACCAGCCTCACCGACGAGTAGGCAAGCGAAGTGGCCATTAGTCGATTCCTGATATCCGCTCGTTGTCGTGGTCGGGCTTTGATCGCCAAGTCGTTGTGGTGGCTTTGAGTGTTCGTACTTATGTGTCCACCTTTCGTTCTCGTAGGCTGGGTTAATTGACGATTTTGCCCTCCTGTCAGGGTTAGTATACGAAGGTGCAAAATTTAGGTTGTCTACAAGAAGTTGATCCCCTCGATTACCTAAAACCTATTAAGAGAACCAGTTTAAATACTGACAACCTCCGTATATGTTCATGGTCATTTGCCGACCACTCAGCTTAATCTTTCATTTTATTGAAACTTGAATTCTTATTCCTTCACGATTGATATTCATTGTTTAAAATTTTAAAAGTTAGTTTTTTTTTCTAACCATGATATATCACCCTTGTATTTAAACTTGCTGAGAAAAATTAGTAGCTTACCCTTGCGATATCACGACGTTTATTTCGGTTAAGCCAGAGACGTTCAAGAAGGACAAAGGAAAAGGAAAAGTGCAAGAATAGATAATGCATGCTTAATTATAGTGTAATCCTATGTAAGTTATTTATGTAAACCTTTTGAGATTATTAAGGTATGTAATAAGTTAAGGTTATTAGACCTTTGGGATTTATTGTAGAACCTTATTGTAATGAACAGTGCATGTTTATTAATTCCGCTAAAGTTATAGAATGTTTATGATGATGATGGATCGTGAGCACCGAGCCCGAGGTTTGGAAACTCAGATTTGGGGGCATCACAACTGAGGATGATTGCCTTGCATTCGGATAGGCGAAATGTTTCTGTTTCCTTGGGGTTGCCCCTATAGCACCAGGGAGACATCCTCTTCTTTCTTCTTATGGCCTCTTTTGGGCGTGTTTCCATAATTTCCTAACTGAATGTGCACAACTTCTAGTGTCGTGAGGCCCTTGATTTTTTCATCTCTCAATCCCATTTCTACCATTTCTCTATGCTTTATCATCTCGAAAAACGGTTTACCAATGCCAGTCAACACCCTTTCATGGTATGGAGCCTCCTGAATGGTCAATGAAGGTTATTACCATTTCGTTTTCCTTCATTGGTGGACTCACTTGGGCAACCAATTGTCTCCACCTTTGGGCGTAATCTCGAAAGGACTCATTAGGCTGCTTCTTGATCTTCATCATCTGATATCTGTCGGGAGCCATCTAAGACTGGAAACTGTATTGATTTAAAAAGGTATGGGCTAATTCCTCCCAACTGTGGATATTGGAGTTGTCAAGCTAGGCATACCAAGTTCTTGCCTAGCCTGTCAAACTTTTCTGGAATAGCTGCATCCTAAGGCTTTCGTCTTCAACATAAAACCTGAGTTCCCCTATATATACCTTCAAGTGAGTATAACGATCGCCTAGTCCGTTGTATTTCTCAAAATCTGGAACTTGGAACCTGTCGGGATACCTGACTCATGAAAATATGTATAGGTCAAAATATTGGACACTTCCGTAGTTTCCTGTCCCCTTCATGGACTTTATGGCATCTTCGATTTGTTTTATGTAACGATTGTAAATATTCGGATCCTTGTAATTTGAGTTTCCAAATATTTTTTAATAAAATAAGAATTTTATTAATGATATTGTGTTTTGTGTGATTAAAGGTCAACTATTGACCTAATGAATGTAATATGTGAATATGAATACGTGTTGCGATTTCATAGACGAAATAAAAGTTTTCCAAGAAAAACGCCAAAAACACTATTCATAAAACGTAGAAAACGTCTTTTTCATTTTTCGAAATTTCGAATCACGGGATATTAATTGTTCGAGGACAGGAGACGTAATCTTCAATAAAATTGGCGAAAGAAATTTCACGGTTTAGCCTGCATGATGAGTTAGAGGATCTAACTATAAGGAAATCGGGTAATCGAGAGAATTCAGAAGTGTAAACCCTAAGTGATAATGTAATAAGGGTAAAATAGACTTTTGGTTAACTATAATAATTATAATAGTTAACTAAAAAGAAACTAGAAATCGAAACTAAGTCTCGAAGTAACCGAATCAGAAATGAGCCTAGGGATTAAAAGTGGCTCGATTAGGGTTCGGGATGGCTCGACTAGGGTTGAGCTAGGATTGGTGATGACTTGGCTAGGGTTGAGCCATGGCTCAAGCCCTAGAGTTAAAACCTAAGACTTAAGAGCTAAGCAAGCTAAGATGAAATGAGACTTAAATGAAATGCTAATTAAAGCATAAAACAACTTTATAATTTTTAAACTAAGAAGGGGCATATTAGACCAAAATGGCCAGCTATGTGAGGATAAGGGGACAAGAAGGTGAGTCATCTAGCATGACTCACCATTGATAGACCAAGCATTAAAGGCATAGTTCCCCATTAATCCATTAAGCTTGCCAAACAAAGCCTAAAGCAATGATTATGTTCCTTAATCATGCATAAGTTAACCTAACTAGATATGTGGTTAGGTCAAGTGGTGGGGGATTTGGCTAGGTTATCCATACTTAGCCATTTCTCATTTCATTCATCTTCATCCCATTTTAAGAATCTAGAGAGAAAAGAGAGAAAACTAAGAAGAAAGAAAGAAAAGAAAAGAGAGAAAATCAAAAGAAAGTGTGTAATAACAATCAAGGAAGAAGGATCAAACTATTGATGTTGATCATTTAGCAAGAAAAAGCAAAAACAAGGATAATCAAGAAACAAGAAAGGTATGAATAACAACCAAGTTTTTTTTATCTATTTCTTTTATAGTTTTATAACTTTAAAAGGCTTTTTAGTATATTAAGAAGTGCTTGTTGGTGGTTGTTGATGTAAAGATCGTAGAAGGATCATGGAGAGATAAGGAAGTTGTAATATATGAGAACCTTGTAAATACTTACCGGTAAATGCTATGAAAGCGAAAACAAAAGTTAAAATCCTAAACCTATGCGTAATGGATTGAAAACTTGTAGAGGACGTAAAACGGACCAAAAAGGTGGCTATTGTGTCATGTGATATAAGCCATAAATGTATTATGGAAAGTTCCACATGGAACGGGGGAAGAATCCGCCATAACGAAGATATGACGAAAAATGTCCGTAAAGGCATTTTAAAATGATAATATAACTTAATACCGCGTGGGGGGTAGATTTTTAGCTATCGCATTCGAGCGAGTCTAAAATGATAAGGCTTTTGAAGGCCATGAAAAATGTGAGCCGTAGGCTCAAGAATGAGTTCAATCCGATGTCAGATGAATGAGTTATGTTAAAACAAAAGTTAAACGTCGAAAAATGTCGTTTATTAAAAAAGTCGTCCGAGTCGGGACTTTTGAGCTAAAATTTGAGATTGTTAGGAATTTGAGAAAATCATTCCAAATATACGAAGTTATGGTTAATGTGGTATGTTAGAAGACGAATTAGGCGTTGGGAGTTGATCACGTCATCAGAACAAAGCTGCAGAAGAAATGAAAATGGCCTTGAACCTGCTGTGTCTCAGCGCCGACCGCACTCAATTTGCCTAGTTTCAGCACCGACCGCGCTCAACCCCAGAACTCAGCGCCAACCGCTCTGAATAATGAGGAATTCAGTGTTCGAATGCACTGGGATAGAGACCTCAGCACCGGTAGCGCTGAATACTGAAGGATTTAGCGCCGACTGTGCTCAACCCTAGAGACCTCAGTGCCGCCAGCGCTGAATACTGAAGGATTCAGCACCGACCGCGCTGAATCTGCAGATTTTCAAGAATGGTTTATTTATCATAGTAACCTAGGTATACATGTTTAATACCTTCCAAGGCTTGATTTTAAGCGTATGGGAATTGAATAACTCAATGGTAGAATGATTCGAATCAACTTAGAAGTTATTTAAAAATATAATAAAAAGATTTATCGATTGATACGCGTAATGACATAATGAGGCATTGAGTGTGCGCACAAGTGTATCACTCAAGCACTCATATGACCTAAGATAAGCGTTTGATGAATAGACGTCAACACGCTAAGATAATCAATATGAGATTCAAAGAAGGTTCCAAATTAAATTGTAATAAGCCTGATAAAAGATGAGTTGAAGAATATTGTAAACCAATACTTGAAGTCTATGTGGCTAATCGGCATGTCTATGTGCATTGAATATGTAGGACTTACAAAGGGCGATTAACGCTAAAAGTCTAAATACCGCAAAAGGTAAGTGTCCTAACCTTGTGCACCTTATTATGTGCTAGTTTTATGATTTATTAACCATATTCTCATGAATGTATATAAGTATGTTATGATTACGTAATGTGCGTATATTATGAAAAGTTTCAAACCTGCAATGGTACAAGTTGATCAAATTTTACTTTAATGCTATGTTCTAATATACTTGAACTATTCCTGAAGAATGATCTAAGCCATTTGTTTCGACTAGACACATGTTAAACATTTTATTAATTTCAATTATAATCCTTTGAAATGTTATTAGTTTATATAGAGCTTTCCAACCAATTATACTTGGTATGGATTCAAGTTTGAGAATGAACAACCCTAAAATGGGGAAGATTTTAGTCAGACATTTCCCGACAAGGCTTCAAGCACCTAAAATAAAAACGCAAATGTCGTTTCAGTATGTAGTGTTAATCAACGCAGGGCATAACGGGCTGATCACCCACCGTGCCTATAAGTTAGGACGGTTTCACAGTTAAATTACTGTTGAACCTTTTTAAAAGAAGAAAAAGAAAAGTTCTTGGTCTTTCGACCGCTCAACATGACAGTCAATATGTAGATTCAAAAGTATTTGGTATTCAGAATTGTTTCAGATTTCTTCACAACTATTGTTCAGTTGTTGAAGCTTGTGTTAATGAAAATATTTAATTCTTGTTTATATTGTTATCATTAATTGTTATTACTTACTGAGTAATCAAATGCTCACCCTTGCTTGTAATTAAGTATTTTCAGCTAAGCCAGATTGTGTAGAGGGTTCAGGTAAGGATAAAGGGAAGGGAAAGGTGGAAAGATCGTAGAACGATCTGTTTTGTAATAGATAGGATGTTTGTAATGATATTTTATATATTAATATGTAAGAACACTTTAAAGGTCTTAGAACTTAGGAATTTTGACACCCCCAAATTCAGGTACCAAATACTCTGAACTTGGTCCTCACGATCTACAACATCCAAAAACCTTCAAGCAATATATGATAACTAAATGCGAAATAAATAATCATATATTGATCATTTAGAAAGGTTTACATATGGGTCCCAAGGTCTGCAACCTTAAATAGCTACAACGCGAAATATAAAGAAACAACTGACGTAGCTTGAAATACAAAATGGCGCCTAGACAAAATATAATAATGGACGACACGCAATTTACTTGCCTGAATCACTGCTCACCAATTTACTCTACGTTTCTGTTCGGTAAGCAACCTACAACATATGATTCATTCTCCGATTAGACATATCTATGTAGAAATAACATACCTAATAAATAAATATGAGCGACTCGGACTATCTATCCCATTGACCATTCCAACACTCTACTGTCCGATAGGACAGCTCCACGATCGAGGAGGAGGTAGTACCATCGACAGGGTCCATTCTAAGATGGCCGAAGGGTTCGGCCATCTTACTCTACGGATGCCGAATGGGCTTTAGGGTCCCATCAGGATTCAAAAACAGTTTAAGGTACACTTGTTAGTTGATTCGGGATAGTATTGGGTCTTACCGACCCTCTGCCAACAACGCTACGACTTCAGCTCCTGGTCGGAATCGTTCGTAGTTCGGGGATCCCTTCGGGAGCGGATGTGCCTCGAGTCTGGCTTTGGGAAGCCAAAGGTCTGGGTCTCTTTGTAAATTTAAGACTTCGGCTTTGGGTTATAACTTTGGAAGTCGGGTCCGAGTCTTATAGATATCGGGGTTCAGCTTCGGGTCTAGTATTGAACTAAACTCGGAGCAAAGGCCACGGCCTTTGGGTTTGACTATAGATTCCTCTATAGAAAGTATCTTACAGTTTGGTAGTGTACTTCAGGTCTGGCTGACCCTTCTACCGATAAAATCTTGGCTTCAGCTCTAGGTCGAAACCTTTCGTGGGCCGAGAGTCTCTTCGGGGTCGGACGTGAGTTTGTTTGGCTTCAGGGAGCCAAATGTTTGGAACTCACTAACATTTTAAGGCTTTGACTCTGAAGGTCAGGTTCAGACATTACTGATACTAGGGGTTTGGGTCTGATGACTATTCTTCTACCAAGGTTTGACTTCAGATTCCACTTTGGAAATCACTCCATAGTCTAGGGTTGGGTAACTACCGTTACCTAACCCTGTTGCTTAGGTCCATGAATTCAGGGTGAGGTGGCGGACCTCACCGGACGACTCTGGCATCCCCATCCCACTCTTATCATCTTGTTTGGGTACGGTAATTAAGGTCTATATTGTGACTCGAGTTTAAGTCATGCTTCGACTATGTATTAAAATGTTACAAGACAAGGTAACTACTCTGTAACTACCAAGCTTGGTATTTTCATAACAACTCAACCTGTGATGGTCGACTCATCCAGCACTGACTTAGTGAAAGGAAATCCGACTGGACAAGGGAGATACATGCTGAGAATCAAGAGAAAGAGTCTTACCTCTTCTACTGTCCGACTGCTAACCTTCTAGCTTCCGAACTCTAACTGTCCCTCCGAACGGCGGAACTACCTCTCAAAGTAACTCTTACCGCGATATATCTCTTTAGTATCTATATCAAATAAACTCAGCAAGCTTTCCCATGAGAACAGGGTCTCCATTTATAGGAAAATTATTATCCCAGCGATGGTCATTACTCAAGCATTAGGACTAGTTCATAACGGTATTACCCGTTAGTTGTTTAGGTTAGGTGAAAAGTTCCACTAACCGAGCTCCTCAGCCATCCCCATTAATCATGGTTTAGGCTTTAATCGGCGCAATAGGCAGCATAGGCCACTGGCCCGGTGCAGCACCTCAAACTTGCACGCAACGACAAGTTATTAAGTCAGCTTTCAACAAAGAACCACGTGGTCGGGTTGCACCCCATCTGGGCTACTGGAGCCTAGTCGCTAACCAGCTCAAAACAACTCAACATGGACTGGGCTTATTAAAACGAAGTGTAATCAATGCAAAGCTAGTGTAATCAATGCAAAGCTAGTCCAATATACTCGGACTATTAAATTAATAAATCAAATAACCACACATAGCTACCCAAATCATTAATGAGCCAATGAAAATGACAAAGGTTAATATATAGGTCTCAATAATATTGCTAGGAAAAATCGTGGTCCTTACATCCTCCCCCTTATAAGAATTCCGTCCCCGGAATTTCAACATAAGGTCCCTCGAAAAGATGTGGATAATCCGCCCTCATCTTTTTCTCAAGCTCCCATGTAGCTTCTTCAAATGCGTGATTCCTCAAGAGAACTTTAACGGAATGAATGATTTTATTCCTCAACTTCTGCTCCTTTTTACCGAGTATCTGGATAGGAACTTCTTCGTACGATAAGTCCTTCTCGACTTGAATTGGTTCATAGGGTATAACATGCTTGCAGTCTGGTTTATATGGCCGCAACACTAACACATCAAACACATTGTGAATGTGCTCAAGTTCAGGAGGTAATGCTACCTCGTACGCCACTTCACCGACTCGTCTCAGAATCTCGAACGGTCCTATGAACCTAGGGCTTAATTTACCCTTCTTACTAAAACGAATCTTCCCTTTCCAAGGAGATACCTTTAGAAACACAAAACTACCCACATCGAAGTCCCGCTGTTAACGATGCAGGTCAGCGTACTTCTTCTGACGGTCTTGAGCTGCTACCAGGCGATTTCTGATCAGCTTCACGGCATCTGCTGTTTGATGCACCATTTCCGGTCCTAGCAGTTGTCGTTCTCCAACCTCGTCCCAACACAACGGTGTTCGGCATTTTCTTCAGTATAGCGCTTCGTACGGTGGCATTCCGATACTAGCATGATAACTATTATTGTAAGCGAACTCTATTAACGGCAGGTGATCATCCCAACTGCCTTTCAAGTCCATTACGACCGCTCTGAGCATGTCCTCTAAGGTTTGAATTGTTCGTTCACTCTGACCATCAGTTTGAGGGTGATACGCAGTACTCAACCTTAACTGTGTCCCTATCCTTTCCTGCAAACTCTTCCAAAAATTTGATGTGAAACGCAGATCTCTATCCGATACAATAGATACTGGCACTCTATGTCGTGACACGATCTCTTTCACATAAAGTTTCGCTAACTGCTCCAGATTGTACCGTATCCTGATCGGTAGAAAATGAGCAGACTTGGTCAGACGGTCCATGATTACCCAGATGGCGTCTAGCCCCTTTTGCGTCAGTGGAAGCCCTACCACAAAATCCATCGTGATGTGCTCCCACTTCCACTCCGGAATTTCCAATGGTTAAAGGAGTCCGCTCGGTCGCTGGTGCTCTGCCTTAACTCGTTGGCATGTCAGACATCTGCTGACGCACTCTACTACCTCCCTATTCATACTCGGCCACCAAAAGTATGGTCGTAAGCCCTGATACATCTTCGTGGTGTCGGGATGCACTGAGTACCTCGTACTGTGAGCTTCTTGGAGAATCTCTTCTCTTAGCCCTGGATCTAACGGTCCCCAAATTCTCTCTTTAAACCTTAGCAACCCTGCGCTATCAATCTTATACTTGAGCTCTTCCCCTTCGAAAATACGCTTCTTGATACTACCACAATCTTCTTCCTTTTCCTGAGCCTCCTTGATTTTATCTAATAAGGTCGGGCTTGTTGTCACTGTACATAATTTCTCGTCTGACTCCATTGGGTATCTCACCTCCAGCTCCAGTCGTTCAAATTCTTTCACCAGCTCCCCCTGAGTCGTCAGTATCAGCAACTTCTCCCTGCCTTTTCTACTCAAGGCATCGGCTATAACATGTGCTTTGCCCGGATGGTAAAGAATCTCACAATCATAATCTTTGATCAATTCCAACCATCGGCGCTGCCTCATGTTCAGCTCCTTCTGCGTGAAGATATATTTCAAACTTTTGTGGTCCGTGTATATCTCACACTTCTCCCCATATAGGTAGTGTCTCCAAATCTTCAAGGCGAAAACTACTGCGGCCAGCTCCAGGTCATGAGTCGGGTAACCTTTCTCATAATCCTTCAGCTGACGGGATGCGTATGCAATGACCTTACCATGCTGCATCAGCACACAACCAAGACCTTTGTGTGACGCGTCGTTATATACTACAAAACGTCCAGTGTTATCCGGTAAAGCCAATACCGACGCTTGACTAAATCTCTTCTGCAGCTCCATAAAACTTTCTTCGTATTTTTCCGTCCAAACGAACTTAACTACTTTTCTGGTAAGATTGGTCAATAGCGATGCTATCTTAGAAAAATCCTGGATGAATCTTCGATAGTATCCCGCTAATCCCAAGAAACTCCTGATCTCCGTTGGCATCTTTGGTCGTTCCCAATTAATAACCGCTTCTACTTTTGCTGGATCCACAGAAACACCATTCTTATCAATGACATGACCTAGAAATTGCACTTTCTACAACCAAAACTCACACTTGGAAAACTTCGCGTACAGTTTCTCTCTTTTGAGAGGCTCCAATATAATGCTTAAATGTTCCGCATGTTCCTCCTCTAACTCCGAATACACCAAGATGTCATCGATGAATACGACTACGAACTTGTCCAAGTATTGCTTGAACACTCTGTTCATTATATCCATGAATGCCGCTGGTGCATTTGTTAATCCAAATGACATTACCAGAAATTCGAAATGCCCATAACGAGTTTTGAATGCTGTCTTCGGGATATCCTCCTATCTAACCTTCAGTTGGTGATAACCCGTTCTCAAATCAATCTTTGAAAAGTACTTCGCTCCCTTGAGTTGGTCGAATAGATCATCTATTTTGGGCAACGGATACTTGTTCTTAATCGTAACTTTGTTCAACTCGCGATAGTCGATACAAAGCCTCATCGATCCATCTTTTTTTTCACGAACAGAACTGGCGCTGTAATACCCTGAATATTTATGAGGTTTATAAATACGACCGTATATGGTTAGAGGTTAATTTAGTGACCTAAAACTAGGTATCGAAAAGTTTAAAACCTTAAACCCTAAATGAGATTTAAAGTTTGTATCATATGTGCTTAAATAAAGATCCAAATGATATTTTGAAGCAGGTGTTTTGTGATTATATCGTGTAAACGATAAATTTGGTCAAATAAAAATTTTTCGCCAAATAGCCGTGTCATGCTTACACGGACAAAATGATTTGTCGTGCTTCCGACAATTTCACCAAAAAGCATCCTGACAAATTATTTTTAGTAAGTTGTTGTGTCGTGCTTCGAAATAACAAAGTGATTTGTCGTGCTTACGCTTTGGCGTGCTTACGCTTTGACGTGCTTACGCATTGTCGTGCTCACGCTTTGTCGTGCTTACGCATTGTCGTGCTTACGCTTTGTCGTGCTTACGCTTTGTCGTGCTTACGCTTTGTCGTGCTTACGCTTTGACATGCTTACGCATTGTCGTGCTTACGCTTTGTCGTGTTTACGCTTTGTCGTGCTTACGCTTTGTCGTGCTTACACTTTGCCGTGCTTAGGCTTTGTCGTGCTTACGCATTGTCGTGCTTACGCTTTGTCGTGCTTACGCTTTGTCGTGCTTATTGAGGAGCTTAGACGAATATTCTAAGAATTTGCTAGGTACTAAAGTGTTATTAACCTAGGTACCAAAGTGTAATAAGCCGAGCCCCTAACGTGCAATTAGCGAAACTTGGTTTTTTCTATAAATAGCAAGCTCAGTTCATTCATTCCTTACTACTTTTCACGAGCAGTTCAAGAGCAAAAACACTCTATATTTATATTCTGAGAGATATTGTTAGATAAAAATTACTTTCTAAGCATCGAAGCGCTGCGTGATTGGAAGTAAAGCTAGCAACTACAAGAGGTATTACTCTAGTAGTTATTATTTTCATTCTTTTTCTATATATTTAGTAAAAATATACTTTTATAAGCAGTTATAATGCTCAAATTATTTTAAGTATATAGTACAAAAGTCCTATTTACAAGCAGTTATAATGTCCGATTTATTTCTCTTATATATTGGAAAATATACTTTTATAAGCAGTTATTTTGCCCGATTTTTTCAACTATTTAGTAAAAATATTCATTTTATAAGCAGTTATAATGCTGAAATTTTCTCAAATCTAATAGCCGAATATTCATTTTATAAGCAGTTATAATGCTCAATTTATTTTAAATATAATTGAAAAATATTCATTCTATAAGCAATTATAATGCTGAAATTATTTTATGTATATTAGAAGGATTCTTATGTATAAGCGGTTATAATAACCGAAATAAAATTTAAAATATTTAATCGTTAAAATGCTTAATTAGCCTGGCATTATCCAAGGAAAGGAAAAGCTTGGAGGATCAAAGTTCTAGAGCTTACACTTCAGGAGATTGAGTGAGGAATGAAAAATTAGCGTTAACATATTATTCATATTCAGGCAAGTCTACTTATTTGTTGAAATGCACTCCGTGCAATAGCGCAAGTCTACTTATTTGTTGAAATGCACTCCGTGCAATAACGCAAGTCTACTTAATTGTTGAAATGCACTCCGTGCAATAACATGTCTTATTTATGAGGTTTATTGTTATGCAAGTATTGTTTCTTTTACTCCTCGTGCATTAACATGCTTGTTATCTTTTATGTGCAACGTGATAGTGATTGTTGAATTTCAATTGAAAACCATGTTAGTATCTGAGTTGAACAACTCTCTTGTATGGGCAGGAGTTTAAGATGTGTTAGGAAACCGATCTACCTCACTGAGGTAACATTTGTCGCAGTGTAGAGGTATCGTAGAAGCGATATACACTGCTGATGCAATTCTAGCAGTGTTGATGAGACGGGGAACTAATTCATTAGTTCGTGGGTGGGGAACCACTCAGTTTACTATATTGATAATCGTTGAAATCTTGTATCAGCTTATTCCGTATATATATCTTGAAAAGGTGATTCTCTTCTCATATATATATATATATATCTGTTAGACTTGTTTGGCATTCTTATGCTCATTCTTGCAATTATCTTAAACAAATTACAGCTAAGGAGGAATTACCAGACGATTTTGGCGGTACAAAGAAATTTGAAGATGTAGAAGTCATTTAAACTATGCTAGATTAACATTATTGGAAATGTCTAGAAATTTCTGACGAGGAAAGAGGTTAGGTCATTTAATTGCGCGTCGTTTTAACGGAAAGCCCCCTCTTTCCTGGGAACTGCCTGGTTGCTAATACTGAAAGTCTCGAATAGATAAATGGAGATTTGTTGTTAAGTCTTTTAGGACTTATTTGTAATAAGAACAAGTAACCTAGGAATGTTGTAACAATGAACAAATGATATTGTATAATATTATCACTTTTCTGCACTTTACTCTGATTATTAGAAGTTAAGATTTCTATATACGATTCAAATCCATTATATTACGAGTTTTTATAGAAACTTATCGTGTACATTACCTTTAAGTTAATGAATGTTTTGAATAAGGATGTACAAGTCAGCACGAAGTCCGACCTAGCTAAAAGAAGCTAGCAGGTGGATTTTCGGGGCGTGACAGGCGCTCCCCAAGGTGACACGCTCGGTCTGATATAACCCTTGTCTAACAGTTCCAGCAACTGAACCATCAGCTCTTTCATCTCTACTGGTGCCATTCGGTAAGGCGCCTTGGATATCGGTGTCGTCCCTGGTACCAAGTTAATCACAAATTCTATCTCTCTATCTGGCGGCAAGCCCGGTAATTCCCCTGGGAAGACGTTAGGAAATTCCCTTACTACCGGTATCTGACCCAGCTCACTCCCTACTCTTCGAGTGTCAATCACATGGGCCAGATATCCCATACAACCTTTCCTTAGCAATCTCCTCGCTTGCATCGTCGTCAGATAACAAGATTGTCTCAGCGATTTACTACCATAGAATACGACCTTTGACTTTTCTGAAGTCTTCAGGTGTATGCACTTCTCCTGACAGTCGATGATTGCTCTGTGACCCGGTAACCAATCCATCCCAAGGATCACATCGAATTCTCCCAAACAAATTGGTATCAAGTTCACGCTAAGCTTAAGCCCTCTCAAATCAACGTAACAATTCCTATGGATGTAGTCTATAGGAATAATCGCTTGGTTGGCTACTTCTACGTTCAAAGGATTCTCTAACTTTTCACGGGGTAAGCCTAATCGTTTAGCAAATTCTTCGGAAACAAAAGAGTAGGTAGCACCCGAATCAAATAACACATATGCATTTATATTATTGATTGGGATGATACCTGACACCACGTCCTTTGATTTCACCGCATCCTGCACGGTCATGTTGAATGTGCGTGTCGTTAGCCGGTTTACTTGATTGGTTGGCCCTCTGATGGTCAGCTTGTTGTTGTTGTGGTTGTTGTTATTGTTATTGTTCCGGTTACCGCTAGCTGCATCGCCCTTCCTCTTCGGGCAATCCCTATTCAGATGATCCGATGCTCCACATGAGAAACATCCAACCTTCTTCCCTTTAGGGCACTGAGAAGTAATGTGTCCTAACTATCCACAGTTATAGCAAATACCCTTCCCCCTCATGCATTCACCTAGGTGACGTTTCCTACAGTTGTTACACTTATTCTCCTTCCTAGCCTCCTCTCCAGCCCTGTTGCTTCCAGAGGTTTGGCTATCACTCAACTTCTTCTTGTTCTGATTGCTACCTCCATTTCTACCTCCTTTGTTACCCTTCTGATTCTTCTTCTTGTCCTGGTTATATTTGATCAACGCCTTACTTCCTCCTTCCGCGATGATCGCCCTCTCTAGCAGAGTCGAAAACGTACTACTCTGCAGTACTGTAACTCGGCTGTAGATCCACGGTTTTAGTCCTTATTCAAACCTTCTTGCTTTCCTGGCCTCAGATAGACTTGGTGAGGTGCAAATCTGGCCTACTCGTTCAACCTTGCCACGTATTCGGTGACCAACATGTTCCCTTGCTTGAGTTCTAGGAATTTTACCTCCATATTCGTTTTCATACTCTCCGGGAAGTAGTTTTCAAAAAACAACTCCTTGAAGCATTCCCACGGAATCACTCCTTCCCTGACACGACCCCTATTGGCCTTCCACCAATAGTTAGCTTCGCCCTTCATTATGAAGGTAGCGAATCTGGTCCTCTGCTCCTCGGCCACTCGTGCGACCTCGAAGACTTTTTCCATCTCTTCTACCCACGACTGGGTTGCGATCGGGTCTAAGGTTTCTCGGAACTCCGGAGATCTTACTAATTTTAAGTCCTTGAAGCTAGTCAAGTGTTGAGTTGGCTGCTCCATTGCTGGTGGGGGTCTGTTCTGCATGGCCTCGGCCAACATATCAACAAAAGCTCTGTGACCCCAAAATCCGGGTACTTAATTCCCACTGATTTGGTGTTTACTATTCATTCATTCATAACTAACTACCCATAATAAAGGATAATAAAATTAAATTGAATGAAATATCTTCCCACCAAAAGGGGTTACATTTCTAATCTCTTAATTAAATAATTCCCAGATTATCGAACCTTTATTACATCATTTGCAGAATAAAAACTTAAATAATAACGAAGTCTTATTATAAAGAACTGAATCAAATAGAATAAACATCTTCATTTGTTCATCTTGCCCTTGCCCTTGCTAGTGGATGGCTCATCCGACTTTTCAGATTTAGCTGCAATATTTTATGCAAGGGTGAGCAAACAATTTCCCGCAAGTATAATAATAACAACAGTTAAATAATCAATGGAGTAGATTTTCAACTGAGGTATAATAGTTTTCCTTAAATCAATAAACAAAAATCAAAGGACTGAAAGCTCAAAAGAAAACTCGGCTTAAGAATTGAATATAGATTTCAAGATCAAAAGTATTTCTGAGGGTCATAAGACCTCGAACTATGTCCTAGGTTAACAAGTATCACTACTGTAAACTTTAACAGTCTTATAGACTATGGACTATCCGTCTCGTACTCCGGGGGATCAGCCCTTTGTACAATGTATTGTGCACAAACATTTTAACGCTACTGCGTAGTTTAATCCCCTATATTAGGGCTGTTCATCTCAGTTTGACTTCAGATTCCACACCAAAAGAAACTTGGTTTGGAATAACTTCAAGATATTCTAAATCTTTAGAACGCTCATCAATTATGGACTAGCTGAATCAATAAGGGTTTGCTAGTCATTAAAGCATTTGATTCAACAATAGAATCGTATAACAAGATTTATGTTTGAAGTTTGAATAAGATTCATGACTGGATAATAAATGACCAGAATAAAACATAAGCATTTGTCATTGTATCAACCTTGCTTGAATAATGATAAGTTAAGGTTAATAAGCTTGCTCAATGAAAGGTAAATAAGAAACTTGTTTTCAACGGAATAAAAAGATTAAGGGTAGAAAACTTGCCTCGTGCGTAGATTACAAATTAAAGTTCATGTTCTTTAATCAACCTATACATTTCGTTTGAAAAGTCGTAACAATAATTAGTTACTATAAGCACTTTAAAATTCGTTCTTATCCATTTTTATTTTAATATATCAATTGTCATTTGATATTCAATAGATATTCGCTTATCATCCATTGTAGCATCTCATTAATCATTTAATACTTTAGCCTAAGTTTTAAATATGGACATGGCCATATAGCTTGATCACAAAGAAAAGAAAATTTTTCCATTTTCTGTTCCACCGCCGTGGCGGTGGATTCCTTAACAAACTGGCATCGGGGCAAGACAACCGCCGGGGCGACGGAACCAATTCATTCCTACCGTCGGGGGCACTAACTCTAGTGTATTTTCACCGTTGGGGCAGTGGACTCGACTGCCAGCTCCTGCAGTTCGCGAACTAGTGCAATTCCAGACTAAATTTCCCAAATTCTACCATCCGACTCACAAATTAAGCATACCCAGACGTCAAATATGATGTAAAATAATTACCTAACATGTTTCTAACAATTCTAATCATTATAAAACACATAATCAACTAATTAAAGACCAAAAATTCACTGTTTAAACAAAATATTCGTGTTTTGGCCTTTTTAATGAAGTTGAACACTGTGAATTCATCTCTAAACTATTTTATTCCATTCCACTTGCATTCTTTTCGTTTTTCATCATGGTATCATAATCAAAAGTCAATTTACCGATTGATAATCAAATTGAGCATCAATTTTCATACATATAAGCCATACATGAAAGTGAAACTCTGTAAAACCAAAAACTCTATTTTAAAGCATGCTTTCATGGATTAATTCCTATAAATTGGTTTATAAACATCATATAATCACTAATACATGCTTACTATCAATTACAACCAAGTAATTCATGCATTGAGCAAATGAATTCACATACAGGGAAATAAAAATCATATATAGTGAAAAAAAAACTTCTAACAAAATTTAAAAGGAATTATACCTTCAAGCTAAACAAATATGATTCCTTAGCTTTAGTAATCCTCTTCCTTCTCCTTCTCAATTCACAGAACTCTCAAACTCTCAATTTTTCAAAACTCTCAAAGCTATGTTCTTTTTTCCTTAAACTTAAAACAACTGATATATTTGTTTTTCAACGTAACTGGGTTTTTAATTAGTCAGTTGCAAAAACAAAGAGTTAGGCCATGTTTGGCAAACTCAAATGCAGAAAAATGGAATTTCAAAGGCCACAAGGCCTTGTTTGGTTGAACCAAAGCAAAATAAATCATTTTTACCAACCAAGAGTCACAAAGCCTTGTTTGGTTTAACTAAAATTAATCCTTTTCCATTTATTTTAATAATCCATTATACTATATAGTTTAATTGTCACACTTTCAATTTAATTAAACCTATTATTAAATAAATTCAATTAAACCTTACTAATTTAATTATAACTTTTATTTGACCAATAACAATATTACCAAATAATGATCTTACTCAAATAAATTCTTTATTCAAATAAATCATTTTATCATCTAATTTAATTATTAAACTAAATTAGAATAGACACATCAAATGGCATTCAAATAACAATTAACATAATTACACTTAAAATAAATTACTCCACAATAACTTTATTAATTATTTATTTTATTCAATAAATAAATTAATAAAAATATTTATTTAACTCAATAAATATGTTATTTGTTCACCAAAAATTACATTCGTTACATCCTTCCCCCCTTAAAAGGATTCTGTCTCCAGAATCACAACGCAATTAATTCGTCTGTTATATTCTCCCCTCCTTACAAGGATTCTGTCCCCGGAATCGCGATACATGGATTAAACAAATAATTGGGGATAGTTTTGCATCATTCTCTCTTCGAGTTCCCACGTAGCTTCTTCAGCGTTGTGGTTCCTCCAAATTACCTTAACAGAAGGTATAACTTTATTTCTGAGAATCTGCTCTTTCCTGTCAACTATCTGAACAGGAACCTCTTCATAGGATAAATCTTTCTCAAATTGTACTAGTTCATATTCTATTACATGTTTATAATCGGGCTTGTACGGTCGTAGCACTGATATATGGAAGACATTGTGAATGTGGTCTAACTCAGGAGGTAGCGCTACCTCATAGGCCACCTCACCTACTTTCTTCAACACCTCAAAGGGTCCAATAAATCGCAGACTCAGCTTACCCTTTTTACCGAATCTAATCTTCCCTTTCCAAGGAGATACTTTGAGAAACACAAAACTGTCGACGTCGAATTCTCTATTTTGTCGGCACTTATTTGCGTATTTCTTCTGCCTGTCTTGAGCAGCTAACAATCTGGCTCTTATCACCTTGACAATCTCAGCAGTTTGTTGTACCAGTTCAGGTCCCAATAGTTGACATTTACCAACTTCATCCCAACATAACGGAGTTCTGCACTTTCTTCCGTACAACGCCTCATAAGGCGACATTCCAATGCTTCCGTGATAACTATTGTTATCGGCAAACTCGACCAGAGGTAAATGATCATCCCAGTTACCCTTAAAATCCATAATGCACGCTCGTAGCATATCCTCCAACATTTGTATTGTTCTTTCACTTTGACCATCAGTTTGGGGATGATACGCTGTACTCATTCTCAACTGCGTCCCCATACAAGCTTGCAGACTCCTCCAAAATTTTGATATGAAATGTGGATCTTTGTCCGACACAATCGATACTAGAATTTGATTTCCTTAACGTATAATTTCGCCAACTAATCTAGGGTGAATTTGATTTTGATTGGCAAGAAATGCACTGATTTCGTCAGTCTGTCCACAATAACCCATATTGCGTCATAGCCTTTTTGAGTAGTTGGAAGGCCTACCACAAAATCTATCGTGATATGTTCCCACTTCCATTCTAGTATCTCCAAGGGCTGTAACAACCCACTTGGTCTTTGATGCTCTGCTTTAACTTTTTGGCAAGTTAAGCACTTTACAACACACTCAGCCACTTCTCTTTTCATATTTGGCCACCAGAAATGTTGTCGAAGATCCTAGTACATTTTTGTACTTCCCGGGTGAACCGAAAATCTTGAACTATGAGCTTCGTTTAAAATCTCTTCTCTGATCTTGTGCACTAACGAAACCCAGATTCTACCTTCAAATCTCAGTAACCCTCGGTATCGATTCTGAATTTAAGCTCCTCACCCTCAAGCACCCTTTTTCGTATTTTATCATACTCCTCATCCTGGAGTTGTGCTTCCTTTACCTTGTTTACCAAAGTTGGTTGGGTTTCCATCTGGAATAATTTTTCATTCGGTTCTGCCAGACATTTCACCTCTAACTCCAACTTAGCCATTTCATGCTATGAGCTTCTCTTGAGCGGTTAACAAAGATAACTTCTCCCAACCCTTCCTGCTCAAAGCGTCAGCAACCACATTAGCTTTCCCTGGATGGTATAGAATTTCACAATCGTAATCTTTGATCAATTTTATCTATCGTCTCAGACGCATATTCAAATCCTTTTGCGTGAAAATATATTTCAGACTTTTATGGTCTGTATATATCTCACACTTCTCCCCATAGAGATAATGCCTCCAAATTTTTAAAGCAAACACCACGGCTGCTAGCTCTAAATCATGGGTCGGATACCCTTTCTCATAATCTTTTAATTGGCGCGATGCATGATGAGTGTGTTTTATACACACAAATTGGGTACTTTTAGCCTTGATAATTTGTAAATCTTTAGCTTTTTCGTTTAGTTTTATGTGTTTTCATCTTATTGTTGTGTAATGTAGTTTTGTATTACTTTTATATGTTGTTGTATGCTTTTATGTGTTTTTACTTTGTTTTGTAGGAATTGAAATAAAGGCACATTAGATCGATGCGTTTTTGGCTTGAGTCTAACATTCCCGCTGCTTGTTTCTCCATTTGACCCATGATGCAATCCGAATCTCTCAAAGAACGAAAGTTATAGAGCTTCATCTCAGCTTTCCAGCACATCTAGAATCATCCAATTTGAAGTTCGTATGAGGGAGTTATGGTCATTTTACCATCGGATTTTGCATGCATTTTACACAATAGTTGCTTCGGCCTCAATTAACGCCTTTCTCCGGCCATTATCTCGACGAGCTCCAGTTATGAACATTGTAGAGCTACTTCTTAGCTTTCCATAGCCTACTTAATTACCTTAATCCGAGTTCGGACGAAGAAGTTATGGTCATTTTTCCAACAGACGTCAAAACAGATTTTGGCTACAGATGCGAGCTCGCCGGGGCGAGCTCCCCAAGCCATTTTCGGCGCCGGGGCGAGCTCGTCGCGGACAACAGCTGTGTTTTTGCCATTTTTGGTCCAAAAATCGGGAAATATCTAGGTTTTCAAGGACCCAACTCTTATAACATCTAGGGGGCGGCTGAAACAGGGGGCTAACTCCATCCTAACACATACCAACTCATTCTAACACTTCTAACATCAATTCTAGAGAGAGGGAGGCTTCCATAAACATCAAATTAAGAGCAAAAGTGCTGCAATTCAAGGGAAAATCAGCAAAGTTCAAGGAGCAAGAAGAGCAAGGAGTATCAAATCTTGAGGGAAAGCTAGAGAACAAGAATCAACCCATCAAACAATCATTGAATATCTTCCTAAGGGGTTTTATCATTCTATCTCTAGTATTCTCTTCTTAATTTGTAATTTCATCATGATGTATAGATCAAATTTGTTGTTTATTGTAATTCCCATGAACTAGAACTAATTTTTTAGGATTTCAATAGAACCCAATACATAGTTTGAATTGAATGCTCTCTCTTTGATGTTGGTTAATTATTTGTGCTTGGATATCATAATTTGTGCTTCACGTATTAATTACCTAGCTAGTAATTACCTTGGGAACCTATATGAAATTGAGAAATGGATTATAGTGTTTAGACCTTGTTATGATATCATGTGAAAATTAGATATTCCTATGGGTAATTTATGAAATTAAGAGACGTGTGTTTTATTTATTACCCTGATGAATTGATAATTTGATTGTATTTAGGATAGAGATATACCTAAATGCCACATGTATCCATTTGAGAATCCATGCTAAATGATGTCTATTGTGAAAGTTGGTAATTGATGGAGTAGTTAATGAGGTTTTGTGACATACACCTTAATAATTGTTCTTGATATGAGAATCTTGCTAGTGTGTAGAATAGAGATATATCTATACACGACATTGGGAAATAAGTATTTGACCATCGAGAGAGGCTTGTATATACTTGTGATTTCTCGGATAACGATTCTTATGATTTAACTAATTGAAAAGAGAGAGTTAGGACATTTAAATGAAGTGTTGGGGGAAATTGTGATCTTAGACTATTAAATATTAGATTTCATTATGTTAAAGCTTTCCATAGTTCTTTGATTATTTGTTATCTTCATTATTGCAAAACAACAAAAACAATTATCGTTTGTTTAAATAAGATTGAGATGATAAAAGGTTAATACTTGGAAAAGACTAGTAATAATTCCTCGTGCGATCGATACTTTACTTACTCTTTATTACTTGTTGACCGATTATACTTGCGCGTAAATTGTCGTTATATAAATCGGACAACAAGTTTTTGGCGTCGTTGCCGGGGAATTAGTTTTCTAGTGTTTTTCCAATATTAGTCATAATCAAATTAGTCTTAATTTAAACTTGTATATAAATTTGCTTTTAGTTTATTTTATCATTTATTTTTCTGTTTTAATGCTTTCTTCTTTGCAAGGTACACCATGGATGACTTTGTTGATCAATGGCCGTACATGAGTATGACTCAACCAAGGGAAACTGGGATTGATAGACTTAATGTATTTTTTGCATTGTCAGCACAATTTGAGACACTTTCGAGGAAGGTTGATGCTTTAGTAGCACAAAATATTCAAAGTGTGGTGGTGATTTGTGATTATTGTGCTGGAAACCATCCGAATCACCAATGCACCATCGGTTTCGAGTCGGTATGGTATGGTGGCGACTTCGGCGATTACCCCAACAATTATGACTATTCCAATGATTATGATCATAGTTGGGAAAATCATTCAGATTTTTCATGGAGTCATAATAATCAAATTCAAACCTTTGCTCCAAGCCAATCATACACTCTCGACTTTCAAGATCAAGCTCCTATTCAAGAAGAGAGGATGTCAAACTTTGAGGAACTTGTGTCCAAGATGATGACTTCGAATGAGGAGATGCTGATAAGTCAGGAGATGTCGATTCGAAATCTCGAGAACCAGGTGGGATAGCTTTCCATTGCCTTCAATAATAACTATCAAGAAGCATGGCCCAACGACTCGGTTCCAGAAACTGATGGAGTGCCCGAGCTGATTTTTGAGGAATCTATGAGGGAGAAGACATGTGAGGAGCAAGAAGTGGAGGCCGAGGAAGTGAAAGTAGTATGCACACAAGCCAATCATATTTGATATGATGTAGCATATACTTTGTAATCTTATTCATTTATTAATAAAAGAATTGATTTTCTTAAAAAGGCATTTTATATTATCTACATAGTGCTGTTATATTAAATGTGATAAACCCATAGTTTTGAGCAATGCTTTTAGAATCATGATGGTGATCATGCTAATGAGATCTAAATTCAAGATAGCTCACAAACTAAAATTGTTCCTAATCGTTGGATTACTAAATAGGGGATTAGTGAATCCGGATACATTAGTACATACGTTGCTTGCTCTTAAGAAGAGGATGATTGATCTCATAATCATTTGTGTGGAGACACTAAAGCAAGTATGTAGGTGCTTATTAGAGAATAAGTTCACTGAACGTAGCTCGCTAAGGAATACCTAATGGAGTTTTACTCGCCTGTCAATAGGAATTCCTCTAGTGATAGTAGTACAAGTGATCCTTGGACTTGAGATCATCATAGTATCTTGTGTATGATGAGTTATACTTTGATATGTCCCTTAAGACCTTTAGGGTATATCAAAGGGTATGATTGGGTATAATAAGTTGTACATGGAGATAGGTGAATGATCAACAAAGAATCTACCGCGTCTAGTAAAAGATGTGAATGTCCTATATGATTCGATAAATGATAACTCAGTAGTCCTTGGCCAAGGTAGAATGAAATTAGAAAGGAGTTTCTAATTTGCATTAATCAGAGTTGTGCATTTGGGGATCGAAATACATATAATTAAATAAAATAAGACTTGACAGTAAATCCATGTCTTATATTTAATTGGGACATTGTATGGTAGAAGGATTGAATTGTATGGTAACTATTTACTCAAAGGTTCTTTTGAGATTGATGTTGAAATCTATATTATCTGGAAAGTCGTTGATTTATTGTCTATATTACCCTTATTGTAGAATAAATATTATTTATTTAAATGAATTAAATAGTTTAATTTATTTATTTAAATAAGATTAGAATTGTTCTAATTGTTTTATTCACAACCGGTTTAATATGGAGAACCTAAAGGGTCACACCGCAAAAGGAAAATATTTATTTAAGAAGTAAATGGCATAATTGTAATAATAAGTTAAGTGTATTTAATTTAGTCTATGGAGATAGAATAAATTAAATAGCTTAATATTTAATATTTAATATTTTGAAAATATTAAATATAAATTAATAAGAGGAGTCTTATTATTATTATTACTATTACTATTATTTAATTCCTAATAGGGATTGGGAACTAATTAATAGAAGTACTCTTCCATGAATTCCTAATTGGATTAGGAGCATAAATAATTAAAGGAGTTTAATTATAATAGAAACCCTAATCCTAAATAGTTTAGGGAAGGGTTATTCCTACATCTATAAATAAGAGGAGTTTTATCATAGATTAGGGTTACACACTCTTGCATTAGATTGTGGAGAGTACTTACAATTTTTATAGAGATAGAAACTAGGGTTTTGCCAAATACCCAACTTCTTGAATACTTGTTCTTCCTTGGTGGATCACCTCTAGAGGCCAAACACTTGGGTGGCTAACGTTGATCAAAGGAAAGAATCACACCGTAGCATTCGAGGAGAACACGAAGGACTAGGAGTTGAACTTGTACCCGAGGAAGCTTTGTTCTACGAGGGTATAATTCTTATTCTCTTTCTCTTTCGATTATATCGTTAATTGAGCACATTGATCGATCATGGTGATGTTTTGTATAAAAATTTTAAAATCCGTTTTATCGCGCTTCTGCTCTATTTATGTAATTTGATTGCATGCTCGCGTTATATACAAACCTAACAGGAAGATCTAGCCTTGAGCTCCAATGATGATGAGCCAATTTTGATAGTGCCTCATACACCTTTTCCACCAAAGCTCAAGGATTCGGGCAGTTTTGCAATACTGTGTCCACTTGGTAGTCATTTCTTAGGCGAGGCTCTATGTGATGATGGAGCTAATATAAATGTGGAACCATAGTGGGCCGAGGAAATGAAGATAAAAGAAGAGCCCGTTGTGCTTGACAAGCCCCAATGCCCCAATCTTAGCATAGACACAACGGAGGAAGCACCTAGCTATTTGACATTTGAAATTGAGAACTTATCTACAAAAAGTAAGCTAGGTGACTTTAACTCAATGACTATCGCCAATGGGAACCTCCCAAAAGCTACATGGCTATTGATGGATGGTGGGTTCCTCAATTATCGAAGGGGAATTAGATAAAAACAAGAAGTTAGTCAAGCCAAGGACTATAAACCAAGCGCTTGATGGGAGACAACCCATTATCTCTATTCGTATCCTTTATGTTTAGTTGTTATATTTCAATTTCGCAAGTTTCAAATTTTCAAGTTTCTAAATTTCAATGCATGTGTTTTTGTTAGTTTAGCTTGTGACTTTGATTTGCTATTTAGGACCATTCTTCGCTCAAATTGTCTAATGTATGCTTGGTATGTTGCATTGTATCAAGTTGGGTGTGTTGAGGATGGTCATTGCTTTGAATTGTAAAAAAATAAAGTTTCGGGATAGAGGGGGTTGGCGCCCCGACGGCAAATTGAAGAACAAAATTCTCCCCACGGCGCGAGCTCGCCCCGGTGGCAAAACGCAGTACACTTTCCCGCCCGGACGAGCTCGCCCCGACGAGCTTACAAGGCAGGATTTTCTCGCCTCGACGAGCTAAAAAAAAATAAAAATTTTTCTTCCCAAGCCGGATGGTATTGTCATAGCACTTCTAAACTCATTCTTCCCCTCTCCCACATGGATTCATCTTAACCCACTGAGCATTCAAAAGTATTCATCTTCAAATTGAAGGTACTAAATAAACAACTTCTTTTGCCAACACAAAGCAAGGTACTCACTCCAATTTTTGCATACAAGTAAAATAAATATGTCAATTGTGATGGGTATTCTTGGTTAGTTAAACTGTTATACTTGGATTTTTATTGAGTAATCATGCACTGTCAAATTTGGATAAATGTAAATTGGTTGCCCAATTGAGTTTATGTTGGCTCAATTGGAGGATTTTGGGTTATTCATTGCTATGATTTGATTGAATATTACAATAACTTAGCAATTTTTGTTGAAACTGAGTTTGGGGGAGGTATTTGATGAAGAATTTCAGTCAGCGTGCATCACGTAGTTAACGAATTGTCTAAAAGAAAGTTGGCCTGATTGAGCATTGTTTGGTAAGGAATTGCTTGGTTATTATCCGAATGCCGCCCCCAATGCATGTTCCTGAGCTACAACCGTTTCCAGTTTATCCACCATCAGACTCAAATATTTAGAAGGCTATGGTCGAGCATGATGCTTGGCCAATCAGGGAAGTTCTCAGTTTTCATTTCTTTATCTTATAAACAATAAGGACATTGTTCACTTTGAGTTTGGGGGTGGATCATATGGCATTGAGACCATAGTTACATATCGTATGTTAGTTATTTGTGCATTTTAATGTTTGTTTGCTTTTTTGAAAAAAAAATTTATGTTTAGGATGTGTCTCTTGAGCATTGTTTTAATTTGATTCGAACTACAATCCATGGTCTATGATAAGAACTTATTTGAATTGATTCTAACTCATAGAAATGGATAAATGTTTCTTAGTCATTGTGTTTAATCGTTATTGTGGTTATTGTTTTGTTTATGCGTCCTTTCACTCTTTTGCACTTATCCATGAGTATTGAACTAGTTGTATGCTTAGAGAAGGCTTTTATAACCGAATGCTTGTGAGATATATCTATAAACTCTAGAACTCGTTTAAACATCACTCGAAGCAAGGTGGCCAAATTTGTTATGTTTGAATTGATGGTCATGTAGTGAGTTGAGATGGAGCGTAAAACGCACTCACTCATGGACACATGCGTAGGGGAGATAGAGCGTAAAACGCACTCTCCTATAATTTGATGACAAAAGAAAGAAAGTTTTTTATATCAAATCTTGTGTTGAGTTGAGATGGAGCGTAAAACGCACTCACCCACAAGATTAGACTTAGAATAAGATGGAGCATAAAATGCACTTACCTAGAGTCTTTTGATTTCAATTTTTTGAAAATTGTGATTTGTATACCTTTGTATTGAGTGATATGTTAAGCATGTAGTTTTTGTGGTTTGTTTTGATTATTTCATAAGGTAATGTGGTTGCATAGCTTCATCCGAGCTTAATTGGTTTAGTGTTATTGGGTATTCACACACACACGATAGGGACCTAAAGCAAGCTATAACTAGCTAATTGTAAATCTAGACTTGCAACGTTTTGAAAGTTTCCTTGAGTTTATATGTGTTTGTACTTTGAGACCATTGTTCAAGCTTATTAACTCATTGCTCAAGATAAGTTAGTTTATTAGAAATGTTTAATTTTTATAGTTTGTGTATTTTGCTTGAGGACAAGCAAAGATTTAAGTTTGGGGGTATTTGATGAGTGTTTTATACACACAAATTGGGTACTTTTAGCCTTGATAATTTGTAAGTCTTTAGCTTTTTCATTTGGTTTTATGTGTTTTCATCTTATTGTTGTGTAATGTAGTTTTTTATTACTTTTATATGTTTTTGTATGCTTTTATGTGTTTTTACTTTGTTTTGTAGGAATTGAAATAAAGGCTCATTAGATCGATGCGTTTTTGGCTTGAGTCTAACATTCCCGCTGCTTGTTTCTCAATTTGACCCATGATGTAATCCGAATCACTCCAAACTCAAAGAACGAAAGTTGTAGAGCTTCATCTCAGCTTTCCAGCACATCCAGAATTATCCAATTTAAAGTTCGTATGAGGGAGTTATGGTCATTTTACCATCGGATTTTGCATGAATTTTACACAGCAGTTGCTTCGGGCTTAATTTACACCTTTCTCTGTCCATTATCTCGACGAGCTCCAGTTATGAAAGTTGTAGAGCTACTTCTTAGCTTTCCATAGCCTACTTAATTGCCTTAATCCGAGTTCGGACGAAGAAGTTATGGCCATTTTTCTAACAGACGTCAAAACGGATTTTGGCTACAGATGCGCACTCGCCGGGGCGAGCTCCCCAGGCCATTTTCGGCGCCGGGGCGAGCTCGTCGCGGACAGCAGCTATGTTTTTGCGATTTTTGGTCCAACACCCGGAAAATATCTAGGTTTTGAAGGACCCAACTCTTATAACATCTAGGGGGCGGCTGAAACAGGGGGCTAACTCCATCCTAACACATACCAACTCATTCTAACACTTCTAACATCAATTCTAGAGAGAGGGAGGCTTCCATAAACATCAAATTAAGAGCAAAAGTGCTGCAATTCAAGGAAAAATCAGCAAAGTTCAAGGAGCAAGAAGAGCAAGGAGTATCAAATCTTGAGGGAAAGCTAGAGAACAAGAATCAACCCATCAAGCAATCATTGAATATCTTCCTAAGGGGTTTTATCATTCTATCTCTAGTATTCTCTTCTTAATTTGTAATTTCATCATGATGTATAGATCAAATTTGTTGTTTATTGTAATTCCCATGAAATAGAACTAATTTTCTAGGATTTCAATAGAACCCAATACATAGTTTGAATTGAATGCTCTCTCTTTGATGTTGGTTAATTATTTGTGCTTGGATATCATAATTTGTGCTTCACGTATTAATTACCTAGCTAGTAATTACCTTGGGAACCTATATGAAATTGAGAAATGGATTATAGTGTTTAGACCTTGTTATGATATCATGTGAAAATTAGATATTCCTATGGGTAATTTATGAAATTAAGAGACGTGTGTTTTATTTATTACCCTGATGAATGGATAATTTGATTGTATTTAGGATAGAGATATACCTAAATGCCACATGTATCCATTTGAGAATCCATGCTAAATGATTTCTATTGTGAAAGTTGGTAATTGATGGAGTAGTTAATGAGGTTTTGGGACATACACCTTAATAATTGTTCTTGATATGAGAATCTTGCTAGTGTGTAGAATAGAGATATATCTATACACGACATTGGGAAATAAGTATTTGACCATCGAGAGAGGCTTGTATATACTTGTGATTTCTCGGATAACGATTCTTATGATTTAACTAGTTGAAAAGAGAGAGTTAGGACATTTAAATGAAGTGTTGGGGGAAATTGTGATCTTAGACTATTAAATATTAGATTTCATTATGTTAAAGCTTTCCATAGTTCTTTGATTATTTGTTATCTTCATTATTGCAAAACAACAAAAATAATTATCGTTTGTTTAAATAAGATTGAGATGATAAAAGATTAATACTTGGAAAAGACTAGTAATAATTCCTCGTGGGATCGATACTTTACTTACTCTTTATTACTTGTTGACCGCGTATACTTGCGTGTAAATCGTCGTTATATAAATCGGACAACAATGCATACGCGATAACCTTACCGTTCTGCATAAGTACGCAGCCTAGCCCCTTGTGTGATGCGTCACTGCAAACCACAAAATTTCCGATACTATCTGGCAAAGATAATACAGGTGCTGAACTCAAACGTTTCTTTAACTCTTGAAAACTTTCTTTGCATTTCTCCGTCCAACCGAACTTCATTGCTTTCCTTGTCAAATTTGTCAACGGAGTGGCGATCCTGGAGAAATCTTGAATAAAACGCCTATAATAACCAGCCAATCCCAAGAAACTCCTTACTTCTGACGGTGTTTTTGGTTGATCCCAATTCATCACAGCTTCCACTTTCGCCGGATCCACCGAAATCCTGTCTCTATCAATAACATGCCCAAGGAATTGAACACGCTCCAACTAAAATTCACATTTGGAGAATTTCGCATACAATTTCTCTCTCTTTAACGCTTCCAATGTCACCTTTAAGTGCTCCTCATGCTCTTTTTGAGTTTTGGAATATACCAGAATATCGTCTATGAATACCATTACAAATTTATCCAAAAATGGTTTGAACACTCTATTCATTAAATCCATAAACGTTGCAGGTGTGTTTGTTAGACCAAATAACATAACTAAAAACTCATAGTGGCCATATTTGGTTCGGAAAGCTGTCTTTAGTATGTCTTCCTTTCTCACCTTCAACTGATAATACCCACTTCGCAGATCTATCTTTGAAAAATATCTCGCTCCCTTAAGCTGATCAAACAGGTCATCGATCCTTAGCAACAGATACTTATTTTTAATCGTGACGTTGTTCAACTCTCTATAATTAATGCATAAATGCATTGATCCGTCTTTCTTCTTGACAAATAACATCGGTGCTCCCCACGGCGAAACGCTCGGTTGAATATACTTCTTGTCTAGAAGCTCTTGTAGTTGCACCATCAACTCCTTCAACTCTACCGGAGCCATCCGATACGGGGCTTTTGATATAGGGGCAGTTCCCGGTGCTAGATCAATTACAAATTTAATTTCCCTTTCTGGCGGTAGTCCCGGTAAATCATTTGGAAACACGTCCGCAAAATCCCTAACTACCGGTATCTCCTCCAGCTTTGCACTCATCTTTCGTGTATCAACTATGTAGGCTAGATATCCTACACATCCTTGTCTCAACATCTTCCTCGCTTGCATCATCATCAGACAACTCGCTTGTCTAGGAGACTTGCTGCCATAAAACACTACCTTTGACGGAGTCATAAGGTTCACACACTTCTTTTGGCAATCAATAACTGCCTCATGATTGAACAACCAATCCATTCTCAGAATAACGTCAAACTCCCCAAGTCGAATTGGGATTAAGTTTACCATCATCACATGACCCTTAATATCTACCCGACAGTTCTTGTGTATAAACTTAACAGGAATCACTTCTCTATTCACGATTTCTATGTTCATAGGGTAATCTAACACTTCCTGAGGTAACTCTAATTTTCTAGCAAAATCATCGGATATAAAGGAACAAGTAGCACCCGAATCAAATAATACGTAAGCATTTATATTATTGACTGGAATGATACCTAACACCACATCCCTAGACTGCACAGCATCTTGCACCGTCATGTTGAATGTTCGGGCGGTAGGTCGATTAGACGGCATCGGTCCAGTGATAGTCAAGTTGCCACCACTGTTGTTTCCCTTTCCCCCGCTTGCTCCTCCTATAGCTTTCTTAGGGAAATCTCGAGCAAGATGATCCTTCGATCCACAAGTGAAACATGCACCCTTTTTCGGACTAAGGCAATTTGGCGCAATGTGACCCTCTTGTCCACAATTAAAGCATACCCTCCTGCCCTTCAAGCAAACACCCATGTGATTCTTCCCGCAATTGCTGCACGCTTCCACCTTCTTCTTCTGATTTCCTTACTGACTTCTAGCAGAAACACTATCATTCCACTTTCTCTTCTGTCCACTGCCACCATGGCTACCACTTGCCTTATTCTCATTTTCATTCTTCTTCTTCTTTTGCTCCTGATTGTACTTAGACAGAGCATCACTTCCTCCTTTAGCGATAATCGCCTTCTCCAGCACTGCTGCAAACGAATTCAATTGGAATATCGAAACTCGACTAAACAACCAGGGCTTCAGTCCTCGCTCAAACCTTCTAGCCTTTCTCTCATCAGTATTAACTTGATATGGCGCAAACCTCGCCAACTCGTTAAATCTCCCAGCATACTCAGGCACCGTCATTGTACCTTGCTTTAACTCTAGAAATTGCACCTCCATCTGATTCTGCGCACTCGCCGGAAAATAAGTTTCGAAAAACATCTCCTTGAATCTATCCCACGGAATTACCCCTTGACCACCCCGAGTTTTGTTAGCTTGCCACTAATAGCTAGCTTCTGATTTCAGCATAAATGTCGCGAATGCAGTCTTCTGGTCCTCGCTGACCCTAGCGACGTCAAAAACCTTTTCCATCTCCATGACCAATGTTTGTGCTTTTATCGGATTCATAGAGCCTTGAAATTCTGGGGGTCCAACAGACTTGAAATCTTTGAAAGTTGTGGCCTGCACTCGAGGTTGATTCGCAAATGCTCCCGTTAGCAAATCCTCCAACTGTTGCATTGGATTAGTGTTGGTTTCGTCATTGTTATTTGTAAATCCCTCAGAGGTCTGTTGACGTGTCTTTCCTCTTCTTGGCGGCATTTTACTGTTAAGAATTCGTGCTATTAGATTATTACTCAATTACTTAAACATTTAAGTCCTAACTTCAACATTTATAAACAACATTTAGCACATAGTGAAAGTAGTATGCACACAAGCCAATCATATTTGATATGATGTAGCATATACTTTGTAATCTTATTCATTTATTAATAAAAGAATTGATTTTCTTAAAAGGCATTTTACATTATCTACATAGTACTGTTATATTAAATTTGATAAACCCATAGTTTTGAGCAATGCTTTTAGAATCATGATGGTGATCATGCTAATGAGATCTAAATTCTAGATAGCTCACAAACTAAAATCATTCCTAATCGTTGGATTACTAAAAAGGGGATTAGTGAATCCGGATAGATTAGTACATACGTTGCTTGCTCTTAAGAAGAGGATGATTGATCTCATAATCATTTGTGTGGAGACATTAAAGCAAGTATGTAGGTGCTTATTAGAGAATAAGTTCACTGAACGTGGCTCGCTAAGGAATACCTAATGGAGTTTTACTCGCCTGTCAATAGGAATTCCTCTAGTGATAGTAGTACAAGTGATCCTTGGACTTGAGATCATCATAATATCTTATGTATGATGAGTTATACTTTGACATGTCCCTTAAGATCTTTTGGGTATATCAAAGGGTATGATTGGGTATAATTAGTTGTACATGGAGATAGGTGAATGATCAACAAAGAATCTACCATGTCTAGTAAAAGATGTGAATGTCCTATGTGATTCGATAAATGACAGCTCAATAATAGCTTCTAATTTGCATTATTTAAAGTTGTGCATTTGGGAATCGAAATACATATAATTAAATAAAATAAGACTTGACGGTAAATGCATGTCTTATATTTAATTGGGACATTGTATGGTAGAAGGATTGAATTGTACGGTAACTATTCACTGAAAGGTTCTTTTATGATTAATGTTGAAATCTATATTATCTGGAAAGTCGTTGATCGCTAAGGGGGCTTACCCTTATTATAGAATAAATGTTATTTATTTAAATGAATTAAATAGTTTAATTTTTTTATTTAAATAAGATTAGAATTGTTCTAATTGATTTATTCACAACCGGTTTAATATGGAGAACATAAAGGGTCACACCACAAAAGAAAAATATTTATTTAAGAAGTAAATGGCATAATCGTAATAATAAATTAAGTGTATTTAATTTAATCTATAGAGATAGAATAAATTAAATAGCTTAATATTTATTATTTAATATTTTGGAAATATTAAATATAAATTAATAAGAGGAGTCTTATTATTATTATTATTACTATTACTGTTATTTAATTCCTAATAGGGATTGAGAATTAATTAATAGAAGTACTCTCTCATGAATTCCTAATTGGATTATGAGCATAATTAATTAAAGGAGTTTAATTATAATAGAAACCCTAATCCTAAATAGTTTAGGGAAGGGTTATTCCTACATCTATAAATAAGAGGAGTCTTATCATAGATTAGGGTTACGCACTCTTGCATAAGAATTGTGGAGAGTACTTACTGTGACGCCCCCAAATCTCTACACTCCCCTGTAGCAGATCTGGTGCTCACGTGAAACTATACATCTATAAATATTCAATAAAATATGACTTCTACTTATCCAAGATTCATAGTATCCCATAACAGGTACTAGTTCCGGCCAGAATGTTGTCTGTGTTTGGATAACCTCACTTAGATATATAGATTCATATCTTATGAATATTTCTTTCATATCAATATTCCCTATCTATCTGACATTCACAGTATTAATGATAAGATTGTCCATAGAACTGAGGGGCGCATTCCGGTAAAGATGGCACCTTACCGGCGCTCATTAAGTGTAACCCCAGAGCTTATAGGACTCTCAACATCATTTAGATACCCTCATTCAGATGTTATTTAAATGATTTATTTATCATTTAGAATATTTTTAGATATTTAAAATATTATTTAAATGATTTATTTATCATTTATAATATTTTTAGAAAGATAGAATATTATTTAAATGATTTATTATCATTACTAATATTTTTAGAATTTATTTTATCAATAGAATAATTTATTTATTACTTATAATAATTTTCAAAACTTAATTTGATATTTAAATGATTTAATTATCATTTATAACATTTTTAAATACTTAATATATTATTTAAATAATTTATTTATCATTTATAATATTTAAATATTTAATATTTTATTTAATTATTATATATAATAATTTTATTTACCTTAATATCATTTTTAAATAATTAATATAATTATTTAATGATTTAATATCATTTTTAAATAATTAAGATAATTATTTAATGATTTATTATAATTATTAATTATTATTTAATTAAATCAAATAATATATCAGAATATATAAAATTATTAAAAATATATTTTTTATAATTTAAAAATGAATTTTCGAATATTTATATGAATTTTTATTAATTATTTATTATTTTATATAATTTATATAATTATTTTTATTAAATTTTATTTAAACCGTCGTTAAAGGCTTTAGCGACAGTCTTCAAAGGATTTCTAGGTTTCTGGGTTAAGTTATGAATTTTGTCGCTAAAGGTGTTCTTCATGAAGAACACTTGGTCAATGTCCAACAGTGACATTTGACCTCAAATTAATCTCAGCTCGTTTGATGTTTGTGTTTGATTTTTGTTTGTTGTTGTAGCCAACATGGCAGAGTACAACGACATGTATTAACTTAGATCATACAACATCATTTGATGGTAGATAAATCATGGTCAAACTACCTAGTTCATGCTGTTCATAAGGTTTCTGGGTTGCCCAGAAACTTTCTGGTCATGGTCGGTCAACCCTGTTTGACCGTTAATAACTTTCATGTTTGTTATTTGTTATGTGATTTAATGATTCAGGGTTGTAGTATACATGGCAAAGAACATGTTTAATCCAAGAAATAACATTTACAAACATCATATAAGCAAGATTAAAGTCGGTCAAATCTTATCAGACGGCTGTCTGGAACACTTAGAATTTTTTGGGCTGCCCAGAATCAGCCATCCGTGAGCAGTCAACGGATTTTGACCATTAATAACTTCCATCCTAGACATTTTTTTACTGTTCTACCAATTGAATATTATAGTTAACATGGCATACTACATATACAAACTTTAAAACGGATCAAATGACTAATTTAAGCCGATCAAAATATCTGACAAAAAGCCTTGTCAGACTGTTCTTGGTTGCCAAGAACAGTTGGGTTTTTCACCAAATTCGACCTTTTAAAAGTTATGGATTCTTATTTAACCAACCCAGATCATCAAATAACATGTTCACACATAATCCTAAACATCTAAAACATAAAATTATTGGAGGCTTGAAGATCAAACATAAATTAGGGTTTTGTGCACCTTTTTCTTTAAAGTTTGATTTCTGGCTTCTGATTCTGAACTTGTGGTTGCTAGGGCTTGTTTAGGCTAGTAATATAAGTGTTTAGGTTTACAATTTCGTAGGTTTGCATGATCAGATCTCATTCTATTTATAGTGTCTTGAATTAGGGTTTCCTAGGCTTTATTTTCTAAATTTTGCCTCCAAAAATATCTAGGCTTGGGATTTGTTATACTTAAGTCTGATCTTGGGCACCTACTTGTGCTGGAGTGTGTCAAGCACAAGCTTGCACACTCCTAGCTTCATTTTCATTGGCTAGGATTTTAATTTTGATTTATTTTACTTACTAATTAAACCTAGATTTTTACTAATCATGATTAGGATGTTAATTTAGGTTTAGTAATACCCTAATTAGGTTTATATATCATAATTAAGGTTTTATATTTCATAAATTAGGGTTATTGAACCAAATTAGGGTTTTAGGTTTTCTAATTAGGGTTTAGGGTTTTCAATCCTATAATTAGGGTTTTAATATTTTGTTTAGGGTTTAATTTAATCTTAATGATTCATATTTAATATTATGATTTGTTATTTAAATCTTAATTATATTAATTAAGATTATTGTACAATAATTAGGGTTTTAATTAATCAATTCAGACAATTATTATCAATTAGGGTTTTCAACTTAGGGTTTCTATTTCCGTGTAACATTTTAAACCCTATTTAACTTATTTTAAAATTTTATCAGTTAATATAATATTATATTAATTCTGAAGCACGACAAAGCACTTCGTCATTTCTAAGCACGACACAGCAGCTTACAAAAATAATTTGCCGAGACGCTTCTCAGTGAATTCGCTGGAAGCACGACAAATCATTTTGTCCGATTAAGCACGACACAGCTGTTGGGCGAAAAATTTTTATTTGACCTAATTGTTTAATAAAATACACAATCACATAATACAAGGTCAGATCATGAAATTTCATCTATTAAACACATAATTTACATATACAAATCTTATTAGGGATCGGAATATTACATTCACCCCCACTAATAAGAATTTCGTCCTCGAAATTTACAGTGCATTCTATGAAAATAAATGTGGGTAGTTATCTCGCATTTTACTCTCGAGCTCCCACGTAGCTTCCTCGATATTCTGATTTCTCCAGATAACCTTAACCGAAGGTATCTTTTTATTTCGCAATTGCTGTTCTTTCCTATCCACAATTTCCATAGGAATTTCTTCATACGATAAATCCTTCTCGATTTGAATGGGCTCGTAATCAATAACGTGTTTATAATCAGGTTTGTACGGTCGTAACACGGACACATGAAACACGTTATGAATATGTTCTAGTTCAGGAGGTAGGGCTACCTCATAGGCTACCTCACCTATTCTCCTCAATATTTGAAATGGCCCAATAAATCTCGGACTCAATTTGTCTTTCTTACCGAAGCGTATTTTTCCCTTCCACGGAGATACTTTTAAGAATACGTGACTACCGACTTCGAAATCTTGTAATTTCCTGTGTTGATCAGCATATTTCTTCTGTCGATCTTGTGACGCTTGTAATCTTCCCCGTATAACTCGAACTACCTCCGCGGTTTGTTGCACTATTTCGGGTCCTAGCATTTGCCGTTCTCCGACCTCATCCCAACATAAAGGCGTTCTACATTTTCTTCCATACAAGGCTTCAAAAGGTGGCATTCCTATGCTGGCATGGTAATTATTGTTGTAGGCAAATTCTGCTAAAGGTAATTGATCTTCCCAGCTTCCCTTGAAATCCATGATGCAAGAGCGCAACATGTCTTCCAATGTTTGAATGGTTCTCTCACTCTGACCGTCAGTTTGTGGATGGTATGCTGTACTTAGTCTCAACTGAGTTCCTAAATTTTTCTGGAGACTTGTCCAAAAATTTGAAGTAAATCGTGGATCTCTGTCTGATACTATAGAAACAAGGACTCCATGTCTAGAAATAACTTCATTGATATAAAGTCTGGCTAACTGATCTAGACTGAAGTTGATTTTGATGGGTAGGAAATGAGCTGATTTGGTAAGACGATCTACAATTACCCAAATGGCATTGTGACCCTTTTGTGTGGTTGGAAGGCCAACTACGAAATCCATGGTAATATGCTCCCATTTCCACTCAGGAATTTCTAAGGGTAATAATCCACTGGGTTTCTGATGTTCAGCTTTAACCCGTTGACACGTTAAACATTTACTTACCCATTCTGTTATCTCTCTTTTCATGTTAGACCACCAAAAATGTTGGCTCAAGTCTTTATACATTTTTGTACTCCCTGGATGTACAGCGAATTTAGAACTGTGGGCTTCATTCAGTATTTCGTCTTTTAGTTCTTGTACTGAAGGTACCCAAATTCTATTTTCGTATCTCAGTACTCCATCTTTATCCACTCTAAACTTAACATTCTTTTTATGAGTCATTTCTGCCTTATACTTCTGACATTCTGCATCCGTCTCCTGTAGTTCTTTGACTCTGTCCAATAAAGTCGAACTAACTTCTATGACAAATAACTTCTGGGTAGAGTTGACTGGAACTCTGATCTCGACCTCAAGTTTCTCAAACTCCTTTATTAATACCTCGTTATTAGTCATCACATTTAATTTCTCCTGGTTCTTCCTACTCAATGTGTCTGCTACGACGTTGGCTTTCCCTGGATGATATAAGATCTTACAATCAAAATCTTTTATCAACTCTAGCCATCTCCTTTGTCTCATATTTAACTCCTTCTATGTGAAAATATATTTCAGACTCTTGTGATCTGTGTATATCTCACACTTCTCCCCGTACAAGTAATGCCTCCAAATTTTCAAGGCAAATACTATGGCGGCTAACTCAAGATCATGCGTAGGATACCTCTACTCATAATCTTTGAGTTATCTTGATGCATATGCAATCACCTTTCCGTGTTGCATTAACACACACCCTAACCCTTTGTGTGATGCATCACTATAAACAACGAGGTCTCCTGTACCATCTGGTAAAGATAACACTGGTGCCATACTTAACCGCTTCTTCAACTCTTGGAAGCTTTCTTCACATTTGTCTGTCCAGACGTACTTTACCGTCTTTCGAGTCAAATTGGTTAGCGGGGTCGCTATCTTTGAAAAATCTTGTATAAAACGCCGATAATACCCTGCTAAACCGAGAAAACTTCTTACTTCTGTTGGAGTTGTTGGTTGTTCCCAATTCACAACCGCTTCTATCTTGGCTGGATCTACCGCTATTCCATTCTTGTCAATTACATGACCCAAGAACTGGACTCGTTCCAACCAGAATTCACACTTGGAAAGCTTTGCATAAAGTTGTTCCTTGCGTAATATCTCCAATATGCTTCTTAAGTGTTCAGCATGCTCCTCTTTTGTTCTCGAGTATACTAAAATATCATCGATGAACACTACGACAAATTTGTCCAAGTATGGTTTAAACACTCTGTTCATTAAGTCCATGAATGCTACCGGCGCATTTGTTAATCCAAAAGACATCACAAGAAACTCATAATGTCCGTAACGTGTCCTAAACGCTGTCTTCGACACATCTTCTTTTCTTAGCTTTAATTGATGATAACCCGATCGTAGGTCGATCTTCGAAAAGTATTCGGCCCCTTTCAACTGGACAAACAGATCATCAATTCGTGATAAAGGATATTTGTTCTTTATTGTTAACTTATTTAATTCTCTATAATCAATGCATAACCTTAACGTTCCATCCTTCTTCTTTACAAACAACACCGGTGCTCCCCAAGGTGAAACACTCGGTTGTATGTACTTTTTGTCTAAGAGTTCTTGTAGCTGCACAAGTAACTCCTTCAACTCTACAGGTGCCATTCTGTACGGTGCCTTGGAAACTGGTGCCGTACCTGGCGCTAGATCAATAACAAATTCGATCTCTCTGTCCGGAGGTAAACCGGGTAAGTCATCTGGAAACACATCCGAAAATTCTCTAACTACAGGTATTTGTTCTAGCTTTACTCCTTCTTTTCGAGTATCTACTATATATGTCAAATAGCCTATACAACCCTTCCTAAGCAATCTCTCTACCTGCATTACTGTCAGATAATGAGATCATTTAGGTGAACAACCACCTTTGAACACTACTTTTGACTCTGAAGTAGTCACTAAATTCACCCGCTTCTGCTGGCAGTCAATTATTACATTATAATTCCCCAGCCAGTCCATTCCTAAAATTATATCAAATTCCCCTAGTTGTATGGGAATGAGGTTCACAAGAAACTTGTGTCCCTTAATCTCTATAGCACAATTCTTATAGATGGTTTTGACGGGAATTATCTCATTGTTTGCGATCTCCACATTAAAAGGTATGTCTAAATCTTCGCGTGGTATTGACAATTTCTTAGCAAAGCTATTAGACACAAATGAACAAGTAGCACCAGAGTCGAACAACACATATGCATTTAAAGTGTCGATAGGGATGATACCTGTTACCACGTCTGGTGCAGCAACAACATCCCTTGTCGTCATATTAAACGTTCTTGCGGTTGGACAACCTGGACCTCCAGCTCCTGCTACTGCCGGTTTGGGGTTATTGTTTGGGACTTGGTTTCCTCCCCCAGATTGGTTCCTACTCCTCGGGCAACTCCTAGACACATGCCCAGTTGCACCACATGTGTAACAAGTAATGTTCGGGTTACCCTGACAAGTATTATCATTACTCTTTTTAGGACAATAAGAGGAATAATGTCCCTCTTGCCCACAATGGTAACAAGTAACCACTTTCTGGCGACATAACCCTAGGTGATTCTTTCCACATGTGGTACAACGACCCACCTTATTGTTATTGTTCTGGTTTCTGTTGTTGTTGTTATTATTGTAATTGTTACCCCTTCTCACAAAGTTTGTAGGAACAGTGGCGTCCCACTTCCTTTTGTTATTATTGGCTGTACTAATTTCTCCTTTAAACTTCCCCCCTTCACTCAAACTTCTCTTTTCCTTATGAAATTTTATTAACGCGTCATTCTCATTTTCAGCTATGATAGCTTTCTCGAGAATTTCAGGAAAAGTTTTCACTTGAAACACTGACAACTTACTACGAATTTGGGGTTTCAATCCCTCTTCGTATCTCCTAGTCTTCCTTGCCTCTGTATCAACCTGGTGTGGGGGCAAACCTGGCTAATTCATTGAACTTAGCCGTATATTGAGATACAGTAAGCTCTCCTTGCTTCAATTCTAGGAATCGTACCTCTATACGATCCTGCATTGATTGGGGAAAATAATTTTCGAAGAATAGTTCCTTAAACCTAGTCCAAGGAATTATATCTTCACCTGCACGAATTTTGGTATTTTCCCACCAATGGTTTACCTCACCCTTGAGGAAAAAGGTGGCAAAGATCGTCTTTTGATCTTCGCCAACATTAGTTACCTTGAAAAACTTCTCTATCTCAGTAACCCATGTTTGTGCTTCAATAGGTTCCGCAGCTCCCTTAAATTCCGGTGGTCCTACAAGTTTAAAGTCTTTGAATATAGTGCCTTGTGGATTAACTGGGGTGGGTTGAGGTGGAGGACGATTTTGTAAGGTTTCTAAAAGGATATTTACTAATTGTTGTGTGGGATTTGGTTCGGTGGTCTCAGTTCGGGCTTGGGCTCTTCATCCTGATGCCATGGTTCTAAAATAAAGAAAAGCAAGTATAAATACAAAGATATGCTTACATAGAACTAACAATTTGATTATATAAACACAACTTGTATATAACATGCAACAACGATTACATAACCGACTAGTAGTTATACTACTACTAGTTATTACAAGGATTTCCTACTTTACAACTCAAAATTTTGATATCGTACTAAGTACAACACATAAACTTAACGCTACTAAACTGCGCTATCACGCATCCCCTTATCAGCATCTCGTATCATGTGACCGACTACTACTCTATCAATCATATAATCCTCCTTCTCCTCTTCCACCGGATACCTAAACACTCGTCGCTCTAGGCCATCAAATGCCGCCTTACTCTTCCTATCGGCTCTGTATGCCTGCATCTGCGCCTCCTGCTTCTCCCTCTGTGTGTTCTGAAGGAGTATCCTCAAACGCCGAGTTGTATCTCGCTCACTCTTCAATAATCCTGCCGCTATGTTTGCCCGAGAGTTAGCAGCTTCTAACTCTACTGTTGACTGCTGTACCAACTCAATAACTATCTCTTCGTGTCTTTCGACACTCATCATCTGGCCTGCTCCAATATCCTCCTCAGAATCAGGGTCTACTAACTGCCCATCTATAGGGTTCTCTGCCTCCTCTGCCTCTAATATCTCCTCGTCATGAATAAGCTCCTTTTCCTCTGGGTCTTCATCCTCTAAATCTAGTTCAGGGGTAGCCGGCTCGTAATCAGGCACCTCATCGGGCTCACTGTCGGATAACCATCCTATGTGTTAGTTTACTCCTGCCATCCTACAAAAGAATTTTAATTTATTTAGTATTTAGGGGGAAACAAATTTACACATAAGATAAAGCTTTTAAGATTATTTTATGTATCATTAAGTATTTTATGGACTCAAAGACTATATTCTAAGGTATTTCCTAACTACCTTAGAGCTATAATCTACAGCTCTGATACCAACCTGTGACGCCCCCAAATCTCTACACTCCCCTGTAGCAGATCTGGTGCTCACGTGAAACTATACATCTATAAATATTCAATAAAATATGACTTCTACTTATCCAAGATTCACAGTATCCCATAACAGGTACTAGTTCCGGCCAGAACGTTGTCTGTGTTTGGATACCCTCACTTAGATATATAGATTCATATCTTATGAATATCTCTTTCATATCAATATTCCCTATCTATCTGACATTCACAGTATTAATGATAAGATTGTCCATAGAACTGAGGGGCGCATTCCGGTAAAGATGTCACCTTACCGGCGCTCATTAAGTGTAACCCTAGAGCTTATAGGACTCTCACCATCATTTAGATACCCTCATTCAGATGTATAGTTCATATAGACACTGTATTTAACTTAGTACAACTATTCTAAAGAATTTAAAGATCAGAGTATGACACATTCTATAACATAAAGGATCATAATATATTACATAACATTTTGTTCAGTTACATCATTCGTTATACTAAGTTATTACAACAACAAGTCTTTAAAAGACTTAAAGTATTCAACAACAGAAAATAAAGCTAATAAGCATAGCTTTTTCCCTTGTTAGTCCCAGACGTGCCAGGGATATCATTTACAGCTGCAAAAGAAGATATGCGCAAGAATGAGCTACAAATGCTCAGCAAGTTCATTTGAATATATAAACACCATGTGTTTGATTTGAAAGATGTCAATGATGTATACTGAGTGTTCTGTACATGAACCATATATTTCATTTAGTTTTATCAGTCTTTAATGACTTAGAACCATTTGAGTTTTGGATATCTGGTAGGTGATCAGCCTCACCAATATCCTAGGAGTATGCATATCATCCTACCATTTGTGGTCAATATATTATCGACATTTATTGGTCTTCCTATGAAGGCATTTCCATTTACTCAGTATAGATGTCTTACCAAATAATTTGGTTTGACACAACAATTTAGCTTGAATAAGCAATATATGAACAATGATTCATTTCTTAAGTTATGCTGAACAAAAATCAATAACTTCACAATAATTGATAGCAAGATGTATAATACTTGCTTAAATATAACAAAGTTGAGAGACTTGCCTTAACGTAGCTCACTATAATTTAGTACAATCGGTCAACGCACGTAGTCTACGTATACCAATAATAAGTGTTAGCACGTATATAAACATGTATCACGCTAATCTAAACAAGTTTCATTAAGGTTCGACGTTGATTCGGTATCTCGGTCGCGTCCTTAATGGTTAAACACATAGATTGTTCGATAAAACTTCATTTGGAAGTCGAATTATTAGTCTAAATAATTTAATTATTATTTATAATATTTTTAGAAGCTTGGTATTATTTTTAAATAATTTTCAGAAGCTTGGAAGTATTTTTAAATAATTTTACAAGCTTAGGAATATTTTTAAATGATTTAATTATTATTTAAAATATTTTTAAAACATTTAATATGTTATTCAAATGATTTATTTATCATTTAGAATATTTTTAGATATTTAAAATATTATTTAAATGATTTATTTATCATTTATAATATTTTTAGAAAGATAGAATATTATTTAAATGATTTATTTTATCATTAATAATATTTTTAGAATTTATTTTATCATTAGAATAATTTATTATTACTTATAATAATTTTTAAAACTTAATTTGATATTTAAATGATTTAATTATCATTTATAACATTTTTAAATACTTAATATATTATTTAAATAATTTATTTATCATTTATAATATTTAAATATTTAATATTTTATTTAATTATTATATATAATAATTTTATTTACCTTAATATCATTTTTAAATAATTAATATAATTATTTAATGATTTAATGTCATTTCTAAATAATTAAGATAATTATTTAATGATTTATTATAATTATTAATTATTATTTAATTAAATTAAATAATATATCAGAATATATAAAAATATTAAAAATATATTTTTTTATAATTTAAAAATGAATTTTCGAATATTTTTATGAATTTTTATTAATTATTTAATAATTATTTATTATTTTATATAATTTATATAATTATTTTTATTAAATTTTATTTAAAACCGTCGCTAAAGGCTTTAGCGACAGTCTTCAAAGGATTTCTAGGTTTCTGGGTTAAGTTATGAATTTTGTCGCTAAAGGTGTTCTTCATGAAGAACACTTGGTCAATGTCCAACAGTGACATTTGACCTCAAATTAATCTCAGCTCGTTTGATGTTTGTGTTTGATTTTTGTTTGTTGTTGTAGCCAACATGGCATTGTACAACGACATGTATTAACTTAGATCATACAAAATCATTTGATGGTAAATAAATCATGGTCAAACTACCTAGTTCATGATGTTCATAAGGTTTCTGGGTTGCCCAGAAACCTTCTGGTCATGGTCGGTCAACCCTGTTTGACCGTTAATAACTTTCATGTTTGTTATTTGTTATGTGATTTAATGATTCAGGGTTGTAGTATACATGGCAAATAATATGTTTAATCCAAGAAATAACATTTACAAACATCATATAAGCAAGATTAAAGCCGGTCAAATCTTGTCAGACGGCTATCTAGAACACTTAGAATTTTCTGGGCTGCCCAGAATCAGCCATCCGTGAGCGGTCAACGGGTTTTGACCATTAATAACTTCCATCCTAGACATTTTTTTACTGTTATACCAATTGAATATTATAGTTAACATGGCATACTACATATACAAACTTTAAAATGGATCAAATGACTAATTTAAGCCGATCAAAATATCTGACAAAAAGCCTTGTCAGACTGTTCTTGGCTGCCAAGAACAGTTGGGTTTTTCACCAAATTCGACCTTTTAAAAGTTATGGATTCTTATTTAACCAACCCAGATCATCAAATAACATGTTCACACATAATCCTAAACATCTAAAACATAAATTAGGGTTTTGTGCACCTTTTTCTTTAAAGTTTGATTTCTGGCTTCTGATTCTGAACTTGTGGTTGCTAGGGCTTGTTTAGGCTGGTAATATAAGTGTTTAGGTTTACAATTTCGTAGGTTTGCATGATCAGATCTCATTCTATTTATAGTGTCTTGAATTAGGGTTTCCTAGGCTTTATTTTCCAAATTTTGCCTCCAAAAATATCTAGGCTTGGGACTTGTGCTACTTAAGTCTGATCTTAGGCACCTACTTGTGCTGGAGTGTGTCAAGCACAAGCTTGCACACTCCTAGCTTCATTTTCATTGGCTACGATTTTAATTTTGATTTATTTTACTTACTAATTAAACCTAGATTTTTACTAATCATGATTATGATGTTAATTTAGGTTTAGTAATACCCTAATTAGGTTTATATATCATAATTAAGGTTTTATATTTCATAAATTAGGGTTATTGAACCAAATTAGGGTTTTAGGTTTTCTAATTAGGGTTTAGGGTTTTCAATCCTATAATTAGGGTTTTAATCTTTTGTTTAGGGTTTAATTTAATCTTAATGATTCATATTTAATATTATGATTTATTATTTAAATCTTAATTATATTAATTAAGATTATTGTACAATAATTAGGGTTTTAATTAATCAATTCAGACAATTATTATCTATTAGGGTTTTCAACTTAGGGTTTCTATTTCCGTGTAACATTTTAAACCCTATTTAACTTATTTTAAAATTTTATCAGTTAATATAATATTATATTAATTCTGAAGCACGACAAAGCACTTCGTCATTTCTAAGCACGACACAGCAGCTTACAAAAATAATTTGCCGAGACACTTCTCAGTGAATTCGCCGGAAGCACGACAAATCATTTTGTCCGATTAAGCACGACACAGCTGTTGGGCGAAAAAATTTTATTTGACCTAATAGTTTAATAAAATACACAATCACATAATACAAGGTCAGATCATGAAATTTCATCTATTAAACACATAATTTACATATACAAATCTTATTAGGGATCGGAATATTATACTTACAATTTCTATAAAGATAGAAACTAGGGTTTTGCCAACACCCATCTTCTTGAATAGATATTATTCCTTGGTGGATCACCTCTAGAGGCCAAACACTTGGGTGGCTAACGTTGATCAAAGGAAGGAATTTAATCGGTGGAATTCAAGGAGAACACGAAGGAATTGGAGTTGAACTTGTACCTGAGGAAGCACGGTCCTACGAGGGTATAATTTCTTAATCGCTATCTATTTCGTTTAATTAATATTTGTGCATAAAGAAAGATCATAGTGATGGTTTGTATAAAATTTTAAAATCTGATTTTATCACGCTTCCGCTATATTTATGTAATTTGATTGCATGTTCGCGTTATACAAACCTAACAATGGTATCAAGAGCCAAACTTTATGCGAATTATTAATTATTTTGATTCTGTATATACATTGATATGTGTTTAGAACAATTTAATTGGGCATAACTGTTTGTGTAAAATTATTTTATTTTTTTATTAAAAAAAAAGTTTTTCTTTTTAAAAAAAAATCCGTTGGTCAAAGTCAACCGTTGACTGGTCAACTGATGACGTGGCACTTACTGCTGACGTGGCGTTGACTGGTCAACTGATGACTGCTGACGTGGCGCTGACTGGTTGACTGCTGATGTGGCGCTAAATGGTCAACTGTTGACTGCTGACGTGGCACTGACTGGTCAACCTTTAAAAATGAAATAATTAATTTGGAGCTAGAAGGTTTTGAACCCTTGACCTATTGGTCATAAGTTAGAAGCCTTACCACTACACCAGAATCACTTTTGATTATGAATCAGAATGTTTAATATTTAAACTATATAATTCTGGGTTTAAAGTTTGACTTAAAGGCTTGTTTGATTATTTCTTTTAAAGGTTTATGATCAAGGGTTGACCTCATTTTTTTTATTTTTTTTTATTTTTTGTAAATTAAAACAATGGAGTTTATTTTGATTTGGAATATGATTAAAATAAAGAAATTTATTTTAATTGAAATTGGATTTCATGATAACTAATTAGAGTTGGAATTGGATTCCATGATAACTAATTGGAGTTGAAATTGGATTTTATACTAACTAATAGTGCCCATTAAATGATATCAATGCATATATGGAATGATTTTATTATTCATGAGATGAATATTATTTATTGATGCATATCGAGATATGTATGATAATAAATAGGGATTGATTATGGACTATTGACCAATGTGTGATTGGATTTATTTTAGAGGATGCTTGAATGAATGGGTTTTTATAAATGGGGTCTGCGTACCTCGTCTTCTCTAGTTTTTCTTGATGTAAATTTTATCTTCCTCCTATGTACTTCCCCTTGACTGCTGATCAAGGTTTCTATTTATTGTAAATAGTTTTTGTAATAGGATTAATTAGAATTAATTTTGAAGAATTGGAGACAAAGGAGCAAGGAGCGCATGAAGACTCGTTTGTAATGGAGCCCGGGTTTAAATGTAATAGTTATATTTAAATTTAATTCTTGCATCCTAGGTTTGACCTTTTGGTTCACTTGGTGGCTCTAGTGAACCAAACTAGAATAAAAGTCCATAATCAGTCCGGGTAGAATATAGTATTCTATATGTGCATGATTATATATATATATATATATATATATTATATACAACATGCTATTTTATATATATATGTGCATGCACGCTAAACAAGATGAGACTAATAATAACAAACCCCTCAAAGAAATAATATTAAGTCCTAAGCGTTCAAAAATATTAGGAATATCGAACGTCGCCTTCTAGCATGGTAAAACAATAGAGTATTAAATATTTAATTTGAGTTTGTTGTGCACACACAAGGCGAGTATTAAATATTTAAGATGTTGTTTTATCACATTTGATGCTTATTAAGGAATTGAACATTACTGCTTTGTTGTGCACACACAAGGGCGGTCTTTTTCTCTTCACATATATAGAAGTGCTAGGTTGGACTTAACTTAGATTATTTTAGTTCAGATGTGCACATACTTGACCATTATAATCTAAGAGGCAAAATACAAGGAGTTACATAGTGATGTAATTGACAATAGTTGTCTACCTATTTATTTATATATAGTTTATTGTGCACATACAAGGCTATATACATTTGAAATGGGATTCTTATTCTCAATAACAAACCTTTAATTAGATTTGCCGAACTATATATATTGAGGGTGATATAGTTTGATGAAAAAAGTGAGAGATACCAATTTAAAATAAAGACCTAATTTATTTTGGTAATTAATTAAATGAATGTATGCTAAAATATTGTCTATTTCATTTACAAAATTTTACAATGTCTAATTTACTATCACTGCGGAGCATGTTAGATGCTAATTAACTGGACCAAATAACACGGACTAGTTAAGGAATCTAAGAATAGTTCTCAAGGCTGAAAAGCTATCTTATATCCTTAATATGCCTATCCCTGCAATGGTTGTAGACAATGCCTCTGAGGAAGAGATTGCTACTTTTAGAAAGTGGCAAGATGATATACAGTTGGCTCAATGCATCATGTTCGCATCCATGAGTTACGAGCTTCAGCGTCAGCATGAAACTATGGATGCGCCTACTGTACTTCTGCACCTTCAAGGAGTTGAATGGTGAGGAAAGTAGGACTGCTAGATATTAGATATCTAAGGAGCTCTTCCAATCAAGAATAACCGATGGCACTATAATATAGACAAATGTCCTAAAAATGATCAATCTGATTGAACAATTGGGACAACTGGGTTTTGTATTGGATGAAGAGTTGATCCAAGATTTGATCTTGTGATAACTACCCGACTCTTTCTCACAAATTGTTGTGAATTTCCACATGAACAAGCTATATGTCAGTCTGCCTGAGTTGCTTAAACATGTTAAAAACTGTAAAGAGTCATTTTCCAACCAAGAAAGACCAAGTCTTACTGGTAGATGATTCTTCCAGGAAGCGGAAGAGGGCCAAAGGATCTTCTTAAAAGACGAACAATTCAAAGAAGGTAAATAGAAAGGCAAAAACAAAGGACAATAAGAACAAGACTGATGCAAATAGCAAAGGAGTTTGCTTCCACTGCAATAAGCCTAGACACTAGAAAGGAAATTGTAAGGAGCATCTTGCAGAGGCTAACCAGAAGAAACTTAGTGAAGTTTCGGTTACAGATATAGGTTTGTTCATGATTGAAATAAATCTTTCTGTAAGTCAAGGTTCTACTTGGGTATTGGATACCGGCTGTAGTTCTCACGTAGAAGTAGAAAGCTAAACAAAGAGTAAGTAATCTTACGTGTGGAGAATGGAGCAATGGTTGCTACATTAGCCGTAGGAACTTATAGTTTAGCATTGCCTACGGGCAAGTCTATTAAGTTAATAAGTTGTTATTATGTTCCAGTTCTCTTTAGAAACATTATTACTTCCGTTGTTGGACAAGGAAGATTTTGGTATTATATTTAAGAATAATTGTTGTTCTATTTATAATGATAATGTTGTGTTTGAAACTGGAAGATCACTTGATGGACTTTGTAAACTTGACTTATATGAAAAAATAATTTTACAAACTAGTAAAAGAAAAAGGAGATGATCATTCAAAGAGTTGAATATGTGTATTTGATGAAATACAAGTCCGAATCATTTGAAAGGTTCAAATAATTCAGAAGTGAAACAAATTGACAAAGTATCTGTAACGGACGACTTTAATTGCGTTGTGATTCTGGGGACAGAATCCTTTTAAGGAGGGAAAGATGTAACGAATGCAATTTTGAGAATTAATAAAAATATTTATTGAGTTGTATAAATATTTTTGTTAATTTATTGAGTTAATAGATGATTTATTAAGCTATTGTGAAATAAGTTTATGTTGAGTTAATGGTGTTAATTGTTACTTGAATATGATTTGTGATGATTATTCTAATTTAATTGTTAATTAAATTAGATGATGAAAAGAATTATTTGAATAAATGATTTATGTTAATAAATAATTTATTTGAATAATATAATTTATTTGGTGTTTTTGTTAAATAAAATTATTATTTGAGTTAGTAATATTTAATTGAATTTATTTAATAATAATAAGTTCAATTAAATTAAATGTGTGACATTTAAAACTATATGTTATAATGTTTTATTAAAATAAATGAAAGGAGTTTTAATTTAGTTTTTCCAAACTAGGCCTTATGACCTTTGGTTGGAAAAATGAGTTATTTTAATTGTGTTTTACCAAACAAGACATAAGAATAATAGGTTATTTTAATTAGTGTTTACCAAACAAAGCCTTATGGCTTTTGAAAATCCTAACTGATGATTCAATTTAAGGTTTTTACGTTATTATTATTTAAAACAACAGTTTTTATTTTAAAATCATTAGTTTATATTTTTAAGTTATATCAGTTTTCATTTTGTAAAAGAACGTCAGTTGAAAGAAAGAAAAGAAAAGAGAAGAATAGAGAGAAAAGAGAAAGAAGAACTACAGAGAAAAGAGAGAGTTCTGTGAAATTTGAGAAAGAAGAGAGCTTGTGAATTTTGAAAAGAGGAGATTGAAGGTAGAAGTTCAAGCAAGGAGAGTGTTAATCAAGCTTTTCTTTTAATCAAATAGAAGGTATAATACCCTCATCTGTATATCAATATTTGGTTCTCTGTAAAAATATTCATTGGCTTAATATGTGATTTTTTTTATTATAATTGATAGCTATGTGAAATAGATGATTACGTGATGATTATATGATGATTAAAATTCTATTTGAAGGTTTTAATTCATGAAAATATATTTTAAAATTTAATTTTAGTTTTTACAGAGCTTTATTTCATGTATGGCATAGTTGTATAAAAAATTGAATGATTCCATTTGGTTATTAATTGGTTAATTAATAATTGTTTATGATTGTATGATGAAAAACATGAATAATGCAAGAAGAATGGTTTTAATTAGTTGAAAAATGAATTTACAGAGTTTGATTTCATGAAAATGGTCAAAGCATGAATAAATTGTTTAACAGTGAATTTTTGGTTTTAAATTAGTTGATTATGTGTTTTATAATAGTTAAATTAGTTAGAAACATGTTGGGTATTTGTTTTCTAACATATTTGATGTCTGGGTATATCTAGTTTGTGTACTGGATGATAGAATTCGGAAAATTTGGCCAAATTTGGCCTAAGTTTTCACTATTCGCGAACTATAGGAGACAACTGCCGGGTGTCTCGCCCCGACGAGAAAAATGAGCTAGTAATCTTCGCCCCGGCGAGAAATTTTGTTAAGGATAGGCTCGCCCCGGCGAGATTTTTGTTCAGTAAATTCTCGCCTCGGCGAGGGAGCAGTACTGAAATTATTTTAATTTTTATTTTCTTTGAGCTTTTATTATGATGCTATAAACAAGTTTAAAACTTATATTAATGTATTAAGTGACTAAAGAATTGCCAAGATGGTTGTTAAACTAGTACTTGTTGACTATGATATGCTAAGTGAAATGTTATAATAAAAAGGATAAGAGCAAGCTTAAAGTGTATATTATTTTATAACTAATTATGTTACCATTTTATAATTAAATGTATAGGTTGTTTAAGGATCGAGAGATATTTAATTTGTAATCTACGCTTGAGGCAAGTACCTTATCTCAACTTGTTACTTTATGTTGAGCAAGTTTTCTTTCCTTAAGCTTGAGAATTATTTATAGCAAGTTGTTGTTCTCTTTTAACTTGTTAATTTATTCAAGACAAGTTTATTTATATTGAGTAAGCTTATTGACCTTAGCTTATTGATATTCAAGCAAGGTTATTATCATGATTATATACTCAAGCTTTATTTCAATCATTGTTATTATTCAAACTTCGAGTATAGTTTCTATTGAACAAACTCTATGAATTAGACTAGCAAACCCTTATTGAATTCAGCTAGTCCTTAGTTGATGAGCGTTTCAAAGACTTAGAATGTTCTCTATACTTGTTCCAAGCCAATTTCCTTTTTGGTATGGATTCAGACGATAAACTGAGATGAACAACCCTAATATAGGGGATTACTTACGCAACAGCGTTAAAATGTTTGTGCACAATACATTGTACAAAGGGCTGATCCCCCTGAGTACGAGATGTTGGTCCATAGTCTATATGATTTTTAAAGGTTACAGTAGAAATACTTGTTAACGTAGGACATAGTTCGAGGTCTTGTGACCCTCAGATATAATTTCTAAATCTTGAATTCTATATTTTTGGAATCAAGCATCCTAACGAGTTTTTAAACTTTAATCATTTATTGGTTGAGAATCAGAAAACTATTATTCCTCAGTTGAAATCATTTCATTTAGATATTATTGTTATCGAACTTGTGAGCAATTGTTTGCTCACTCTTGCACTAATCATTGCAGCTAAGGCTGAAAAGCCGGACTAGCCGTCGACGAGCAAAGGCAAGGGCAAGATGCATAAATAGCTAAAGACCTGTTATTTATTTGATGATCGATTGTATCAAGACTTATTTAAATTATGTTTTATTCCGCATTTGATGTATTAAGGTTAAGATAACCTGGGATTTGAATATTTAGTAGTTTGGTGATGTAACCCATTTTGGGAAGATATTTATTTAAGTTTATTTAATTGTTATTTTATTGGGTAGTTAGTTTTGAATGAATGAGATAGTGAACACCAAATCTGTGGGAATTAAGTACCTGGATTTGGGGGTGTCACAGGTTGGTATCAGAGCTGATAGGTTATGAACTTTTAGGTGGGGAAAACCTTAGGGTAGTAGCCTTCTAGAAGATAGAGAATATAGAGTTGATAAACTCTTATCGAGTTCTAAGGAATGAATTACGGAAATTCATAAAAGACAACAAAATGATTATGTGCTATGTGCTTATTTGATAACAAACTTATGTGCTCGTGAGTATTATCGATTAGTAATTAAAACTTAAAATTTTGTTGTCAGGATGACTGATAGAGGAGAGCCCAGCCAGGCTAGGGAGGAGGAGCCCCGAGATATTCACGTAGTTAGTGAGCAGCTAGTGCAGAGGGAGCCATCTCCATTGATTACAGTTACAGGCCACGAGTATGAGCCTGAGACTGATCCTGAGGAGGACCCTGAGGAGGATCCTGAGGAGGAGGAGGACCCTGAAGAGATACCACTATCTACTTTGGGTGTTCAGATGTACGAGCAGGTGTATGATCGCAACATAGAGTTGCAGGACAGAGTGGAGGAGTTAGAGGGGCAGCTGGCTAAACGACAGACTGCTTTGGAACAGAAAAACAGTGAGATTGAGGAGCTAGACATACGTCTTGGAGACGTGGAGTGGAAGCTGGTTCATGTAGAGAGTGAAAAGGAGGAGTTAGAGGAACAGGCTGCGGAACGTCAAGCCACTTTAGAACAGAAGGATGCTGAGATCCAAGATCTTTCATCACGTATCGCAGAGGCTGAGCAGAGGTTAGCACAGTCTGAGTATCGACGAGGACAGTTGATAGCCAGGAATGAGATTGTGCGAGATGAGTTGAAAAAGGAGTCAGCTGAGCGGGCGAGAGCTGAGACAGCTTGGCTGAGGGAGGCTGATCGCGCAGATCGTGTTGAGTGTGAGGTGCGGTCAAAGAAGGCCAAGATTGATGATATGGAGTATATTTTTCACTCCACAGTGGATAGAGCTCTGGATCGAGTTCATCGTCATCCAGATATGGTGGATCGAAGGATGGTAACTCGTATTATGGAGCAGGAACACCAGGAAGCTGTGCGTCGTGGGATGTCATCATAGATTATGATTAATTATGTTATTATGAAACTATGAAGTGAATAAATTGTAAATCCCAGTTTCTATAATGGGATAGAATAATGATGTAATCCTGGAACTTTGTGATTTCAGGATAGATGATTTGATGTAAATAACTACGATGTTATCTCTATTATGTTTTGAAGCAGTTAACAAATAAAATGTGAAAGTTTATCAGTTGTACGGTGTGTTAAGTGTTGTTTATAAATGTTTAAGTTGAGACTTAAATGTTTAAATAATTTAGCAATAGTCTAATAACGCGAATTTTTTAACAGAAGATGCCGCCAAGAAGACAACCAACACGTCAACAGACCCCAGAGGGATCTACCAATAATGAAGAAGCCAACGCTAATCCGATGCAGCAGTTGGTGAATTTGTTAACGGGAGCCTTTGCAAATCAACCACAAGCTCAGGCTACAACCTTTAAAGACTTCAAGGCTGTCGGACCTCCAGAATTTCTAGGGTCTATGAATCCGATAGAGGCCCAAACGTGGGTTATGGAAATGGTGAAGGTGTTTGATGTCGCTAGAGTCAGCGAGGACCAGAAGACGACATTTGCAACCTTCATGCTGAAATCAGAAGCTAGCTACTGGTGGCAAGCAAATAAGACTCGAGGTTGAGACTCATGTCCTTAAGATGATCAATCTGATTGAACAGCTTGGACAGCTTGGGTTCGTGATGGATGGGGAGTTAAGTCAAGATTTGATCTTGCAGTCACTCCCGGACACCTTCTCACAATTTGTCGTGAATTTTCACATGAATAAGTTGGACGTCAGCTTGCCTGAGTTACTTAACATGTTGAAAACTGCTAAAGGTCACTTCTCATCCAACAAGAACCAAGTCTTACTAGTGGATGATTCTTCCAAGAAAAGGAAGAGGCCCAAGGTATCTTCTGAAAAGAAGAAAAACAAGAAGGCTAAGGGCAAGGCGAAGAGGAAGGATAAAAAGAAACCTGATCCAGATAGCAAAGGAATTTGCTACCATTGCAATAAGCTGGGACACTGGAAGAGGAACTGCAAGGAGTACCTTGCGGACCAAAAGAGGCTTGGAGAAGCTTCGACTTCCGATCTAGGTTTGTTCATGATTGAAATTAATTTTTTTGAAAGTCAAAATTCTACTTGGGTATTGGATACCGGCTGTAGTTCTCACATATGTAATAATGTGCAAGGACTAAGCAGAAGTAGAAAGCTGGACAAGGATGAAGTCATCCTACGAGTGGGAAATGGAGCAAAGGTTGCTGCATTAGCTGTAGGGACTTATCGTTTAGCACTGCCTTCGGGCAAGTTCATTAGTTTAAATAATTGTTATTATGTTCTGACACTCATTAGAAACATTATTTTAATTTTTGTATTGGATATGGATGGTTTTGATATTATAATAAAGAACAACAGTTGTTCTATTTATAATAAAAATGTTTTATATGGTGTTGGGAACTTACTGAATGGACTATACATACTTGACTTGCATGAAAATATACTTCAAATTAAACAAACTAAGAAAAGAAAAAGAGATGATGTTAATTATACATTTATGTGGCACTGTAGACTTGGTCATATCAATGAAACATGATTATCCAAGTTGCATAAAGATGGGCTTTTAGAGCTATCTGATTACGAATCATATCCAACTTGTGAATCTTGTCTCATGGGTAAAATGACTAAATCTCCTTTTACTGGAAAAAGGAGAAAGAGTTACAGAGTTGTTAGCATTGGTACACATAGATGTATGTGGACCTATGACAACGAATGCACGAGGAGGGTATTCTTATTTTATTACTTTCACTGATGATCATTCTAGATTTGGATATGTGTATTTAATGAAATACAAATCTGAATCATTTGAAAAGTTCAAAGAATTCAGAAGTGAAGTAGAGAAGCAAACTGGTAAGAGTATTAAGATTCTTCGATCGGATCGAGGAGGGGAATACTTAACCAATGAGTTTCTCAATTGTCTCAAAGAAAATGGTATAATCTCACAATGGACTCCACCAGGGACGCCACAGTTGAATGGTATATCTGAAAGGAGAAATCGAACATTGTTGGACATGGTTCGTTCCATGATGAGTTTTACCAACCTCCCAGTATCCTTCTGGGGTTATGCCCTAGAATCGGCTGCATACCTACTTAACAAGGTACCTACTAAATCCGTCCTAAAGACCCCATATGAGATATGGACAGGGAGGAAACCAAATCTTAAGCATGTTAAGACTTGGGGTTGTCCAGCTTATGTCAAAAGGTTTGAGCAAGATAAGTTGAAGACTAGATCCGATAAGTGTAGATTTGTGGGATACCCTAAAGAAACATCAGGGTATTATTTCTATCACCCGACTGATCAAAAGGTGTTTGTTGCGAAACACGTTGCCTTCTTGGAAAAGGAGTTTATCCTTGAAGGGGTCAGTGGGAGTAAGATATATCTTGAAGAAATTCAAGAACCACAAAATACTACGGATCAAAGTCAGGTACCTGACCAAGTAAAAGAACCTACTGTACCACTACCTATTCGTAAATCTGGAAGAGTACCGAAGATACCTGATATGTATCGATTCATCATAGAGGATGATGATGAGGTACGCATCATAGATGATGATGATCCATTGACTTACGAAGAGGCTATGAGTAGTGAAGACTCAGAGAAATGGCATGAAGCCATGAAATCCGAGATGGACTCCATGTATGAAAACCAAGTATAGACTTTGGTTTCACCACCTGAGGGCATTAAGCCTATTGGGTGTAAATGGGTCTTTAAGAGAAAGACTGGAGCAGATGGCAAGGTAGAGACCTATAAGGCCCGACTGGTTGCAAAAGGTTTCAAACAAAGACAAGGAGTTGACTATGATGAAACCTTCTCACCAGTAGCTATGCTCAAGTCCATTCGGATTGTGCTCGCAATTGCAGCTTATTATGACTACGAGATCTGGCAAATGGACGTGAAAACGGCCTTCCTCAATGGAGAGCTTGAGGAGAATGTATATATGATACAGCCAGAGGGTTTTGTTTCAACGGTTGGAACAAACCAAGTCTGTAAGCTACAAAGATCCATTTATGGATTGAAGCAAGCTTCTCGAAGATGGAACATCCATTTTGATGAGATAATCAAAAGGTTTGATTTTATCAAAAATGAGGATGAACCATGTGTGTACAAGAAGGTTAGTGGGAGCGCTGTTTCATTCCTTGTATTATATATTGATGACATATTACTGATAGGGAATGATGTTCCTATGCTACAGTCGATCAAAATTTGGTTATCTAAACACTTCTCCATGAAGGACTTGGGTGAGGCATCTTATATTTTGGGGATAAAGATCTATAGAGATAGATCTAAAAGGATGCTTGGCTTGACCTAAGGAAAGTACATTGAATCGATGCTAAAGAGGTTTAACATGGAAGATTCCAAGAGAAGTCTCATGCCGATGAGCCTTGGAATACATCTCTCCAAGAAACAGGCCCCAAAGACACCTGAGGAGAGAAACCGAATGAGTAAGATTCCTTATGCTTCAGCAATAGGATCTATCATGTACAGTATGATATGTACTAGACCAGATGTCGCTCATGCACTTAGTGTAACAAGCAGATATCAGTTGAATCTAGGAGAAGAGCACTGGAAGGCAGTGAAGAACATCCTAAAGTACTTGAGAAGAACTAAGGATGTATTTCTTGTCTACGGTGGGTCTGAATTAAAACTAGAGGGCTATATAGACTCAAGTTTTCAAACGGACCAAGATGACTATAAATCCGTTTCAGGGTATGTGTTTACCTTAAACGGTGGCGCAGTGAGTTGGAAGAGTTCCAAGCAGCAAACAGTTGCTGATTCAGTGACAGAGGCAGAGTACATAGCTGCAAGTGAAGCTGCAAAGGAAGCTGTTTGGATGAAGAAGTTCATAACTGAACTTGGAGTGGTTCCTAGCATTAGAGGAGCCGTACCTTTATTCTGTGACAACACCGGAGCTGTTGTGCAGGCTAAGGAACCCAGGTCTCATCAGAAATCCAAACACGTGTTGCGGCGGTTTCATTTGATTAGAGAAATCATTAGAAGAGGAGATGTCACCTTGGAGCGTGTGGACTCTCAAGACAACATTGCAGATCCATTTACTAAAGCTTTAACATAATAGCAGTTTGATCGACACTTAGAGAAGATGGGTATTAGATACCATAGCGATTGGCTTTAGTGCAAGTGGGAGATTGAAAGTAGTATGCACACAAGCCAATCATATTTGATATGATGTAGCATATACTTTGTAATCTTATTCATTTATTAATAAAAAAATTGATTTTCTTAAAAGGCATTTTATATTATCTACATGGTGTTGTTATATTAAATGTGATAAACCCATAGTTTTGAGCAATGCTTTTAGAATCATGATGGTGATCATGCTAATGAGATCTAAATTCAAGATAGCTCACAAACTAAAATTGTTCCTAATCGTTGGATTACTAAATTGGGGATTAGTGAATCCGGATAGATTAGTACATACGTTGCTTGCTCTTAGGAAGAGGATGATTGATCTCATAATCATTTGTGTGGAGACACTAAAACAAGTATGTAGGTGCTTATTAGAGAATAAGTTCACTGAACGTGACTCGCTAAGGAATACCTAATGGAGTTTTACTCGCCTGTCAATAGGAATTCCTTTAGTGATAGTAGTACAAGTGATCCGTGGACTTAAGATCATCATAGTATCTTGTGTATGATGAGTTATACTTTGACATGTCCCTTAAGACCTTTGGGGTATATCAAAGGGTATGATTGGGTATAATAAGTTGTACATGGAGATAGGTGAATGATCAACAAAGAATCTACCACGTCTAGTAAAAGATGTGAATGTCCTATGTGGTTCGATAAATGACAACTCAGTAGTCCTTGGCCAAGGCAGAATGAAATTAGAAAGGAGTTTCTAATTTGCATTATTTAGAGTTGTGCATTTGGGAATCGAAATGCATATAATTAAATAAAATAAGACTTGACAGTAAATCCATGTCTTATATTTAATTGGGACATTGTATGGTAGAAGGATTGAATTGTACGGTAACTATTTACTCAAAGGTTCTTTTGTGATTAATGTTGAAATATATATTATCTAGAAAGTCGTTGATCGCTAAGCGGGCTTACCCTTATTGTAGAATAAATATTATTTATTTAAATGAATTAAATAGTTTAATTTATTTATTTAAATAAGATTAGAATTGTTCTAATTGATTTATTCACAACCGGTTTAATATGGAGAACCTAAAGGGTCACACCGCAAAAGAAAAATATTTATTTAAGAAGTAAATGACATAATTGTAATAATAAGTTAAGTGTATTTAATTTAGTCTATGGAGATAGAATAAATTCAATAGCTTAATATTTATTATTTAATATTTTAGAAATATTAAATATAAATTAATAAGAGGAGTCTTATTATTATTATTACTATTACTATTATTTAATTCCTAATAGGGATTGGGAATTAATTAATAGAACTATTATTTATTTCCTAATAGGAATTGAGAATTAATTAATAGAAGTACTCTCTCACGAATTCCTAATTGGATTAGGAGCATAATTAATTAAAGGAGTTTAATTAGAATATAAACCCTAATCCTAAATAGTTTAGGGAAGGGTTATTCCTACATCTATAAATAAGAAGAGTCTTATCATAGATTAGGGTTACACACTCTTGCATTAGATTGTGGAGAGTATTTGTAATTTCTATAGAGATAGAAACTAGGGTTTTGCCAAACACCCAACTTCTTGAATACTTGTTCTTACTTGGTGGATCACCTCTAGAGGTCAAACACTTGGGTGGCTAACGTTGATCAAAGGAAGGAATCACATCGTTGAATTCGAGGAGAACACGAAGGACTAGGAGTTGAACTTGTACCCGAGGAAGCTTTGTTCTACGAGGGTATAATTCTTATTCTCTTTCTCTTTCGTTTATATCGTTAATTGAGCACATTGATCGATCATGGTGATGGTTTGTATAAAAATTTTAAAATCTGTTTTATCGCGCTTCCGCACTATTTATGTAATTTGATTGCATGTTCGCGCTATATACAAACCTAACATCTGCATCAGTCTTGTTCTTATTGTCCTTTGTTTTTGCCTTTCCATTTACCTTCTTTGAATTGTTCTTCTTTTAAGAAGATCCTTTGGCCCTCTTTCGCTTCCTGGAAGAATCATCTACCAGTAAGATTTGGTCTTTCTTGGTTGGAAAGTGACTCTTTACAGTTTTCAACATGTTTAAGCAACTCAGGCAGGTTGATATATATAACTTGTTCATGTGAAAATTCACAACAAATTGTGAGAAAGAGTCCGGAAGTGATTGCAAGATCAAATCTTGGATCAACTCTCCATCCATGACAAAACCTTGTTGTCCTAATTGTTCAATCAGATTGATCATTTTTAGGACATTTGTCTATACTGTAGTGCCATCGGTCATTCTAGATCGAAAAAACTCCTTAGATATCTGATATTTAATAGTCCTACTTTGCTCACCCTTCAACTCCTTGAAGGTGCAGGAGTATAGTAGGAGCATCCATAGTTTCATGCTGGCGCTGAAGCTCGTTACTTATGGATGCGAGCATGATGCATTGAGCCAACTGTGCATCATATTACCACTTTCTAAAAGTAGCAATCTCTTCCTCTGAGGCATCGTCTGCAACCATTGCAGGGATAAACATATTAAGGACATAAGATAGCTTTTCTGCTTTGAGAACTATTCTCAAATTTTTAACCAGTCCTTTTAATTTGGTCCGGTTAATTAGCATCTAATATGCTCCGCAGTAATAGTAAATTAGACATTATAAAATTCTGTAAATGAATTTGTAATTTAACAACATTTTAGCATACATTCATTTCTTAATTATTTACCAAAATAAATTAGGTCTTTATTTTGAATTGGTATCTCTCACTTTTTCATCAAACCATATTACCCTCATTATATAGTTCGGCAAATCTAATTAAAGATTTGCTAGCGAGAATAAGGATCCCATTTCAAATGTATATAGCCTTGTGTGTGCACAACAAACTATATATAAATAAATAGATCGACAATTGTTGCCTCTTAGATTATAATGGTCAAGTGTGTGCATATCCGAACTAAAATAATCTAAGTTAAGTCCAACCTAGCACTTCCATATATGTGAAGAGAAAAAGACCGCCCTTGTGTGTGCACAACAAAGCAGTAATGTTCAATTCCTTATTAAGCATCAAATGTGATAAAACAACATCTTAAATATTTAATACTCGCCTTGTGTGTGCACAACAAACTCATATTAAATATTTAATACTCTATTGCTTTACAATGCTAGAAGGTGACGTTCGATATTCCTAATATCTTTGAACGCTTAGGACTTAATATAATTTCTTTGAGGGGTTTGTTATTATTAGTCTCCTCTTGTTTAGCGCGCATGCACACATATATATAAAATACGCGTCATATTATTTAACATGCGAAGCATGTTGTATAATATATAATATATATATATATAGTAATGATGCACATATAGAATACTATATTCTACCCGGATTGATTATGGACTTTTATTCTAGTTTGGTTCACTAGAGCCACCAAGTGAACCAAAAGGTCAAACCTAGGGTGCAAGAATTAAATTTAAATATAACTATTACATTTAAACCCGGGCTCCAATACAAACGGGTCTTCAAGCGCTCCTTGCTCCTTTGTCTCCAATTCTTCAAGTAATTCTAACTAAACCTATTACATAAACTATTTACAATAAATAGAAAACCTTGATCAGCAGTCAAGGGGAGGTACATAGGAGGAAGATAGAATTTACATCAAGAAAAACTACAGAAGACAGGTACGCAGACCCCATTTATAAAAACCCATTCATTCAAGCATCCACTAAAATAAATTCAATCACACATTGGTCAGTAGTCCATAATCAATCCCTATTTATTATCATACATATCTCCATATGTATCAATAAATAACATTCATCTCATGAATAATAAAACCATTCCATATATACATTGATATCATTTAATGGGCAATTAAAAAGTTTACTAGAAATCCAATTTTGAAACAAAAATAAACTCCTTTACTTTAATCAAAATTTAAATCATAATAAACTTCTTTATTTTATTTTATCCAATTTTGAATAAAAATAAACTCCTTTATTTTTAATCAAATTCCAAATCAAAATAAACTCTTTTATTTCAATTAACATGGAATCCAATTTCAAGTTCAAAACAAACACTTTTATTTTAACTTAAAATTGTTGGAAAATAAAATATGCTGAATCCTATTCCTTAGCAAAATAAACATCTTTATTTTTAAGGAAACATGGAATCCTATTCCATATGTGAATAAACTCCTTTATTCTAGGAAACATGGAATCCTATTCCATATGTGAATAAACTCCTTTATTCTAGTTAACTTAGAATCCAATTCCAAGTTCAAATAAAACTTTTAATTTTAATTATATTCCAATTCAAAATAAACCTTTTATCATAATTGAAAATAAATAAAATCAAAATAAAAATTTTTCAAAATCTGCAGACCGGTGCGACCGCGCTCCAAAATGAACTAGGAGCGGTGCGGCCGCGCTGCACCCCCAGAAACGATTTCTGGGTTCGGGTGCGGCCGCGCTCCAGAATGAACTGGAAGTGGCGCAGCCGCGCTGCGTAGTAAACTTCGAAATTTTTTTCCGTTGCCCAGAAAATCGATCCAATCGCATATCCATACATACATGGAATCATAATAATCGATAATTAGCCCAAGGTTAGGCTCTGACGCCACTGTAAGGTTTGTATATAGCGCGAACATGCAATCAAATTACATAAATAGTGCGGAAGCGCAATAAAACGGATTTTAAAATTTTGTATACAAACCATCACCATGATCATCCTTGTGATTAATTATCAAGTAAAGGAAAGAGATAGAGATATAGAATTATACCCTCGTGAATCAAAGTTTCCTCAGGTATAAGTTCACCTCCAATTCCTTCGCGTTCTCCTTGAATTCCACCGATTAAATTCCTTCCTTTGATCAACGTTAGCCACCCAAGTGTTTGGCCTCTAGAGGTGATCCACCAAGGAATAATAGTTGTTCAAGAAGATGAGTGTTGGTAAAACCCTAGTTTCTATCTCTATAGAAATTGCAAGTACTCTCTCTCTCTCCAATTCTTATGGAAGAGTGTGTAATTGTCTAACCCTAAATCATGATAAGACTCCTCTTATTTATAGATATAGGGAACCCTCCTAAACTATTTAGGATTAGGGTTTTTATTTTAATTAAACTCCTTTAATTAATTGAACTCCTAATCCAATTAGAAATTTATGAGCGTACGTTTATTAATTAATTCCCAATCCCTATTCGGAATTAAATAATAGTAATAGTAATAATAATAATAATAAGACTCCTTTTATTAATTTATATTTAATATTTTCAAAATATTAAATAATAAATATTAAGCAATTTAATTTATTCTATCTCCATAGACTAAATTAAATACACTTAACTTATTATTACGATTATGTCATTTACTTCTTAAATAAATATTTTTCTTTTGCGGTGTGACCCATTAGGTTCTCCATGTTAAACCGGTTATGAATAAATCAATTAGAACAATTCTAATTTTAAATAAATAAATTAAACTATTTAATTCATTTAAATAAATAATATTTATTCTATAATAAGGGTAAGCCCCCTTAGCGATCAACGACTTTCCAGATAATATAGATTTCAACATTAATCACAAAAGAACCTTTCAGCGAGTAGTTACCGTACAATTCAATCCTTCTACCATACAATGTCCCAATTAAATATAAGACATGGAATTACTGTCAAGTCTTATTTTATTTAATTATATGTATTTCGATTCTCAAATGCACAACTCTTATTAATGCAAATTAGAAACTCCTTTCTAATTTCGTTCTGCTTTGGCCAAAGACTTCTGAGTTGTCATTTATCGAATCACATAGGACATTCTCTCCTTTTACTAGAAGTGGTAGATTCTTTGTTGATCATTCACCTATCTCCATGTATAACTTATTATACCCAATCATACCCTTTGATATACTCTAAAGGTCTTAAGGGACATGTAAAAGTATAACTCATCATACACAAGATACTATGATGATGTCAAGTCCAAGGATCACTTGTACTACTATCACTAGAGGAATTCCTATTAACAGGCGAGTAAAACTCCATTAGGTATTCCTTAGCGAGCCACGTTAAGTGAACTTATTCTCTAATAAGCACCTACATACTTGCTTTAGTGTCTCCACACAAATGATTATAAGATCAATCATCCTCTTCATAAGAGCAAGCAACGTATGTACTAATCTATCCGGATTCACTAATCCCCTTTTTAGTAATCCAACGATTAGGAACGATTTTAGTTTGTGAGCTATCTAGAATTTAGATCTCATTAGCATGATCCCCATCATGATTCTAAAAGCATTGCTCAAAACTATGGGTTTATCACATTTAATATAACAACACCATGTAGATAATGTAAAATGCCTTTAATAACCGAATAAGATTACAAAGTATATGCTACATCATATCAAATATGATTGGCTTGTGTGCATACTACTTTCACCTCGGCGGTAGAAATGAACTGGTGTTATCGCCCCGGCGGCATAATTGAACTAGATTCCTCGCCCCGAAGGTAGCCTCGCCCCGGCGATGGTTTTGTAAAGAAATCCACCGCCCCGACGGTGGAACAGTAACTGAAAATTTTCTATTAATTTTGTGATCTTGCTATGTTGCTATGTACATGTTTAAAACTTAGATTAAAGATATTAATTGACTAATGAGATACCACGTTGGTTGTTAAGCAAGTACTTGTTGAATATCGAATGATAATTGAGATGTTATAATAAAATTGGATAAAACAAATCCTAAAGTGCTTATAATTCTGTAACTAATTATTGTTACCGTTTTATAATCAAAATGTATAGGTTGATTAAGGAACGTGAATTATTTAAATCTGTAATCTACGCACGAGGCAAGTTTTTCCTCCTTTAATCTTATTATTTCATCTAAAGCAAGTTTACTTTTATAGAGTAAGCTTATTAACCTTAGCTTATTATTATTCAAGCAAGGTTGTTATCATGTCAAGTGCTTATGTTTTATTTCATTCATTTGTTATTCGATCATTGATCGTTATTTAAATTTTGAACATAAATCTTATTGTATAATTTTTATTGTTGATCAAATGTCTTAGTGACTAGCAAACCTTTATTGATTCAGCTAGTCCATAGTTGATGAGCATTTCAAAGACTTAGAATACTTTGAAGTTTTTCCAAACCAAGTTTCTTTTGGTCGGATTCTGATGCTAAACTGAGATGAACAACCCTAATATAGGGGATTAATTACGTAACAACGTTTAAATATTTATGCACAATACATTGTACAAAGGGCTGATTCCTCGGAGTACGAGATGGATAGTCCATAGTCTACATGGCTGTTAAAGGTTACGGTAGAAATACTTGTTAACCTAGGACATAGTTCGAGGTTTTATGACCCTCAGATACACTTTTAATCTTGCATCCATATTCAGTTCTTGAGCTAAGCTATCTATTGAGCTTTTAGATCTTTGATTTGTTGTTGACTGATTTCAGAAAGACTATTACTCCTCAGTTAAGATCTATTCCGTTAATCATATAAATGTTATTGTTATCATACTTGTGGGCAATTGTTTGCTCACACTTGCATAAAATATTGCAGCTAAACCTGAAAAATCGGATGAGCCGTCCACTAGCAAGGGCAAGGGCAAGATGAGCAAATGAAGATGTTTAGTCTATTTGTTACAGTTCTTTGTAATAAGACTTGTTTAATTTTTATGTTTTAATTCCGCAACGTTGTAATAAAGGTAGATGACCTGGGATTTATTTATTTAAGAGATTTTAAGTTGTAATCCCTATTGTGGGAAGATATTTCATTCAGCTTAATTTAATTGTCCTTTATTATGGGTAGTTAGTTATGAATGAATGATATAGTGAACGCCAAATCTGAGAAATTGAAGTACTTGGATTTGGGGGTGTCACAATATTGATCTGTAATTTCTTAAAAACCTCCAAAAACTTCAAAAATTGATGGTTCAACTTCTGATTCTTTAACCGTTGTGGATATGGTGCGACTGGATTCTTTGCTTCTTGCTTACTCTCGCTATGTTTCAATTCTAACTTTTCATTCTTCTTTTCTTCATTCTTGTTTGAATCAATTTCAATTCCTTCTTCCTTTTCAGTGTCAATCTTCCCTGCTGGTATGGTATCATTTTTCGGCAAACTCTTCCCGCTTCTTAACATAATAGCCTTACATTGCTCATGATTTTCTCTTCTCGGATTGAATTTGGTGTCACTCAGTAGAGCACCTTGTGGACGATTATTCACTGTATTTGCTAGTTGTTCCATCTAGGTCTCCAAATTACGAAGTGACCCTTCTAGGCTATTCATTCTCGTGTCATTCACAGCAATGTACTTAGTGAGTATATCTTCTACAATAGGCTTTCTTTCTTGTTGTGGGTGAGCTTGGCCTTGAAAACCTAGTGGCTAAAATTGCCTTGGAGCTGACGATTGATTTTGATTGTTGCTCCACAAAAAATTTGGATGATTTCTCCACCCCGAATTGTAATAACCCAAGATTTTTGACATAATTAAAATAAGAAATTTTACGTATGAATTTTTTTTATAATAAAATTATTTTTATTATATATTAAGGCAAGTATGGGAATGTGTGCAAAGAAAGGAATGTGAATATGTGATATGTGTATATATATATATGTACATATATATTTATTTCATATATGGTTTCATGTAAATTTCTTATTAAAGAAATAGTTGATAATTATAAATTATATTCGGTTAATAAGTTAATTTTTATATTAAAGATATATGATTATTTATAAAAATAAGATTACTATATTATTTAAATAATAAATGTATATTTTAAGAAATGATTATTAATATTATTATTATTACTATGATTATTTCTCTATGATATGAATTTGTAAGACTAGTCGATTTATTTTAAATTAACTAAGTATGGTAAATGAGACAAAGATAAAGGGATAATCAAAACCTAATTTGATCTATGATTATGAATTTTAATGATTAATACAATTATTGTTATAATTGTATTTAAAATGGATGTATGTGTATTATGAATAATAAGAATTTATTTTCTTAAGGAATTTGACTACTAAATATAAGTACTGATTATATTTGAATATATGCATTTACAATATGTAGTTCAATGAGTATGATAATTATTTATCAATGATGATAAATATGTTATGACTTATGTGGAAAATGTATGTGACTAATTGTTAGTTAAAATATGGCCCACTAATAGTTATTTAAATTAGTGGATTAACATAAGAATATTAATATTAAACAATTGGTAAGATAGTTAGTTAATTAAATATTTAATTAAAGTGAATATAATAAGTGAATAAATTTTATATATTAATTAATATGGGTATTAATTAATGAGAATTATGTGCTATATGGATAATTTATTTTAATAGTTCAAGTAGTAAGAATATACTAGTGGATTAGCTTAATTAATTTATTAACCAAGCCCACTCATTCAATTAATCATGGACTTGGATAATTAATGTGTGGACTTATTAAATTTGCCAAACATTTAATAAACTAGTAGCCAAGTATGGAATAAAAATATTGGAAAACTAGTGGCCCAAACTTATTAAAAGTGAGCCCAAAAGGAGTTTAATTAATGTCCAATTAGTGACCCACTTGAAAGATATTTTAGCAACTTGTTTATTAATTCATTAAAGCTATAAAAGAAAAAGCAAAATTGAAGCAAAATGAGGAAGGAGTAGCCAACCACCTATAATACCAATTGGGTGAGGTGTTGTTTAATTATAGATTGCTTGTAGGAATGGATAATAAAGTGCTAATAATCATGACAAGCCATCACCAACTTGTCACATGGTGTAAGAGTTGTGTACTAACTAATAATGGCAAAATGGATAGATATACTTTATGTATTTATAGCTTTGTAAGTAAATTAGTTTTGTAAAACAAAATCCATCTTATTTCGCTCTCATCTCTCACTTTCCATTTAGCTAAACAAAAAAAACAAGAGAGAGAGAAGAGAGCATTTCGACAACTATAGAGGTGAGAAGGTAGAGAGTTTTTGTAACGATCGGGAATTTTAGATTTCCTTGTAACCCGAGTTATGTATGAATAAAATGAATTTGTATTTTTATTTATATTATTATGTGTTATGTGCTCAAAGTTGTGTTGCAGCCTAGATAATGTGCATGTATTAAATGTTATGCGTTGTTGCGTCGTTAGAGTGAATAAATCAATTTTACAAAAATTCATATAATTACTATTAGCGGGATCCGCTTCCCGAGGCACTATTCACGAGCACTATTCACGCCCGAATATTTTTGCGTCTCTTTCTACTAATTTTGTTAAGACGTGTATGCGAGGGAATAATTTTTCCAAGTGTCAGAAATTTTATTGGAGCTGATACGTGATTTAATCTATATCCGAAATGTATAGTATGGGTTTTCCGAATAAATGGACAAATTCCATAATAAATATTTTTATGTGTCCCAATAATTTATGGGAGTACCCATTTTAATTTTGGGTAAAATTATTTACCAAATTTGGTACAAAAGTGGGAGTATTCGGGTATATTTATCTGTATATTTTGATTAATTGGAGAGACAATTAAGCCTCAACCAATCAAGAGAGAGCACTAATTGTATTAGCCAATTAAATGAGGGGGAATAAACCGTCACAGTACACTAGACTTGGATTGTTAACTCTTCACAAGGCATCCTCCTCAATTACATTTTCAAGAGCTCGGGTACACCATTTTAGCTCTCCCAATACATTCCTTCTCCTCCCGAAGCCACTCCACCTTATCTCCCACCAGCTCATTCTCCTTCTCATTCAAACCATCTGCATACTTCTTATTTTTCAAGCAAGGAGAGAGCTACAGAGAGAGAGAGGGAATACCATAGAGAGAGAAAGAAGGAAGTAGCAAAAGATAAGGAGTGTTCGGGAAGAAGGAAAGCAAGGAAGGAGGGAAAAGAAGGAGAAGAGCAGCAAGAGGGAGTCCAGGAACACTCTAGCAACCATCTCATCCTACACAAAGCAAGCAACAAAGAGGTAATCACAAACCACAACCATTTCTTCTCCAAGTGAAGTTTTCATGAGTTTTGTTTTGCTTTCATGCTTGCGGGTTGGATTTTGTTGATGTTCGTTGTTGTTGGTTGTGTTGAATCTACCATGGAGGTTCTTAAGAATCTATATAAACCATTAACACCCTCAAAGTGGAACAAAAACAAGGAAAGATCCGAACCTTGGCTTAAAGGATGAACTTTGGACATTTTTGGACTTTTGGACCTATGGACTGTTAGAGGACTGTAAAGCCTTGATGGTGTAATTATTTTGACTGCTTGTTATTTTAATATTATGCTTCCATGAGTTGTGAGGATAACCTAGTTGGTATGAACCAAAATGATGCTAAAATAAAGTTACAGTGAAGGTTTTAGTGAAATGTATCATGACTGCGAAAAACAGAGCATCAATGTTGTGCTTTGGCTAAGGATTTGGATGTATTAGTGTTTATGGGTCATCTTGCATTTTTGATATATTGTAGCCTCATGTCTTAGGAATCCATAGAGTCCATAACGGACCAAATTGATCAAGTATAGAGGGAGATATAGGAGCTGAAGCGGGCGAGAGTCTACCAGTTCGCGGTTCTGCAGGAACTGCAGAACTGCTACTGCATGCCGCTGTTCCGCGCCTGGTCCGGGTCGGGACGGGCCGGACCGGGTCAGGCCGGATCGGGTCGGACCCAGTAAAGTTTTTCCCGCGAGACTAAAACTTATATTTTTGTACAAAATGATTAAAAACGCTTATATCTTGTGAAAGCTTTATGTGGGTAAGCGTAGTGGCAATCAATGTATTTTAATGATGTGATGACTGTAATGAACCTAGTTCTTATATGACTAATATTTATGATGATTTTAATAAACTATGTAGGATATTTTGTTGACGGACGATTAACGTCAAGTTATTAACGCACATACAAAGCAAGTTCCTTACTCAACCCTTATTTAATTGTGCGACTTTTCCTTAACTCATTTATCTATCGAGCAGGTCTCCTATCTTATTCAGTTATTATTGTGCAAGTTTACTTACCCTACTCAAAATTATATTCGAGCAAATATTATTTATTGAGCAAGCTTATTGAGCTTCTTGACTCCGTCCAAATTACTTATCAATTTAGCAATTAGTGTGCTAGTATTCATACTTTTATTCAAGTATTGCAATGAAAGCCCATTTCATGCAATGTTATATATTGTGTGATTCCAAAGATTTTGAATTGTTATTCATTCAAGATATTTTTAATGCTATCATGCATGTTGTTGAACCTTAAAGTTCTTTATTCCATAGACTGTTTAAAAGCTATGTCAAGGCTAATTGTTTCAGCTAGACACTTATTGATTTGGTTACTAAAGTGAGGTTAAAGTCCTCCAACTATTATTATTGTTAAGTAAAATTGTCCGATCAAATTGTTTTGGTCTGGACTCCCATGTAAAGCTGAGTAGAACAACCTTCACAGCAGGGGAAATTGTATAAACGTCGGGGAACCGACACGCGCGTAAATGGAAAATGTAAGGCTTTTGCATAATGCCAGGTATTTTAGGCTGATCACCTATTGTACCAGTTTTGTGGATTATCGGATGAATTTCCAGTAATTCTCAAATAGAGTTCTGTGCCTTGGTGCACCCTCAGTATTGAATAGTTCCCTTCTTTGGGAAACTTTGAAATCCTTGAATACTTCAGAAATCCTTCGGTCCTTAGTGGCCACTATAATGGTGATGAAAGAAGTTGTTTATTTCCTTGTGTTAGCTAAATTTTTACTCCTGAGAGCTATAAAGTTATTCATGTGATTATTCACTACTATTATACTTGCGGGGCAATTTGTTGCTCACCCTTGCTTTCCTTAAAACATTTCAGTTAGTGCGGCACGTGGCGAGAGCTCAGGAAAAGATAAGGGAAAGGGGAAAGCTACGGAGTAGTTGTATTTTGTTGTTCTAGAATTACTGTTTGTATTAAGACATATTTACCCTTTTGTATTATGTTATGTTTTGTATTAGTATTGGTTTCGAGACTTGGGACATGTTTATTTACGTTATATCAGTGTAAATATTCCTTTATTCCGCTTTAAGTTATCGATTGTATAATTCTTGTTTTAGATAGTGGCAAACCAGGTCCGTGGTTCAGGTGACCCGGATTTGGGCCCGTCACAGGTTGGTATCAGAGCCTTAGGTTATAAACCTTTAGAGAGAGGTCTTTAGGATATAACCTTAGGAAGTGTATAGAGAATAAGAGCAGACAAAACTCCTGTAGAGTTTTACGTGACAAAGACTTATCTTAGAGAGCCTGTAGTGTTATAACATATATCTTCATTCCATACAATGAACTTATATTTTGTTGAAAGACTAATAAGAGTTTGCTTGTTTGTGGTTGTGCTTGTAGGATGTCAAACACCGGAGAACCTAGTAGAGGCACAGAAGAGGAGCCACGTGACATCCATGTGGTGTCCGAGACACTGCTGATGGTTGAGCCTATTTTAGCTATTTCCCCTGCTGAGGAGGAACCCGAGTTGGAGTCTGACTCGGAGGAGGACCCAGAAGAGGACTGGGAGGAGGTGCCCCCTGTTGACACCACATTTTTGATGGAGATGTTGGACGAACGTACCGACCGCGTTCTCGATCAAGCAAATAGGATCCACGAGTTAGAGATTGAAGCCCGAGAGCAACGGGCCAGGATTCAGGGACTAGAAGGCGAGGTCCAGGAGGGTAAGAACCGGATCCAGGAATTAGAGACGGATGTGCAAGGACATCTAGGGGCCTCCACACAATTGGCAGTCATGCTGCATCACCTCTTGGTGAGGAATGCAGAATTGGCAGGAAAGCTGGAGCAGTCAGAGCATCGGGGAGTTAATTTGCAAATGGATAATGAGATTCTGAAGAACCAGTTAGGTAGGGAGGTGGCAAACCGTGTCCGGATCAAGGAACAACGGGATGATGCCGTAGAACGAGTTGATGACCTGGAGGGTGAAGTGAGGAGGGGTAAGAGAAAGATGAACCGGATGGGATATGCTTTCCACTCAGCCATGGGCAGGTGGATAGATGGTGTGTACCACTACCCAGCTAAAGAGGGACAAACTCGTCACACCCTGAGTCGAGACTTGATGATCCATATGGGTCATATAGAGTATGACAACGCGGTGGAACGCGGTATGCTCGGATAGGTTGCTTAACTTATGTGCCGAGCTGTTTGTAATCTTGTATATGTTAATCCCAACCTTTTGCTACATGTGTGGGATAGTATTGTAAGACTGTAACTTTTATGCTTATTTTAGGGGAGTATGTCGGTGAACCCCTCACCATTTTGTTGTATCAAGGAACGTTTAATGACATCTATAGTAGTACGCTATAGCATAGTCATGTATGTTGTAATAATTATTAGCATTGAATGTAATCGTTATTACTATATATGTTGTCTACTTGTAGTACTCATGATAGATGATCTCGTAGCATAATGAAATGATGACATTAAATTTTCTTACGTTAAGTAGAGAATGCCACCTAGACGTAACATACGAGCCCCACCACCAACACCCGAGGGATCGGTTAATAATCAAAGAGTTCCAGTGGACCCCATGCAACGGTTAGCGGATATACTGGAGAGAATGACCCAAGGGAGAAATACGGGACCCATGGATCCCCATCCCCTGGTAGCACCCATAACAAATTTCAAAGACTTCAAGAGCGTTGGACCCCCAGAGTTCAAGGGAACGACTGATCCGATTGAAGCCCAGTCTTGGGTAAAGGAAATGGAAAAGGCTTTCATCATTGCACGCGTGGGGGATGACCAGAAAATAGTATTTGCCACGTATATGATGAAAGGAGAAGCAAATTATTGGTGGGAGGCTAACCAACAACGAGCAGGCGAAGGAGTGATATCTTGGGACAAGTTCAAGGAATTATTCTTCGAGAACTATTTCCCAAAAAGCATGGAAAGGCAAATGGTGGTGAAATTCCTAGAGCTCAAGCAGGGAGACATGATGGTGGCTCAGTACGCCGCCAAATTCAATGAACTTGCGCGTTTTGCACCGCTTCACGTAAGTACTGAAGAGTTGAAGACGCAAAGGTTCGAACAAGGGCTGAAACCGTGGTTGTATAATAAGGTAGCTGTCCTACAGATCGAGACTTTTAGTGCGCTACTGGAAAAAGCCATCATCGCCGAAGGAGGGATTGAGGCCCTGAATCAACACAAGAAAAATAAGAAGAGTAAAGGGGACTACCGTGGAGGTGGCAGTAGCGGTGGAAGCAATTCAGGAAAGAGAAAATGGGACGGTGGTAACAACAGCAACAACAGTACCAACACTCATCAGGCAGGGAATAGTCAGGGAGGATTTAAGAAGAAGATTGAAGCGTGTTCAAAATATGGGAAAAATCACAAGGGTCAGTGCTGGAAGGGACGTAATGTCTGCTACAACTGCAACCAGGAAGGGCATATAGCACCGCATTGCCCAAACCCAAAGAAGAATCGTGGATGCTATTCTTGTGGGTCAATGGAGCATCAGTTCAGAGACTGTCCGAAGAAGGGAAGCAGTGGTGGAAGCGGCAACCGAGGAGGAGGCAGCAAACTGACGATTGGGGGTCCGACTCCGCCGAACCGCACCCCTGCCCGAACATTCAACATAACCGTCCAGGATGCAGTGATTGCTAAGGACGTGGTGTCAGGTATTATCCCAATCAATAATATAAATGCTTGTGTATTATTCGATTCGGGTGCTACCTGTTCTTTTGTGTCTGAAAATTTTGCTAAACGGTTAAATATATCCCAAGAACGGTTAGAAAATCCTTTGAGCATAGAAATTGCGAATAATGAGGTAATTCCTGTACAGTTTATTCTTCGTAATTGTTACGCTGAGATTAGGGGATTTAATTTTCGCGTGGATTTGATCCCAATAAGGTTGGGAGAGTTCGATGTAATATTGGGAATGGACTGGTTGTACGATCATGCGGCAATCATTGATTGTCAGAAGAAAAGTGTGAACCTTCGGACCCCGAACCGGTCGAGGGTAATATTTTATGGTGGCACATCGCTAAGACGTTCATGTTGTCTTACGATAATGCAGGCCAGGAAATTGTTAAAGAAAGGTTGTGAAGGTTATTTAGCCTATATTCTAGATACGAAGAAAGAAGGTGTGGATATTAAAAATATACCGGTAGTGAGAGAGTTTTTAGATGTGTTTCCAAGTGATTTACCCGGTCTTCCGCCAGACAGGGAAATTGAATTTGCGATAAACTTAGCGCCGGGGACTGCACCAATTTCGAAGGCTCCGTATCGTATGGCGCCGGTAGAGATGAAGGAATTGTTGATACAACTTCAAGAATTGCTGGACAATGGGTATATTCAGCCAAGTGTGTCCCCATGGGGAGCACCAGTTTTGTTTGTCAAGAAGAAGAACGGATCAATGAGACTCTGTATCGACTACCGGGAGTTGAAAAAATCAACGATCAAGAATAAGTACCCATTGCCAAGAATCGACGACTTGTTCGATCAACTGAAGGGAGCCAGACACTTCTCGAAGATAGATTTGAGGACTGGATATCATCAGCTAAAAGTAAGGAAGGAAGATGTACCAAAAACTACGTTTCGGACAAGATATGGTCACTACGAGTTTTTGGTGATGTCTTTCGGTTTGACTAACGCGCCGGCTGCATTCATGGACTTGATGAACCGAATTCTGAAGCCGTACTTAGATAAGTTCGTAGTAGTTTTTATCGATGACATTTTGATTTATTCAAAGACCGAAGAAGAGCACGCCGATCATCTGAGAGAAGTACTGGAGACACTGAGAAGGGAAAAGTTATACGCGAAATTTTCTAAGTGCGAATTCTGGATGGAAAAGGTATAATTTTTAGGGCATATGATCGACAAAGACGGTATCTCAGTGGACCCTGCGAAGGTGGAGGCAGTTAGTAACTGGGAGCAACCAAAGACACCGACAGAAGTACGAAGTTTCTTAGGGTTAGCCGGGTACTATCGAAGATTTATCCAAGGCTTTTCCAAAATAGCAACCCCATTGACCAATCTAACGAGGAAGACGGTGAAATTTGTGTGGTCTAAAAAGTGCAAAGACAGTTTTCAGGAATTGAAAAAGCGGTTAAGCGAGGCGCCTGTATTGTCCTTACCAGACGATACGGGAGGTTTTGTAGTATATAGTGATGCATCACACAAGGGTCTTGGCTGTGTGTTAATGCAACACGGCAAGGTTATTGCGTATGCGTCACGACAATTGAAGGATTATGAGAAGCGATACCCTACCCATGACTTGGAGTTAGCGGCTGTCATTTTTGCATTGAAGATTTGGAGACATTACCTTTATGGGGAGAAATGTGAGATATACACGGACCATAAGAGTCTGAAATATATTTTCACACAAAAAGAGCTAAACATGCGACAGAGGAGGTGGTTGGAATTAATCAAAGATTATGATTGTGAAATTCTTTATCACCCAGGGAAGGCAAACGTAGTAGCAGATGCATTGAGTAGAAAAGGGAATGAGAAATTGTGCATGTTGACAACTCACGAGGAGCTAATACGGGAAATGGCGAGACTGGAGATCGAGGTGAAAAGTCCGACAGAGGCGGCATAGAGGTTATTCGTAATTGAGGCTCGTCCGACATTACTCGACAAAGTGAAAGAAGCACAGGAAAAGGATGAAGAATGTGAAAGGATACAGAAAAGGATCGCAGAAAATGAGGAAGAGAAATTTCGAATGGATAAAGATGGTATCTTAAGATACGAGGAACGAGTGTGGGTGCCAGCTGTGACTGAATTAAGAGATGAGATCTTACATGAAACACATAATTCAGCATATTCTATTCACCCAGGAAGAACAAAAATGTATCGGGATCTTCGTCAATATTTTTGGTGGCCCAACATGAAGCGGGACGTAGCAGAGTGCGTCAGCAAGTGTCTCACCTGTCAACAAGTCAAAGTGGAACATCAGAGACCGAGTGGGTTACTTCAGCCACTAAATATACCAGAATGGAAATGGGAGCACATCACCATGGATTTCGTGGTAGGACTTCCAGTTACACAAAAAGGTTGTGATGCCATTTGGGTTATCGTAGACCGATTGACAAAATCAACACACTTCCTACCGATAAAAATCCGATTCAATTTGAACCAGTTAGCCAAGTTGTATATAAAGGAAATTGTTTCGCGACATGGAGTGCCAATGTCAATTGTCTCAGATCGAGATCCACGCTTCACATCAAATTTTTGGAAGAGCTTGCAAGAGAGAATGGGAACACAGTTGCGACTAAGCACTGCTTACCATCCTCAAACTGACGGACAGAGCGAACGAACGATACAGACGCTAGAAGACATGCTTAGAGCTTGCGTGATGGATTTCAAAGGGAATTGGGATGACCACTTACCACTTGTGGAACTCGCTTATAACAACAGCTATCATGTAAGTATCGGTATGCCACCGTATGAAGCCCTCTACGGGAGGAAGTGCAGAACACCGTTAAGTTGGGATGAGGTCGGCAAACGAAGACTGTTGGGACCAGAGTTGGTGCAGCAGATAGCCAAAGTGGTCAAGGTGATCAGGGCAAGACTAGTTGCAGCCCAAGACCGACAGAAGAAGTATGCTGATCAACATCGCCAGACGAGAGACTTCGATGTCGGCAACTACGTGTTTCTGAAAGTGTCTCCCTGGAAAGGGAAGATACGTTTTGGGAAGAAGGGAAAGTTGAGCCCAAGGTTCGTAGGACCGTTCGAAGTATTGAGAAGAGTGGGTGAAGTGGCGTATGAGGTAGCCTTGCCTCCTGAACTGGAGCATGTCCACAACATGTTTCACGTCTCAGTGTTACAACCATACAAACCCGACTACAAACACGTGATATCCTATGAGCCCGTTCATATAGAGAAGGATCTTACGTACGAAGAAATTCCTATTCAGATAATTGATAGAAAGGAGCAAGTATTAAGAAATAAGGTTATACCTTCTGTGAAAGTAGTTTGGCGAAACCACAATGCTGAGGAAGCTACATGAGAATTGGAAGATAAGATGAAGGAGAATTACCCTCAACTTTTTGTTTAACCTTGTACGGTGATTCTGGGGACAGAATCCTTATAAAGGGGGAGAATGTAACGATCGGGAATTTTAGATTTCCTTGTAACCCGAGTTATGTATGAATAAAATGAATTTTTATTTTTATTTATATTATTATGTGTTATGTGCTCAAAGTTGTGTTGCAGCCTAGATAATGTGCATGTATTAAATGTTATGCGTTGTTGCGTCGTTAGAGTGAATAAATCGATTTTACAAAAATTCATATAATTACTATTAGCGGGACCCGCTTCCCAAGACACTATTCACGAGCACTATTCACGCCCGAATATTTTTGTGTCTCTTTCTATTAATTTTGTTAAGACGTGTATGCGAGGGAATAATTTTTCCAAGTGTCAGAAATTTTATTGGAGCTGATACGTGATTTAATCTATATCCGAAATGTATAATATGGGTTTTCCGAATAAATGGACAAATTCCATAATAAATATTTTTATGTGTCCCAATAATTTATGGGAGTACCCATTTTAATTTTGGGTAAAATTATTTACCAAATTTGGTACAAAAGTGGGAGTATTCGGGTATATTTATCTGTATATTTTGATTAATTGGAGAGGCAATTAAGCCTCAACCAATCAAGAGAGAGCACTAATTGTATTAGCCAATTAAATGAGGGGGAATAAACCATCACAGTACACTAGACTTGGATTGTTAACTCTTCACAAGACATCCTCCTCAATTACATTTTCAAGAGCTCGGGTACACCATTTTAGCTCTCCCAATACATTCTTTCTCCTCCCGAAGCCACTCCACCTTATCTCCCACCAGCTCATTCTCCTTCTCATTCAAACCATCTGCATACTTCTCATTTTTCAAGCAAGGAGAGAGCTATAAAGAGAGAGGGGGGGAATACCATAGAGAGAGAAAGAAGGAAGTAGCAAAAGATAAGGAGTGTTCGGGAAGAAGGAAAGCAAGGAAGGAGGGAAAAGAAGGAGAAGAGCAGCAAGAGGGAGTCCAGGAACACTCTAGCAACCATCTCATCCTACACAAAGCAAGCAACAAAGAGGTAATCACAAACCACAACCATTTCTTCTCCAAGTGAAGTTTTCATGAGTTTTGTTTTGCTTTCATGCTTGCGGGTTGGATTTTGTTGATGTTCGTTGTTGTTGGTTGTGTTGAATCTACCATGGAGGTTCTTAAGAATCTATATAAACCATTAACACCCTCAAAGTGGAACAAAAACAAGGAAAGATCTGAACCTTGGCTTAAAAGATGAACTTTGGACATTTTTGGACTTTTGGACCTATGGACTGTTAGAGGACTGTAAAGCCTTGATGGTGTAATTATTTTGATTGCTTGTTGTTTTAATATTATGCTTCCATGAGTTGTGAAGATAACCTAGTTGGTATGAACCAAAATGATGCTAAAATAAAGTTACAGTGAAGGTTTTAGTGAAATGTATCATGACTGCAAAAAACAGAGCATCAATGTTGTGCTTTGGCTAAGGATTTGGCTGTGTTAGTGTTTATGGGTCATCTTGCATTTTTAATATATTGTAGCCTCATGTCTTAGGAATCCATAGAGTCCGTAACGGACCAAATTGATCAAGTATAGAGGGAGATATAGGAGCTGAAGCGGGCGAGAGTCTACCAGTTCGCGGTTCTGCAGGGACTGCAGAACTGCTACTGCATGCCGCTGTTCCGCGCCTGGTCCGGGACGGGACGGGCCGGACCGGGTCAGGCCGGATCGGGTCGGACCCAGTAAAGTTTTTCCCGCGAGACTAAAATTTATATTTTTGTACAAAATGATTAAAAATGCTTATATCTTGTTAAAGCTTTATGTGGGTAAGCGTAGTGGCAATCAATGTATTTTAATGATGTGATGACTGTAATGAACCTAGTTCTTATGTGACTAATATTTATGATGATTTTAATAATCTATGTAGGATATTTTGTTGACGGACGATTAACGTCAAGTTATTAACGCACATACAAGGCAAGTTCCTTACTCAACCCTTATTTAATTGTGCGACTTTTCCTTAACTCATTTATCTATCAAGCAGGTCTCCTATCTTATTCAGTTATTATTGTGCAAGTTTACTTACCCTACCTTATTTAATTGTCCGATCAAATTGTTTTGGTCTGGACTCCCATGTAAAGCTGAGTAGAACAACCCTCACAGCAGGGGAAATTGTATAAACGTCGGGGAACCAACACGCGCGTAAATGGAAAATGTAAGGCTTATGCATAACGCCAGGTATTTTAGGCTGATCACCTATTGTACCAGTTTTGTGGATTATCGGATGAATTTCCAATAATTCTAGAATAGAGTTCTGTGCCTTGGTGCACCCTCAGTATTGAATAGTTCCCTTCTTTGGGAAACTTTGAAATCCTTGAATACTTCAGAAATCCTTCGGTCCTTAGTGGCCACTATAACGGTGATGAAAGAAGTTGTTTATTTCCTTGTGTTAGCTAAATTTTTACTCCTGAGAGCTATAAAGTTATTCATGTGATTATTCACTACTATTATACTTGCGGGGCAATTTGTTGCTCACCCTTGCTTTCCTTAAAACATTTCAGTTAGTGCGGCACGTGGCGAGAGCTCAGGAAAAGATAAGGGAAAGGGGAAAGCTACGGAGTAGTTGTATTTTGTTGTTCTAGAATTACCGCTTGTATTAAGACATATTTACCCTTTTGTATTATGTTATGTTTTGTATTAGTATTGGTTTCGAGACTTGGGACAGGTTTATTTATGTTATATCAGTGTAAATATTCCTTTATTTCGCTTTAAGTTATCGATTGTATAATTCTTGTTTTAGATAGTGGCGAACCAGGTCCGTGGCTCAGGTGACCCAGATTTGGGGGCGTCACAGTTTCTTTTAGTCATCTAACTCCATAATCAAAGTCTAGGAAGAAGGAAGAAGAAAATAAAGCAAATATATAATTTTTCTAACTTTAATCTAGTTTATTTCTTTTGTTTGGTTTGATTTTTATGATATAAAGTTTGTGATCTTGGACCCTAGAACTCTTTATCTACATGTTAGTAAGTGTTTTATGCTTAGATCTAACCCTTTTGAATGTCAAAAGTTGAATTAAAAGCAAGAAAAGTAAAACTAGTTTCTAAAGGGCTAGAAAACCCTAACTTTTGTTCACTTTACACGAGTACCATTTGAGATCCATACATTCTTTTTGCGATCCGTCAAAGATTAGTGCTAGATATATAAGTTAAATATTAAACCCAAGTGATAGAACTCAAAAATAATTAGTACAAAATTTGTAGAGACTGTTTTAATCAAAACAGTCCGGGTATTAACAAAACTGGAATAAAGCTTGTCGACTGTTCATATCCAGGGGCATTTTTGTCCACTTTTTGTACTCTAAAAATTCTAGGACAATTTGGAGTGATAATATGGGAAGTTATGTGAGTCTTGTAAAAATATAAGGATTTTTGACCATGTAGAATGAAAGTTATGGAGTTTATCATGAGGGACCACTGTCAAGCGTATACCCAAATAACTCTTTGTGGTTAACTCTAAAATTTATGAAATAATTACTGGGAGTGTATATATATATATATATATATATATATATATATATATATATACACATATCAGAAACATACCCTGTAAATTTCAGAATTGTTGGATGAAACTTCGATTTATGAAAAATGTAACAAGATTTGGCTATTTTGGACTATTTAAATATAGTAAATGAATTTTAAAAATTTCGAAAAAATTATATTTTTATAAGGGGACTATATATAGTCTATTTTCAGAAAAGAAATGATTTTGAAGATGGTTTATTATTTTTCATGTAAATGATGAAGTTATGAATAAATGAATTTAATTAATTATGTGATGTTAAAAATTTGGAAAATGGGTTTTTATGGCTTGAAAACCCTATATAAGGTATATACAGATTTTTGATAATGGTTTTGGTCATTTTCAAGGAAGTATAATGTTTATGACATTTTAGAATGATTAAATGAATTATTTAATAAAGGGGAAAAACTGTTTTAATCCAGCTTGCTGAATAGTGTGATCCAGCTTGCTGAATTGAATAGTGTGCATCTAGGTTACTGGATTATAAGTTAGTTCGAATCTAGTTTGCTGTATTGTAGGATAGTTCAAATCCAGGTTGCTGGATTGGGAAAAATAGTTGACTGAATTGAATAGTTTGAATCCAGTGTGCTGGATTGTAATCTAGGTTGGAATCCAGTTTGCTAGATTGGAATCCAGTTTGCTGGATTGCCATCTAGTTTGCTGGATTTGAAATCCAATTTGCAGAATTGGGTACTTAACCTACAGGATCATAAAGAAAGACTTATATAATGAAAGACTTAGTGTTAATTCATAAGATATATGATAAAGTAGTGGTATAGTCGTACTCTTTAATAGTCGATGTATAGTATCTCGGCTAAACAATTCCTTCAGGGAGTGAAAGTATATACGAACTAGCAACCGATCTAACTCACTGTGAAAACAGTGTAGACGAGACGGAAACTAGTTTGTTGGTTGTTTGTGGGAAACCACTCAGCATACTATATTAAACACTGTTAAAGACTCGATGTGTGCTAGCTTTAGAATTGAATGCGTATGGTGTTAATGTGTTATCTAATATTTGATTATGTGGTTGAATGTTAGATAATTTACTTATAAAGAAGTGATATTATAAGATATAATATGATTGGCTGACTGAAAGATCAATCTTAAAACTGATAGGTCTTTCAAAAGAAGTTAAATTAAATTGCGTAGTAGTATTCAACGACCAAGGCAAGTATCTGAACCTTATGCATTACTTTTATTTTGTACAAACAGGTATATGTTATACATGGTTCATGTTATACCAGTATTCAAATCTTACTGTTATTCTGCCAAGCAAGTTCCACCTTACTCAACTTTTACATTGAGCAAGTATCTCATCCTTTTCATTTACGTTATGAATTGGATTCGTATGTTGTGCAAGTATCTGAACTCTTTCTTTACTGTGCAAGTATCTAAACCTTATGCACTATTTTTATTTCGTGCAAACAGGTATATATTGTGCAAATTCCTGATTATTGCTAAACTTCTTACATTTATTATTAGTTCCTAACTTAACATAAGTTATCAATTTCAAAGCATGCTCGTGAATAATTATTGTTAATTATTCATATTCATAATGATCTTTGTTATTCGTTTATGCAATTATCGTAACCCTTGCATTTACTTTATGCAATGGATCCATATTTTATGCAAGAATTCTTAAACTTTCTTCAAGCTATCTATTGATTTCAAATATCTCGATATTGTCTCATGTGATGTATTTATAATCAAAATTGTTTTGTTCTTTGTGCAAGTGTCCTCACTTGTACATAATTATTATAAATTCGAATTTACTTCGATTCGTTCATTGTGAAAAATATTTTATTACTGAATTGCTATGACTCATATTGAAAATTTGTATTCTAAGTTCAGTTATGCAAGTGTCCCCACTTATATGAACTATTGTACATTATCAATTACCCTTGAATTCGAAATTCGTTGACAAGTTCTGATACATACTATTAAATTTCGGTATGTATACCTAGTTTAAAGATTGTCTAAGCTATTTGATCGGCTAGACTAATATTAATTGATATCGCATGAAATGTTCTACTATTAGAACTAATTCGTTATTAAAGATATATGTCATTTGATTCGGCTAGATCAAAATTGTTATAATATGTTGAACGCAAAGTATTTTTTTGAAGCAATGCAAACCATATTGGTGTGGTACGGACTCATGATGTAAGACTGAGATGAATAACCGTGAAAAATAAATCAGGGGAAACTTTATTGTAGGTAGCCCGACCGTGCGCTATGTTTGAGAATTATGCATAATCTCGGGTACAATGAGGCTGATCCCATTACGTACTTGTAGAAGAGTAAAGATTAGTTTTTATAGCTAACTTTTACTCTTGAGGTAGTCAGTAATAATAATAACTGATGATTCCTCTAGCAATTCACGATCCATTGTGATTACTCAGCATGAAATTCGGGAATAACCCTTTGTATTGAATATTGTTGCAGTATTGCTAATTCATCCTAATCAATTGGATATTGTTGAAATCTCGAAAGAATTTAACTCTTTCATCCTTGATTTATTATTCAGCATGAAATTCAAGAAAATTCTTGTCACTTGAAATGACTTATTGTTCAGCTATTTCAAAGAAATCTTAAAATGATTTGATATGTTGTTAAGAATATTTTCAAATGACTTCACCACTATTAATTCGTGGTAGAAGTAGTCCTCAAAGAAAATATTTACTTCTTCAACGTATTATTATAATTGTTATTACTTGCTGAGCACAATTGAATGCTCATTCTTGCTTTGACTTAAATGTTTTCAGCTAAGTGTGATCGACCAGAAGGCTCTAGCAAGGACAAGGGCAAAGGAAAGCTCAAGGAATAGGTTTTAAGGTGTTATCTGTAATAATTAGTCTTTTGTATTGTGAACATATATATTATGTAACATGTAAAGAATGTAATTAAAGGTTGTCATACCTGGAGAATAGACAACTTTGATATTAATATTAAGTTTGTAATATATTAAACAACTCAAAGAAATGGTATCGTGATGCACCAAATACGGGTTTCAAGTACCCGAGTTTGGGGGCACCACAGCTTGGTATCAAAGCTATAGGTTAGAAACCTTAGGTGGGGGATTACCTTAGGCTATAACCTTAAACTAGATAGAAGCATTGAAAAATAATTAACTTAAGTAGAGTTTAAAGGAAATGAATTAAGGAAATTCATAGTAAAACGAAATAAAAACTAACTTATATAAACTATTGTTTGATATGTGTATATATTATGTACTAATCAAAATAATTTGTGTATAGATGTTAGGTAAGAAAGGATTAAGAGACTCTTATATCGTGAATAAGGAGCAAATCACTCCGCCTGAGCCAATATCTAAGCCAATAGCTGAAATGGAGGCTCACCTTGAAAGCAACCTAGATGAGGTAATCATTTTGGAAAACATTGTACCAGAACCAGAAACGGTGGTGCTGACAGATAGTGATTCGGACACTGAAGTTGGAGCTGACCAGGCATCAATGGAAGTGCAGAATCTAAGGAATAAGGTGTTATATTTGGAAAAGTTATTAGAAATGGAAAGGGTGTTAAATAGTCAAATGTGAAAAGCGTTAATGGAAATAATGGAAGAACAAGATAAGCTGAAAAGCCAAATCGATGTAATGGGAGCTAAATACAGCAAATCGTCTACAACTCTAAGCAAGAAATGAAAAAGAAAGATGAATGACTGTAACATCGGAAATTCTGGCTAAGGAAACTTTAAGAAAGTATTAAGGTGTGCAAATTGCAACAGGAAACATGAAGGTGTATGTATGAAAGGACAGAATGTGTGTTATAATTATAGACGTAAAGGAGATGTCTCTTCTCATTGTCCCGAACCGAAGCAATGCGTATGTTTTGTATGTGGAATAGTAGGTCATTAGGCAAAGGTTTGTCCAAGATCTAAGAACGGTGTAGGAAATAAATAGGATAAGTGCTTTAGGATTATGTATGATATGATGTGTGTGTAATGTACTACTCCCGACTTTTGTTGTCACTAAGGGATAGTAAGTGGTTGTAACAGCATGTGCGGTATGAATGAAAAGTACTTGGTACTGTTTAAAAGATTATGAATGAAATGGTATGGTTATATGTTTGATTAAGATAGTATGTTGTTTAAATTAATAAACTCGTAATTCGGCAAGCTGCATTTGGGAATTCAGCAAGCTGAATTGGCTAATTCAGCAAGCTGAATTCATGAATCTAGTAAGCTGAAATGGACAATCCAGCAAGCTGGATTGGGTAATCCGGCAAGCTGAATTGGTCTAAGTTTTGAATTTTGTTTTCAAAATGTTATGATACGGTACGGTATAAAGGAATATGAAGAATAAGATAATAATTTAAGGTTTGGTATAACCAGAATATAAAAATGTTTGTTATGTATGATTTGTAAGAAGTATGTATTGGTATGTGTAAAGGATAGATAATAAAGATTATTAGTAAATAGAAATTGGGTTAAAATAACTCGTTAATGAAAGAATTTTTGGAGGAAAAATCATGTGGGCACATTATCGTACGAAGTCTCAAACGCAAGGAAACACTAAACGACATGGTGTAAGCAGACTGTAAGCAATGGTTCAAGACGAGCAACAGTTCTAGACTCGTAATACGAAATCTCATAAGAATGGCAGATAGGGAAAGGGCGAACACAGGAAAAAGTGGCGGAAAGCTGGCGATTACTTATCCAACTCTGACAAACAAACCAACCGCAAGGACCTTCAACATGACGGTTCAAGATACGGTAGCAGCCGGAGATGGAGTTCTAGGTATTATTCGAATAATAATTTATTCTTATATATACCATGGGATACGTTTATGTTTGAAAACATCGAAATTATAGGAAAGGACCTATATTAATAAATAAATAATACATAATTTAATAATAAATTGTTTTATTAACGTATTTTGAAGGAGGAATTTGAGTTCTATTAGAAATCAAATTCCGTATAATCAGATAGACAAGCTTTATGCTGAATAGTTAAAGATCGATTCGGTTGAATCAGATCTTGATCTACTTGTGATATGAATGTGTATGATATTTATCCTCATAGGTGTAAGTGTTGAACAGTGATTCCGGGGACGGAATCCTTATAAGGGAGGGTGAATGTAATAACTCAAGATTTTCGATATAATTAAAATAAGAAATTTTACGTATGAATTTTTTTTATAATAAAATTATTTTTATTATTTATTAAAGCAAGTATGGGAATGTGTGCAAGGAAAGGAGTGTGAATATGTGATATGTGTATATATATATGTACATATCTATTTATTTCATATATGGTTTCATGTAAATTTCTTATTAAAGAAATAGTTGATAATTATAAATTATATTCGGTTAATAAGTTAATTTGTATACTAAAGATATATGATTATTTATAAAAATATGATTACTATATTATTTAAATAATAAATGTATATTTTAAGAAATGATTATTAATATTATTATTATTACTATGATTATTTCTCTATGATATGAATTTGTAAGACTAGTCAATTTATTTTAAATTTACTAAGTATAGTAAATGAGACAAAGATAAATGGATGATCAAAACCTAATTTGATCTATGATTATGAATTTTAATGATTAATACAATTATTATTATAATTGTATTTAAAATGGATGTATGTGTATTATGAATAATAAGAATTTATTTTCTTAAGAAAATTTGAATACTAAATATAAGTATTGATTATGTTTGAATGTATGCATTTACAATATGTGGTTCAATGAGTATGATAATTATTTATCAATGATGATAAATATGTTATGACTTATGTGAAAAATGTATGTGACTAATTGTTAGTTAAAGTAGGGCCTACTAATAATTATTTAAATTAGTGGACTAACATAAGAATATTAATATTAAACAATTGGTAAGATAGTTAGTTAATTAAAGTGAATACAATAAGTGAATAAATTTTTTACATTAATTAATATGGGTATTAATTAATGAGAATTATGTGCTATATGGATAATTTATTTTAATAGTCCAAGTTGTAAGAATATACTAGTGGACTAGCTTAATTAATTTATTAACCAAGCTCACTCATTTAATTAATCATGGACTTGGATAATTAATGTAATATTCTAAACCCTAATAAGATTTGTATATGTAAATTATATGTTTAATAAATGAAATTTCTTGTTCCGACTCTGTGTTATGTGATGATATACTCTAATGAATGACTGTTCATGGAATCATTGAAAACCTAATACGATTCGAAAACGCTATCGTATACGTTTAGAATTAGAGCATATAACCTAAAACTAGGTATCAAGAAGTTTAAAACATTAAGCCATAATGAGATTCGAATTTTGTGCTTAATTAAGATCGAAATGATATTTCGAACCAGGTGTTTTATAATTTTATAGTGTAAACGATGAATTTGGTCAAATAAAAAAAATTGTCAAGCTGCTTAGTCGTGCTTACATTGACAAAATGATTTGTCGTGCTTTTCACGATTTCACCAAGAAGTATCCCGGCAAATTATTTTTAGTAAGCTGCTTTGTCGTGCTTAAACTGATATAGCACTTTATCGTGCTTATGGTAACAAGCTGCATTGTCGAGCTTGTAAGATATTTTCATTGAGGAGCTTAGAAGATAGGTTCAATTGCAAGCTGCATTGTCGAGTTTAGAAGATATTTTCATTGAGGAGCTTAGATTGCAAGCTGCATTCTCGAGCTTGGAAGATATTTTCATTGAGGAGCTTAAAAGATAGGTTCAATTGCAAGCTGCATTGTCGAGCTTAGAAGATATTTTCATTGAGGAGCTTAGATTGCAAGCTGCATTGTCGAGCTTGGAAGATATTTTCATTGAGGAGCTTAGAAGAATATTCTAAGAATATGCTAGGGTGCAAAGTGTAATAAGCCGAGCCCCTAACGTGCAATTAGTGAAACTTAGTTTTTCTATAAATAGCAAGCTCAGTTCATTCATTCCTTACTATTTTTCAAGAGCAGTTCAAGAGCAAAAATACTCTATATTTATATTGTGAGAGATATTATGAGATAAAAATTACTTTCTAAGCATCGAAGCGCTGCGTGATTGGAAGTAAAGCTAGCAACTACAAGAGATATTACTCTAGTGATTATTATTTTCATTCTTCTTTTAAAAATATACTTTTATAAGCAGTTATAATGCCCAAATTATTTTAAGTATATAGTACAAAAGTCCTATTTACAAGCAGTTATAATGTCCGATTTATTTCTCTTATATATTAGAAAATATACTTTTGTAAGCAGTTACTATGTCCGAATTTCTTCAACTATTTAGTGAAAATATTCATTTTATAAGCAGTTATAATGCTGAAATTTTCTCAAATATAATAACCGAATATTCATTTTATAAGTAGTTATAATGCTGAAATTTTCTTAAATATAATAGCCGAATATTCATTTTATAAACATTTATAATGCTAAAATTTTCTCAAATAAAATAGCCGAATATTTATTTTGCAAGCAGTTATAATGCTCAATTTATTTTAAATATAGTTGAAAAATATTCATTTTGTAAGCAGTTATAATACTAAAATTATTTCATATATTGTAGAAGAAGTCTTATTTATATGCGGTTATGATATCCGAAATAAAACTTAAAAGATTTAATCGTTAAATGCTTAATTGTGTACATAAACTTATAATCGTATAGGATTTACGATGAACGTTTAGACCGTTATATTAACTGTAAAAGATATACGAGGCAAATCTTCTAACCTTGTTACATTCAAGCAAGTCTATTACATCTTGCTATCAATTATTGTGAAGTTATTGCTTCTTGTTCAGCATAACTTAAGAAATGAATCATTATTCATATATTGTTTATTCAAGCATAAAATGTTGTGTCAAACCAAATTGTTTTGGTACGACATCTTATACTGAGAAATGGAACACCTTGATATAAGGTGAACTGAAACACCTTGATATAAGGTGGTGGTAAATGTTGATTATATATCGACACAAAATTGTAGGATGATATGCATACTCCTAGGATATTGGTTAGGCTGATCCCCTACCAGACATCCGAAATCAAGTTGTTCTAAGTCATTGAAGACTGATAGAACTAATTGAAATATATAGTTCATGTATAGAACCCTCAGTTATACATCATTGATATCTTTCAAATCAAACACATTGTGTTTACGTTTTCAAATGAACTTGCTGAGCATTTGTAGCTTATTCTTGCATACAACTTTCTTTGCAGTGTTAGATGGTAATCCCGGAACTTCAAGGAAAGACAAGGAAAAAAGCCTTGTTAATTAGTTTTATCTTACAGTTTTGTATAATCTCAAGTCTTGTAAGACTTTTGTTGTAATAAAGACATAGTACTCAGAATGTTGTAATAAAACTTAATTTTATGAAATGTATATCAGCTTTTGTTACATCATTTGCGTTGTATTTATATTCTTAGTTAAGTTCGAAGGTAGTATTTGATCTAGTACAGTATCCCTATGAACTATACATCTGAATGAGGGTATTTAAATGATACTGAGAGTTCTGTAAGCGCTGAGCTTACACTTAATGAGTGTCGGTAAGGTGCCACCTTTACCGGAATGCGCCCCTCAGTTCCAAGAAGAATCTTATCATTAATACTGTGAATGTTAGATAGATAGGGAATATCGATATGAAAGAGATATTTATAAGATATGAATCTATACATCCAAGTGAGGGTATCCAAACACAGTTAACGTTCTGCCCGGAACTAGTATCTGTTATGGGATACTGTGAACCTTGGATAGATAGAAGTTATATATTATGAATATTTATAATTGAATAGTTTCACGTGAGCACCAAATCTGCAGAGCTGTAGATTATAGCTCTAAGGTAGTTAGGAAATACCTTAGGATATTGTCTTTGAGTCCGTAAAATACTTAATTATACATAAAATAATCTTAAAAGCTTTATATTATGTGTAAATTTATTTCTCTATAATACTAAACAACTAAAATTCTTTTGTAGGATGTCAGAGACAAATTGGAATGACCTCCCAATTATAGATCAACCCATGGTAGGGTGGCTGTCAGAAGAAGATCCAGAAGAGATATATCCCGCATTAGGGACACCAGAGGAGGAGGACCCAGAGGAGGAAGACCTCCTACATGACCAGGAGATACTAGATGCTGAGGAGGCTGAACATCCTATAGATGGACAGCTAGTAGATCCTGATCCTGATGAAGAGATTGGAGTGAGTCAGATGATGAGTGTCGATAGACACGAGGAGATAGTTGCAGGGTTAGTACAACAGTCCATCGAAGACTTAGAGGCTGTCAACTTTCGAACATATGTAGCTGAAGGTTTGTTGGAGAGTGAGAGGGATAACACTCACCGTCTTGGGACACTCCTCCAGAGTGCTCAGAAGGAAAGGCAAGATGCACAGATGCATTTATACCGAGCTGACAAAGGATGTCGGGATACATTCGAAGGCTTAGAGCGTTGGGTGCTTAGGTATCCCGTAGAGGAGAGGAAGGTAGATTATATGATAGATAGATCAGTGGTATGCCACATGATCCAGGATGCTTATAAAGAGGCGCATGTCGTTCAGTCTAGTTTAGTACTTAAGTTTATTTTCCGTAGTTTGTATTATAAAGATTTTGGGTTGTAAAATAGAGAATCCTCTGTACTAACTAGTGGTAGTATAAACCACTAGTCGAATATGTAAACGTTCTGCATGTGATATATAAATTGTGTTTGTACAAACTTGTGACAACCCGGATTTTTATAAATTATTAAATAAGAATTTAATAAATAAAATTCTTATTACGAGACGTTTTTGCTTTGAATATGTGTATATATATATGTTTCATATTGTGAAATATGTGGTTCAGTGTGAAAGAAATTATATATTCATGTAATAGGAAAGAAATGGTTTAATAATTAATTAAACCATTGAAAAGATTAAATGAAATTGTAATGAGAAGGAAATTAGTTGAATAATATTAGTTAATTTAATTAAGTTAAAATTATATTGGGAAATAATATAATTTGATTGTTATGTCCTGTGGATAATGGAAATTATTATGAATTAAGTTTTATAAATAATGTGAGTGATTCACTTAATTAAAATAGTGAATTAATGTGTGTATATTCATTTTATTAAAGTGTGATGAATATGTATTATATTATAAGAAGGTTATTAAAATAAAATAAAATGATGTTTAAAAGGGTGCTAGCCAAACATGGCCTTGTAACCCTTGATATTTGTAACTGCTGAAACCTTTTGTTGGATAACTGTTAGCCAATTAGAATAAACGTGTTATGTTGTCAGTTCAGTTTAAAAGCCAAAGAGAGAAGAGAAAGGAGGGTTTTGAGAGAGAAAGAGAGATTCTCTGTGAATTTGAGAGAGAATTCTGATAATCAAGAGGAAGAAGGTGATTAATCAAGCAATCTAATCATCTAACAATACTAAAGAAGGAATGAAGAGGTAATTTTTTTGTCTCTTGCTATGCTATATATACAAACTATATGCTGGAATTCAAATATATAATTGGAAGTCTGTGTTGGTATGAAATTGTAATCATACTAACTTGGTAAACCTCTGAATATGATATAGTATATGTTATAATAGCAAGGCAATAGAAGAGTGGAATGGGATTTTGAGTTCTGCAGTAGAAATCGTATTACAGAGTTTGTTTCGAAGTGTCGCGGTCGCGCCACTTTCAAGTATAAAACCAGCAAGGCCGCGCTAGTCTGCATTCACCTCAAAGTGCTTTCTTTGTAAAGTTGAGCCTTTGAGCATGTGTATTAGAGTCTTTTAGACCCTAATAGGTGTCTTATATAATGTCTATTATGGCTATGTGTGAATTGGCCTAGCTTAGCATGGTTAGTATACGTACTTCGAATGAAAAAAATTGATTGTTTTGGAAGTAAATAACTAAAAGTCCTCTAGTAAACCTTGAACAGGTGTAATATGACCAAACTAGCATTGCAATGAGTATCAAAGGTATCCATGGTTAGCTCTTGACATAATGAACAAGTAAAGCTAGTTTTGAAAAGAAATGGAAGTGAATAATAAAAACTATGCAATGCTTAAACCAACATCGATGTTAAGTCTCTGAAAAACTCTGAAAATGTGCACATCTCAGTCTTGGGCACATCAGGGAGTAGCGCAGCAGCGCCACTCCCAAGCCTAAAATGCAGCGCGACTGCGCCGCACTGCAGAGCAACCAAGATGTTTAATTTATTAACTTAGCCTTATAGCATGAATGTACGAGTCTCTTAAACTGAAATATATGAGTCTTATGGTAATTAGCATATTCCCATGTGAAAATGACCAATTAAATGGAAAGTGGGTTATAGATTGGCTAACTAATATTAAACAAGTAGAAGGAAACGTTAAGCGAACGCACGAGCGTATCACTTAAGCGTTCGACTAAGCCAAGTTTGGCACATGGCGTATAGATACTGAAAAGTCGTGGCTAATATCAAAGCACATGAATAGTATTCTGAATCAAATGAGAAGTTAAGTAAAGATTAGTATCTAATGAAATCCTAAGGATCAAATCTATGAAGTATAAAGTTAAAATCAAAGTTTTGATACATGATTGATAAGCGTCGATAAGCTAAGAAAAGAAAGGTTAAGGTTTTGAAAATGAAACCATAAATGAGTTATAGCAAATGTAAATTAAGATATGTTGTTAAGCTAATGTGAACCAAGTTATATAGACTATATGACTAATGTGTGTTTATGCATAATCATATATTGTGTAGGAAGTTTCTGAGGACAATAACTATAGTTGATAATCAACGAATCAGGCAAGTCTTTCAGTTTCTATTTGTTATGTGAACTAAATGATTGATTGTTTTAAACCTATGATGCAAAAGCATGATGAATTCTATATGTTATTTTTACGAAATGACAAAGTCAATTTATGACTACGTTCATTGAGTTATGCTAGAATTACAATATTTATGATTGTATAAACTGAGCATGTTGTTTATGCGCTTCGTGATGCATGAAAATTGTTAGATTTTGCTGAGCTGTCGAGCTCATTCTTGCAAATAATCACTTTTGCAGGTTTAAGATACACGGTAATGTTATGTGCTATCGAATGATGTGGATCAAAGTGATGCATGAAGATTAAATGGTTTAGTTGAAATTTATTACCTGAATTATGTTAATATTTTAATAAATGTATTTGCGTTAAGTTGTAAAGTTTGTATTGAGGTGTTAATTTTTATAATAAGTTCGACAAGGTGAATCATGATATTAACATGATTCTAAGATATTTAGATGTAAAGGTTGAGAATTTTGGGATCGAGAATGATTTGTAATAGAAAAGTTTAAATTATTCCGCATTTTATTAAGTTTAACATTGAATAATGTTGTAAAGTCAAAATGAGTATGTATTGCTAACGACCAATGTGAAGAGTTGGTTTGTATGAATTTTGGGGTCGTTACCATTGGTATCAGAGCCGATAGGTGAAGAGTTGGTTTGTACGAGTACCTTAGGCTATAACCTTAAAGAAAAGAAGTGAAGATGATAGAGTTAAAAGAATAATAAGTTAAGAATAATTATGGTGCGATCGTATTCTTTAATGGTTGATGTATGGTATTTGGGCTAAACAATTCCTTCAGAGAGCGGAGGTTGATACGAACTAGCAATTGATCTAACTCGCTGTGCAAGACAGTGTAGACGAGACGGGAACTAGTTTATTGGTTGTTTGTGGAAAACCACTCAGGTGCTTTACTGAACACTGTTAAAGACTCGATGTGTATCAAGTATCGAATTATGGATGCGTATGATTAAGAAGTGATTTTTTTTATATAGATAGATGCATGAGATGAGTTAAGACCTAGAAACGTTACAAGGAGAAGATGCGAATGACGCGAAGTAAACTCGAATAAAATATTGAATAATATGAATGAAGTTAGAGATTCTTAAAGGAAGAATCGATATTTAAACAAGAAGATTCAAAGAAATCTTGAAGAGTTATGAAAGATGAGAACTAGGAGTTACCTGACTCCAGTAATAAAGATGGTGATAATAAATATACGATATCTATAATATGGGAATGATATAATGATAAGGATGAACTCAAATAGGGTTTAGAGAATTCATGTGAGACAAGATTTTGATAAAATGTTTAGGTTCAAAGAAGAACCTAAAGAGTTAAAAGAACAGGGAACACCTGACTTGATTAATCATAAGATAATGTGATTAAAGAGAAGAATAAAGAAGATTGTAGGATGAGACGATCATAAGATAAGAAAGAATCGTAAGGAGAGTTGCTGATAGAACGAGATCACGAGGTGATCTGCTAAAGTTGTAAAATGTCAGAGGATCTTAAATGATTGAATAGTTGTGGCATGATGCTATAAAGAGATGGTACTATGAAATAGTACGAGGTAAACTCACGAGGAGTTATGGATGATGAGATACAAGGAATTCGTATCAAGCAAAGAGTAAGTTAAGAGCAAGATGGAATTAGGTGGGATTTCAATAGAGGACTCATGTTAGTGGCTGAGTTGTACAATTCTTTGTATGGGCAGGGAATTTGTGCTTGGTTTGAGAACCACTTAGCTTCTTATATTGACAATTCATTGCAATTTTGGAATCGTGCTATCACTATACGTATGACGAGAAGGTGATTCTTTTCTCATATTTATATTTGATAGTTAGAGAATATTAAGATTAAGTACGGTTCTTAAAACTCATACTTATGGTAAGTTCGTGACTCATAATCGTATGGTGGAACCCCTCAGCGAATGGACGATTTTGGTCTGACTAGGATAAGTTCCTGAACCCATATGATTGTGGTAAGTTCCTGAACTTCCAAAGTGTGGTAAGTTTGATGAACTATATTGGGTATAGAAAAGTTTTGGTATAAAGAGCATTGATGATATTGAAGAATGATAGAATTATTGAGTAATGAAGCAATGGAGTAAAGATTGAAGTTGATGGAGAGAAATGGATATTCCAAATCTTCTAGCTATGCTAGATTTTCGAAATTTATTGATTTAGTGCTGATATTCGCAATTTTGTGTTCTCAAAAATATATTGGGTCAATATTTGAACCATGTAGACACCCAAATTTTGCGCTTCGTATACTAACCGTGACAGGAGGGCAAAATCGTCAAATGAACCGGCCTGTGAGGGCGAGGGAATGGGCACAAGTGCGAACGCCCAACACCACCGCAATGATTGGCAACCAAAGCTGACGTGACAATAAGGCTGTCCGAAATGGGCATTCCCGGATGACGTGGCACGTTTCCCAGCGGTTCCCGGACTGCAAAATGCAAGCCTTTCAGCAGAAACCGATGATCCGACACGAGAGTCGAGGTGCGGTTCGAAAAATGAGAAAATCAGCCCACCCAGCTGCGGATTGATCTGCGGCCAAACGATTAAAATAATGATAGTGCGCGAGACAGCTGAAGTGCGCGGCGGGCGCGGAGAAACCGAGGCCAGCCTCGGATTGATCTACGGCCAGCCGCGGATCTATCTGCGGCCAGCCGCGGATCTATCTGCGGCTGCCTAGGGCAACCCCTTATCAGGCCATTTTGCATACAGAAACAAGGAGGGCAGCAGCAGCGGCGGAAAAAGAAAGAAAAAGAAGGAGAAAACAGCAAGAAAAATAGAGAGAAAGAGAGAAAAAAAGAGAGGATTTGTATTTCTTTTGTGAGATTATATCCAAGAAATTTCTCCTCTATTCATACGCTCAAATCTACACATATTTTGATGATATTTGCAATATGAAAAGACTATTTCTATAGCAATTTTTGTATATCATTTTGTTAATCTTTTTGTCAATTGGGTTATGTGAAATGTAGTTTTCTTGTATATTGTTGTGGATCCATGGATTGAGGAGTATTGGGATGGTTCCAAATGGAACGAAATTCTTCCTAATGGCCCGATGATATCCGTTTGGCGATTTTAGCTTGTTAATTTTTGTAGTATCCATTTCATGGGCGTGTATAAATTGTGGATGTGAGCCTAGGAACGCGACCCCGTGGTCCAAATCCGATGATGGACAATTTTGGTATATGTAATCCTTTATTGTAAATTGTAATCGTCGGGCCTTAAAACGATACCAAGTTGAAATCGGGTTTAAGGCCCCCGAAATAGTGAAACATGTGCTTGTGGGCGTTTGGGGTTATTTTGATGGCTTACATGCCCATGAATAACTCCAACGCATTTTAATGCTTGATTTGATCTATGACACGAAATTGATTTCAAAGCTAAACGATAAGATTTTCATAAAATCAATCAAAGTAGGGTATTAGCATCACGAGGCTTAAAATTGAAAGTGCAAATGAATGTCGATTCCTCTTTAACGAGAAGGCAAAGAAAAATCGTTTTCCAAAACATCACACAAATTGATTTTATAAATAAATGGCGTTTTATTAAACCGTTGTGCATAGGGTTAAAGAGATTCTAGAAGTTGTCCATCATTTGAGTTACGAAAGCAACGTATAGATCTCGATTCCTATTTTGACGAAGGTTTAAAAAACTCTTGATTTGCCAAAACAACACCTAAAGAAAAAATCTCCTAGCTTTTGACAATTAAAATCAAACCTTCCTAATAAAGAATAAAGTTTTCTCGTAGAAGCCGAAGGACATTCCAAAGCATTCTCAAAGCACGACTTTCCCTCAAAATCCAAGCGATTCTTTCATACAAACTCACCACAACATTCACATAAGCACACACACACACACACGCACATACCCACACACGCATGAATTAAGGGATAGGAAAGCATCGAGATTGCGGTAACCGTGTTCCACGGAAGTCGGGGGGTGCCTAACACCTTCCCCTCGCTTAAGCAAGCCCCCGAACTCTATGAATCTCGATTCGCAGACCAATTAATTCGGAGTCACACATGAGCCAGCGATTTATAAAAAACGAAAACTCGGATGAGTTGGTACATCCATTTCAAATATACCAACTGGCGACTCTGGTTAATTGGCTCATCATAAAAACGATCTTTCAAAACCCCGTCGACATCAATGCCGATCTTTTCCAAAGAATCATTAAATCAAAAGGCAAAAAATTGGAAAAGACTAGAAAGCGAAAACCCGGCGTCGACAGCTGGCGACTCTGCTGGGGAACATTAGAGGGCTTAAGCCGCGTTCAAATCTTGATGCTGTCCTATCCTTTAAAATTCATAAAATGTGTGTGTGTGCGATATTTTGATTTTTTCTTTTGTTGTGTGAATGTGTGTTTTTGCCCAATAAATGAATGATTTGAATTGCTTTACTTTAAAGTAATCATATGCATACGGTGAGGACGATGAATGTGAATGTATGATTGAGAGAGTACCTCCTCCTGAGGCGAACCTGTCGGTTGCTTATTACTGGACTCGAAGGGGCTGCTCCCCGGAGATGGCTCAGGAAACGCACCACCCAAATCTGCTCCAATCGAAAGGATTCAGACGAGTAGATTGCGAAGATTTGGGGACCTTCATGCCGAAAAGCCCTCGAGAGTAACCCTAGGGTAGGTCAGCCTCTGATAAACCTAACGAAAGGGAAGCTTCTTCATGCCTTTTTATCATTCAAATAAATAAATGTCATGTAAATGACATATAACTGTCATACCGTCATCATCGTAATAAATATGTCATGTATCATGTGAGTACATCACCTGCACATATAAAGAGAATACTGACATGGTTTTGCAGGAGGGCAATCCGTGCCACGTACCAAGGTTTTCTAAAAACTTCTAAATACTATCCTGTCATCAAAACAGTGACCTTGTTTTACAGGATAAGATTAGAGAACCATGAAGGCGTGGCATAGAGATCACAAAGAACCCGTAGTAGGGGCATATTCGACCACCAAAAAAAAAAAAAAAAAAAAAGAGAAATGAATAAAAATCAGGCATCAGTGTTGACATGCATCTGCCAACTTGTAACTGGCACAGTACTAAACTACGACCCTTGTTTGTTTTGTGAGATTGCCCCTAAGACCCAACTAAGAGGCCGTAAAATCCATACTCCATCCATCCAAATGGCAGAAGCCGGTAGCCATGAAATACACTGGTTTCCCTGATTCACACATCATGGTACGAGATGAGCTTTAAGGGGGAAATTGCGGTACAGACTTGTCCGGCCTGCGAGGATCAGATCGGAGGGATCTCCCATAGTGACGCCCCTCCTAGATGGGCTTGGTATCAAAATATTAAAGAGTTCCTTCGATATAGCTCCCCTCCCGAAAATGCAGATTTGACCAAGGAAAGAGAATCCAAGGATGGGCAGTGAAATTCGTCCTAAGCGGAGACGATTTGCATGAATAGGACCTAGCTACGGGACTGCTGAGATATCTGGAAGCCGAAGAAGCCCACAGATTAATGAACGAAGTACATGGCGATGTGTGCGAAACCCATATGAGCAGAGCATTTTTGGCAAAGAAAATCATGTGAACGGATCACTATTGGCTAACCATGAAAACTGACTGCGATGTTCGTGTCAGGAAATGCCATCAATGCCAGATCCATGCCAATGTGATCCATGCACCTCCTAATGAGCTCCATTGCTTGACCTCACCGTGGCCAGTTGGACCGTGCAGCAGGTGATATCCAGGAAGGGGTAAATCCAGGAGTGCGGAAGTGAATCCCGGCCAGTGGAAGATCAATGGGTTTTGAAATTCTCTTTTTTATTTAAAATCCCTGCCCCCCCATTTAATTTTATCATGTTTTCTACAAAAAAAAAAAAAAAAAAAAGGATCATGTGCTGAAACGTTTATATATATGACAAGCATTTTTGTTTTATGTCAGGTACCCCACCCCGATTTGAGGCATTCTAGCCTGACAAGCGATAGGCCAAATTTGAAGGAGGATCACGATTTTTGTATAGAGCTAGATTTCGATCTGATGGGGATTGAGCAGGACGAGACAGATATCGACAAGATGCCTGACGAGATCAAAGGAGGGGTCGAAGATAAACCCGAACCCGACTTAGGCCAAACCATCGCCATCAAACATCAGAGCCCCTAACGATCACAAAGAACCCGGAGTAGGGGAAAATTCGACCAAAAAAAAAAAAAAAAAAAAAAAAAAAATAGCCGAGTTGTTGAGCCTGTATGGAGATAGGTTCGCTTGATCCCATGGCGACGTGATTGGATTGTCCGCAGACGTTATAAGACATCGACTGCCCATCAAGGACGGTTCCGACCAATTAAGCAAAGGTTGAGAACGTTGAAACCTGAATGGAGGTTGAAAGTAAAGGACGAGATTATCAAGCGGTTTGAAGCAGGAGTCATCACGGTGTCTATTTACCCTGAATGGCTTTCCGACAGAATCCCAGTACCACAGCCTGGAGGAGAAGTAAGGGGCCGCATCGACTATAGAAATCTGAACGATGCCCTCAAGGAGGAGATATACGACAAATTCAAGATCAAACATTTTGATTCAGTCACTTACCGGCCCAAAATGAATAGGGCAGTAGGGGCTGCGAATAAAACACAAAGGCGATCATGGGAAGAATGTTCGCCAATCATCGGGGATGGCCGGATTTATTGTCGCTCACCTTGTTTGCCTGTCGAACCTCAGTTCGCACATTTGCAGGGGCAGCCCCTTACGCATCTCCCGGGCATACGACAAGAGGGTACGATCCCGAAAATTCGAAATAAACGATTTAGTCCTCAAAAGGATCGCGCCCTGCCAAGACTAAGCTATGGGGAATTTCGCTCTAAATTAAAAGGAGCCGTCACCAAAAAAAAAAAAAATAAAAAAAATAAAAAAAAATAAAAAAAAAATAAAAAAAAATCAAATCAAAAAAATCAAAAATCCCCCAAACCTTTCAACAAGTTAAAGGACCGGATCTTTTGTCAAGCCCAGTGAGATACCGATGCGACCGGTACGAGGAAAATCACAAGAAAAGTAACTTAACACTGGGGCACTTGTCAACTACCCAGGAAATGATGACGTGCAAATCGGCACCCATTCAACAATCCCGTCAACATGCACCATCATCATCAAATGCTACCTCATGGCAATTCAATCTTCAACGGTACGATCATCTGGCATTTATCAAGCATAGTTTTCCCGGGATACGATGATCCGCGTGAAAGGGGATTTTATTCGGCTTGATATGAATCGGATTAATTCTGACAAGCAACCGTGGAGCACAATCGTGAGTATGATTAGATGAAGAAGGCTATTCAACCTTTTGATCGGGTACAAAGCCTTAATTCAAAGCAACGTTTGCGACAGAATCGACCTCATGTGACAGCCTTCACTTTGCATTTGCACAAACTTTCAGTTGTGGGGTATAAAACTAGGACGACGTTGATGACAATTAACACGTAGTCAGACAGTCAATGATTATCAAGCTAATATCGAGAAGTCAGACGATAATTGATTATCAAGCTAATGTCTCGAATCGTGGCCTGGGCTATTCGAGTAATTAAGCCCGAGGGGTGTCTCTACACCTGGTGCCCTAAAGCCATCTGGTTTGGGAGTCGCTGGCCCAACACTCGTTACATGGGTAACTCAGAGCCTAAGAAAACGAGCATTACAGTAGAGGAGGCCCGAGCATATTCGAATCGTGGCATGGGCTACTCGAGTAATTAAGCCTAGGGGGTGTCTCTACATCTGGTGCCCTAAAGCCGTCTGGTTTGGGAGTCACCGGCCTAACACTCGCTACATGGGTAACTCAAGCCTAAGAAAACGAATCTTGCGCAAGGTCAAGCAAAGAATGAATGGTGCAGACCACCAGCTTGTCTCGAACCGTGGCCTTTGTTACTCGAGTAAATAAACCCGAAGGGGTGTCTGTACACCTAATGCCCCAAAACCGTCTGGTTCGGGAGTCATTGGTCCAAAACTCGTTAAATGGGTAACTTTGAAAAGCCTAAGAAAACGAGACAAGTGAAGTGGACTAATAAAGAGAAGGGATAATGCGAAAAAAAACTCTCGGCCTTAACAATGAGTCATGGAAGAGAAACCCCTACTGAATGCTGCATCGCATAGTGCATTTGTCATATGACGTCAATCCTGCTAAGGACGTTGTCGAGAATGGAGACAGAGTGCCTTTGACGAGGGAAGGTAGTCCTTTTGAATTCGACCTTACTCACATACAATGACCATGAATGCTTGAAGGTGCTCTTACGATTTCATAACTCGTCAAAAAGAAAATCATCAACTCACGAGGGATTGAAAAAAACAAAAAAAAAAATAAAAATAAAAATAAAAAATAGATATTCAATTTCATGTGCTTTAACTGCATTTTGTGTCGGGATTATAATACCTTTGTGTTGAACTAACACTAACGGCCCGAGCTTTCAAGTTTTGGCATTTGTTGGTCATCTGATATGCAGGATCTTGCAGAGCTGTGGATAACTCAGCACGGTCAACATCGCGAGTTTTCGATAGAAATTTTTGGCAGCGACACGCGCCAAGGCAGGGGCAGTTAAGAATCATGAAATGGAAGGAAGCTGAGGCTGCACAGAACTTCTCGTCATTGGGCTTCTCCCCAATCCTGACTATCACTGCCTCGACACCCAAATGATCCACATGCATGAGCATATACAAGGATGATATAATGCGGGACAGCAGCATATCGGCCAACAGAAATGATCAAAAGGCCAAAGAGCCCAACAGAGCTGTTGATCGTCATAGAGAGCGAAACAGACTGCCTCAACTCGATGAAATGAAGACGACCAAGAACAGGCAGAGTACCACACCAATGTTGAAGTCTAGAAACAACACTTCACGACGGGGCGTGATCCAATCAGATGTTGGCAGGCAACGACGACTGTCGAATCATATCATTTGACTGAACAGGGGTCATTTCTATCTAAACATATGTTGTGCACATGCATCTGTCCATAACATATCTGCCAGATCATGCATAACATCTTTTTCATGCATGCAGGTACGATCAAAATGAAAATCTTCAGGAAAGTACAAGCACGTCGCTTTCAACCTCACAAATGATCAGAGTGATGGCTTTTGCGGCATGGTACGTGGACGATGTTGGGGGGAGATCCAGGACATGAATTCGATCACACATCCCATTTCAAAGAAAAAAAAAAAAAACAAAAAAAAAAAAAAGTCACTCCAACCAATCAACGACCCCTGGGAAGGGCTGGTATCCAAATAAAAAGTGAACCTGGGAAGGCATCCAAGCGAACCACAACAAGATGGTGAGCACCCCTGGGAAGGGCTGATATCCACAAAAAGAAAAAGACAAAAAACAACAAACCCTGGGAAGGGCTGAGATCCACGCGAACCACAACAAAGATGGTGAGCACCCCTGGGAAGGGCTGATATCCACAAAAAGAAAAAAAGACAAAAACAACAAACCCTGGGAAGGGCTGAGATCCACGCGAACCACAACAAAGATGGTGAGCACCCCTGGGAAGGGCTGATATCCACAAAAAGAAAAAAGACAAAAAAACAACAAACCCTGGGAAGGGCTGAGATCCACGCGAACCACAACAAGATGGTGAGAACCCCTGGGAAGGGCTGATATCCACAAAAAGAAAAAAAGACAAAAACAACAAACCCTGGGAAGGGCTGAGATCCACGCGAACCACAACAAGATGGTGAGCACCCCTGGGAAGGGCTGATATCCACAAAAAGAAAAAAGACAAAAAACAACAAACCCTGGGAAGGGCTGAGATCCACGCGAACCACAACAAAGATGGTGAGCACCCCTGGGAAGGGCTGATATCCACAAAAGAAAAAAGACAAAAAACAACAAACCCTGGGAAGGGCTGAGATCCAAGATAACCAACCGGCGACGATAACCGGGGGTTACGAGATGGGTGACCGGCGACGATACCCGGCCCCGACGAGACAATCGACCGGCGACGATAACCGGTGATTACGAGATGGATGTCCGGCGACGAAAACCGGCTCCGACAAGATAACCAACCGGCGACGATAACCGGGGGTTACGAGATGGGTGTCCGGCGACGAAAACCGGCCCCGACGAGACAATCGACCGGCGACGATAACCGGCGATTACGAGATGGATGTCCGGCGACGAAAACCGGCTCCGACAAGATAACCAACCGGCGACGATAACCGGGGGTTACGAGATGGGTGTCCGGCGACGAAAACCGGCCCCGACGAGACAATCGACCGGCGACGATAACCGGCGATTACGAGATGGATGTCCGGCGACGAAAACCGGCTCCGACAAGATAACCAACCGGCGACGATAACCGGGGGTTACGAGATGGGTGACCGGCGACGATACCCGGCCCCGACGAGACAATCGACCGGCAACGATAACCGGCGATTACGAGATGGATGTCCGGCGACGAAAACCGGCTCCGACAAGATAACCAACCGGCGACGATAACCGGGGGTTACGAGATGGGTGACCGGCGACGATACCCGGCCCCGACGAGACAATCGACCGGCGACGATAACCGGCGATTACGAGATGGATGTCCGGCGACGAAAACCGGCTCCGACAAGATAACCAAACGGCGACGATAACTGGGGGTTACGAGACGGGTGACCGGCGACGATACCCGGCCCTGACGAGACAATCGACCGGCGACGATAACCGGCGATTACGAGATGGATGTCCGGCGACGAAAACCGGCTCCGACAAGATAACCAACCGGCAACGATAACCGGGGGTTACGAGATGGGTGACCGGCGACGATACCCGGCCCCGACGAGACAATCGACCGGCGACGATAACCGGCGATTACGAGATGGATGTCCGGCGACGAAAACCGGCTCCGACAAGATAACCAACCGGCGACGATAACTGGGGGTTACGAGGTGGGTGACCGGCGACGATACCCGGCCCTGACGAGACAATCGACCGGCGACGATAACCGGCAATTACGAGATGGATGTCCGGCGACGAAAATCGGCTCCGACAAGATAACCAACCGGCGACGATAACCGGGGGTTACGAGATGGGTGACCGGCGACGATACCCGGCCCCGACAAGACAATTGACCGGCGACGATAACCGGCGATTACGAGATGGATGTCCGGCGACGAAAACCGGCTCCGACAAGCGGTGACACCTGTAGAATCGTATCAAAAGACTGTACAGGGGTCATTTTTCATTTTAAATGTTGTGTCACATGCATTGAATAAGTGATAATTCTGTACGTGATCCATGCAGGTTAGGTGTCAAGGTCCTAGCCTATCAGAGTCAAAAGCAATGGTTGCCAAGAACGATGTGCGAGGACGAATTCCAAGGATGCCCTTCAAAGCTAGTAAGGATAATAACTTCCTTTGATGACAATGGGATGGAATAAGGTGATTACGAGAGGGGTGACCGGATATGAGACCCGGCATTCGCAGGACAATCGACCGGATACGAGACCCGGCGATTACGAGACGAGCGACAGGTTAGGGATTGATGCATTGACACCTTTACAAATGTGTTGCATGCCTTACATCTTGCGTTACATCATAAGTTGTATGTGTTGCACTGTCATCCTTATGCACTGTCATTCATGCATCGTGTGTCTACTTCTTTATCATGTTCATTTCATTTAACATTTCATAAACATGATAAAGAGGGGCAGCTGTAGACACCCAAATTTTGCGCTTCGTATACTAACCGTGACAGGAGGGCAAAATCGTCAAATGAACCGGCCTGTGAGGGCGAGGGAATGGGCACAAGTGCGAACGCCCAACACCACCGCAATGATTGGCAACCAAAGCTGACGTGACAATAAGGCTGTCCGAAATGGGCATTCCCGGATGACGTGGCACGTTTCCCAGCGGTTCCCGGACTGCAAAATGCAAGCCTTTCAGCAGAAACCGATGATCCGACACGAGAGTCGAGGTGCGGTTCGAAAAATGAGAAAATCAGCCCACCCAGCCGCGGATTGATCTGCGGCCAAACGATTAAAATAATGATAGTGCGCGAGACGGCTGAAGTGCGCGGCGGGCGCGGAGAAACCGAGGCCAGCCTCGGATTGATCTGCGGCCAGCCGCGGATCTATCTGCGGCCAGCCGCGGATCTATCTTCGGCTGCCTAGGGCAGCCCCTTATCAGGACATTTTGCATACAGAAACAAGGAGGGCAGCAGCAGCGGCGGAAAAAGAAAGAAAAAGAAGGAGAAAACAGCAAGAAAAATAGAGAGAAAGAGAGAAAAAAAGAGAGGATTTGTATTTCTTTTGTGAGATTATATCCAAGAAATTTCTCCTCTATTCATACGCTCAAATCTACACATATTTTGATGATATTTGCAATATGAAAAGACTATTTCTATAGCAATTTTTGTATTTCATTTTGTTAATCTTTTTGTCAATTGGGTTATGTGAAATGTAGTTTTCTTGTATATTGTTGTGGATCCATGGATTGAGGAGTATTGGGATGGTTCCAAATGGAACGAAATTCTTCCTAATGGCCCGATGATATCCGTTTGGCGATTTTAGCTTGTTAATTTTTGTAGTATCCATTTCATGGGCGTGTATAAATTGTGGATGTGAGCCTAGGAACGCGACCCCGTGGTCCAAATCCGATGATGGACAATTTTGGTATATGTAATCCTTTATTGTAAATTGTAATCGCCGGGCCTTAAAACGATACCAAGTTGAAATCGGGTTTAAGGCCCCCGAAATAGTGAAACATGTGCTTGTGGGCGTTTGGGGTTATTTTGATGGCTTACATGCCCATGAATAACTCCAACGCATTTTAATGCTTGATTTGATCTATGACACGAAATTGATTTCAAAGCTAAACGATAAGATTTTCATAAAATCAATCAAAGTAGGGTATTAGCATCACGAGGCTTAAAATTGAAAGTGCAAATGAATGTCGATTCCTCTTTAACGAGAAGGCAAAGAAAAAATCGTTTTCCAAAACATCACACAAATTGATTTTATAAATAAATGGCGTTTTATTAAACCGTTGTGCATAGGGTTAAAGAGATTCTAGAAGTTGCCCATCATTTGAGTTACGAAAGCAACGTATAGATCTCGATTCCTATTTTGACGAAGGTTTAAAAAACTCTTGATTTGCCAAAACAACACCTAAAGAAAAATCTCCTAGCTTTTGACAATTAAAATCAAACCTTCCTAATAAAGAATAAAGCTTTCTCGTAGAAGCCGAAGGACATTCCAAAGCATTCTCAAAGCACGACTTTCCCTCAAAATCCAAGCGATTCTTTCATACAAACTCACCACAACATTCACATAAGCACACACACACACACACGCGCACATACCCACACACGCATGAATTAAGGGATAGGAAAGCATCGAGATTACGGTAACCGTGTTCCACGGAAGTCGGGGGGTGCCTAACACCTTCCCCTCGCTTAAGCAAGCCCCCGAACTCTATGAATCTTGATTCGCAGACCAATTAATTCGGAGTCACACATGAGCCAGCGATTTATAAAAAACGAAAACTCGGATGAGTTGGTACATCCATTTCAAATATACCAACTGGCGACTCTGGTTAATTGGCTCATCATAAAAACGATCTTTCAAAACCCCGTTGACATCAATGCCGATCTTTTCCAAAGAATCATTAAATCAAAAGGCAAAAAATTGGAAAAGACTAGAAAGCGAAAACCCGGCGTCGACAAACCAATAAGTTTTAAAAAGGTACTATTATTCATATATCTATGCTAATTATTGCAGCTAGATAAAAATGATTTAAAATTATCAAAATATATTTTGAACGATGGAGTCATCAATGCAATCGAACCTAATGTTGGATGTGATCGAAGGATCGTCAGCCCACTATGGTATGATGTAGTAAGACTAAGTCCTAAAATGACGGCATCTCAATATACTATTAAGACGGTACGGTATCATGACGTCATAAAAGAATTTTTGTTTTCTTTTAAGCTATGAAAAGATATGCCAATGGAGTTGGCTAAAAATATTTTGACTAATGTCCGAATTATTGTTCAAGGTCTATGCTAATTGATTCGGCTAGACAACTATTAAAAGGTGTTTATGAAGTTCAAGAATTCTTTAAGATTTTATGCTAAACACTTTATTCTGGTGTAGAATTTGTATTAAGTCTGAGGTGAACCAACCCTATAATGGGGGATACGCAATAGCGTTAATATATATGTACACAATACATAGTACGAAAGGCTGATCACCTGGAGTACGAGAAGAGATGGTCCATAGTCTTTTGATTGTTAAAGGTTACAGTAGAAATATCTATTAACCTAGGACAAGGTTCAAGTCTTTATAACTCCTCAACATGATATTGAAAGTTTTTGAATGAATCTTTAAATTCCTGAGTTATTCATACTGCTTTCCAATTATTGAACAATTGTGGAAGATTCCTATTCTTTTGAAAGGTGGAAGTGGAAAGAAAATATTCCTTAAGAAGGGGTAAGTCGTAGAATGTAACATGTGGTGATGAGTAAGTTAAACAAACTATAATAAATCCAAGAAAGGAATGAAATTCCAGAAGAGGAAGAGATATATTTACTTGATGATGACAATTTTTAGAAGAGAAAGATGTGAAGAATACGATGATCTTAGAAAGGTCTCTAGAGAAAGAACTTGGTTGTAGAACCTAATGAATAAGTACAGATTAACGAAAATTCCATTTTGATAGATGGAATTAACGAATATTAGTAAGTCAAAATTTCGAGGACGAAATTCTTAGAAGAAGGGGTGAATGTGATATCCCGAATATTTATACGATGCTAAATCAGGATATTTTATGATTACAACGAGTATGATATACAATGATCCTTAGAGAAAGGAAATGAATGCGTTAAAGGGTTAAAAAATATATAATTCTCGAAGTGTTCCAAGTTTAAGTGACGGTAGTGAAATAAAACCTACACTAAGGTAATGCGCTAAGCTAGTCAACGATAATTATGAAAGAGATTTAGTGAAAACCGAGTAAGGGAGGTTTTGTTGATTCCGAGGACGGAATCCTTATAAGGAGGGAAAGATGTGACAACCCGGATTTTTAGAAGCTATTAAATAAGAATTTAATAAATAAAATTCTTATTACGAGACGTTTTGGGTTTGAATATGTGTATATATATGTTTCATATTGTGAAATATGTGGTTCGGTGTAAAAGAAATTATATATTCATGTAATAGGAAAGAAATGGTTTAATAATTAATTAAACCATTGAAAAGATTAAATGAAATTGTAATGAGAAGAAAATTAGTTGAATAATATTAGTTAATTTAATTAAGTTAAAATTATATTGGGAAATAATATAATTTGATTGTTATGTCATGTGGACAATGGAAATTATTATGAATTAAGTCTCATAAATAATGTGAGTGATTCACTTAATTAAAATAGTGAATTAATGTGTGTATATTCGTTTTATTAAAGTGTGACGAATATGTATTATATTATAAGAGGGTTATTAAAATAAAATAAAATGATGTTTAAAAGGGTGCTAGCCAAACATGGCCTTGTAACCCTTGATATTTGTAACTGCTAAAACCTTTTGTTTGATAACTGTTAGCCAATTAGAATAAACGTGTTATGTTGTCAGTTCAGTTTAAAAGCCAGAGAGAGAAGAGAAAGGAGGGTTTTGAGAGAGAAAGAGAGATTCTCTGTGAATTTGAGAGAGAATTTTGATAATCAAGAGGAAGAAGGTGATTAATCAAGCAATCTAATCATCTAACAATACTAAAGAAGGAATCAAGAGGTAATTTTTTTGTCTCTTACTATACTATATATAAAAACTATATGCTGGAATTGAAATATATAATTGGAAGTCTGTGTTGGTATGAAATTGTAATCATACTAACTTTGTAAACCTCTGAATATGATATAGTATATGTTATAATAGAAAGGCAATAGAAGAGTGGAATGGGATTTTGAGTTCTGCAGTAGAAATCGTATTACAGAGTTTGTTCCGAAGTGGTGCGGTCGCGCCACTTTCAAGTATAAAACCAGCGCGGCCGCGCTGGTCTGCATTCACCTCAAGGTGCTTTCTTTGTAAAGTTGAGCCTTTGAGCATGTGTATTAGAGTCTTTTAGATCCTAATAGGTGTCTTATATAGTGTCTATTATGGCTATGTGTGAATTAGCCTAGCTTAGCATGGTTAGTATACGTACTTCGAATGAAAAAAATTGATTGTTTTGGAAGTAAAGAACTAAAAGTCCTCTAGTAAACCTTGAACAGGTGTAATATGACCAAACGAGCATTGCAATGAGTATCAAAGGTATTCATGGTCAGCTCTTGACATAATGAACAAGTAAAGCTAGTTTTGAAAAGAAATGGAAGTGAATGATAAAAACTATGCAATGCTTAAACCAACATCGATGTTAAGTCTTTGAAAAACTCTGAAAATGTGCTTAGGGTTGCTGCCAAGGTACCCCATCATGTCTACATCAAACAAAAGTTAGAACAACTCAGTCTTGGGCACATCAGGGAGTAACGCGGCCGCGCCACTCCCAAGCCTAAAATGCAGCGCGACTACGCCGTACTGCAGAGCAACCAAGATGTTTAATTTATTAACTTAGCCTTATAGTATGAATGTACGAGTCTCTTAAACTGAAATATATGAGTCTTATGGTAATTAGCCTATTCCCTTGTGAAAATTACCAATTAAATGGAAAGTGGGTTATAGATTAGCTAACTAGTATTAAACAAGTAGAAGGAAACGTTAAGCGAACGCACGAGCGTATCACTTAAGCGTTCGACTAAGCCAAGTATGGCACATGGCGTATAGATACTGAAAAGACGTGGCTAATATCAAAGCACATGAATAGTATTCTGAATCAAATGAGAAGTTAAGTAAAGATTAGTATCTAATGAAATCCTAAGGATCAAATCTATGAAATATAAAGTTAAAATCAAAGTTTTGATCAATGATTGATAAGCGTCGATAAGCTAAGAAAAGAAAGGTTAAGGTTTTGAAAATGAAACCATAAATGAGTTATAACAAATGTAAATTAAGCTATGTTGTTAAACTAATGTGAACCAAGTTATATAGAGTATATGACTAATGTGTGTTTATGCATAATCATATATTGTGTAGAAAGTTTCTGAGGACAATAACTATAGTTGATAATCAACGAATCAGGCAAGTCTTTCAGTTCCTATTTGTTATGTGAACTAAATGATTGATTGTTTTAAACTTATGATGCAAAAGCATAATGAATTCTATATGTTATTTTTACGAAATGACAAAGTCAATTTATGACTACGTTCGTTGAGTTAGAGTGTTGATTGAGTTATGGAACTCAAATATTACTTGGTAACTGATGTATAACATGCATGATATGCTAGAATTGCAATATTTATGATTGTATAAACTGAGCATGTTGTTTATGCGCTTCGTGATGCATGAAAACTGTTAGATTTTGCTGAGCTGTCGAGCTCATTCTTGCAAATAACCATTTTTGCAGGTTTAAGATACACGGTAACGTTATGTGCTATCCAATGACGTGGATCAAAGTGATGCATGAAGATTAAATGTTTTAGTTGAAATTTATTACCTGAATTATGTTAATATTTTGATAAATGTATTTACGTTAAGTTGTAAAGTTTGTATTAAGGTGTTAATTTTTATAATAAGTTCGACAAGGTGAATCATGATATTAACATGATTCTAAGATATTTAGATGTAAAGGTTGAGAATTTTGGGATCGAGAATTATTTTTAATATAAAAGTTTAAATTATTCCGCATTTTATTAGGTTTAACATTGAATAATGTTGTAAAGTGAGAATGAGGATGTATTGCTAACGACCGATGTGAAGAGTTGGTTTGAATGAATTTTGGGGTCATTACAAAACCAAATTGTTAATTCTATGTGTAGTATATACCTGTATTTATACTTGTCTTTTCTTTATTTTTAGAATCATGGCATCAGGACGAAGAAACCAGACCAGAAATGAGACTAATGAACCAAACCCCACCCAACAACTAGTAGATTTACTATTAGGAGCCTTACAGGGTCATCCACCACACCAGCCTAACACAAATAATCCACATAGGTTAGCGTTTAAAGATTTTAAAACAGTCGTACCACCTGAGTTCAAGGGAATTGTGGATCCAATTGAAGCCCAAACTTGAGTAACTGAAATGGAAAAGTTCTTCACTATAACAAATGTAAGTGAGGAACAAAAGACAATCTTTGCTAACTTTGTCCTAAAAGGTGAGGCAAACTTCTGGTGGGAAACAACAAAAACCAGGGCCGGTGAAGAGGTAATTCCTTGGGTAAGATTCAAAGAACTATTCTTTGAAAATTACTTTTCACAAACCATGCAAGACCGAATGGAGGTTAAATTTTTAGAACTAAAACAAGGGGAAATAATTGTATCTGTAACGATCGGGAATTTTAAATTTCCTTGTAACCCGAGTTACGTGTGAATGAAATGAATTTTTATTTTTATTTATATTATTATGTGTTATGTGCTTAAAGGTTGTGTTATAACCAAGAATATGTGTATGGGTTGAATTTTACGTGTCGTACTGTCGTTAAGGTGAATATATTGACTTCGCGAAAAATCATAAAATCACTATTCACGGGGCACGCTTACCGAGGCACTATTCACGCCAATAATATTTTATCTTTTTCGACCTTAATAAATTTCAATAATACACGTGTGCAAAGTGATAATTTTTCCAAGTGTCCGATTTTCATTTTGAGCCCAATCGTGTTTTATTCGGTATCCGAAATATATAATATGACTGTTCCGAATAAATGGACAAACTCTGTAATAATTATTTTTATGTGTCCCAATAATTTATGGGAGTACCCATTTTAATTTTGGGTAGAGTTATTTACCAAATTGGGTACAAAAGTGGGAGTATTCGAGTATATTTTTGTGTATTTGGGTATTTATTTTGGCATGTTACTCCAAGAGGGAACCAACCTAAACCTTTGGACCAATCAGATGAGGGAGTAGAGTGTATAGCGGCAGCATGCTGCTAATTGGTAGGCTCAATGCCTTATTTTTCTTCCAATTGCTGAACTTTCTTGAGCCACTCCCTCTCATTCACCCAAAGCCACCAGCTCCCTTCACTCCTCCATTTCCATTGTCAGCCTTCTTTCCTCTAGCATTCTATTTTGAAATTGCTGAAAAAATATAGAGAGAGATTGAGTGTGAGAGTGCTGCAAATATTGAGAGTGAGAGAGAGCATTGAAGAAGAAGGAGGAAGAACAAAGAAGAAACAGAGGAACACGAAAAGAAGAAGGATAAGAACGCGGAAGAACAAGGAGCCAAGAGAACGGGAGAAGGGAAGATGAGCTCAATCCAATCGAACCTAACAATTTCTTAGCACCTAGGAGGGATTTACAAGGTAAATAATCAACCAATAATTCATTCCATTTGATTTTAATAGGATTTTTGAGTTCTATGTGTTCTTGAGCTCAAACCATTGGGTTTGAGCATTTCTTGTAATTATTATTGTAATTGTTGGTTGTGGTTGATTTTTATTGTTGACAAGACATCTTGTAAGCTATTAATAACCTCAAAGTGGAATAAAATCAATGAATGATCCGAACCTTTGCATAAAGGATGAAACTTTGGACTTTTGGGACAAAATAACTTTCGAACGATTTAGAGGACTATAAAGCTTTGATTGAGTAATTGTTTGGTCTAATTGATGTTGCAATATTGTAGTTCCATGGGTTATCTTCATAACCCAGTTGGAATGGAGTTAAAAGGAGTTAAAATAAAGATTTGGTGTTGATTTTGGTGAAGAACACCACGAACACAAAAATAGAGTTTTTATTTTGTACTTTGGCTCAAAATTTGGTCATGTTAATATTTATGGGTATATCTAAATTTTTGATATGTTGTAGCCCTATGAATTAGGAGTTCATAGAGTCTGAAATGGACCAATTTGCTTGTGTATAGGAGAAGTTATGAAGGTTGGAGTGACCGGAGGTCTTCGTCGCGAACTGGGCAAAAGCCCAGAATCCGGCCACTAGATGGTTGACGCTGCAGCGCCAACAATTCACGCTGCAGTGTGACCTATCCAGGGAGTAAAAGGGGGCTCATGCTGCAGCGTGACCTCCAATTAATAAGGCTCACGCCGTAGCGTGAGGCCTGTCAGGGAAAGACCGAGACTCACGCCGCAACGTGAGGTCCAAGTACTAAAGGTCATGCCGCAGCGTGAAGCCTGTCAGGAAGAGACCGGGACTCACACCGCAGCGTGAGACCCAAGTGCCAAGTGTGACGTTGCAGCGTCAAGCCCATCATGTGAAAACACGGGTCTCGCGCCGCAACGTGGGGACTAGTATTAAGCGCCACGCCGCAGCGCCAACCCCATGTCCGACCTGGGTCGGGTCGGGTCGAACCTAGTGGACCTTTTCAGCGGGTCCAACACTTATATTTTTGTACAAATGATTAAACACATTAGTAATTATATCTTGTTAAGTCTTAATTGTTTAATTGTTTACTAAGTGTCAACCAAATTGGTATTGTCTTAAGGCGTAAATTGACTAACCTGGTTGCAACTTATATTTGGCTTCCAAGGGCCGCTCGCTCACCGGGGAGCGAGACCCCCGACTGGGTAGTCATAGGGCAATCAATGTGTTTTAATGATTCAACGTCTATTTTGAACCTAGTCTTTATATGACTAATTGTTATGTGAATATACATTTACATGTGTAGGATATTAAGGAGCGTGTGTTATAATATTGTAGCAACGCTTTAGGCAAGTTTCTTAACTCAATTCAAATTATATTCGAGCAAGTTCTCTTAACTTTATTCAAGCTATTTATTGAGGAAGTTCTATTTTACTCAAGTTATAATTGGACAAGTATTCTATTGTATTGCAAGTTCCTTAACTTCATTCTTTCTATATATTGAACACAAGTTCTTCTTTAACCCTTGTCTAACCCTTGTGTTGGGCAAGTTTCTAAACCTTATGCACTATTTTTATTTCGTGCAAACAGGTATATGTTAGGCAAGTTTCCTAACGCTCGTCTAACCTTTGTGTTGGGCAAGTTCTATTGTGCGAGTTATTTATTAATTGAGCAATCATTCTATGTTATTGCAAGTTCCTCACTCAACTATTCTATTTGAGCAAGTTTCCTATCCTATACAAATGTTGTATATTGTTGCAAGTATTACTTCATTAAGCGAGTTTCTTATCTTATTCAAGATATTCTGTGCAGGTTCCTTTACTCCAATCATTGTTATATTGCAAATGTTCTTAGAATGAACTGATAATCATTCACGTTATCTAGCCATGCTTCAACGCATGTTATTAAAGCTTTCAAGTTCTATATTCCATGAACTACATAAGATATATGTCAAAGCTAATTATTTCGGTTAGACGTATGTTTAATCATCATTGTTGTTAAGTAAAGCTATCCGATCAAATTGTTTGGTTTGGATTCCTATGTAAAGCTGAGATGAACAACCCTCATAGCAGGGGAAACAGTATGTATGTCGGGGAACCGACACGCGCGCGAACAGTATGTAAAAGGGGTTATGCATAACACCGGGTACATTAGGCTGATCACCTCTTGTATTAGTATGTTGGGTTATCGAATGAATTTCTGGTAATTCTAGTAAGAGTTCAGTGTCATGATGACTACTCAGTATAGAATATTTCCTCCATTTGGAAACATTGAAATCATTCGGTCCATAGAGGCCCTACAATTGTGTTAATGGGATCATTTGTTGAGATTATGCAAATTCTTGAGCTATCTTTTATTCTCTTGATTCTTGTAAGCTATAAAGTATTTATTTGATGATTAATGATTATTGTTATTATACTTGCTGAGCAAATTTGTTGCTCACCCTTGCTTTCCTTAAAATATTTCAGTTAGTGGAGCTCGTGGTGAAAGTTCTGGGAAGGATAAAAGCAAAGGCAAAGCTACGGAATAGCTTTGTACCGTTAAGATCACCATTTTGATTATGTATTAAGACTCGTTGATTTTTCTGATGTATTAAGACTTAATTACCGTTATGTATTAAGTTACGTGTTGTAAAAGTTTTGGTTTCGAGACTTGGGACAGGATTATTTATGTTATATCAATATAAATATCCCTTATTTCCGCTGTAAGTTATCAAAAGTTTGATGCATGTATGAGAAAGTGACGAACCAGGTCCGCGGTTCGGGTACCCGGATTTGGGGGCGTCACAGTATTTCAGTATATAACCAAGTTTAACGAATTGTCTCGTTTTCTCCCACATCAAGTGAACTCTGAGACAAGAAAAACTAGGAGATTTGAGGAAGGGTTGAAACCTCAGATAAGGGGTAGGATATCAATCTTCCAGTTGAAGAAGTTTTCAGAAATTCTTGAGAAGGCTATCATGCCGAGACCGAGAATAAAAATCTTATCAAATTCCATAAGGAGAAGAGGGGTCAGAATGAAGATGGAAAATTCAAAGGAGAAGTCAGTACAGGGGGTATTAATAACAACAAGAGGAAGTGAGATACCACTTTTTCTACTAACTTTGGGAAAAAGGGAAATAATTACAATAACAACAACACTACCAACAGAAACCAGAATAACAAGATCGAACGTTGTGTCACGTGTGGAAAGAACCATTTGGGAGTATGTCATAGGAAGGTGGTTACCTGTTACAGCTGTGGTCAGGAGGGACATTATTCCAATGATTGTCCTAAGAAGAGTACTAATAACACCAATCAGTGCAATCAGAATTATAAGTGTTATAATTATGGCGCAACGGGTCATATATCTAGAAATTGCCCAATGAATAGGAATCAAATTTGGGGAGAAAATCAAGCCACAAACAACACCCTCAAACCAACAGTAGCAGGAGCTGGAGGTCAGAGTCGTCCAACCGCCAGAACATTTAATATGACGATGAGGGATGTTGTTGCTTCACAGGACGTGGTGACAAGTATCATCCCTATCGACACTTTAAATGCATATGTGTTATTCGACTCTAGTGCTACTTGTTCATTCGTATCTAATAGCTTTGCTAAAAACTTGAATATGTCATGCGAAGACTTAGACATACCTTTCAATGTAGAAATTGCAAATCGAGAGATAATTCCCGTTAAAACTGTATATAAAGATTATAACGTAGAGATTAAGGGACGCAAGTTTCTTGTGGACCTCTTTCCTATACAGCTAGGGGAATTCGATATAATCTTAGGCATGGATTGGTTGGTTAATCATAATGCAATGATTGACTGCCATCAGAAGCGTGTAAACCTAGTGACAGCGTCGAAGTCAAAGGTAGTGTTCAACGGTGGTTGCTCACCTAAACGATCTCGATGTCTGACAGTAATGCAAGCAGATGGATTTCTTAGGAAGGGTTGTACATGTTATTTGGCATATATAGTAGACACTCGAAAGGAAGGAGCAAAGCTAGATCAAATACCTGTAGTTAGGGAATTTCAAGATGTATTTCTTGATGATTTACCAGGTCTTCCTTCAGATAGGGAGATTGATTTTGTTATCGATCTTGCACCTGGTACGACGCCAGTTTCGAAGGCACCGTACAGGATGGCACCAGTAGAGTTGAAGGAGTTACTTGTGCAGTTACAAGAAATCTTAGACAAAAAGTACACATAACCCAGTGTTTCACCTTGGGGAGCACCGGTGTTGTTTGTAAAGAAGAAGGATGGAACTTTAAGGTTATGTGTTGACTATAGAGAATTAAATAAGTTGATGATAAAGAATAAATATCTTTTACCAAGAATTGATGATCTATTTGACCAGTTAAAAGGGGTCGAACACTTTTTGAAAATTGACCTACGATCAGATTATCATCAATTAAAGGTAAGAAAGGAAGATGTGCCGAAGACAACGTTTAGGACACGTTATGGACATTATGAGTTTCTTGTGATGTCCTTTGGATTGACGAATGCACTGGCAGCATTCATGGACTTGATAAACCGAGTGTTTAAACCATGCTTAGACAAATTTGTCGTAGTGTTCATCGATGATATTTTAATATACTCGAGAACAAAGGAGGAGCATGCTGAACACTTAAGGAGTGTATTGGAGATATTACGAAAGGAACAACTTTATGCAAAGTTTTCCAAATGTGAATTCTGGTTGGAACGAGTCCAGTTCTTGGGTCATGTCATTGACAAGAATGGAATAGCGGTGGATCCAACAAAGATAGAGACGGCCGTGAATTGGGAACAACCAACAACTCCCACAGAAGTAAGAAGTTTTCTCGGTTTAGTAGGGTACTATCGGCGTTTTATACAAGATATTTCATAAATAGCAACCCCGCTAACCAATTTAACTCGAAAGACGGTAAAGTATGTCTAGACAAATAAATGTGAAGAAAGCTTCTGAGAGTTGAAGAAGCGATTGAGCATAGCACCAGTGTTATCTTTACCAGATGATACATGAGGCTTGTAGTTTATAGTGATGCATCACACAAGGGATTAGGTTGTGTGTTGATGCAACATGGGAAGGTGATTGCATATGCATCACGACAACTCAAAGATTATGAAAAGAAGTATCCTACGCATGATCTTAAGTTAGCCGCTGTAGTATTTGCCTTGAAAATTTGGAGGCATTACTTGTATGGAGAAAAGTGTGAGATATACACAGATCATAAAAGTCTGAAGTATATTTTCACGCAGAAGGAGTTAAACATGAGGCAGAGGAGATGGCTAGAATTGATAAATGATTTCGACTGTGAAATCTTATATCATCCCGGGAAAGCCAACGTCGTAGCAAATACGTTAAGTAGAAAGAACCAAGAGAAGTTGAATGTAATAACTAACAACGAAGTACTGATAAAAGAGTTTGACAAACTTGAGATTGGGGTAAGAGTTCCAGCTAATTCTACCTAGAAGTTATTCGTTGTGGAGAGTGATTCAACTTTGTTGGAGAGAGTCAAGGAACTACAGGAGACTGATGCAGAGTGTCAGAAGTGTTAGACTGAAATAACCCATAAGATGAATAACAAATTCAGAATGGACAAGGATGGGGTACTGAGGTATGAGGATAGAATTTGGGTACCCACAGTACAAGAACTAAAAGATGAAATACTGAATGAAGCCCATAGTTCTAAGTTCGCCGTGCATCCAGGTAGTACAAAAATGTACAAGGATTTAAGCCGACACTTTTGGTGGTCTAACATGAAAAGAGAAATAGCGAAATGGGTAAGTAAATGTTTAACAAGTCAAAGGGTTAAAGCTGAACATCAGAAACCTAGTGGATTACTGTAGCCCTTAGAAATTCCCGAGTGGAAATGGGATCATATTACCATGGATTTCGTAGTGGGTCTTCCAAACACCCAGAAAGGTCACAATGCCATTTAGGTGATTGTAGATCGTCTTACCAAGTCGGCTTATTTTCTACCTATAAAAGTTAACTTCAGTCTTGACCAGTTAGCCAAACTTTACATCAATGAAAGTTATTTCTAGACATAGAGTCCCTGTTTCTATAATATCAGACCGAGATCCCCGATTTACATCACATTTTTGGACAAATCTCCAGAAATATTTAGGAACCCAGTTGAGATTAAGCACGACTTATCACCCACAAACCGATGGTCAGAGTGAGAGAACAATACAAACATTGGAGGACATGTTGTGAACTTGCATCATAGACTTCAAGGGAAGTTGGGAAGATCAATTACCTTTGGTAGAGTTTGCCTATAACAATAGTTATCATGCCAGCATAGGAATGCCACCACTTGAAGCTTTGTATGGAAGGAAATGTAGGACACCATTATGTTAGGACGAGGTCGGTGAACGACAAATGCTAGGACAAAAAATAGTTCAACAAACCGCTGAGGTAGTTCAAATTATACGAGGAAGATTGCAAGCATCTCAAGATCGATAGAAGAAATATGTGGATCAACACAGGAAACTACAAGATTTCGATATCGGTAGTCACGTATTTTTAAAAGTATCTCCGTGGAAAGGCAAAATCCGTTTCAGCAAGAAAGGAAAATTGAGTCCGAGATTCATTAGACCATTCCAGATATTGAGGAGGATATGTGAGGTAGCTTATGAGGTAGCCTTACCTCCTGAGTTAGAACATCTTCATAACGTATTTCATGTGTCTGTATTACGACCATACAAACCCGATTATAAACACGTTATCGATTACGAGCCTATCCAGATCGAGAAAGATTTATCATATGAAGAAGTTCCTATTAAAATCATAGATAGAAAAGAACAAAATCTACGAAATAAAGTGATACCTTCAGTCAAGGTTATTTGGAAAAATCAAAACATAGAGGAAGCTACGTGGGAGCTCAAGAGTAAAATGCGAGACAACTACCCACACTTATTTTTATAATCTGTACTGTAATTTCGAGGACAAAGTTCTTGTTAGTGAGGGTGAGTATAATATTCTGAACCCTAATAAGATTTGTATATGTAAATTATGTGTTTAATAAATGAAATTTCTTGTTCCGACTCTGTGTTATGTGATGATATACTTTAATGAATGACTGTTCAGGGAATAATTGAAAACCTAATATGATTCGAAAATGCTATCGTATACGTTTAGAATTATAGCATATAACCTAAAACTAGGTATCAAGAAGTTTAAAACCTTAAGCCATAATGATATTCGAATTTTGTGCTTAATTAAGATCGAAATGATATTTTGAACAAGGTGTTTTATAATTTTATAGTGTAAACGATGAATTTAGTCAAATAAAAAAAAATTTTGTCAAGCTGCTTAGTCGTGCTTACATTGACAAAATGATTTGTCGTGCTTTCCACGATTTCACCAAGAAGTATCCCGACAAATTATTTTTAGTAAGCTGCTTTGTCGTGCTTAAACTGATATAGTGTTTTTGTGACAAACGAGAATTTTGTAATTTAATTGAAATATTTATTGAATTAAATAAATATTTTTTTCGATGATTTGATTGTTGAATTAATTGATTAATTGATGAAATTGTGATAGATTAATTTAATTATACGTGTTACATTAATTAAATTAATGTGGAGAATTTTTTTATATTTAAAGTAGGTATTTAATTGAATTTATTTGATTAAATGCATTATTTAAATCAGTATAATGTTAAGTATAATGTTATTTCTAATTAATTTAATATTAATTAGAGATTTAATAATTTGTCATTATTAATAAAGGAGAATTTTATTTATGTGACTATGTGATTTAATGTAGTATTATTCTATTTTATTTAATTGAATTAAATGAGATTATTTAGTTAATTTAAATATGTGACATGAACTTTATAATAAGTAATTTATTAAAATAAACCAAAAGAAGAGTTTTTTTTTAAGCAAGCCAAACGAGGTCTTAAGGGAAGTTGGAGCCAGTTAACCATTATGAATTAACTGACACCCATGATTATATCAGTTTCTTTTATTCTACGTATTCTTAATTCTTAATATCAGCACATTCATTCCTAAAAAGCAGGTCAGAGAGATAATTGAGAGAAAAAAAATTGGAGTTGTAGAAGAAATTGGAAGAATTGTAGAATATCTCATCATTCTCTAGCATCCTAAACTATTAATTGAAGGTAATTCTTCTAACTAAGTTTAATTTACGTTTTAAATTATTCCATGAAAGTAGTCTGTAAGTTTTCTGATAATGAAGCTTCATGTGTAATTGATTATAAATTGTTTATAATTGTCTAAATGCATGTATAATTTACTGTATGATGTTTATAAATTGTTTAATTGGATTAATTCATGAGATTATGCCTTTAATTGGAAGTTCTGGAATTTACAGAGTAGTTATGTATGAATAGGAACTATATGTATAAAAATTCATGTTTTAAATGTATATTAATCGGTAAATTGATGACCTATTATGTTTATACATTCATATATGAAAAGAATGCAAGTTATACGAACTGATTTGGTTGTGTAACGAATCCATGGTGAATGAATTCGCTAAATATGTTTAAAAATAGAGTTTTTACAAAAGTATTAGATTTATGGGTTTTAATTCAGATATTTAGGTTGTTTAAGTTAGTAAAATCATGCTATGATTGTTATTTTGTGTCTCTGTAAAGTCCAGAACCCATGCGTAGTGTTTGATTTGTGGCTTGGATAAAACTTTGGCCAAATTTGGCATTTTCTGTGTTCTGCGAGAACTACAGTACCTGAGTCTGCACACCAGCGCAGCCGCGCTGGTGCCAAGAACAAAAGTGGTGCGGCCGCGCCACATGCAGACCAGAGCCAAAAGTCAGGCACAGCGCGGCCGCGCTGGTGCCAAGAACAAAAGCGGCGCGGCCGCGCCGGTTAGCAGACTGACCCAGAATATTTTATTTAAATGTTCAAGCCCAGAGAATGTAATTGTAACCTAATCTAATGAATATGAAAATATAATAATCATACATTTTGATGTTAAATGATGTTTTATGAGATTAATGAGTAAGTTGATTTCGTTTTAAACTTTTATTTGTAAGGTTTACTAATGTGTTTAAGAGTTGATGTTGTAAATATCATTAACATAATCAGACTTAGTTAAGATAAGATAAAAGAGAATATACTCATGATACTAATTATGTTATAATTAATTGGTATCGTGACTTGAAATGATATGTAGGATTAAGTGAGGAACGTGAATAGTAAACGTATAATCTACGCACGAGGCAAGTTTTCTTAACTTCACTCTTTAGTGTGCAAGTTTACTATCCCTAATCTTTTTATTTCATTGAAAGCAAGTATCTTATCTTTATTTAATTATTTCTACGCAAGTTCCTGAACTTCATCCTTTTATCATGCAAGCTTTATAATGCTATTACTTACTTGAGCAAGTTCTTAATTCTATTGTATCTTTTGTGAGATTCAGTCTTTGATTCTCGAATATCAATTACATTTTTTATTGAACCTTGATTGACTAGCGAACCCTTATTGATTCGACTAGTCCATAGTTGAAGAGCATTTTAAATTCTAGAAACGTTATTGAAGTAAATCCAAACCAAACTTCCTTTGGTGCGGACTCCGATGTCAAATTGAGATGAACAACCCTTATACAGGGGATTTTATTTACGCGTTAGCGTTAAGATGTTGTGCACATACATGGTACAAAGGACTGATCCCCCTGAGTACGAAAAGTAAGGTCCATATAGTCTTACTGTTAGGTTTGTATATAACGCGAGCATGCAATCAAATTACATAAATAGAGCGGAAGCGCGATAAAACGGATTTTAAAATTTTATACAAACCATCACCATGATCGATCAATGTGCTCAATTAATGATATAAACGAAAGAGAAAGAGAATAAGAATTATACCCTCGTAGAACAAAGCTTCCTCGAGTACAAGTTCAACTCCTAGTCCTTCGTGTTCTCCTCGAATGCTACGGTGTGATTCCTTCCTTTGATCAACGTTAGCCACCCAAGTGTTTGGCCTCTAGAGGTGATCCACCAAGGAAGAACAAGTATTCAAAAAGTTGGGTATTTGGCAAAATCCTAGTTTCTATCTCTATAGAAATTGTAAGTACTCTCCACAATCTAATGCAAGAGTGTGTAACCCTAATCTATGATAAGACTCCTCTTATTTATAGATGTAGGAATAACCATGCCCTAAACTATTTAGGATTAGGGTTTCTATTATAATTAAACCCCTTTAATTAATTATGCTCCTAATCCAATTAGGAATTCATGGGAGAGTACTTCTATTAATTAATTTCCAATCCCTATTAGGAATTAAATAATAGTAATAGTAATAATAATAATAAGACTCCTCTTATTAATTTATATTTAATATTTCTAAAATATTAAACAATAAATATTAAGCTATTTAATTTATTCTATCTCCATAGACTAAATTAAATACACTTAACTTATTATTACAATTATGCCATTTACTTCTTAAATAAATATTTTTTCTTTTGCGGTGTGACCCTTTAGGTTCTCCATATTAAACCGGTTGTGAATAAATCAATTAGAACAATTCTAATCTTATTTAAATAAATAAATCAAACTATTTAATTCATTTAAATAAATAATATTTATTCTACAATAAGGGTAAGCCCCTTAGCGATCAACGACATTCCAGATAATATAGATTTCAACATCAATCACAAAAGAACCTTTGAGTAAATAGTTACCGTACAATTCAATCATTCTACCATACAATGTCCCAATTAAATATAAGACATGGATTTACTGTCAAGTCTTATTTTATTTAATTATATATATTTCGATTCCCAAATGCACAACTCCAAATAATGCAAATTAGAAACTCATTTCTAATTTCATTCTGCCTTGGCCAAGGACTACTGAGTTGTCATTTATTGAATCACATAGGACATTCACATCTTTTACTAGACGTGGTAGATTCTTTGTTGATCATTCACCTATCTCCATGCACAACTTATTATACCCAATCATACCCTTTGATATACCCCTAAGGTCTTAAGGGACATGTCAAAGTATAACTCATCATACACAAGATACTATGATGATCTCAAGTCCAAGGATCACTTGTACTACTATCACTAGAGGAATTCCTATTGACAAGCGAGTAAAACTCCATTAAGTATTCCTTAGAGAGCCACGTTCAGTGAACTTATTCTCTAATAAACACCTACATACTTGCTTTAGTGTCTCCACACAAATGATTATGAGATCAATCATCCTCTTCCTAAGAGCAAGCAACGTATATACTAATCTACCCGGATTCATTAACCCCCAATTTAGTAATCCAACGATTAGGAACAATATTAGTTTGTAAGCTATCTTGAATTTAGATCTCATTAGCATGATCACCATCATGATTCTAAAAGCACTGCTCAAAACTATGGGTTTATCACATTTAATATAACAGCACTATATAGATAATGTAAAATACCTTTTAAGAAAATCAATTCTTTTATTAATAAATGAATAAGATTACAAAGTATATGCTACATCATATCAAATATGATTAGCTTGTGTGCATACGACTTTCAATCTCCCACTTGCACTAAAGCCAATCGCCATGGTATCTAATACCCATCTTCTCTAAGTGACGATCAAACTGCTGTTGAGTTAAAGCTTTAGTAAATGGATCTGCAATGTTGTCTTGAGAGTCCACACGCTCCAGGGTGACATCTCCTCTTTCAATGATCTCTCTAATCAAATGAAACCGCCGCAACACGTGTTTGGATTTCTGATGAGACCTAGGTTCCTTAGCCTGCGCAACAGCTCCGGTGTTGTCACAGAATAAAGTTATGGCTCCTCTAATGCTAGGAACCACTCCAAGTTCAGTTATGAACTTTTTCATCCAAACAGCTTCCTTTGCAGCTTCACTTGCAGCTATGTACTCTGCCTCTGTCACTGAATCAGCAACTGTTTGCTGCTTGGAACTCTTCCAACTCACTGCATCACCGTTTAAGGTAAACACATACCCTGAAACAGATTTATAGTCATCTTGGTCTGTTTGAAAACTTGAGTCTGTATAGCCCTCTAGTTTCAATTCAGACCCACCGTAGACAAGAAATACATCCTTAGTTCTTCTCAAGTACTTTGGGATATTTTTCACAGCGTTCCAGTGCTCTTCTCCTGGATTCGACTGATATCTGCTCGTCACACTGAGTGCATGAGCGATATCTGGTCTAGTACATATCATACCGTACATGATAGATCCTATTGCGGAAGCACAAGGAATCTTACTCATCCGGTCTCTCTCCTCAGGTGTCATGGGGCCTGTTTCTTGGAGAGATTTATTCCATGGCTCATCGGCATGAGACCTCTCTTGGAATCTTCCATGCTAAACTTCTTTAGCATCGAGTCAATGTACTTTCCTTGGGTCAAGCCCAGCATCCTTTTAGATCTATCTCTATAGATCTTTATTCCCAAAATATAGGATGCCTCACCTAAGTCCTTCATGGAGAAGTGTTTAGATAACCAAATTTTGATCGACTGTAGCATAGGAACATCATTCCCTATCAGTAATATGCCATCAACATATAATACAAGGAATGAAACAGCGCTCCCACTAACCTTCTTGTACACACATGGTTCATCCTCATTTTTGATAAAATCAAACCTTTTGATTATCTCATCAAAACGGATGTTCCATCTTCGAGAAGTTTGCTTCAATCCATAAATGGATCGTTGTAGCTTACAGACTTGGTTTGTTCCAACCGTTGAAACAAAACCCTCTAGCTGTATCATATATACATTCTCCTCAAGCTCTCCATTGAGGAAGGCCGTTTTCACGTCCATTTGCCAGATCTCGTAGTCATAATAAGCTGCAATTGCAAGCAAAATCCGAATGGACTTGAGCATAGCTACTGCTGAGAAGGTTTCATCATAGCCAACTCCTTGTCTCTGTTTGAAACCTTTTGCAACCAGTCGGGCCTTATAGGTCTCTACCTTGCCATCTGCTCCAGTCTTTCTCTTAAAGACCCATTTACACCCAATAGGCTTAATGCCCTCAGGTGGTGAAACCAAAGTCCATACTTGGTTTTCATACATGGAGTCCATCTCGGATTTCATGGCTTCTAGCCATTTCTCTGAGTCTTCACTACTCATAGCCTCTTCGTAAGTCAATGGATCATCATCATCTATGATGCGTACCTCATCATCATCCTCTATGATGAATCCATACCTATCAGGTATCTTCGGCACTCTTCCAGATTTACGAATAGGTAGTGGTACAGTAGGTTCTTCTACTTGGTCAGGTACCTGACTTTGATCCGGAGTATTTTGTGGTTCTTGAACTTCTTCAAGATATATCTTACTCCCACTGACCCCTTCGAGGATAAACTCCTTTTCCAAGAAGGCAGCGTGTTTCGTTACAAACACCTTTTGATTATTGGGATGATAAAAATAATACCCTACAGTTTCTTTAGGGTATCCCACAAATCTACACTTGTCGGATCTAGTCTTTAGCTTATCTTGTTCAAACCTTTTGACATAAGCTGGACAACCCCAAGTCTTAACATACTTAAGATTTGGTTTCCTCCCTGTCCATATCTCATATGGGGTCTTTGGGACGGATTTGGTAAGTACCTTGTTAAGTAGATATGCAGCCGTTTCTAGGGCATAACCCCAGAATGATAGTGGAAGGTCGGTAAAACTCATCATGGATCGAACCATGTCCAACAATGTTCGATTTCTCCTTTCAGATACACCATTCAACTCTGGCATCCCTAGTGGAGTCCATTGTGAGATTATACCATTTTCTTTGAGACAATTGAGAAACTCATTGGTCAAGTATTCCCCTCCTCGATCCGATCGAAGAATTTTAATACTCTTACCAGTTTGCTTCTCTACTTCACTTCTGAATTCTTTGAACTTTTCAAACGATTCAGATTTGTATTTCATTAAATACACATATCCAAATCTAGAATGATCATTAGTGAAAGTAATAAAATAAGAATACCCTCCTCGTGCATTCGTTGTCATAGGTCCACATACGTCTGTGTGTACTAATGCTAACAACTCTGTAACTCTTTCTCCTTTTCCACTAAAAGGAGATTTAGTCATCTTACCTGTGAGACAAGATTCACAAGTTGGATATGATTCATAATCAGATAGCTCTAAAAGCCCATCTTTATGTAACTTCGATAATCTTGTTTCATTGATATGACCGAGTCTACAGTGCCACATAAAGGTATAATTAACATCATCTCTTTTTCTTTTCTTAGTTTGTTCAATTTGAAGTATATTTTCATGCAAGTCAAGTATGTAAAGTCCATTCAGTAGGTTCCCAACACCATATAAAACATTTTTATTATAAATAGAACAATTGTTTTCTTTATTATAATATCAAAACTATCTATATCCAATACAGAAATTGAAATAATGTTTCTAATGATTGTCGGAACATGATAACAATTATTTAAACTAATGAACTTGCCTGAAGACAGTGCTAAATAATAAGTCCCTACTACTAATGCAGTAACCTTTGATCCATTTCCCACTCGTAGGACGACTTCATCCTTGTTCAGCTTTCTACTTCTACTTAGTCCCTCCAGATTATTACATATGTGAGAACTACAGCCGGTATCCAATACCCAAGTAGAATTTTGACTTTTAGAAAAATTAATTTCAATCATGAACAAACCTAGATCGGAAGTTGAAGCTTCTCCAAGCTTCTTTTGGCCCGCAAAATACTCCTTGCAATTCCTCTTCCAGTGTCCTAACTTATTGCAATGGTAGCAAATTCCTTTGCTATCTGGATCAGGTTTCTTTTTATCCTTTAGCTTCACCTTGCCCTTAGCCTTCTTGTTTTTCTTCTTTTTAGAAGATACCTTGGGCCTCTTCCTTTTCTTGGAAAAATCATCCACTAGTAAGACTTGGTTCTTGTTGGATGAGAAGTGACCTTCAGCAGTTTTCAGCATGTTAAGTAACTCAGGCAAGCTAACGTCCAACTTATTCATGTGAAAATTCACAACAAATTGTGAGAAGGTGTCCGGGAGTGACTGCAAGATCAAATCTTGGCTTAACTCCCCATCCATCACGAACCCTAGCTGTCTAAGTTGTTCAATCAAATTGATCATCTTAAGGACATGAGTCTCAACAGCAGTGCCCTCGGTCATATCGTTACTCATGGATGCGAGCATGATGTATTGAGCCAAGATTGCATCATCTTGCCACTTTCTAAAAGTAGCAATCTCTTCCTCAGAGGCTGTTTCTGCAACACTTGCAGGGACTGGCGAATTTAGGACATAAGAAATCTTTTCAGCAGTGAGAACAATTCTCAGATTCCTTAACCAGTCCGTGTAATTCGGTCCGGTCAGTTTGTTAGCATCAAGTATGCTACGCAGTGATAGTGAGTTTGACATTTTTAAATTCTACATGTGAAATAGACAACATTTTAGCATACATTCATTTAATTAATTACCAAAATAAATTAGGTCTTTATTTTAAATTGGTATCTCCCACTATTTTCATCAAACCATATTACCCTCATTATATAGTTCGGCAAATCTAATTAAAGATTTGCTAGTGAGAATAAGGATCCCATTTCAAATGTATATAGCCTTGTGTGACACAACAAACTATATATAAATAAATAGGTAGACAACTATCGTCAATTACATCACTATGTAACTCCTTGTATTTTGTCTCGTAGATTATTTTGATCAAGTGTGACAAATCCGAATCAAAATTATCTAAGTTAAGTCCAACCTAGCACTTCCATATATTCGAAAGAAAAACATTGTCCTTGTGTGACACAACAAAACAGTATCGTTCAGTCTATGTATAAGCATCAAATGTGATAAAGCAACATCTTAAATATTTAATACTTGCCTTGTGTGACACAACAAACTCATATTAAATATTTAATACTCTATCGCTTTACCATGCTAGAAGGCGACGTTCGATATTCCAAATATCTTTGAACGCTTAGGACTTAATATAATTACTTTGAGGGGTTTATTATTATTAGTCTCATCTTGTTTAGCGCGCATGCACATATATATATAAAATACGCGTCATATTATTTTTACATACGAAGCATGTTGGATAATATATATAATATATATATATATAGTAAGCATGCACATATAGAATACTATATTCTACCCGGATTGATTATGGACTTTTATTCTAGTTTGGTTCACTAGAGACACCAAGTGAAACAAAAGGTCAAACCTAGGGTGCAAGAATAAATTTAAATATAACTATTATATTTAAACTCGGGCTCCAATACAAACGGGTCTTCAAGCGCTCCTTGCTCCTTTGTCTCCAATTCTTCAAAATAATTCTAACTAGTCCTATTACATAAACTATTTATAATAAATAGAAACCTTGATCAGCAGTCAAGGGGAAGTACATAGGAGGGAGATAGAATTTACATTAAGAAAAAATTAGAGATGACGAGGTACGCAGACCCCATTTATAAAAAACCCATATATTCAAGCATCCACTAAAATAAATCCAATCACACATTGGTCAACAGTCCATAATCAATCCCTATTTATTATCATACATATCTCTATATGTATCAATAAATAACATTCATCTCATGAATAATAAAACCATTCCATATATGCATTGATATCAATTAATGGGCAAAAGTTTTGCTAATATTTAGTTTTGAAACAAAATAAACTCATTTATTTTAATCAAAAACCAAATCCAAATTAAACTCCTTTAATTTTAGCAATCTGAAATCCTATTCCAGATAAAATAAACTCTTTTATTTTAAACTTTTATCAATTAAATAAACCATTTATGTTAATTGAGAAAAAAAAATTTCAAAGTCTGGACACCGGCGCGGCCACGCTCCAATTCGAACTAGGAGCGGCGCGGCCGCGCTGCCCCCCAAAAAAGTTTTTCTGGATTAGGGCGCGGTTGCGCTCTAAAATGAACTGGAAGCGGCGCGGCTGCCCCTCGACACAGATTCAGAAAAATTTTCTTGCCCAAAAATTCGAACGTTTCGTATATCAATTCATACATGTAATCATCTAGATCGATAATTAGCACATGATGAGGCTCTGATACCAATGTTAGGTTTGTATATAACGCGAGCATACAATCAAATTACATAAATAGAGCGGAAGCGCGATAAAACGGATTTTAAAATTTTATACAAACCATCACCATGATCGATCAATGTGCTCAATTAACGATATAAACGAAAGAGAAAGAGAATAAGAATTATACCCTCGTAGAACAAAGCTTCCTCGGGTACAAGTTCAACTCCTAGTCCTTCGTGTTCTCCTCGAATGCTACGGTGTGATTCCTTCCTTTGATCAACGTTAGCCACCCAATTGTTTGGCCTCTAGAAGTGAGCCACCAAGGAAGAACAAGTATTCAAGAAGTTGGGTATTTGGCAAAACCCTAGTTTCTATCTCTATAGAAATTGTAAGTACTCTCCACAATCTAATGTAAGAGTGTGAAACCCTAATCTATGATAAGACTACTCTTATTTATAGATGTAGGAATAACCCTTCCCTAAACTATTTAGGATTAGGGTTTCTATTATAATTAAACTCCTTTAATTAATTATGCTCCTAATCCAATTAAGAATTCATGGGAGAGTACTTCTATTAATTAATTCTCAATCCCTATTAGAATTAAATAATAGTAATAGTAATAATAATAATAAGACTCCTCTTATTAATTTATATTTAATATTTCCAAAATATTAAACAATAAATATTAAGCTATTTAATTTATTCTATCTCCATAAACTAAATTAAATACACTTAACTTATTATTACAATTATGCCATTTACTTCTTAAATAAATATTTTCCTTTTGCGGTGTGACCTTTTAGGTTCTCCATATTAAACCGGTTGTGAATAAATCAATTAGAACAATTCTAATCTTATTTAAATAAATAAATTAAAGTATTTAATTCATTTAAATAAATAATATTTATTCTACAATAAGGGTAAGCCCCCTTAACGATCAACGACTTTCCAGATAATATAGATTTCAACATCAATCACAAAATAACCTTTGAGTAAATAGTTACCGTACAATTCAATCCTTCTACCATACAATGTCCCAATTAAATATAAGACATGGATTTACTGTCAAGTCTTATTTTATTTAATTATATGTATTTCGATTCCCAAATGCACAACTCCAAATAATGCAAATTAGAAACTTATTTCTAATTTCATTCTGCCTTGGCCAAGGACTACTGAGTTATCATTTATCGAATCACATAGGACATTCACATCTTATACTAGACGTGGTAGATTCTTTGTTGATCATTCACCTATCTCCATGCACAACTTATTATACCCAATCATACCCTTTGATATACCCTTAAGGTCTTAAGGGACATGTCAAAGTATAACTCATCATACACAAGATACTATGATGATCTCAAGTCCAAGGATCACTTGTACTACTATCACTAGAGGAATTCCTATTGACAAGCGAGTAAAACTCCATTAAGTATTCCTTAGAGAGCCACGTTCAGTGAACTTATTCTCTAATAAGCACCTACATACTTGCTTTAGTGTCTCCACACAAATGATTATGAGATCAATCATCCTCTTCCTAAGAGCAAGCAACGTATATACTAATCTACCCGGATTCATTAACCCCCAATTTAGTAATCCAACGATTAGGAACAATTTTAGTTTGTAAGCTATCTTGAATTTAGATCTCATTAGCATGATCACCATCATGATTCTAACAACACTGCTCAAAACTATGGGTTTATCACATTTAATATAACAGCACTATGTAGATAATGTAAAATGCCTTTTAAGAAAATCTATTCTTTTATTAATAAATGAATAAGATTACAAAGTATATGCTATATCATATCAAATATGATTGGCTTGTGTGTATACTACTTTCACTTACGACTGTTAAAGGTTTAAAGTAGAAATACTTGATAACCTGGGACATAGTTCGTGGTCTTAAGACCCTCAGATGTTCTTTTGAATCTTGTCTTATAATCTTGACTCAAAAGCTAAATTTTCGATTATTCAATATCCGTTGATTATTTCGCATGTTATTATTATTGTTGTTGTTGTACTTGCTGGGCAATCATTGCTCACTCTTGTATAATAACATTCCAGCTAAAGTTGAAAAGGTTGACGAGCCGTCCACTAGTAAGGGCAAAGGAAAAGCAAACAAGTGATGAAGATTTGTTGTATTTGCTTTGATGATGTTTATGTATTAGACTTGATTATGTTTCCGCATTTGATGTTTTATTTAAGGTTAGATGACCTGGGATTTATTTATTAAAGATGTTGTAACCCTTTAATGGGAGATTTCTATTTTATTTAAGAGTTTTCATTTATATTTGAATGGGTAGTTAGATATGATGTGATTTATTTAGATAGTGAACCCTAAATCCTGACGAAACGAAGTACCCGAATTTGGGGGTATCACAGGTTGGTATCAGAGCTGTAGGTTATGAACCTTAGGTGGGGGAAACCTTAGGGTAGTGGCCTTTTAAGTCAAAAAATATAGTAGTGATAAACTCTCATCGAGTTCTAAGGAATGAATTAAGGAAAGTCATTAAAGATAATAAATGACTTTATGTGCTATGTGCTTATGTGTTAACAACCTATGTGCTGTGACTAGTACCGAGTATTAATTAAAATTTAAACTTTGTTGTCAGGATGTCGGATGTTGGAGGATTCAGTCAGCCTAGGGATGTTAAGCCCCGAGTGGCTGGAGAGGAGGAGCCCCGTGGTATCCATGTTATCCGGGAGCAGTTGATACACAGAGAGCCATCTCCATTGATCACGGTTGTGGGTCAGGAATATGAGCCTGAGTCTGATCCAGAGGAGGAACCTGAGGAGGTAGAGGCTGAGGAGGATGATGAGGATTCCGAGGAGGTACCCCTTACCTTTGTTGATGTTGAGATGTACGATGCACTGTACGATCGTACTGTTGAGTTACAGGATAGAATTAGAGATTGGGAGAGACTGGCAAATATACACCAGACTTTTATAGAACAGAAGGATGAGAAGATTGAGGATCTTCAGATACGTCTTGGAGATGTAGAATGGAAGTTAGTTCAGGTAGAGAGTCAAAAAGAAGACTTGCTGGCTGAGAATGAAAAGATGAAACTTGAGATTCCGAAATTGAAGGATGACCTGAGTGAGGAGTCAGCGGAACGTGCAAGAGCAGAGGATGCTTGGATAAATAACGCTCGACGTGCAGAAATTTCCGAAGAAGGTGAACGGGAAAAGAAGGCTAAGATTGAGGAGACAGACTATACTTTTCAGACAACGATTGATAGGGCCCAGGATCGAGTTCTCCACTATCCAGTTCAGTTCGAGGACTTGCCATGGTACATGTTGGATCGCAGGACGATGTGCCGTATCATGGAGGAAGAACGTAGACAGGCAGTTCGACGCCTTAGTAGGCCGTGATAGGAGAAGTTTTTAAATTATGTGTAAATATTTATGGTAGTTGATGATGTAAATTCCAGCGTGATTATACACAATGGAATATGACTATTTAATACTAAAGATTGTTTGATCTTGGAATAGTTGATGTAAATAGTAGTGATGCTATCTTTCTATGTTTAAGACTTTTTGAATGAATGAAATATCAATTTTATTTGAAGATGTTATGTGTTAAATGTTTAACCTGAATTGTTTGAGTTAAATGTTGAACACTTAAGAAATTGAGTGATGATCTAATAAGCGCATATTCTTGAACAGAAAATGCCGCCGAGACGCCAACCACGTCAACAAGCTCAGGAGAGCTCTACTAACAACAACGACGCCAATGCTAATCCTGTTCAGCAGTTGGTGAACCTTTTAGCTGGAGCACTTGCGAATCAGCCGCAAGCTCCACCAGTGACGTCATTTAAGGATTTCAAAGTGGTAGGGCCGCCAGAATTTAGGGGTTCCTTGAACCCGATCGAAGCCCAAACTTGGGTGATGGAGATGGAGAAAGTATTTGACGTTGCTAGGGTCAGTGAGGATCAAAAGACTACCTTTGCAATGTTTATGCTTAAGTCAGAGGCTAGTTATTGGTGACAAGCAAATAAGGTTCGAGGAGGTCAGGGTGTGATCGCGTGGGAGAGATTTAAGGAGATGTTCTTTGAGATGTACTTTCTGACGAGCTCGCGTAACCAAATGGAGATTCAATTTCTAGAGCTGAAATAAGGTACCATGACTGTACCGGAGTACGCGGTAAAGTTCAATGAGTTGGCTAGGTTCGTAACTTATCAAGTGAATACGGATGAGAGGAAGGCGGGGAGGTTTGAACAAGGATTGAAGCCGTGGTTATATAGCAAGGTGTCAATGTTCCAATTGAACACTTTTGCTTGAGTGTTGGAAAAGGCAATCATCGCTGAAGGTGGGAGTGATGCTCTGACTAAGTATAACTAGGAGCAGAAGAAGAAGAAAAGTGAGAATGAGAGTAATAAAGTGGGTGGTAGTAACAGTGGAGGTCACAACCAGAAGAGGAAGTGGAATGATAATGGATTTGCTGGAAATCAACAGGGAGGTCAAAAGAAGAAGGTAGAAGTGTGTGTTACGTGTGGGAAGAATCACGTAGGGATTTGCCTGAAGGGGAAGAGGGTGTGCTACAATTGCAACCAGGAGGGCCACATAGCACCGAATTGTCCGAATCCGAAGAAGGGCGCTTGTTTCACATGTGGATCGAAGGATCATCTGGTTAGGGATTGCCCCAAGAAAGCAGCAGTAGGAATAGGATCAGGAGGAAATAAGGGAAACAGTGGTGGTAGTACGTTGACTATAACCGGATCTGCACGAACAAACCGACCTACCGCCAGAACTTTCAACATGACCGTGCAAGATGCCGTGCAGTCTCGCGATGTGGTGTCAGGTATCATTCCGATCAATAATATAGATACTTATGTATTGTTTGATTCGGGTGCTACTTGTTCATTTATATTTGATGACTTTGCTAAGAACTTAGATTTGCCTAAGGAGAATTAGATTACCCTTTGAACATAGAAATTGCGAATAGGGAAGTAATTCCTGTTAGGTACGTAAACAAGAACTGTAGAGTGAACATTAAGGGAAACGTGATGACAGTAGATTTGATCCCTATCAAACTTGGGGAATTTGACGTTATTTTGGGTATGGATTGGTTATTCAATTATGGAGCGATAATTGATTGCCAAAAGAAATGTATTAACCTTATGACTCCGTCAAAGGTAGTATTTTACGGCAGCAAATCTCCTAGACAAGCGAGTTATCTGACGATGATGCAGGCCAGGAAGTTATTAAGACAAGGCTGTGTGGGATACTTAGCCTACATAGTTGATACTCGAAAGGAGAGTCCAAAATTAGAAGAGATACCTGTTGTAAAGGACTTTGTAGACGTCTTTCCGGACGAGTTTCTAGGACTTTCGCCAGACAGGGAAGTTGAGTTTGTAATCGATTTGGCGCCAGGAACTGCCCCGATATCGAAAGCTCCATACCGTATGGCCCCAGTAGAGCGCCGATATTGTTTGTTAAAAAGAAAGACGGATCGATGCGACTTTACATTGATTACAGGGAGTTAAACAAGGTCACGATTAAGAATAAATACCCGTTGCCAAGAATCGACGACTTGTTTGATCAGTTAAAAGGAGCTAGATATTTCTCAAAGATAGATTTGAGGAGTGGGTATCATCAGTTGAAGGTGAGGAAGGAAGATGTACCGAAGACAGTGTTCAGAACTCGTTATAGTCATTACGAGTTTCTGGTGATGTCATTTGGTCTAACGAATGCTCCTGCAGCATTCATGGACTTAATGAACAGGGTGGTTAAGCCGTTTTTGGATAAGTTTGTAGTAGTATTCATTGACGATATTCTAATTTATTCCAAAACCAAGGAAGAGCATGCAGAACATTTGAAGTTGACATTGGAAGCGTTAAGAAGAGAGAAGTTGTACGCTAAATTTTCAAAGTGTGAATTCTGGATAGAGCGGGTGCAATTTCTTGGACATGTTATTGACAAGGATGGAATTTCGGTGGATCCGTCAAAGGTGGAAGCAGTGCTTAACTGGGATCAGCCGAAAACGCCATCGGATGTAAGGAGTTTCCTCGGATTAACAGGTTACTACAGGAGATTGATTCAAGAATTTTCCAAAATAGCGACCCCGTTGACGAATTTGACTAGGAACACGGTGAAGTTTGTTTGGACGGAGAAGTGTGAGGAAAGTTTTCAAGAATTAAAGAAGAGGTTGAGTACGACACCTATGTTGTCTCTACCAGATAGCACATGAAATTTTGTGGTGTACAGTGATGCGTCGCATAAAGGACTAGGTTGTGTGCTTATGCAGAACGGTAAGGTCATTGCGTATGCGTCACGACAATTAAAGGACTATGAAAAGGGGTATTCGACCCATGATTTAGAATTGGCCGTGGTAGTGTTTGCTTTGAAAATATGGAGGCATTATCTTTACGAGGAGAAGTGTGAAATATATACAGACCACAAGAGTCTGAAATATATTTTTACACAGAAGGATCTGAACATGTGTCAGAAGAGATGGTTGGAATTGATAAAAGATTACGACTGCGAAATTTTATACCATCCGAGTAAAGCGAATGTGGTGGCTGACCCCTTAAGCCGAAAGGGACGGGAGAAATTGTTTATGATTACCACTCAGGAGGAGTTAATTACAGCAATGGCAAAATTGGAATTGGAGGTAAAATATCCGGAGGAGTGTGATGAAAAATTATTTCAATTGAGAATCGGTTCAACTTTGGTGGATAAAGTTAAGGAAGCACAAATGCAGGACGAAGAATGTGAGAAAATCAGGAAAAGAATATCTGGAGGTGATGAAGTGAAATTCAAAGTGGATAATGAAGGAGTATTGAGATTCGGGGGAAGAATTTGGGTTCCGCTAGTACAAGAGGTTAAGGCGGAAATTTTGAGCGAGGCCCATAATTCAAGATATTCGATTTATACGGGTAGTATGAAGAAGTACCAAGATCTCCGACAGCATTTTTTGTGGCCGAATATGAAGAGAGACGTTGCCGATTGTGTAGCCAATTGTTTGACATGTCAGAAAGTTAAAGTAGAACATCAGAGGCCAAGTGGGCTATTACAACCGTTAGAATTCCCAGAATGGAAGTGGGAGCACATCATCATGGATTTCGTAGTAGGTCTTCCGACAACTCAGAAAGGTTTCGACGCAGTATGGGTTATCGTGGATCGACTAACGAAATCAGCACATTTTCTACCGATCAAGATCAGATTCAACCTAGATCAGTTGGCGAAATTGTATGTCAAGGAGCTTGTTTCGAGGCACGGTGTTCCAATATCTATTGTCTCATATAGGGATCCGCGCTTCATATCGAACTTCTGAAAATGACTACAGGAATGCATGGGGACACAGTTACGTATGAGTACGGCATATCATCCACAAACCGACGGACAGAGCGAAAGAATGATTCAGACATTAGAAGATATGTTACGAGCTTGCATTATCGACTTCAAAGGAAATTGGGATGATCATCTACCATTGGTGGAATTTGCTTACAACAACAGTTACCACGCAAGTATTGGCATGCCGCCTTACGAAGCGTTGTACGATAGAAAGTGTAGAACTCCATTATGTTGGGATGAAGTTGGCAAACGGCAATTGCTAGGACCAGAACTGGTACAACATACCGCAGAAATCGTCAAAGTGATCAGAGCAAGATTGATAGCAGCTCAGGATAGATAGAAGAAATATGCCGATCAACATCGTAAGGATCGAGAATTTGAGTCTGGTAGCTACGTTTTCTTAAAAGTATCTCCCTGGAAAGGGAAGATTCGTTTTGGTAAGAAGGGAAAACTGAGCCCGAGGTTCATTGGACCCTTTGAAGTGTTAAGAAGAGCTGGTGAGGTCGCTTATGAGGTAGCTTTACCTCCAGCGCTGGAACACATCCACAATGTCTTTCATGTCTCGGTGTTACGACCATACAAGCCCGACTACAAGCATGTCATAGAGTACGAACCCCTGCAAGTTGAGAAAGATTTGTCTTACGAAGAAGACCCTGTTCAGATAGTTGACAGGAAAGAGCAAGTACTAAGAAATAAAATTATACATTCTGTTAAGGTGATCTGGAGGAACCACAACGCTGAAGAAGCTACGTGGGAACTCGAAGATCAAATGATGAGAAATTATCCTCAGTTATTTGCTTAGTCTTTGTGTAGCGATTCTGGGGACAGAATCTTTGTAAGGGGGAGAATGTAACGGGACGAACTAATTGAGTCGTGATTCTGGGGACAGAATCCTTTTAAGGGGGGAAAGATGTGACAAACGAGAATTTTGTAATTTAATTGAAATATTTATTGAACACTTTTGCTGGAGTGTTGGAAAAGGCGATCATCGCTGAAGGTGGGAGTGATACTCTGACTAAGTATAACCAGGAGCAGAAGAAGAAGAAAAGTGAGAATGAGAGTAATAAAGCGGGTGGTAGTAACAGTGGAGGTCACAACCAGAAGAGGAAGTGGAATGATAATGGATTTGCTGGAAATCAACAGGGAGGTCAGAAGAAGAAGGTAGAAGCGTGTGTTACGTGTGGGAAGAATCACGTAGGGATTTGCCTGAATGGGAAGAGGGTGTGCTACAATTGCAACCAGGAGGGCCACATAGCACCGAATTGTTCGAATCCGAAAAAGGGTGCTTGTTTTACCTCCAGCGTTGTAACACATCCACAATGTCTTTCATGTCTCAGTGTTACAACCATACAAGCCCGACTACAAGCATGTCATAGAGTATGAACCCCTGCACGTTGAGAAAGATTTGTCTTATGAAGAAGACACTGTTCAGATAGTTGACAGAAAAGAGCAAGTGCTAAGAAATAAAATTATACCTTCTGTTAAGGTGATCTGGAGGAACCACAACGCTGAAAAAGCTATGCGGGAACTCGAAGATCAAATGATGAGAAATTATCCTCAGTTATTTGCTTAGTCTTTGTGCAACGATTCTGGGGACAGAATCTTTGTAGGGGGGAGAATGTAACGGGACGAACTAATTGAGTCGTGATTTTGGGGACAGAATCCTTTTAAGGGGGGAAAGATGTGACAAACGAGAATTTTGTAATTTAATTGAAATATTTATTGAATTAAATAAATATTTTTTTCGATGATTTGATTGTTGAATTAATTAATTAATTGATGAAATTGTGATAGATTAATTTAATTACATGTGTTACATTAATTAAATTAATGTGGAGAATTTTTTTATATTTAAAGTATGTATTTAATTGAATTTATTTGATTAAATGTATTATTTAAATAAGTATAATGTTAAGTATAATGTTATTTCTAATTAATTTAATATTAATTAGAGATTTAATAATTTGTCATTATTAATAAAGGAGAATTTTATTTATGTGACTATGTGATTTAATGTACTATTATTCTATTTTATTTAATTGAATTAAATGAGATTATTTAATTAATTTAAATATGTGACATGAACTTTATAATAAGTAATTTATTAAAATAAACCAAAAGAAGAGTTTTTTTTAAGCAAGCCAAACGAGGCCTTAAGGGAAATTGGAGCCAGTTAACCATTATGGATTAACTGACACCCATGATTATATCAGTTTCTTTTATTCTACGTATTCTTAATTCTTAATATCAGCACTTTCATTCCTAAAAACCAAGTCAGGGAGATAATTGAGAGAAAAGAAATTGGAGTTGCAGAAGAAATTGGAAGAATTGTAGAATTTTGCATCATTCTCTAGCATCCTAAACTATTAATTGAAGGTAATTCTTCTAACTAAGTTTAATTTATGTTTTAAATTCTTCCATGACAGTAGTCTGTAAGTTTTCTGATAATGAAGCTTCATGTGTAATTGATTATAAATTGTTTATAATTGTTTAAATGCATATATAATTTACTGTATGATGTTTATAAATTGTTTAATTGGATTAATTTATGAGATTATGCCTTTAATTAGAAGTTCTGGAATTTACAGAGTAGTTATGTATTAATAGGAACTATATGTATGAAAATTCATGTTTTAAATGCATGTTAATCGGTAAATTGATGACCTATTATGTTTATGCATTCATATATGAAAAGAATGCAAGTTATACGAACTGATTTGGTTGTGTAACGAATCCATGGTGAATGAATTCGCTAAATATGTTTAAAAATAGAGTTTTTACAAAAGTATTAGATTTATGGGTTTAAATTCAGATATTTAGGTTGTTTAAGTTAGTAAAATCATGCTATGATTGTTATTTTGTGTTTCTGTAAAGTCCAGAACCCATGCGTAGTGTTTGACTTGTGGCTTGGATAAAACTTTGGCCAAATTTGACATTTTCTGTGTTCTGCGAGAACTACAGTACCTGAGTCTGCGCACCAGCGCGACCGCGCTGGTGCCAGAACAAAAGTGGCGCGGCCGCGCCACATGCAGACCAGAGCCAAAAGTTAGGCACAACGCGGCCGCGCTGGTGCCAAGAACAAAAGCGGCGCGGCCGCGCCGGTTAGCAGACTGACGCAGAATATTTTATTTAAATGTTCAAGCCCAGAGAATGTAATTGTAACCTAATCTAATGAATATGAAAATGTACTAATCATACATTTTGATGTTAAATGATGTTTTATGAGATTAATGAGTAAGTTGATTTCATTTTAAACTCCTTATTTGTAAGGTTTACTAATGTGTTTTAAGAGTTGATGTTGTAAATATCATTAATATAATCAGACTTAGAGTTAAGATAAGATAAAAGAGAATATACTCATGATACTAATTATGTTATAATTAATTGGTATCGTGACTTGAAATGATATGTAGGATTAAGTGAGGAACGTGAATAGTAAACGTATAATCTACGCACGAGGCAAGTTTTCTTAACTTCACTCTTTAGTGTGCAAGTTTACTATCCCTAATCTTTTTATTTCATTGAAAGCAAGTATCTTATATTTATTTTATTATTTCTACGCAAGTTCCTGAACTTCATCCTTTTATCATGCAAGCTTTATAATTGATGAGGGTGTTTTATACACACAATTTGGGTACCTTTGACCTTGATAGCTTATTAGTTTTTGGGACTTTTATTTGGTTTTTAGTTATTTTTATCATATTTCTACATAATTTAGTTTTTAGTTATTTTTACATGTTTTATGTTGCTTTGATGCATTTTCATTATGTTTGTAGGAATGGAAATAATGACTGCTCGGATCGTTGTTCGTATTGACTCAATGTCCGTGCTTGGACGTCTGTGCCCGATTGGTAGTATGATAGAAATTTGTGCTTGGCGACGCTCGGTGCTTAATTTGATAAAATTCGAAAATTGGGCGTGCACGGCGTTGGAATGCGTGCACCGCGTTCGGCGTCGGCCAAACCACAAGGGCAAGCTCGTGCTTAGATATCCGTGCCCGACTGATAATACGGTGAAAAGTTGTGTTTGACGATGCTCGGCGTTGAATTTGATGACATTCGGAAGTTGGGCGTACACGGCGTTGGAAGGCGTGCACGGCGTGCGGCGTCGGCCAAGCCGCGGACTTGGCGTGCAGCAGCTGGGGGCACCAGGCAGGCGCTGGGCGCGGACGCCGCGCGGCGCGCACGGGCGCTGGGCGCCTGGGGCTCGGCAGGCATCGGCACGGAGCAGCATTGGGCGCGCGCGCGCGCGGTGCGGTACCACTCGGCAGGTTGGCGCGGGCGCTAGGCGCTGGGCGCTCGGCAGCCTCGGCGTGCACCACTCGGCAGCCTCGACAGCGTGCGGCTCGGCAGCACTCGGCAGCAGGCGCTGGGCGCGGGCGCACGCTGGGGCCTCGGCAGCTTGGGGCGCCTGGCGTGCGGAAACATGGGGCGCCTGGCGTGCGGCCAGGGCCTGGGCGCGGGCACGCGCGCTGGCGTGCGGGCGCGCGGCGTGGGCGTGCGGCAGCCAGCGTGCGGCGTGTGGCACTCAACATGGGCCAACCACGGCTTGGGCCCGCGCGCGCCAGGCACCGTGCGGGCGCGCCAACGCCATCTTGAGTGCGATCTGACACAGTTTTAGTGCGATCTGAGCTCCATTTTGTCCGATTTTGGCTAGGGTTTCTTGATGGAGGCTATATATAATCTCTTCTAAGCTACATATCAGATATCTAGAGAGAGGGAGGCTACAAAATACATCAAACAACAGGGCTAAAGGATGCAAATCAAGCTGAATCAAGCCACAAGCCAAGGAACTCAGTCAACAAGAATTGCAAAACTAAGGAGGAGAGCTAGAAACCAACAGAAACCCAAAGAATAACAGTTGAACAACTTCAAAAGTGGTTTCATTTCTAGATTTTCAACTCCTTTGTAATTCGAATTTGACAATGTATAAATTGAAATTGATGTTTATTGTAGCTATCATGAACTAACCTTCTATTCTAAGATTGCAATTGAACCCAACACTTAAATTGAATTGAATTCTCTTTCTATTGATTTTAGTTATTCATTTGTGAATTGATTGTCATAACCTTTGCTTTCTAGATTAATTGCTTGGCCCGTAGTTACCTTGGGAACCTATATGAACTTGACGAACGCATTATAGGTTAAGACCTAGTTATGATAACATGCGAGAGTATAGATTGTTGTGGGTTATTAATCGGATTAAGTAACGTGTGTCTTATTAATTATTTGCAATAATAGGTATCTTGATAGTAATTGGGATAGACATATACCTAATTACCGCATGCAACCAATTGAGAATCTAGTCTTAATGACTTCCGATGTGAAAGTTGGTAATTGATGGGAGGATTAATTAGATTTGGTGACACGTGTTTATTAATCATTCCTGAAATTAGTCTCTTGATAGTGCATAGGATAGACATATACCTATGCACCGCTTAGGAAGATTCGTGATTGACCATCGACAGAGGCTCTTATGTAGTTTTGATTTCTCGGTTGTCAATTCGTATGTTATAACTGATTAAAAAGAGAGAGTTAGGAGATTCAAATGACGTGTTGGGGGAAATTGTAATCTTAGACCTTTCTTTCTTGATATTTTACCGCATTTTATTCATTACTTGACTTGTGAACTCAACCAATCAACAAAAATTCAAACCTTAATCGTTTAAATTAGATCAAATTGATATACAATTAGTACTTGGTTATTATTCGTCACAATTCCCTGTGGGTTCGACTCATATCTTATCATATATTACTTGTGGACCGTGTATACTTGCACGTGTGTGTTTATCGATAGCTAAATCTACCAACAATAATGTTATTACTTACTTGAGCAAGTTCTTAATTCTATTGTATCTTTTGTGAGATTTAGTCTTTGATTCTCGAATATCAATTACATTTTTTATTGAACCTTGATTGACTAGCGAACCCTTATTGATTCGACTAGTCTATAGTTGATGAGCGTTCTAAATTTTAGAAACTTTATTGAAGTACATCCAAACCAAACTTCCTTTGGTGCGGACTCCGATGTCAAACTGAGATGAACAACCTTTATACATGGGATTTTATTTACGCGTTAGCGTTAAGATGTTGTGCACATACATGGTACAAAGGGCTGATCCCCCTGAGTACGAGAAGTAAGGTCCATATAGTCTTACGACTGTTAAAGGTTAAAGTAGAAATACTTGATAACCTGGGACATAGTTCGTGGTCTTAAGACCCTCAGATGTTCTTTTGAATCTTGTCTTATAATCTTGACTCAAAAGCTGAATCTTCGATTATTCAATATCCGTTGATTATTTCGCATGTTATTATTATTGTTGTTGTTGTACTTGCTGGGCAATCATTGCTTACTCTTGTATAATAACATTGCAGCTAAAGTTAAAAGGGTTGACGAGCCGTCCACTAGTAAGGGCAAAGGAAAAGCAAACAAGTGATGAAGATTTGTTGTATTTGCTCTATTGATGTTTATGTATTAGACTTGATTATGTTTCCGCATTTGATGTTTTATTTAAGGTTAGATGACCTGGATTTATTTATTAAAGATGTTGTAACCCCTTTAATGGGAGATTTCTATTTTATTTAAGAGTTTTCATTTATATTTGAATGGGTAGTTAGATATGATGTGATTTATTTGGATAGTGAACACCAAATCCTGAGGAAACGAAGTACCCTGATTTGGGGGTGTCACAGCTTTGTCGTACTTACGGTAACAAGCTGTATTGTCGAGCTTGTAAGATATTTTCATTGAGGAGCTTAGAAGATAGGTTCAACTACATTGTCGAGCTTAGAAGATATTTTCATTGAGGAGCTTAGATTGCAAGTTGCATTGTCGAGCTTGGAAGATATTTTCATTGAGTAGCTTAAAAGATAGGTTCAATTGCAAGCTCCATTGTTGAGCTTAAAAGATATTTTCATTGAGGAGCTTAGATTGCATGCTGCATTGTCTAGCTTGGAAGATATTTTCATTAAGGAGCTTAGAAGATAGGTCCAATTGCAAGCTGCATTGTCGAGCTTGGAAGATATTTTCATTGAGGAGCTTAGAAGAATATTCTAAGAATATGCTAGGGTGCAAAGTGTAATAAGCCGAGCCCCTAACGTGCAAGTAGTGAAACTTGGTTTTTCTATAAATAACAAGCCTAGTTCATTCATTCCTTACTATTTTTCAAGAGCAGTTCAAGAGCAAAAACACTCTATATTTATATTGTGAGAGATATTGTGAGATAAAAATTACTTTCTAAGCATCGAAGCGCTGCGTGATTGGAAGTAAAGCTAGCAACTACAAGAGGTATTACTCTAGTAGTAATTATTTTCATTCTTCTTTTAAAAATATACTTTTATAAGCAGTTATAATGCCCAAATTATTTTAAGTATATAGTATTAAAGTCCTATTTACAAGCAGTTATAATGTCCGATTTATTTATCTTATATATTAGAAAATATACTTTTGTAAGCAGTTACTATGTCCGAATTTCTTCAACTATTTAGTAAAAATATTCATTTTATAAGCAGTTATAATGCTGAAATTTTCTCAAATATAATAACCGAATATTCATTTTATAAGCAGTTATAATGCTGAAATTTTCTCAAATATAATAGTCGAATATTCATTTTATAAACATTTATAATGCTGAAATTTTCTCAAATATAATAGCCGAATATTCATTTTGCAAGCAGTTATAATGCTCTATTTATTTTAAATATAGTTGAAAAATATTCATTCTATAAGCAATTATAATACTAAAATTATTTCATATATTGTAGAAGAAGTCTTATTTATATGCGGTTATGATATCCGAAATAAAACTTAAAAGATTTAATCGTTAAATGCTTAATTGTCTACATAAACTTATAATCGTATAGGATTTACGACGAATGTTTAGACCGTTATATTAACTGTAAAAGATATACGAGACAAGTCTTCTAACCTTGTTATATTTAAGCAAGTCTATTACATCTTGCTATCAATTATTTTGAAGTTATTGCTTCTTGTTCAGCATAACTTAAGAAATGAATCATTATTCATAAATTGTTTATTCGAGCGTAAAATGTTGTGTCAAACCAAATTGTTTTGGTACGAAATCTTATACTGAGAAATGGAACACCTTGATGTAAGGTAAACTGAAACACCTTGATATAAGGTGGTGGTAAATGTTGATTATATATCGACACAAAATTATAGGATGATATGCATACTCCTAGGATATTGGTTAGGCTGATCCCCTACCAGATATCCGAAATCAAGCGGTTCTAAGTCATTGAAGACTGATAGAACTAATTGAAATATATGGTTCATGTACAGAACCCTCAGTTATGCATCATTGACATCTTTCAAATCAAACACATTGTGTTTACGTTTTCAAATGAACTTACTGAGCATTTGTAGCTCATTCTTGCATACAACTTTCTTTGCAGTGTTAGATGGTAATCCAGGAACTTCAGGGACAGACAAGGGAATCATCCCTAGCCTAGCAAGCTCTCTAGCATTTTGGAGGGATTAGAAGAGGTAATCATCTCATTTAACCCATTTCCATCTGATTTTGGTTACGGTTTTCAAAGTTTTATAGTTGTAGAGCTTTTAAGCTTATGGGGTTGGCTTTGCTGCGATTCTTGTTATTTTTATTTATGTTGGATGTTTATATATGTTGTTAAGAGGTTATGTAAGCCATTAATAACATCAAAGTGGAACAAAAACGTAATAAATCCGTACCTTTGCTTAAAGAGGATGAAGAACATGAAGAATAATGAACTGTGGACATGAACATGGACTGTTGGACGAATTTAGAGGACCATTGTAGATATGCTTATAGTTCATGTTGTAGCCTTTCCATAGCCTCTAAAATAGCCTAATTCCGAGTTGTAACGAATAAGTTATGAAGGTTTGAAGTTTGGGTGCCAAAACAGAGCTTGTTGGCGAGCTCGGCAGAGAGGAGCCCTTCGGGGGCGAGCTCATATGGCCTAGGGGCGAGCACATTTGTTCTAGGGGCGAGCTCAGCCCTTCCAGGCGAGCTCATTTGGCCTAGGCAAGCTCGACAGGGAGGAGGCGAGCTCATTTGGCTTAAGGCGAGCTCATTTGGCTTAGGACGAGCTCATTTGGCTTATAGGGCGAGCTCATATGGCCTGGGGGCGAGCACAAGCCCTCTGGGTCGAGCACAAGCCCTCTGGGGCGAGCAGGGGCGAGCACAAGCTCATCCGGGGCGAGCAAAAGCCCTCTGGGCGAGCACAAGCCCTCTAGAGCGAGCACCAGCTCATCCAGGGTGAGCACAAGCCCTCTGGGGCGAGCACAACCCCTTTGGGCAAGCACAAGCACTCTGGGGCGAGCTCGTTGTGCGATGCAGACCTCCTTTAGTAAAACGGACCTAACTTTCTCATATAAACTCCAAATTGGATGATTCAAGATGATCCAGAAAGCTTGAAGATAGACCTATAACTTCCATTAATTAGAATTGAAATTTACTACCTGGAGAAATTTTGAAATTGACCGTTTTTAGGGCTGTTGTGTAAACAGAAGGGGTCGGTCATGCGCGTGTGCAATGTGTAATGGTTCCGACAATAAAAGACATTGTTCTAAGTCATAAAACATGAGTGTTATGAATTATAATGATACTTAGAATTAAGCAATGAGTATTAGATAAATCGAATGGGTGTGCTAGACGTACACGATGCGTGTCGCTTGGGCATTCGAATAGGCGAGGTTGGCGTGCGGACGCGCAAGCGTCGTAGCGATGTAACTAATGTGTATAATATTGTTTAATATTTTGTTTCCTATAAGAATGAAACATTATAGAGTAATATAAATCATTATTTGGCATCTAGTATGTGACTAATTGTTATGTGAATATGTACTTAATTGTGTAGGATATTAAAGAGCGTGTGTTGCAATATTGTAGCAGACGCACCAGGCAAGTTTCCTAACGCTTGTCTAACCCTTGTGTTGGACAAGTTCCCTAACTTCATTCTTTCTATATATTGAATGCAGGTTTCTTAAACTTACTCAACCCTTACATTTGAGCAAGTTTCCTATTTTATTCAAATGTTGTATATTGTTGCAAGTTTCAAGACTCAAGTCGAGCTATTAGTTTTAAATTATATTAGTGGATTAATTATTGTTGATTATTCCACATCAAAGATAATTATTGATATTCGTACCTTGTGCATTCGATTTCATGATTTGTTGTTGGACTATGAAATGTTAAGTTCTTCATTCATGAATTGTCTAAGGAAATAGTCTATGCCTTTTGTTTCGGCTAGACATGTACAAGTTATTATTTTAAAAGTTATCTAAACCGATTGTTGGTGCGGATTCTTGGACTGAGAGAGCAACCCTTATTAGGGGATTTTAATGTATCAGTTATCCGATGCAGTCAGAGTTAAATGTTATGCATATACATAGGGTACGAGAGGCTGATCCCCTTGAGTACTACTGACGGGCCAGGCGTTTAAAAGGGTCAGTTGAATGACTGATCCTTTGGCCAAATAGTTCATGGTCTATTGGACCACTCAGCAGTAAATAATCAATATTCATTATTTTCATTTGAACTTTGATTATATTGTCAGCTACTTCTTCAATGTTCTTAAATTGTTAAACTGTGCGATTATTATTCTCATTCATTCATGATATATCTTCTTTATTCATCTTAAACTTGCTGAACAAAGTAGTTGCTCACCCTTGCTATATCATGAACCTATTACAGTTAAGTCGGAGAGTTCAAAAGCGAGCAAAGACAAAGGAAAGCTTAAGGAATAGTTATATGTACTGTCCCGTTATGTAATCGTGGAATCGTTTTGTATTATTATTGTATTCTGCGATGTATTTATTTAAGATTATAGACCTTGGGACCGTAGTAAACCTTTTGTAATGAACAACATATGTTTATTTATTCCGCATTAGTTAATTTATGTTGTTTAGAGGTGTATGGATGTATTTTATCGTGAGCACCAAATTCGAGGTATTGGTACCTGAATTTGGGGGTATCACAGGTTGGTATCAGAGCTGTAGGTTATGAACTTTAGGAATGCGAAACCTAGGTTATACCCTTAGTATCAAACTCGTATTGAGTACGCTAGGTGATGGATCAAGGAGATTCATTTGATGATCATGTCTGGAGGTGGATTGTGGAAATCCATCGAGCCGAGTTGTGCATGATAAAATATCATTTCATTTTATTAATGAATATATTTTATTGTGGCACTGACATCTTGCTGTCTATTTGTTTTGTTTGTGGCTGTAGGATGTCTGAGATGGGAGAGTCCAGTCCTGCTAGAGAGGTGGAATTCACAGACATTCATATGGATGCAGGGCATTTAGTGGAGGTGCAACCGAGTTAGCCAGAGATGATGGAAACTAGGGATGAGTCTGAGGCCAAGTATGGTTCTGAGGAGGAGCCAGTTACCAGGAGAGTGCTGAGGCTGTTAAGCGACGAGGGGGAGCATGAGGACCCCAAGGAGGATCCAGTGACGGAGGATGATGAGCCACCTGAGTATGCAGATAGCATGGGCACTACTGCTAGTGACCCCAATTGCGAACGTTGACAAACTAGGTGCTTCTTCTTCCGTTGTGTCTATGATAAGATTGGGGCATTGTGTGACACCCCCAAATCCAGGTACTTAATTCCCACTGATTTGGTGCTCACTATAACATACATTCACATCTAGCTACCCAATAAAAATGACAATTAGATAAACTTGATGAAACATCTGCCCAAAATGGGTTACATCACCAAACTATTAAATAGTCAAATCCCAGGTTATCTTAACCTTAATACATCAAATGCGGAATAAAATAATTTTAAACAAGTCTTTGATACAAATAAATATCAAGTGGATAATAAATCTCTTGCTACTTTGGCATCTTGCCCTTGCCTTTACTCGTGGACGGTTCGTCCTGCTTTTCTAGCTTAGCTGCAAAGATTAATGCAAGAGTGAGCAAACAATTGCTCACAAGTACGATAACAATAATGTTTAAATGAAATAGATTTCAACTGAGGAATAATAATTTTTTGAATCTCGGTCAATAAATGATCAAAGTCTAAAAGCTCGTTTGAATGCTCGATTCAAAGAAAAATAGATTTCAAGATTTAGAAATTATATCTGAGGGTCACAAGACCTCGAACTATGTCCTAGGTTAACAAGTATCTCTACCGAAACCTTTAACAGTCATATAGACTATGGACCAACATCTCGTACTCAGGGGGATCAGCCCTTTGTACAATGTATTGTGCACAAACATTTTAACGCTGTCGCGTAAATAATCCCCTATATAAGGATTGTTCATCTCAGTTTATCGTTTGAATCCATACCAAAAAGGAACTTGGTTTGGAACAAGAATAGAAAATATTCTAAGTCTTTGAAATCGCTCATCAACTAAGGACTAGCTGAATCAATAAGGGTTTGCTAGTCTAATTCATCAAATAAGCTTGCTCAATAGAAACTATACTCGAAATTTGAATAACAAACAACGATTGGAATAACACTTAAGTACGTAGCATAATAGTAACCTTGCTTGAATATCAATAAGCTAAGGTCAATAAGCTTGCTTAATATAAATAAACTTGCTTTGAATAAATTAACAAGTTAAAAGGAAAGAACAACTTGTCAACGTAAAAGTATTGAATTGAGATAAGGAACTTGCCTCAAGCGTAGATTACAAATTTAAGTAATTCACGATCCTTAAACAACCTATACATTTAATTATAAAATGGTAACATAATTAGTCACAAGACTAAAAGTATTATAGGTTTGCTCTTTATCTCATTTTATTATAATATCTCATTTAGCATACTATAACAAACAAGTATCAACCATCTTGAAATTTCATTAATCACTTAATACATTAATATAAGTTTAATTCTGTATCATAACTTCCAAGAAAAGAAAACAAAATAATAATAATAATATTTTTTTTTTACAGCAGTGATTCTCGCCGGGGCGGGAATTCCCTGAACAAAACTCTCGCCGGGGCGAGAATTCACTATACAAAAAGCTCGCCGGGGCGAAGATTCCTTTGCATTTTTCTCGCCGGGGCGAGAGACTCGGTAGTCGTCTTCCCCAGCTCGCGAATAGTGAAAACTTAGGCCAAATTTGGCCAAAATTTTCCGAATTCTACCATCCAGTAAACAAATTAAATATACCCAGACATCATATATGATACAAAACATTTACCCAACATGTTTTTAACCAATCTAAGCATTATAAAACACATAATCAACCAATTTAAAACCAAAAATTCACTGTTAAAACCAAATATTCAAGTTTTAACCATTCTCATGAAATTAAACATTGTAACTTCATCTTTCAACCAATTAAAACCATTCTTCTTGCATTATTCTTGTTTTTCATCATACAATCATAAACAATTATTAATTCACCGATTAATAACCAAATTGAATCTTCAATTTTCATACAAATATGCCATACATGAAATAAAGCTCTGTACAACTAAGAACTCAATTCTAAAGCATGTCTTCATGAATTAATACTTCTAAATTAATTATTATTCATCATGTAATCATCTAACACATGATTACTATCAAATACACCAAGTAATTCATGTTTTAAGCAAGTAAATTTTATACAGAGAACTAAAATAATGAAATACAGGAAAGAACTTAAAAAGGATTATACCTTCAATTGTTTAGAAAATTTTATTAAACTTCCTTGCTTGAATTCTTACTCCAATCTCCAAGCTTTTCTCACAATTTCTCTCTTTTCTCTCAACTCTCAAATTCACAGAGTTCTCTCAATTCTAACTCTCTCAATACTCTGTTCTTTGCTCTTCTTTCTTTTCTTTCTTAACTGACGTAGTTTAGAAAAATAAAACTGATAAAAAAAATAAAAACTGATAATTAATATAATAACGTATAATCTAAATTTAATCCATCAGTTTAAAATTTCAAAAGCCATAAGGCTATGTTTGGCAATTACAAAATAAAATAACCCATTATTCTAACTAAAGGTCTTAAGGCCTTGTTTGGTAAAACACAAATAAAATAATCCATTATTTCCAAACAAAAGTCATAGGGCCTTGTTTGGTAAAACTGAATTAAACACTTTCTCATTTATTTTAATAAACCATTATAATATATAGTTTTAAAATGTCACACTTCTAATTTAATTGAACTTATTATTAAATAAATTCAATTAAACCTTATTAACTAAATTAATAACTTATTTAACCAATAACAATAACACCACATGAATTATATTATTCAAATAAATCATTTATTCAAATAAACCTATTCATCATCTAATTTAATTATTAAATTAAATTAGAATAAACATAACAAATCACATTCAAATAACATTTAACATTATTAAACTTAACATATACCCATTTTACAAAAACTTAATGAATTATTATTTAGCTCAATAAAAAATATTTATATAATTCAATAAATATTTTTATTCAATCACAAAAATTGCATTCGTTACATCTTTCCCTCCTTAAAAGGATTCTGTCCCCAGAATCACAACGCAATTAAATCGTCCGTTACATTCTCCCCTCCTTACAAAGATTCTGTCCCCAGAATCGCAATATAAAGATTAAACAAATAATTGAGGAAAATTTTGCATCATTTGCTCTTCGAGTTCCCACGTTGCTTCTTCAACACTGTGGTTCCTCCAGATTACCTTAACGGAAGGTATCACTTTATTTCTAAGAACTTGCTCCTTCCTGTCCACTATCTGAACAGGTATCTCTTCATAAGACAAATCTTTCTCAAACTGTATTGGTTCATACTCTATTACATGTTTATAATCAGACTTATACGGTCGTAGCACCGATATGTGGAATACATTATGAATGTGGCCTAACTCAGGAGGTAAAGCTACCTCATAAGCTACCTCACCCACCCGTTTCAACACTTCAAAGGGTCCAATGAATCGCGGACTCAGCTTACCCTTTTTACCAAATCTGATTTTTCCCTTCCAGGGAGATACTTTGAGGAACACAAAGCTCCCGACTTCAAATTCGCGATTTTGTCTGTGTTGATCAGCATACTTCTTCTGTCTGTCTTGAGCGGCTATCAGTCTGGCTCTTATTACCTTGACAATTTCAGCAGTTTGTTGTACCAGCTCGGGTCCCAATAGGCGCCGCTCACCAACCTCTTCCCAACATAACGGAGTTCTACACTTTCTTCCGTACAATGCTTCATAAGGCGGCATGCCGATACTAGCGTGATGACTATTGTTGTAAGCAAACTCGACCAGAGGTAAGTGATCATCCCAGTTGCCTTTAAAATCTATAACGCATGCTCGAAGCATATCCTCCAACGTTTGAATTGTTCTTTCGCTCTGGCCATCGGTTTGAGGATGATAGGATGTACTCATTCTCAACTGCATTCCCAAACAAGCTTGCAAACTCCTCCAAAATTTTGATGTGAATCGTGGATCTCTGTCTGACACTATTGACACTGGAACACCGTGCCTTGAGATAATCTCTTTCACGTATAATTTCGCCAGCTGATCCAAAGTAAATTTGATTTTGATAGGCAAGAAATGTGCTGATTTCGTCAATTTGTCAACTACAACCCATATTACGTCATAACCCTTCTGAGTAGTCGGAAGCCCTACCAAAATGTCCATTGTGATATGCTCCCACTTCCATTCTGGTATCTCCAAGGGTTGTAGCAAACCACTTGGTCGTTGATGCTCCGCTTTAACTCTCTGACAAGTGAGACACTTCGCAACACACTCGGCAACCTCTCTTTTCATGTTTGGCCACCAAAAATGTTGGCGAAGATCCTGGTACATTTTTGTACTTCCCGGATGAATCGAAAATCTTGAACTGTGAGCTTCGTTCAGAATCTCCTCTCTGATTGCCAATACTGATGGTACCCAGATTCTACCTCCAAATCTCAGCAACCCTTCGGTATCGGTTTTATATTTGAGCTCTTCACCATCAAGCACTCTTTTCTGTATATTAATACACTCCTCATCCTTGAGTTGCGCTTCCTTGACTTTTTCCACCAAAGTTGGTTGAGTTTCCATCTGGAACAATTTTTCATCAGGCTCTGCCAGATTCTTCACCTCTAACTCCAATTTAGCCATTTTTGCTACGAGTTTCTCTTGAGCAGTTAACAAAAATAGTTTCTCCCGACCCTTTCTACTCAAAGCGTCGGCAACCACATTAGCCTTTCCCGGATGGTATAGAATTTCACAATCATAATCTTTGATCAATTCTATCCATCTCCTCTGCCGCATATTCAAATCCTTCTGCGTGAAAATATACTTCAGATTTTTATGGTCTGTATATATTTCACACTTCTCCCCATAGAGATAGTGCCTCCAGATTTTCAAAGCAAGCACCACGGCTACTAGCTCCAAATCATGGGTCGGATACCCTTTTTCATAGTCTTTTAGTTGGCGCGATACATATGCAATAACCTTACCATTCTGCATCAACACACAACCAAGTCCTTTATGTGATGCGTCACTGTACAGCACAAAATTTTCTGTATCATCTGGTAAAGACAACACAGGTGCCGAACTTAGTCTCTTCTTCAGTTCTTGGAAACTCTTTTTGCACTTCTCCGTCCAAACAAACTTCACCGACTTTCTTGTTAAATTTGTCAACGGAGTGGCGATCCTGGAAAAATCTTGAATAAAACGCCTGTAGTATCCTGCCAAACCAAGAAAACTCCTCACTTCTGACGGTGTCTTCGGCTGATCCAAGTTCATTACAGCCTCGACTTTTGCTGGATCCACCGAAATCCCGTCTTTATCAATAACATGTCCAAGAAATTGAACACGCTCCAACCAAAATTCGCACTTTGAAAATTTTGCATACAATTTCTCTTTCCTTAACGCCTCCAATGTCACCTTCAAGTGTTCCACGTGTTCTTCTTGAGTTTTGGAGTAGACCAGAATGTCGTCTATGAATACCACTACAAATTTATCCAGAAATGGTTTGAATACCCTATTCATTAAGTCCATGAATGTTGCAGGCGCATTCGTTAAACCAAATGACATAACCAAAAACTCATAGTGACCATATCTGGTTCGAAACGCCGTCTTTGGTATGTCTTCTTTTCTCACCTTCAATTGATGGTATCCACTTCGCAGATCTATCTTCAAACAATATCTTGCTCCCTTCAATTGGTCAAACAGGTCATCGATTCTTGGCAACGGATACTTGTTTTTAATCGTGACCTTGTTCAACTCTCTATAATCAATGCAAAGACGCATTGACCCGTCCTTCTTCTTGACAAACAATACCGGCGCTCCCCACGGCGAAACGCTCGGTTGAATATACTTCTTATCTAGCAGCTCTTGCAGCTGCACCATTAACTCCTTCATTTCTACCGGAGCCATTCTATATGGGGCTTTCGATATAGAGGCCGTTCCTGGTGCTAACTCAATTACAAACTCGATTTCCCTATCTGGCGGTAATCCTGGCAAATCATCAGGAAACACGTTCGCAAAATCCCTTACTACTGGTATCTCTTCCAGTTTTGCACCCACCTTTCGGGTATCAACTATGTAGGCTAGATATCCTACACATCCTTGTCTCAACATCTTTCTGGCCTGCACCATCGTCAGACAACTCGTTTGTCTAGGCGACTTGCTGCCATAAAACACTACCTTTGACGGAGTCATAAGGTTTACACACTTCTTTTGACAGTCAATAACTGCCCCATGGTTGAACAACCAATCCATACCCAAAATAACATCAAATTCCCCAAGACGAATTGGGATCAAGTTTACTGTCATCACATGACCCTTAATATCTACTTGACAGTTCTTGTGGACAAACTTAACAGGAATCACCTCCCTATTCGCAATTTATATATTCATAGGGTAATCTAATTCTTCCTGAGGTAACTCTAATTTCTTAGCAAAATCATCGGATATAAATGAGCAAGTAGCACCCGAGTCAAACAATACATAAGCATTAACATTATTTACTGGAATGATACCTGACACTACATCCTTTGATTGCACAGCATCTTGCACCGTCATATTACCTTGCTTCAGCTCTAGAAACTGCACCTCCATCTGATTCTGAGCACTTGCCGGAAAGTAAGTCTCGAAAAACATCTCCTTAAATCGCTCCCACGGAATAATCCCTTGCCCACCTCGGGTTTTATTAGCTTGCCACCAGTAGCTAGCTTCTGACTTCAGCATAAAGGTTGCAAATGCCGTCTTCTGGTCCTCATTAACCCTAGCGACATCAAACACCTTCTCCATCTCCATGACCCAGGTTTGTGCCTCGATCGGATTCATAGAGCCATGATATTCCGGAGGTCCGACAGCCTTGAAATCTTTAAAAGTTGTAGCCTGAGCTTGGGGTTGATTCGTGAATGCTCCAGTTAATAGATTCACTAACTGCTGCATTGGGTTAGTGTTAGCTTCTTCGTTGTTTGTAGATCCCTCAGGAGTTTGTTGACAGGTTGGTTGTCTTCTTGGTGGCATCTTACTGTTAAAAATTCGCGCTATTAGATTATTATTCAATTGCTTAAACATTTAAGTCTTAACTTAAACATTTATAAACAATACTTAAACACATAACACATCTGATAAACTTTCACATTTTATTCATTTACTGCTTCAAAACATAATAGGAATAGCATCGTGGTTATATACATCAAATCATCTATCCTGAAATCACAAAGTTCCAGGATTACATCATTATTCTATCCCATTATATAAACTGGGATTAACAACTTATTAACTCATAAATTTCATAATAACACAACTAATCATAATCTATGATGACATCCCACGACGCACAGCTTCCTGGCGTTCCTGCTCCATAATACGAGTCACCATCCTTCGATCCACCATATCTGGATGACGATGAACTCGATCCAGAGCTCTATCCACTATGGTGTCAAAAATATACTCCATATCATCAATCTTGGCCTTCTTTGACCGCACCTCACATTCAACACGATCTGCGCGGTTAGCCTCCCTTAACCAAGCAGTCTCAGCTCTCGCCCGCTTAGCCGACTCCTTTTTCAACTCATCTCGTACAATATCATTCCTGGCTATCAACTGTCCTCGTCGATACTCAGATTGTGCTAGCCTCTGCTCAGCCTCTGTAAGACGTGATGAAAGGTCTTGGATCTCAGCATCCTTCTGCTCTAGAGTGACTTGACGTTCCGCAGCCTGTTCCTCTAACTCCTCCTTTTCACTCTCTACATGAACCAGTTTCCATTCCACGTCTCCAAGACGTATATCGAGCTCCTCAATCTCACTACTCTTATGCTCCAAGGCTGTCTGTCGCTCTGCCAGCTGCCTCTCTAACTCCTCCACTCTGTCCTGCATCTCTATGTTGCGATCATACACCTGCTCGTACATCTGAACACCTAAGGAAGATAGTGATATCCCCTCAGGGTCCTCCTCCTCCTCAACCTCTTTAGGTTCCTCCTCAGGGTCGTCCTCAGGGTCAGTCTCAGGCTCATACTCGTGGCCTGTAACTGTAATCAATGGGGATGGCTCCCTCTGCACTAGCTGCTCATGAACTACGTGAATATCTCGGGACTCCTCCTCTCTAGCCTGGCTGGGTTCTCCTCTATCAGTCATCCTGACAACAAAATTTTAAGTTTTAATTACTAATCGATAATACTCGCGAGCACATAAGTTTCTTATCAAATAAGCACATAGCACATAATCGTTTTATTGTCTTTTATGAATTTCCGTAATTCATTCCTTAGAACTCTATAAGAGTTTATCACCACTATATTCTCTATATTCTAAAAGGCTACTACCCTAAGGTTTTCCCCACCTAAAGGTTTATAACCTACAGCTCTGATACCAACCTATGACACCCCCAAATCCAGGTACTTAATTCCCACTGATTTGGTGCTCACTATAACATACATTCACATCTAGCTACCCAATAAAAATGACAATTAGATAAACTTGATGAAATATCTGCCCAAAATGGGTTACATCACCAAACTATTAATAGTCAAATCCCAGGTTATCTTAACCTTAATACATCAAATGCGGAATAAAATAATTTTAAACAAGTCTTTGATACAAATAAATATCAAGTGGATAATAAATCTCTTGCTACTTTGGCATCTTGCCCTTGCCTTTACTCGTGGACGGTTCGTCCTGCTTTTCTGGCTTAGCTGCAAAGATTAATGCAAGAGTGAGCAAACAATTGCTCACAAGTACGATAACAATAATGTTTAAATGAAATAGATTTCAACTGAGGAATAATAATTTTCTGAATCTCGGTCAATAAATGATCAAAGTCTAAAAGCTCGTTTGAATGCTCGATTCAAAGAAAAATAGATTTCAAGATTTAGAAATTATATCTGAGGGTCACAAGACCTCGAACTATGTCTTAGGTTAACAAGTATCTCTACCGTAACCTTTAACAGTCATATAGACTATGGACCAACATTTCGTACTCAGGGGGATCAGCCCTTTGTACAATGTATTGTGCACAAACATTTTAACGCTGTCGCGTAAATAATCCCCTATATAAGGGTTGTTCATCTCAGTTTATCGTTTGAATCCGTACCAAAAAGGAACTTGGTTTGGAACAAGAATAGAAAATATTCTAAGTCTTTGAAATCGCTCATCAACTAAGGACTAGCTGAATCAATAAGGATTTGCTAGTCTAATTCATCAAATAAGCTTGCTCAATAGAAACTATACTCGAAATTTGAATAACAAACAACGATTGGAATAACGCTTAAGTACGTAGCATAATAGTAACCTTGCTTGAATATCAATAAGCTAAGGTCAATAAGCTTGCTTAATATAAATAAACTTGCTTTGAATAAATTAACAAGTTAAAAGGAAAGAACAACTTGTCAACGTAAAAGTATTGAATTGAGATAAGGAACTTGCCTCAAGCGTAGATTACAAATTTAAGTAATTCACGATCCTTAAACAACCTATACATTTAATTATAAAATGGTAACATAATTAGTCAAAAGACTAAAAGTATTATAGGTTTGCTCTTTATCTCATTTTATTATAATATCTCATTTAGCATACTATAACAAACAACTATCAACCATCTTGAAATTTCATTAATCACTTAATACATTAATATAAGTTTAATTATGTATCATAACTTCCAAAAAAAGAAAACAAAATAATAATAATAATAGATTTTTTTTTTACAGTAGTGATTCTCGCCGGGGCGGGAATTCCCTGAACAAAACTCTCGCCGGGGCGAGAATTCACTATACAAAAAGCTCGTCGGGGCGAGACTTCGTCGGGGCGAAGATTCCTTTGCATTTTTCTCGCCGGGGCGAGAGACTCGGCAGTCGTCTTCCCCAGCTCGCGAACAGTGAAAACTTAGGCCAAATTTGGCCAAAATTTTCCGAATTCTATCATCCATTACACAAATTAAATATACCCAGACATTATATATGATACAAATTATTTACCCAACATGTTTCTAACCAATCTAAGCATTATAAAACACATAATCAACCAATTTAAAACCAAAAATTCACTGTTAAAACCAAATATTCAAGTTTTAACCATTCTCATGAAATTAAACACGGTAACTTCATCTTTCAACCAATTAAAACCATTCTTCTTGCATTATTCTTGTTTTTCATCATACAATCATAAACAATTATTAATTCACCGATTAATAACCAAATTGAATCATCAATTTTCATACAAATATGCCATACATGAAATAAAGCTCTGTAAAACTAAGAACTCAATTCTAAAGCATGTCTTCATGAATTAATACTTCTAAATTAATTATTATTCATCATGTAATCATCTAACACATGATTACTATCAAATACACCAAGTAATTCATGTTTTAAGCAAGTAAATTTTATACAGAGAACTAAAATAATGAAATACAGGAAAGAACTTAAAAAGGATTATACCTTCAATTGTTTAGAAAATTTTATTAAACTTCCTTGCTTGAATTCTTACTCCAATCTCCAAGCTTTTCTCACAATTTCTCTCTTTTCTCTCAACTCTCAAATTCACAGAGTTCTCTCAATTCTAACTCTCTTAATACTCTGTTATTTGCTCTTCTTTCTTTTCTTTCTTAACTGACGTAGTTTAGAAAAATAAAACTGATAAAAAAATAAAAACTGATAATTAATATAATAACGTATAATCTAAATTTAATCCATCAGTTTAAAATTTCAAAAGTCATAAGGCTATGTTTGGCAATTACAAAATAAAATAACCCATTATTCTAACTAAAGGTCTTAAGGCCTTGTTTGGTAAAACTGAATTAAACACTTTCTCATTTATTTTAATAAACCATTATAATATATAGTTTTAAAATATCACACTTCTAATTTAATTGAACTTATTATTAAATAAATTCAATTAAACCTTATTAACTAAATTAATAACTTATTTAACCAATAACAATAACACCACATGAATTATATTATTCAAATAAATCATTTATTCAAATAAACCTATTCATCATCTAATTTAATTATTAAATTAAATTAGAATAAACATAACAAATCACATTCAAATTACATTTAACATTATTAAACATAACATATACCCATTTTACAAAAACTTAATAAATTATTATTTAGCTCAATAAAAAATATTTATATAATTCAATAAATATTTTTATTCAATCACAAAAATTGCATTCGTTACACATTGGGGCTTGACAAGCATAACGGGCTCTTCTTCTTTCTTCTTTTCCTCGGCCCACCATTGTTCCAAGTTTATGTTAGCTCTCATGTCAAAAGGAGCTTTGTTGACGACATGACTACCAATAGGGCATGGTTTTGCAAAACTGACTGGATTCTTGAATTTTGCTGACGAAGGCACTTGGGGCACTAATACAATTGGCTCATCTTCGTTAGCATTTACAGATAGATCATCGGTGGCCTCATTTTCCATAGCCCCACTTGTCTCCGCATTGTCGACATCATGTGGCGCATCCAGTTGTATATTTGGCTCGGGCTCACCGTCAGTCTCAAAATCCATGTATTGCGGACTATTAGATGAGGTATTGATGATTAGTTCCATCAGATTTTTAATTTGTTTGGATAATGCTTCCTTCTTCATATTAAAATCTTCGTGGAGCTTCAAAACCTTATCCATGCCAATATCCAACCTCCTCGAAAGTGTCTCAAGTTGTACTGATAGTGTAGGTGGACAAGAGAATTCCGGTGTGTACGTTGGATTTGGAGCATAGTATTGATCTCCATAGTTATAGCTCCATGTCAAATCCGGGTGATACCCCCAAGCTTGGTGATAATCGGTATAAGCATAGCTGTTGGGAAAATCACCACCGTAATGTACCGGTTCAAAATTCACAGTGCATTGATGACTCGGATGATTGTCAGCATAATAACCACAAGTAATTAATCTATTTTGAGTGCTTTTTGCTTCAAAAGCATCCAACTTCCTTTCAAGTATCTTGATTTGTGCTGAGATTGAAGAAAATGCATTGAGTCCATTAAATCCCGTCTCCTTTGGTTGAGTCATATTTGTGTACGACCATTGATCACTATAGCCATCCATGGTGTGCCTCGCAAAGAAAAAAGCATAAAGTGTTAAACTAAAGCAAAAACAAATTTATATACAAGTTTAAATTAAGACCAATTTGATTCTAATTAATATCGAAAAAACAATAGAAAAATAATTCCCCGGCAACGGCGCCAAAAACTTGTTGGTCGATTTCGCAATAAAAAATACGCGCAAGTATACGCGGTCAACAAGTAATAAAGATTAAGTAAAGTATCGATCCCACGAGGAATTGTTTCTAATGTTTACCAAGTATTAACCTTTTATCATTTCAATCTTATTTAAACAATGAAAACTTGAGTTGTTTGATTAACTAATTGACAAGCTTTTAAGATAATGAAAATCTAGTATTAACAAGTCTAAGATTACAATTTCTCCCAACACTTCATTTAAATCTCTTAACTCTCTTTTTTTCAACTGGTTAATACACAAGAATTGTTAAACGAGAAATTCACCTTATTCATAAGCCTTAGTGTGTGGTCATATGAAAATCACCCATACACGACACACAGGTATATGTTTATCCTACATGCCAACAATCCATTCAATTCCATGAATAATCAACAACACACGCCACATAATCTTAGTCAATCTACCCATCAAACGAATGAACCTCCGTGTAGGGAGTCATTAAGTTTGTAATCTTATAATGGTTACACATGGCATTTAGATATATCTCTATTCCAAATACTAGCAAGTCATCCATTTTGAGGACAATGAATAAGACACACGCCACATAATCTCATACATCACCCACAAAAATCTCTAACTTTCGTATGATATCAAAACTAAGTCTCAACACTATAATCCACTTTTCAATTTCATATAGGTGATCAATCAATTATACTTTCAGCATAAATTATGCTAGACATTCAATTCGCAATTTATTACGTTAGAATATTGGTCGAGAACACGAATGTAAAATATGGCCACCTCTCGATGCACCATATTCGTATCACACTAAATCCACAATTGATAGAATGAATGTGAACACCCTAGATGACTAACGCACTATATCTCTATGTGAATTACAATCAAAAAGGGTTGAAGCATAAGTTCTCAATTGGCCACATATGGTGCTTTGGTATATCTCTATCCTAGGCACGAATCTTAAATTCCATCACATGCAGAATTTATGAACACATGCTAGCATAATCAGATCTCAATCTATATTTCCTTTCTCAATTCCATATAGATTATCACATTAATTGATGATCAATGTAATTAATACATGAAGCGTAAATTATGATATCCAAGTCTAAAATGATAACTAATATCAAAGAGAGATAATTTGATTCAAACTAGGTGTTGGGTTCCATTGAGATCTTAGAATAAAAATCTAGTTCATGGTAGTTACAAATAACATCATATATAATTTATACATCATGTTGGATTACAAATCAGAAGGGAAATTAGAGATAAAACTAATTTTGATGGATATTCAGATGTTGCTTGTTGGGTTGATGATGATCTCTAGCTTTTCCTCCTTGATTTTGCAATCCTTGATGCTTTAGCTCCTTGGCCTTTACTTGATATAGCTTGATTTGTAGCACTTTGGCACTCCTTGGTGATGAATTTGGTAGCGCCCCCCTCTCTTGAATCTGATTTATGGGGTCTAGAACTTATAAAAATGGAGGCTACATAATGTATTTATAGTTCCTTAAGCAAAAACCTAGCTTAGCCCACGAATTTTGACCAAAAATTAGCTGAAATCGCGAAATCTGGCGAATTGGGCGCAGCTGCGCGTTAGGATGCGCTGAATACTGAACTCCCTGGATGCCGAGCGTAGCTGCGCCAACTTTGGCTTGCGTCCGGGCGCAGCTGCGCTGCCCAAATCTACGTTTTCTGCATGAAGGGCGCAGCTGCGCCGGGATTGTACTAGGAAAGGGCGCAGCTGCGCCGGGCAGTACTTCGGCTGCATTTTCCAACTCTGACGTCTGTTGGGAAAATGGTCATAACTTCTTCGTCTGAACTTGGATTAAGACGATTAAGTAGGCTATGGAAAGCTAAGAAGTAGCTCTACACCTTCTATAACTGGAGCTCATCGAGATACAGACCGTAGAAAAGCTCAAATGGAGCCCGAAGAAACTGCTGCGTAAAAATCATGCAAAATCCGATGGTAAATGACCATAACTCTCTCATACGAACTTCAAATTGGATGATTCCGGATGTTCTGAAAAGCTAAGACAAAGATCTACAACGTTTGTTCTTTGAGTTGTGAGAGATTCGGATTGCATCATGGGTGAAATTGAGAAACAAGCAGCTGAAATGCCAGATTCACGCCGAAAACACATTGATCCCAAAGGCTTTTATTTCAATACCTACGAAACAACGTAAAAATACATAAAAGCACACAAATACATATAAAAGTAATACAAAACTATATTACACAACAATAAGATGAAATCACATAAAACCAAACGAAATAACTAAAGACTTACAAATTATTAAGGCTAAAAGTACTCAATTTGTGTATATAAAACACACTCATCAAGTACCTGACCAAGTAGAAGAACCTTCTGTACCACTACCTATTCATAAATCTGGAAGAGTACCGAAGATACCTGAAAGGTATGGATTCATCATAGAGGATGATGATGAGGTACGCATCATAGATGATGATGATCCATTGACTTACGAAGAGGCTATGAGTAGTGAAGACTCAGAGAAATGACTTGAAGCCATGAAATCCGAGATGGACTCCATGTATGAAAACCAAGTATGGACTTTGGTTTCACCACCTGAGGGCATTAAGCCTATTGGGTGTAAATGGGTCTTTAAGAGAAAGATTGGAGCAGATGGCAAGGTAGAGACCTATAAGGCCCGACTGGTTGCAAAAGGTTTCAAACAAAGACAAGGAGTTGACTATGATAAAACTTTCTCAACAGCAGCTATGCTCAAGTCTATTCGGATTTTGCTTGCAATTGCAGCTTATTATGACTACGAGATCTGGCAAATGGACGTGAAAACGGCCTTCCTCAATGGAGAGCTTGAGGAGAATGTATATATGATACAGCCAGAGGGTTTTGTTTCAACGGTTGGGACAAACCAAGTCTGTAAGCTACAACGATCCATTTATGGATTGAAGCAAGCTTCTCGAAGATGGAACATCTGTTTTGATGAGATAATCAAAAGGTTTGAATTTATCAAAAATGAGGATGAACCTTGTGTGTACAAGAAGGTTAGTGGGAGCGCTGTTTCATTCCTTGTATTATATGTTGATGATATATTACTGATAGGGAATGATGTTCCTATGCTACAGTCGATCAAAATTTGGTTATCTAAACACTTCTCCATGAAGGACTTGGGTGAGGCATCCTATATTTTGGGGATAAAGATCTATAGAGATAGATCTAAAAGGATGTTGGGCTTGACCGAAGGAAAGTACATTGACTCGATGCTAAAGAAGTTTAGCATGGAAGATTCCAAGAGAGGTCTCATACCTATGAGCCATGGAATACATCTCTCCAAGAAACAAGCCCCAAAGACACCTGAGGAGAGAGAACGGATGAGTAAGATTCCTTATGCTTCCGCAATAGGATCTATCATGTACGGTATGATATGTACTAGACCAGATGTCGCTCATGCACTTAGTGTAACAAGCAGATATCAGTCGAATCTAGGAGAAGAGAACTAGAAGGCAGTGAAAAACATCCTAAAGTACTTGAGAAGAACTAAGGATGTATTTCTTGTCTACGGTGGGTCTGAATTGAAACTAGAGGGCTATACAGACTCAAGTTTTCAAACGGACCAAGATGATAGTAAATCTGTTTCAGGGTATGTGTTTACCTTAAACGGTGGCGCGGTGAGTTGGAAGAGTTCCAAGCATCAAACAATTGTTGATTCAGTGACAGAGGCAGAGTACATAGCTGCAAGTGAAGTTACAAAGGAAGATGTTTGGATGAAAAAGTTCATAACTGAACTTGAAGTGGTTCCTAGCATTAGAGGAGCCGTACCTTTATTCTGTGACAACAATGGAGCTGTTGCGCAGGCTAAGGAACCCAGGTCTCATCAGGAATTCAAACATGTTTGGCGGTGGTTTCATTTGATTAGAGAGATCCATTGCAGATCCATTTACTAAAGCTTTAACTCAACAGCAGTTTGATCGTCACTTAGAGAAGATGGGTATTAGATACCATGGCGCCTGGCTTTAGTGCAAGTGGGAGATTGAAAGTAGTATGCACACAAGCCAATCATATTTGATATGATGTAGCATATACTTTGTAATCTTATTCATTTATTAATAAAAGAATTGATTTTCTTAAAAGGCATTTTATATTATCTACATAGTGATGTTTCATTAAATGTGATAAACCCATAGTTTTGAGCAATGCTTTTAAAATCATGATGGTGATCATGCTAATGAGATCTAAATTTTAGATAGCTCACAAACTAAAATTGTTCCTAATCGTTGGATTACTAAAAAGGGGATTAGTGAATCCGGATAGATTAGTACATACGTTGCTGGCTCTTAAGAAGAGGATGATTGATCTCATAATCATTTGTGTGGAGACACTAAAGCAAGTATGTAGGTGCTTATTGGAGAATAAGTTCACTGAACGTGGCTCGCTGAGGAATACCTAATGGAGTTTTACTCGCCTGTCAATAGGAATTCCTCTAGTGATAGTAGTACAAGTGATCCTTGGACTTGAGATCGTCATAGTATTTTGTGTATGATGGGTTATACTTTGACATGTCCCTTAAGACCTTTAGGGTATATCAAAGGGTATGATTGGGTATAATAAGTTATACATGGAGATAGGTGAATAATCAACAAAGAATCTACCTCGTCTAGTAAAAGATGTGAACGTCCTATGTTATTCGATAAATGACAACTCAGTAGTCCTTGGCCAAGGCAGAATGAAATTAGAAAGGAGTTTCTAATTTGCATTATTTGGAGTTGTGCATTTGGGAATCGAAATACATATAATTAAATAAAATAAGACTTGACAGTAAATCCATATCTTATATTTAATTGGGACATTGTATGGTAAAAGGATTGAATTGTATGGTAACTATTCACTGAAAGGTTCTTTTGTGATTAATGTTGAAATCTATATTGTAGACACCCAAATTTTGCGTTCCCTATACTAACCGTGACAGGAGGGAAAAATCGTCAATTAACCGTGACAGGAGGACAAAATCATCAATTGAACCGACCTGCGAGAGCAAAGGATGGGCACAAGCACGAACGCTCAACACCACCGCGATGATTGGCGACCAAAGCTGACGTGACAATAAGGCCGTCCGAAACGGGCATTCCCGAATGAGGTGGCACGTCTCCCGAAAATTCCCGGACTGCAAAATACAAGCCTGTCAACGGAAACCGACGTTACGGCACGAAAGTTGAGGCGTGGCACGAAAATCGAGAAAGTCAAACCGTCCAGCCGCGGATTGATCTGCGGCCAATAAGTGCGCCTTTTGAAAACACGGATCTCGAAACACGGAACTCGAAACCAGGTGAGTGGAAGGCAGACGACCAGCCAGCCTATTTCAGCTCATTTCCGCTTCAGCATACAAGAGGTTGAGCAGATTTGGAGGAGGAAGAATTCAGCACAGCAGCAGCACGGAATTTGAGAGAGAAATACCTAAATTTTGCAACAAAATAGGAAGAAAAGAGAGAAAAAAGAGAGGATTTATACTCTTTTGATTTTGATTGTATCAAAGATACTTCTTATCCTATTCAAATACACAAGTTTACATCCATTTGAGATCATTTGCAAGGTGAAAATTCCCTTTGTTATAGCAATTTATATCATATTATTTGGTTAAGTTAAATGTAATTTTCATGTATATTGTTGAACAATCATGGATTAGGGATTATTAGAGAGGGTTCCATCGGAACAAAATTCTTCCTAATAACCCGAGGATATCCAAGTGGTGAAATTTCTAGCTTGTTTATGATGATTTATTGGGTGTAATTTATTAAGATTATCATTTTCGGATATCATGGTGTATTAGGCAAATCCGTGTTGGTTAGTTTTGTAGTATTCATTTTGTGGGTATGTAACAATATCAAGTGTGAGCCTAGGAACGTGACCCCGTGGTCCAAATCCGATGATGGACGTTTTGATGTATGTAATAGATTCAAGGTGCTCGTTTTTGTAACATGTAACCGTCGGGCCTTAAAACGACGCTAAGGCGAGAATCGGGTTTAAGGCCCCGTAGTAGTGAAGTATGTGATTGTTGGCGTTCGGGGATATTTTGATGGCTTACATGCCCGTGAATAGCCCCCTACGCGTTTTGATATTTAATTTGATTTGTAGCACCAAACAAAAAATTTCAAAGCCATAAAGTTTTTTTTTTAAAATCAATCAAAGTAGGATATTAGCATCACGAGGCTAAGAATTAGAGATGCTAATGAAAGTTGATTCCTATTTTACGAGAAAGCTAAAGAGAAGTTGTTTTCGAATGTCACGAAAAAATGGTTTTATAAAAAGAACTAAACGTTTTATTAAACCTTTGTGCATAGGGTTAAAGAGATCCTAGAAGTTGCCCGGCATCTACGAAAGCGACGTATAGATCTCGATTCCTATTTTGACGAAGGTCTAAAAGACTCTTGTTTTGCCAAAACGACACCTAATGAAAATCTCATAGCTTTTGACAAGTAAAATCAAACCTTTCTCACAAATAAAGGAGCTCTCTCGTACAAATGGAAACGACGTTCTAAAACATTCCCAAAATAAAACACGACTTTTCATAAAAAAACCCCAAATGATTCTTTCATACAAACTCACCACAATATTCACCTAGGCACACACATACACACACACACACGCATATGTACACATTTCATGAATTAAAGGATAGGAAAGTATCAAGATTGCGGTAACCGTGTGTCACGGAAGTCGGGGGGTGCCTAACACCTTCCCCTCGCTTAAGCAAGCCCCCGAACTCTATGAATCTCGGTTCGCAGACCAATTAATTTGGAGTCACATATGAGCCATCGATTTATAAAAAAATGAAAATTCGGATGAGTTGGTACATCCATTTCAAATATACCAACTGGCGACTCTGGTTAATTGGCTCATCATAAAAAACGATCTTTTAAACCCCGTCGACATCAATGCCGACCTTTTCCCAAAATCATCCAATAAAAAGGCAAAAAATCAGCAAAGAAAAAAAAACCGGCGTCGACAGCTGGCGACTCTACTGGGGACATTAGAGGGCTTAAGCCGCGTTCAAATCTTGATGCTATCCTATCCTTTAAAAATTCATAAAAGGTGTGTGTGTGCGATATTTTGATTTTTTACTTTTGTTGTGTGAATGTGTGTTTTGCCCAATAAATGAATGATTGAATGGATTTGCTTTACTTTTAAGTAATCATTTGCATACGGTGAGGACGATGAATGTGAATGTATGTTGAGAGAGTACCTCCTCCTAGGCGAACCTGTCGGTTGCTTATTACTGGACTCGAAGGGGCTGCTCCCCGGAGATGGCTCAGGAAACGCACCACCCAAATCCGCTCCAATCGAAAGGGCTCAGACGAGTAGATTGCGAAGATTTGGGGACCTTCATGCCGAAAAGCCCGTGAGAGTAACCCTACGATAGGTCAGCCTCAGATTAACCCAAAGCAGGAAAAGTCTCTTCATGCCCTTTTACGTTCACGCGTATAAAATGTCATGATCCCATTCATATATGCCTCCCATGTTGACAAAAGAAAGTACTGACCTCCATGTTTTGCAGGGAATAGCTGGGAAGGCATAATAAGTCATGTCTATCAATTATTATTGCAATAAGGGACTACTAACATGCTGTTTTGCAGAAAAAGATTAGAAAACCCAAAACACAAAAGTTACAGCTTTAGCATGCATCCATATCCTTTCATTTGCCCAGGATCTAAACTTCGAACCGTTGTTTCTGTAGGATTGCTCCTCAAACCCGTTCGCAGTCTAAAAGGGCCCAAAACTCTACATTTGAAATGGCTGAGCTCCCACCTACTAATCCTGGCTCCATATCTAGGGAGGAATTTGATGATTTCAAGAAGCAGATGTTAGAAATGGCCATAATGCTGAGGGAACAATTGATACCTCGACAGGATCTACCTAAAGAGGATCCACCCCAACCTAAGGGCGAGCCAGTCGTCCCAAAGGCCATTCCCGTAACTAACAAAACAGTGATTACTATCCCGGAAGTGGGAGATACGGATGACCTGCAAAAGAAAATGAAACAAATGGAGGAAACTATCCAATCTATGAAGGGCATAGGGTCCCTAGGCAGGGTGAACTACTCAGATCTTTGTGTCTTCCCCGGAACCAGATATCCGGAGAAATTTAAAATTCCCGAATTTGAGAAATACAATGGAAAGGGGGATCCATATACACATCTGAAAATCTACATTGGGGAGTTGGGATCTTATGCAGAAGACGAGGGTCTAAGAATGCAACTTTTCCAAAAGAGCCTGACAGGAGAAGCGAGAATCTGGTATGCCCGTCTTGACAATGCCCGGATTCACAATTGGGAGGAATTGGCCCACACCTTCTTAACACAGTATAGCTTCCAGGCACAAATGGCCCCTGATAGATACCAAATGACAAAAGTTAAGAAGCAACCCAGGGAATCCTTCAGGGATTATGCACAATGATGGAGGGGTATGGCCGCACAGGTGAATCCCCCGATGAGCGAGTCAGAGATGGTGATGACTTTCGTAGATATTCAGGAGGCCCCGTATTATGAGCGGGTTATTTCAGGGATTGGTAGGCCTTTCGCCGAGATGATTAAACATGGAGAAATGGTGGATATGGGTCTGAAGTCTGGTAAGATTCGGGATTTCACGGCTTTAGAAACGACTGCCGAACAAATACAGAGTGGAAATTATGGCAGCACTTCCCGTAGGGTGCAAAAGAAAAAAGAGGAGGATGTTTCCCTCATCCTTCAGGGCTAATCTAGAAAGACAGAAAACCATCTTCTAGTACAGGTGCAGAGAGTAGGGCTATCCCGACAGCCTAACTTTGCTGATCAGAGGGCGGAAGGGCGAAGGAGATTTGAGGCCTCGCAAAATCGAGTATTCACTCCGCTCGGGGAGCCTCTTGAACGGGTCTTAGCGGTATTGATAGCCCAAAAGAACACAGTTGGTTTGGCACCCCCGAGTGACCCAAAGGGAAGAAGGTTTGACCCAAGCAGGCGATGCGCATACCACTCAGGTTCCCCTGGTCATGATACGCAGGACTGTTGGACGTTGAAGCACAGAATCCAGAACTTGATTGATAGTGGGGAAATTGTGGTGGAACAGCCAGACTCCCCGAATGTTAAGGCCAACCCCTGCCAAGGCATGATGGAGGGGGGGTCAATGCGGCAGAGGCCAGTGAAGCCGAGGGGCCGTCAAGGTTGAACTATGTGCAGAAAATTGAGGAAATGATCAACATGATAAATGATCACGGGAGTGCACAGGGAGCGCCCATTAGGTTGATGGGCGTAAATAGAAATACCACGGAGGGACCTGTCAAGTTGGCGGCTCCGAAACCCCTTATCCTTACAGCAAGACCGCAAATCCCTATCGGCAGTCTAAAGACAGTACCATGGAATTATGGAGGGATGTCAGATGAAGCGGCCAGTTGTGCTTCTGTGACGACAAAAGGGAACCCCTTATATCTTCCCGGGCGAGTCCTGGTGAGCCAAAAGAAGAAAAATGAAGAAATCTCCGAGGAGAAGGCCATAGAATTTTTGAAAAGGATGGATCACCCGGAAACAAGAGGGATCCAGATTTTAAATGAGGAGTCGACCCTAACATCAATCATAGACTTGGTGTTATCGTCCAATGATCACTGTAAAACCCTGGCGAAAATCCTAGAGGAGGCATACATGCCCAAAGAAATTAGCAAGGAGGGTTTCGGCCATCTGGTGAGCCATCTGTTGGAGAGTGACGTAATATCCTTTGCAGATGATGACATCCCCAAGGAGGGAAGGGGGCATCGAAAACCGCTACATATTGCGGTAATCTCCTCAAGTTATATCATGAATGGGGTGCTGATTGATGGGGGATCGGCGTTGAATATATGCCCCCTCAGTACATTGCAGAAGATGAACATCAATCCCAAGCGCCTACGGGCCAGTCATGTAGTGGTGCGAGCCTTCGATGGTTCCCGGAGGGATACAATTGGAGAGATAGAATTACCGGTGGAAATCGGACCTTGTACTTTTGATATCTCTTTCCAAGTCCTAGACATTGCAGCCAGTTATAACCTGTTATTGGGGAGGCCGTGGATACACATGGCCGGGGCAGTTCCTTCCACGCTACACCAACAAATCAAACTAATCATCGACGGGAATCTGATAACGATCTCGGCAGAATGTGATGACCCTTCTCCTCCCAGGAATGGCCTGCCAGTGATTAATGTGGACGAGTCGGCGGCACCTGCTAGTTTTCAGGCGCTGGAAATCAGCACTCCCCACTACAGATGCCTGGGAGCCCCAGCCGTGAAACCTAAGGTATCTCCCGAACTTACCTTCGTTGCAAAAGAAATGATGAGAATGAAATTCCAGCCTGGACAAGGGTTAGGAAAGAGTAGCCAAGGAATCACCGAGCCCATTCAACTACCCCATCAGATAGGTAAAGCAGGGTTGGGATATCATGGAGGCATCACACGGAGATACCGTCAAGGTGCGGCCCCAATTCGATTGGCCGTAAATCCAATGACCAAGATTGACAATGAACGAGGGACTAGCGAGCCTGTGATTAGGGCAGGGGATGAGGAATTAATCCTCTCAAGTGACGAATCGGCCATAAGGGAAAGTTTCCTATAGGAGGTCGCGAAAGAGTTTTAAACCAAGTGCTATATCCCCGGACAATTAACAAGCAGTAGAGAGGGGACGGATGTTGTCACGCCACTGGGAGCCCAACAAGTTGTGCCTGTCATCGATTGGGCAGGGCTAATTATTCCCGAAGAAGGTAAGAGAGGGGACTCAGGTGACGTATCCGTAATCATCGGGGAAGTGTCCGATGTGAAGCCCCCTTTTATCCAGCGCATTTCATCTGACCTGACCGTCGACAACTGGACCATAAAACTAGTGATATCCAAACAAGCGTAAAACCCGACATCAGGGTGGTAGACCCCAGAGGATGGGAGGATGAAGAAGTTTTTTTTTGTTGTTGTTGTTTCATATTTTGCATAATTATGTCGTTTCTTCATGTTATCTGAAAATGTGATCGTTGTGGAAAATAACTTATATATGACAAGTATTTTGTTTCATGTCAGGTGTACCAATTTGAGTAGTCCTTGCCTAACAAATGATCTTTCAAATTTGAATGATGATTATGATTTTGACATTGAGCTGGATTTCGATTTGATGGGCATTGAGCAAGACGAGACAGATTACGACGACGCGCCTGATGAGATCAAAGGATGGGTCGAGGATAAACCCAAACCCAACTTGGACCAAACCATCACTATAGATATCGGAACCCCTGACAAGCCAAAAGAACTCAAGATAGGGACAGACCTTACCCCCAGCCAAAAAGCAGAAATAACTGAGTTGCTAAGCCAATATGAGGATGTCTTCGCCTGGTCTCATGAGGATATGATCGGATTGTCCACCGACATTGTGGTACACCGGTTGCCCATCAAGGAGGGTTTTAGGCCTGTCAAGCAAAAATTAAGAAAATTGAAACTGGAGTGGAGCTTAAAAGTAAAGGAAGAGATCATCAAGCAGTTCAGGGCGGGAATCATTATGGTGTCCACTTACCCAGAATGGCTGTCCAATGTGGTCCCAGTGGCTAAACCTGGAGGGAAGGTGAGGGTATGTGTAGATTATAGAGATCTAAATAAGGCCAGTCTCAAGGATAATTTCCCGGTGCCTTTCATACACATCCTGGTGGACAACTCAGCCCAGTACGAGATGTACTATTTTGTGGATTGCTTTGCGGGGTATCATCAGATAATGGTGGCGGAAGAAGATCGGGAAAAGACCGCGTTCATCACCCCTTGGGGCACCTTCTGCTATAGACGATTGGCTTTTGGTCTCACAAACGCGGGGGCTACTTATCAGAGAGCCATGATGGCCTTGTTCCACGATATGATGCATAAAGAAATAGAGGTATACGTGGATGACATTATCGTGAAGTCAAGGGTAGAATCTGACCATATAATCCATCTTAAAAAGCTATTCGATCGGCTCAGAAAGTATAATCTGAAGCTCAATCCAGCAAAGTGTGCTTTCGGAGTGCAGTCGGGTAAGCTTTTGGGATTCCTGGTTAGTGATCGGGGCGTTGAGTTGGATCCGGCAAAGATTAAGGCCATTGTGGATATGCCGGCACCTCACACAGAGAAGGAGATAAGAGGATTCCTGGGAAGAATAAACTTCATCAGCCGTTTTATATCTCATTTGACGACTACATGCGAGCCAATTTTCAAATTGTTAAGGAAGGGTGCTTCCCAAGAATGGAATGAGCAATGTCAGAAGGCTTTTCAGACCATTAAAAAGCAACTGACAGAGGCACCAGTGTTGGTACCCCCGAAGGACGGGATCCCTCTGTTCATGTATATATCGGTCAATGCCATCGCGATGGGATGTATGCTGGGACAGAAAAATGAGGCAGGTAAAGAACATGCCATCTATTACCTCAGCAAGAGATTTAGCCAATGTGAATAGAATTACACTCCCATCGAGAAGACCTGTTGTGCCCTGGCCTGGGCTGCAGGGAGATTACAGCACTACCTCCATGGGCATACGACGTACCTGATATCAAGAATGGATCCCCTGAAATATATTTTTGAAAGGCCCATGCTAAACTGTCGGTTGTCAAGATGGCAGTTAATCTTACAGCAGTTCGACATGGTGTATGTAACTCAGAAAGCCATGAAAGGGCAGGGAATTGCAGATCAGTTGGCAGAAACCCCGTTCGGAGGGATGGAGCCGTTAGAAACTCCTCTACCGGGCGAAGATATATTTTGGGTATCACACGCGAAATGTGATGACGAAGGACAGTTCTGGAAGTTGTATTTTGATGGTGCCATGAATGCCAGAGGGCTGGAGCCGGAGCGGTCCTGGTCTCTATCACTGGAGAGCAATACCCTGTGGCCACTAAACTGAAATTCAGCAATTCGAACAATACCGCTGAATACGAGGGATGTATCTTGGGACTCCGCTTTCCCCGCGACATGGGAGTGAAGAGACTAGCGGTGTTCGGGGATTCAGAATTGGTAATCAGACAGGCAATCGGGGTGTACAACACTAAAGAGCTTCGGTTACTTCCATACCATCGTTGTGTTACCCAGTTGATGCAAGAGTTCGAAGATATCGCTTTCCGCCATATTCCCCGGGGACGGAATGACTTTGCCGATGCATTGGCAACTCTGGCTTCCTTAATCCACGTAATCAATAACAGGGACGTTCCACAGATTGAGATAGCAGTACCGAATGCCCCGGCATATGAGGAACATTTGGCAGTATTATCAGGCGAGGTGGTGTTGCCAAAGCAGCCCTGGTATCACGACATAAGGGAATATCTGAGGGATAGATCCATTCCCGACCAGGCAAGCCGAGCTGAGAGGATGAGAATTCAAAAGATGGCAATGAAATTTTACCTGAGTAGGGATTCACTCTACAAGAGGGATGCTGGGTTGGGACTGCTGCAATACGTAGATGAGACGCAGGCCCAAAGGATTATGAGCGAAATACATGGTGGAGTGTGTGGGCAACACATGAGTGGACCGATGCTGGCCAAAAAGATCTTGAGGACAGGGCATTATTGGTTAACGCTGAAAGCCGATTGCGATGATCATGTCAAACGGTGTTACCAATGCCAGGCGCACGGTAATGTGATCCATACGTCTCCCAATGAACTGCACTGTATGACCTCCCCGTGGCCATTTTCAATGTGGGGAATGGATGTAATCGGACCAATAGAGCCCAAAGCAAGCAACGGACACCGATTCATTTTCGTCATGATCGATTACTTCACCAAATGGGTAGAAGCAGCTTCTTTCCCCAAAGTAACCCAGGAGGTTATCGTCGGTTTCATCAGGAATAATGTCATTTGTCGATACGGGCAACCTGAGGTTTTGGTCTCCGACAATGCCAAGAATTTGAACAACGCCCTCATGAAGGGATTATGCGACCAGTTTAAGATCAAACACCTCAACTCTGTCATTTACCGTCCTAAGATGAATGGGGCAGTGGAGGCTGCAAACAAGAACATCAAAAAGATCATGGCAAAAATGTCTGCTAATCATCGGGGATGGCCGGATTTGTTACCCCTCACCCTGCTGGCATACCGAACGTCAATGCGTACTTCTACAGGGGCAACCCCTTACGCTTTGGTGTATGGAATGGAGGTCGTTCTGCCAGTTGAGGTTGAAATGGCGTCCCTCAGAATAGTGATCGATGCTCAGATAAGCGAGGAGGATTAGATGCAAAGTCGATATGACCAATTGGCCCTAATTGATAAAAGAAGGGTGGCTGCTGTTTGGCACGGTCAGTTATATCAACAAAGGATCTCTCGATCATACGACAAAAGGATAAGACCTCGGAAGTTCAAGGAAAATGATTTGGTGCTAAAAAGAGTCATGCCCTGTCAAGACGAAGCCAAGGGGAAGTTCGCCCCGAACTGGGAAGGACCATTTGTGATTAAGAAAGTGCTATCCGGAGGAGCCCTCATGTTGCAAGAAATGGATGGGGAGGTATTTCCACAACCTCTCAATTCCGACTCGGTGAAGCGGTTCTACGCTTGAATCATCAATTCTTCCTTTTCTTTGAGGAGCGAACTACGTAGGACCTGATCTCCCAACTTGTGGGGGTACGTAGGCAGCCATCACCGCACGGTCCGATCCAAAAAATAATAATATTAATCCTTTCCTTAAACAGAACCATTTCTCGACAGCCAGATAAACCTTCCTACACCCTCAAAACCTTCCCGAAACCAGCCCCCTAACCAGCTTCACCCCAGATGGCATAACCCTGATCTAACCAAAATAGTTGGCCAAAAATCTAAGACCCAATCCGATGAAATCGACAGGGGTACGGCAATATCGGTCAGATCTCCATCAAGACTTGAGAAGAGAAAAAAGGCGAAATGTCAAAATCGTGGTCAACTGGATAAAAGGAGGATCCAATGAAAGGCAATGATACGACGAAAAGGGAAAATGACTAAATTTAAATGCATGTCTATATATATAAGTCATTTTATTACAAGATTTCTCTTTCAATAACTGATGAAACTAACATAGTCTATGCAGGAAATAAAACGATCTACAAATCTGAAACTAATTGAAGCAGGATGGATAAAGTGGTGGATAGATCTGAAGTATCAGCATTCCCTGTAATCTGTTGCCCCATCATGTCAATGCGATCCAGTAAAGCCGTGGCTCGGTTGACAGTCCCGGAATGAGCATCTATAACTGCCCTGGTCTGAAAACAATGGCGTCTCTGTCAGCAATAGCAGCGTCTCTAGCCAGAATAGCGTCATCTCTCTCAACAAGAGCGGCATCCCTCTCAGCTTCAGTAATAACCAAGGCCAGGCGAAGTCGGGTATCCTCAGTGACCCGACTAGGGGCAGAATCAGCTGAGATGGAGTGATCTGCGGTACCATCTGGGAAAATCAAACCAGAATCACCAAAGGCCCCAGTCTGACTCAAACCAACCGGATCCGAGTCCCCGCGCAACCAATGCACGTAAGCAAATGTCTGGATGTGGCAGCTCTCACTATATTCGGCGAAGATCCGGCGAGACCAAAGATCGTATACCCGTAGCAGGTCCCTCTCTGTCTGGGATGATATAAGGAATCGATAGGCGGCTGCACCCGTGAAAGGGTGAAAATCCTGTGTCTGATCAAACTGCCCTATAACCGCCAAGGGATGATAAGTCGTCACGCCCCTCAAGCCAGCAATGGGAATGAAGTCCAGGTCAGGCACGTGAGTCAAGAAGCTCATAAAGGAGTAATAACCCGAATAGACCAGTAGATGAAAGGGGTCCTCAATGACCGACAAAAATGATGTCCAGGAGGCCACATCAGTACAGCTCACGGGACGAAACGAAAACAGCGTGGCTATGTCATGGCTGAAGCAAAACCCTTGGCGACGCAAATGGCCGATGGGACTGAGATGACTCATGAACCACACGTATAACAAAATCGAGCTCCCTCTGAATACTCTACCTCGGAAAGACTGGCAATATGAGGCGGACATGTAGGTATTCGCCAATATCATGGGAAGAATGGTGTTATCCTCCTGAAGGGCTCGAGCGGCCGCGACAATCCGCATGTCCAACTGATCAGGTCCTGCGGGCAAGTACAAAACTGAGACGACACAGGCCATCAGAACGTCTACTCTCAAGGCACCCCAGCGCTCCTCGGACACGGAAAAATCGTCGAAGAAAAGACGAAAACTGTTGGGTGAGCCAAATCGGTCAATCAAGAACTGAAGGGGAACCAGATAGTCTGATGTGATCATCGGTAATAAGACAGCCCTCCGCAAACCGGTGAAAGTCAAGAATTGATGGCGCATGGAACCAACTGTAACCCTAGCACAAGGATCATCCAAAGACAAGCCGGTGAAGCAAGCATACTCCTCGAGAGTGGGGGTCAGCTCTACTGTCCCCAACCTGAACACTTGACGGGCGGGGGCCCAATGGCTCAGAATACCATCCACAAAGCCCGCTGGCACCTGAAAGGTTAATAAGGACCAAGAATGGCCCAAAAGACCATCTGCGATAACCCTGTCGGCCGGCAATAAACTGTCCAACCAGCGGAGGAGACTGCCAACCAACCCTGTGGGAGGAATGAAATCCAAACGCACCACGGCATCTGAGGACGACATCTGTGGAAAAATAGTATCAAAAAGACTGTACAGGGGTCATTTTCTATCCATAAATAAAAAGCATGCATCGTACAAATAATAATAAGATAATTGAATTTCATAAAGATAAAAACTGTGCATAAATAAACAAATGAGTTCAGTACATAGTGCATAAAATGGAAAATAAAACTAAACAGGTGCAGGTACAAAAGCCATATCCTATCCTGATCTAAATAAAATCAATGTCATCTATGAAAGCGGGATCCTCGAACTGATCCCCTGGGGTCGTCGAAGTCGGAGGACCAAAATTCATGTCAGGAATGTATGGCTGCGCTGTGGCATCAGATGAGCTCGGGCCTGCATCATAACCCGCACTGTCACGATCGTAGGCATAAGCGTCCTCCGGAGTCCGGCCTAACACTCGAAGATATAGGGACAGCTGGTCTACCTGACGGGTCAGGGTGGCGATCTGCTCAGCATGGGTAGGACTCCGAACGCAGGCCGCCCAGTTAGTCATCATCACCGAGCCAGGGACCATATCCCCGAGGAAGAATGTGGCCCGGGTCTGAGGACCGATAGTGCGGGGCACCCACCAGGTACAGAAAGCATCACTCGTACTGGGACCCGTAGAAAGCATTCGGCCGTCCTCCCCTGCGAGCATGATCTCCGAAGGCTGAGAATCCAGCGGCCAGGAGGTAGTGAAAGGAAGGGAATGCGGGATGCGGATCTCTCCAGTAACGTATCTGAATGCGCGCTCCCCCAGGTACATCACCTATCCTCCAACACTCTGCAAAGTGAGGCGATGGGTGGAAAGCTCGAACTCCGGGCCAGAAGGATGCCCATCAGCAAACCCCACAGTCAGATGCTCGGAGAGGTAGGGAACCCAGATGACATCGGCAACCGTGATCAGCTCCAGCTGAATACGATAATGTGCAAAGATACCCGACACCGGGACCTCCTCCAGAGTGCTGTGATGCCATCGCCGACCCCGGGGATAGGTATCCAAATCGAGGGTAGTGACGGGCCTCAGGCATGGAAGACGCTCGTAGGCCCAGAACTGCGAACAGAAACACTGAAAAGCATGAGTAACCGACAAATGCAGAAAAGGGAAATAAATGAAGGAAAGTCCAGTAAGAAGAGAGGAAGAGAAGCCTCACCAGCAAGAAATGATAGAATCCGAGCCAAGCATCTGTCTGTCCCTCCAAACGTAGACGCAGACCGTGGAGGAAATAAGCAAATGTGAACGACCCCCAATCGTAGTCACCGATCCGGTCTACGTCTCTGACAGCCCCTACGACGCTAAAATAGATGGTAGAGGAGTTGTTCCCTAGGAAACAACCCCTCATGATGGTCATGAACAAGCGCCGTAGCAGGATGTCACGAGTGCTCTGATCCGCTGGAATAGGCAGTGCGTATATACCCCCAACAGCATCGACAGCCAAAGCGCCGGATCGAATACTACGGGCCTTAAAGACCCGGTCCTCAGCAGCGAAGCCCAATAAAGCCCGGACTTCCGCTGGAGTGATGTCAAGATCTAGAGGAACACGGGATCCGGTAAACTCGATACCCGTGATGTACCTCCAGTCCCAGGGAGTCAGTACGACCTCACAATCTAAGAGGTGAAGGGACTGAGTCTGGTGGAACCATCGCTCGGATAAGGCCCTCATGTAACCCCAGGGGCACTGACGGGGGATGATAGTGAAAAAGTGACGGAAGCCCCAGGAATCCACCACCGCCCGGTAGTCGCTATGCAAAGCGGTATAGAGGGAATAAATGTTGAACCAGTTACCCCTCGGCTGGGTAAACTCGGGCACCTGTGAAAAAATGATGAATGGATCAGTCCAGATCTAAACAAATTTTGGGAATAAGTTCAGAGAAGTACTTTAAGCATACCTCATTAGCTACAAGAGATGCCGAGGGGTGACGACTGAGATCCCGACCCAATAGATCGGGTATCTGCACAGAGGCGCCAGAAGGGGCGCGGTGAGGAGATGGGGTCGGTGTGTTGGAGGATGGCCCCTCTATCGCAACCTCCGGAAGAACAGCCTTCTCAGCGTCCGGGTGATCGGGACGGATGACAGCCTCCGCCAAGCGACGAGCCTGACGGGTCCGAGGAAGAGCAAGGGCAGGTGCAGCCCTACGACGGCGAACACCCGAGGTCCGAGACGCAGAAGAGTTACTAGGAGCGTTGGGATCCATAGCTGGAATAGGACAGGCAAGGAGGAAGGTAAGTTCCATTTTTTAATTATGTCACAAATATTCCAATATTTATCGTAGAATTAACGCAACATGATGCATGGTTATTGTATGTGCATAAAAAAAAAAAACAAAATCGGCAGAGTTCCGTCTGTAAAATGGACATCCCATGCATAACCAATCATGTTTTTCAAAGAACCCAAGCCACAACAGATCAAAGTTGCATTCATATGTGTAATTAAAGCATGTAAAGGGCCACAATGCATGATTTTCTTTCAAAAAGGGAACAAACAGATATGTGGGACCGCATCATGAGCATGAAATAGGACTTACACCGTTGATACATAGCATATATATATGATAATACATAACATAGCATTGTAAAGCATACATTTTATCTCTAAACATGCAAATAGCCAAATGTATAGCAAAACATTGACGAAATTGAAAAGTGAACGGTCAAAGTGTTACCTGTAGCGCGTAGATCGATCCTACCGGAGCAGTTTTTGCAAAAAGGTTGGAGAACTCGGCAAAAGGGCGTGCAAAGGTCTAAAAATCGCGTGGGATACGAATAAAAGTGACAGATCTGGGAAGCGGCTGGCCGCTCTTATGCCCGATCTTGGTCGCAGATCAATCTGCGGCTGGCCGCAAATCTATCTGCGGTTGGGCCCAGTGCTCACCCCTTGGTCCAATACAAGCTTAGTCGATCCTAAAGCCCATTTGACTCATAATCTGATAATAAAATACGAGATTTTGATGAATCGGATGTCGAACACGGCTTCTCAATTAAACCGAGTGACCGGATACGAGGCCCGGCACTCGTAGACAATCGACCGGCGACGATAACCGGCGATTACAAGATGGATGACCGGCGACGAAAATCGGCTCCGATAAGATAACCAACCGACGACGATACCCGAGGGTTACGAGATGGGTGACCGGCGACGATAACCGGCGATTACGAGATGGATGACCGGCGACAAAAACCGACTCCGACAAGATAACCAACCGGCGACGATACCCGGGGGTTACGAGATGGGTGACCGGCGACGATACCCGGCCCCGACGAGACGATCGACCAGCGACGATAACCGGCGATTACGAGATGGGTGACCGGCGACGATACCCGGCCCCGACGAGACAATCGACCGGCGACGATAACCGGCGATTACAATATGGATGACCGGCGACGAAAACTGGCTCCGACAAGATAACCAACCGGCGACGATACCCGGGGGTTACGAGATGGGTGACCGGCAACGATACCCGGCCCCGACGAGACAATCGACCGGTGACGATAACCGGCGATTACGAGATGGATGACCGGCGACGAAAACCGGCTCCGACAAGATAACCAACCGGCGACGATACCCGGGGGTTACGAGATGGGTGACCGACGACGATAACCGGCGATTACGAGATGGGTGACCGGTGACGATACCCGACCCCGACGAGCCGATCGACCGGCGACGATAACCGGCGATTATGAGATGGGTGACCGGCAACGATACCCGGCCCCGACGAGACAATCGACCGGCGACGATAAACGGCGATTACAAGATGGATGACCGGCGACGAAAACCGGCTCCGACAAGATAACCAACCGGCGACGATACCCGGGGGTTACGAGATGGGTGACCGACGACAATACCCGGCCCCGACGAGACAATCGACCGGTGACGATAACCGGCGATTACGAGATGGGTGACCGGCGACGATACCCGGCCCCGACGAGACAACCGACCGGTGACGATAACCGGCGATAACGAGATGGATGACCGGCAACGAAAACCGGCTCCGACAAGATAACCAACCGGCGACGATACCCGGGGGTTACGAGATGGGTGACCAGCGACGATACCCGGCCCCGACGAGACGATCGAGCAGCGACGATAACCGGCGATTGCGAGATAGGTGACCGGCGACGAAATCCGGCCCCGACGAGACAATCGACCGGCGACGATAACCAGCGATTACGAGATGGGTGACCGGCGACGAAACCCGGCCCCGACAAGACGATCATCCGCATTGACACCCTTTTACGGACGTTTTGCATCCATTGCATCTTACGTTGCATCATAAGTCATATGTGTTGCATCACGTATGTATTGTCATCCTTGTGCATTGTCATTCATGTTTCGAGTGTCTATTCTTTATCCTGTTCATTTCATTTAACGTGGCATAAACATGATAAAGAAGGGCAGCTGTAGACACCCAAATTTTGCGTTCCCTATACTAACCGTGACAGGAGGGCAAAATCGTCAATTAACCGTGACAGGAGGACAAAATCATCAATTGAACCGACCTGCGACAGCAAAGGATGGGCACAAGCACGAACGCTCAACACCACCGCGACGATTAGCGACCAAAGCTGACGTGACAATAAGGCCATCCGAAACGGGCATTCCCAAATGAGGTGGCACGTCTCCCGGAAATTCCCGGACTGCAAAATACAAGCCTGTCAGCGGAAACCGACGTTACGGCACGAAAGTCGAGGCATGACATGAAAATCGAGAAAGTTAAACCGTCCAGCCGCGGATTGATCTGCGGCCAATAAGTGCGCCTTTTGAAAACATGGATCTCGAAACACGGAACTCGAAACCAGGTGAGTGGAGCCGCAGATCAATCTGCGGCTGGCTTTGGCCAGCCTATTTCAGCTCATTTCCGCTTCAGCATACAAGAGGTTGAGCAGATTTGGAGGAGGAAGAATTCAGCACAGCAGCAGCACGGATTTTGAGAGAGAAATACCTAAATTTTGCAACAAAATAGGAAGAAAAGAGAGAAAAAAGAGAGGATTTATACTCTTTTGATTTTGATTGTATCAAAGATACTTCTTATCCTATTCAAATACACAAGTTTACATCCATTTGAGATCATTTGCAAGGTGAAAATTCCCTTTGTTATAGCAATTTATATCATATTATTTGGTTAAGTTAAATGTAATTTTCATGTATATTATTGAACAATCATGGATTAGGGATTATTAGAGAGGGTTCCATCGGAACAAAATTCTTCCTAATAACCCGAGGATATCCAAGTGGTGAAATTTCTAGCTTGTTTATGATGATTTATTGGGTGTAATTTATTTAGATTATCATTTTCGGATATCATGGTGTATTAGGCAAATCCGTGTTGGTTAGTTTTGTAGTATTCATTTTGTGGGTATGTAACAATATCAAGTGTGAGCCTAGGAACGTGACCCCGTGGTCCAAATCCGATGATGGACGTTTTGATGTATGTAATAGATTCAAGGTGCTCGTTTTTGTAACATGTAACCGTCGGGCCTTAAAACGACGCTAAGGCGAGAATCGGGTTTAAGGCCCCGTAGTAGTGAAATATGTGATTGTTGGCGTTCGGGGATATTTTGATGGCTTACATGCCCGTGAATATCCCCCTACGCGTTTTGATATTTAATTTGATTTTTAGCACCAAACAAAAAATTTCAAAGCCATAAAGTTTTTTTTTTTAAAATCAATCAAAGTATGATATTAGCATCACGAGGCTAAGAATTAGAGATGCTAATGAAAGTCGATTCCTATTTTACGAGAAAGCTAAAGAGAAGTTGTTTCCAAATGTCACGAAAAAATGGTTTTATAAAAAGAACTAAACGTTTTATTAAACCTTTGTGCATAGGGTTAAAGAGATCCTAGAAGTTGCCCGGCATCTACGAAAGCGACGTATAGATCTCGATTCCTATTTTGACGAAGGTCTAAAAGACTCTTGTTTTGCCAAAACGACACCTAATGAAAATCTCATAGCTTTTGACAAGTAAAATCAAACCTTTCTCACAAATAAAGGAGCTCTCTCGTACAAACGGAAACGACGTTCTAAAACATTCCCAAAATAAAACACGACTTTTCATAAAAAAACCCCAAATGATTCTTTCATACAAACTCACCACAATATTCACCTAGGCACACACATACACACACACGCATATGTACACATTTCATGAATTAAAGGATAGGAAAGTATCAAGATTGCGGTAACCGTGTTTCACGGAAGTCGGGGGGTGCCTAACACCTTCCCCTCGCTTAAGCAAGCCCCCGAACTCTATGAATCTCGGTTCGCAGACCAATTAATTCGGAGTCACATATGAGCCATCGATTTATAAAAAAATGAAAATTCGGATGAGTTGGTACATCCATTTCAAATATACCAACTGGCGATTCTGGTTAATTGGCTCACCATAAAAAGCGATCTTTCAAACCCCGTCGACATCAATGCCGACCTTTTCCCAAAATCATCCAATAAAAAGGCAAAAAATCAGAAAAGAAAAAAAAACCGGCGTCGACAGCTGGCGACTCTGCTGGGGACATTAGAGGGCTTAAGCCGCGTTCAAATCTTGATGCTATCCTATCCTTTAAAAATTCATAAAAGGTGTGTGTGCGCGATATTTTGATTTTTTACTTTTGTTGTGTGAATGTGTGTTTTGCCCAATAAATGAATGATTGAATGGATTTGCTTTACTTTTAAGTAATCATTTGCATACGGTGAGGACGATGAATGTGAATGTATGTTGAGAGAGTACCTCCTCCTGAGGCGAACCTGTCGGTTGCTTATTACTGGACTCGAAGGGGCTGCTCCCCAGAGATGGCTCAGGAAACGCACCACCCAAATCCGCTCCAATCGAAAGGGCTCAGACGAGTAGATTGCGAAGATTTGGGGACCTTCATGCCGAAAAGCCCGTGAGAGTAACCCTAGGATAGGTCAGCCTCAGATTAACCCAAAGCAGGAAAAGTCTCTTCATGCCCTTTTACGTTCACGCGTATAAAATGTCATGATCCCATTCATATATGCCTCCCATGTTGACAAAAGAAAGTACTGACCTCCATGTTTTGCAGGGAATAGCTGGGAAGGCATAATAAGTCATGTCTATCAATTATTATTGCAATAAGGGACTACTAACATGCTGTTTTGCAGAAAAAGATTAGAAAACCCAAAACACAAAAGTTACAGCTTTAGCATGCATCCATATCCTTTCATTTGCCCAGGATCTAAACTTCGAACCGTTGTTTCTGTAGGATTGCTCCTCAAACCCGTTCGCAGTCTAAAAGGGCCCAAAACTCTACATTTGAAATAGCTGAGCTCCCACCTACTAATCCTGGCTGCATATCTAGGGAGGAATTTGATGATTTCAAGAAGCAAATGTTAGAAATGGCCATAATGCTGAGGGAACAATTGATACCTCGACAGGATCTACCTAAAGAGGATCCACCCCAACCTAAGGGCGAGCCAGTCGTCCCAAAGGCCATTCCCGTAACTAACAAAACAGTGATTACTATCCCGGAAGAGGGAGATACGGATGACCTGTAAAAGAAAATGAAACAAATGGAGGAAACTATCCAATCTATGAAGGGCATAGGGTCCCTAGGCAGGGTGAACTACTCAGATCTTTGTGTCTTCCCCGGAACCAGATATCCGGAGAAATTTAAAATTCCCGAATTTGAGAAATACAATGAAAAGGGGGATCCTTATACACATCTGAAAATCTACATTGGGGAGTTGGGATCTTATGCAGAAGACAAGGGTCTAAGAATGCAACTTTTCCAAAAGTGCCTGACAGGAGAAGCGAGAATCTGGTATGCCCGTCTTGACAATGCCCGGATTCACAATTGGGAGGAATTGGCCCACACCTTCTTAACACAGTATAGCTTCCAGGCACAAATGGCCCCTGATAGATACCAAATGACAAAAGTTAAGAAGCAACCCAGGGAATCCTTCAGGGATTATGCACAATGATGGAGGGGTATGGCCGCACAGGTGAATCCCCCGATGAGCGAGTCAGAGATGGTGATGACTTTCGTAGATATTCAGGAGGCCCCGTATTATGAGCGGGTTATTTCAGGGATTGGTAGGCCTTTCGCCGAGATGATTAAACACGGAGAAATGGTGGATATGGGTCTGAAGTCTGGTAAGATTCGGGATTTCACGGCTTTGGAAACGGCTGCCGAACAAATACAGAGTGGAAATTATGGCAGCACTTCCCGTAGGGTGCAAAAGAAAAAAGAGGAGGATGTTTCCCTCGTCCTTCAGGGCTCATCTAGAAAGACAGAAAACCATCTTCCAGTACAGGTGCAGAGAGTAGGGCTATCCCGACAGCCTAACTTTGCTGATCAGAGGGCGGAAGGGCGAAGGAGATTTGAGGCCTCGCAAAATCGAGTATTCACTCCGCTCAGGGAGCCTCTTGAACGGGTCTTAGCGGTATTGATAGCCCAAAAGAACATAGTTGGTTTGGCACCCCCGAGTGACCCAAAGGGAAGAAGGATTGACCCAAGTAGGCGATGCGCATACCACTCAGGTTCCCCTGGTCATGATACGCAGGACTGTTGGACGTTGAAGCACAGAATCCAGAACTTGATTGATAGTGGGGAAATTGTGGTGGAACAGCCAGACTCCCCGAATGTTAAGGCCAACCCCTGCCAAGGCATGATGGAGGGGGGGTCAATGCGGCAGAGGCCAGTGAAGCCGAGGGGCCGTGAATAGCCCCCTACGCGTTTTGATAGTTAATTTGATTTGTAACACCAAACAAAAGATTTTTTTTTAAAATCAATCAAAGTAGGATATTAGCATCACGAGGCTAAGAATTGGAGATGCTAATGAAAGTCGATTCCTATTTTACGAGAAAGCTAAAGAGAAGTTGTTTCCAAATGTCACGAAAAAATGGTTTTATAAAAAGAACTAAACGTTTTATTAAACCTTTGTGCATAGGGTTAAAGAGATCCTAGAAGTTGCCCGGCATCTACGAAAGCGACGTATAGATCTCGATTCCTATTTTGACGAAGGTCTAAAAGACTCTTGTTTTGCCAAAACGACACCTAATGAAAATCTCATAGCTTTTGACAAGTAAAATCAAACCTTTCTCACAAATAAAGGAGCTATCTCGTACAAACGGAAACGACGTTCTAAAACATTCCCAAAATAAAACACGACTTTTCATAAAAAACCCCAAATGATTCTTTCATACAAACTCACCACAATATTCACCTAGGCACACACATACACACACACGCATATGTACACATTTCATGAATTAAAGGATAGGAAAGTATCAAGATTGCGGTAACCGTGTTTCACGGAAGTCGGGGGGTGCCTAACACCTTCCCCTCGCTTAAGCAAGCCCCCGAACTCTATGAATCTCGGTTCGCAGACCAATTAATTCGGAGTCACATATGAGCCATCGATTTATAAAAAACCGAAAATTCGGATGAGTTGGTACATCCATTTCAAATATACCAACTGGCGACTCTGGTTAATTGGCTCATCATAAAAAACGATCTTTCAACACCCCGTCGACATCAATGCCGACCTTTTCCAAAAATCATCCAATAAAAAGGCAAAAAATCGGAAAAGAAAAAAAAACCGGCGTCGATATATATTATCTGGAAAGTCGTTGATCGCTAAGGGGGTTTACCCTTATTGTAGAATAAATATTATTTATTTAAATAAATTAAATTGTTTAATTTATTTATTTAAATAAGATTAGAATCGTTCTAATTGATTTATTCACAACCGGTTTAATATGGAGAACCTAAAGGGTCACACCGCAAAAGAAAAATATTTATTGAAGAAGTTAATGGCATAATTGTAATAATAAGTTAAGTGTATTTAATTTAATCTATAGAGATAGAATAAATTAAATAGCTTAATATTTATTATTTAATATTTTGGAATTATTAAATATAAATTAATAAGAGGAGTCTTATTATTATTATTACTATTACTATTATTTAATTCCTAATAGGGATTGGGAATTAATTAATAGAAGTACTCTCCCATGAATTCCTAATTGAATTAGGAGCATAATTAATTAAAGGAGTTTAATTATAATAAAAACCCTAATCCTAAATAGTTTAGGGAAGGGTTATTCCTACATCTATAAATAAGAGGAGTCTTATCATAGATTAGGGTTACACACTCTTGTATTAGATTGTGGAGAGTACTTGCAATTTCTATAGAGATAGAAACTAGGGTTTTGCCTATACCCAACTTCTTGAATACCTATTCTTCCTTGGTGGATCACCTCTAGAGGCCAAACACTTGGGTGGCTAACGTTGATCAAAGGAAGGAATCTCATCGGTGGAATTCAAGGAGAACACGAAGGACTAGGAGTTGAACTTGTACCCAAGGAAGCTTTGATCTACGAGGGTATAATTCTTATTCTCTTTTTCTTTCGTTTAATTGATAATTGAACACAAGGATAGATCATGGTGATGGTTCGTATGAAAATTTTAAAATCTGTTTTATCACGCTTCCGCCCTATTTGTGTAATTTGATTGCATGCTTGCGTTATATACAAACCTAACACATTCTGCATAAGCACACAACTAAGTCCTTTATGCGATGCGTCGCTATATACTACAAAATTTCCTGTATCATCTGGCAAAGACAACACAGGTGCCGAACTTAGTCTTTTTTTTAGCTCTTGGAAACTCTCTTCGCACTTCTCTGTCCAAACGAACTTCACTGATTTTCTTGTTAAATTCGTCAACGGAGTGGCGATCCTGGAGAAATCTTGAATAAAACGCCTGTAATAACCTGCCAAACCTAGGAAACTCCTTACTTCTGACGGTGTTTTCGGCTGAACCCAGTTCATCACAGCTTCCACTTTAGCTGGATCCACCGAAATCCCGTCTTTATCGATAACATGCCCAAGGAATTGAACACGCTCCAACCAAAATTCGCACTTTGAAAATTTTGCATACAATTTCTATTTCCTTAACACCTCCAATGTCACCTTCAAGTGTTCCACGTGTTCTTCCTGAGTTTTGGAATATACCAAAATATCGTCTATGAATACTACTACGAATTTATCCAAAAATGGTTTAAACACTCTATTCATTAAATCCATAAACACTGCAGGTGCGTTTGTTAAACCAAATGATATAACGAAAAACTCATAGTGACCATATCTAGTTCGAAATGCTGTCTTTGGTATGTCTTCCTTTCTCACCTTTAACTGATGGTACCCACTTCATAGATCTATCTTTGAAAAATATCTCGCTCCCTTCAATTGGTCAAACAGGTCATCGATCCTTGGCAACGGATACTTGTTTTTAATCGTGACCTTATTCAACTCTCTATAATCAATGCAAAGACGCATTGATCTGTCCTTCTTCTTGACGAATAACACCAGTGCTCCCCACGGCGAAACGCTCGGTTGAATATACTTTTTATCCAGCAACTCTTGCAATTGCACCATCAACTCCTTCATTTTTACTAGAGCCATTCGGTACGGGGCTTTTGATATAGGGGCTGTACCCGGTGCTAAATCAATTACAAACTCAATTTCCCTATCTGGCGGTAATCCTGGCAAATCATCAGGAAACACGTCCGCAAAATCCCTAACTACCGGTATATCTTCCAACTTTGCACTCATCTTTTGTGTATCGACTATGTAGGCTAGATATCCTACACACCCTTGTCTCAACATCTTCTTGGCCTGCATCACCGTCAGACAACTCGTTTGTCTAGGTGACTTGCTGCCATAAAACACTACTTTCAATGGAGTCTTAAGATTCACACACTTCTTTTGACAGTCAATAACAGCCCCATGATTGAACAACCAATACATTCCCAAAATAACGTCAAACTCCCCAAGACGAATTGGGATCAAGTTTATTGTCATCACATGACCCTTAATGTCTACCTGACAGTTTTTGTGAACAAACTTAACAGGAATCACTTCCCTATTTGCAATTTCTATATTCATAGGGTAATCTAACTCTTCCTGAGGTAACTCTAATTTCCTAGCAAAATCATCGGATATAAATGAACAAGTAGCACCCGAATCAAATAATACGTAAGCATTTACACTATTGACCGGAATGATATCTGACACTACATCCTTTGACTGCACAACATCCTGCACCGTCATGTTGAATGTTCGAGCGGTAGGTCGATTGGGCTGCATCGGTCCTGTGATAGTCAGATTGCCACCACTTCTGTTCCCCTTTCCTGCACTAGCTCCACCTGTAGTTTTCTTAGGGCAATCCCGAGCAAAGTGATCCTTCGACCCACAAATAAAGCATGCGCCCTTCTTCGGACTAGGGCAATTCGGTGCGATATGACCCTCCTAACCGTAGTTAAAGCATACTCTCTTACCCTTCAAGCAAACACCCCCATGGCTCTTTCCGCAGTTACTGCATGCCTCCACCTTCTTTTTCTGACTTCCTTGCTGACTGGCACCAGAGTTACTATCACTCCACTTTCTCTTTTGATTGCTGCCACCATGGCTAACACTTACTTTATTATCATTCTCACTTTTCTTTTTCTTCAGCTCTTGATTGTATTTAGACAGAGTATCACTTCCTCCTTCAGCGATAATCGCCTTCTCTAACACTAGCGCAAATGAATTCAGTTGAAACATTGAAACTCGGCTATACAGCCAGGGCTTCAGTCCCTGCTCAAACCTTCTAGCCTTTCGCTCATCCGTGTTGACCTGATATGGCGCAAACCTCGCCAACTCATTAAATTTTGCAGCATACTCAGGTACCGTCATGGTACCTTGCTTCAACTCTAGAAACTGCACCTCCATTTGATTCTGCGCGCTTACCGGAAAATAGGTCTCGAAAAATATTTCCTTAAATCACTCCCACGGTATTATCCCTTGCCCACCTCGGGTTTTATTAGCTTGCCACCAGTAGCTTGCTTCTGATTTGAGCATAAATGTTGCAAATGCAGTCTTCTGGTCCTCGTTGACCCTAGCAACATCAAATAATTTCTCCATCTCCATAACCCAGGTTTGTGCCTCGATCGGATTCATAGACCCTTGAAATTCTGGGGGTAACAGCCTTGAAATCTTTAAAAGTCGTGGCCTGAGCTTGGGGTTGATTCGCAAATGCTCCCGTTAGCAGATTTACCAGCTGTTGCATTGGATTAGCGTTGACTTCTTCGTTGTTATTGGTAGATCCTTCAGGGGTCTGTTGACGGGTTTGTCTTCTTCTTGGCGGCATCTTACTGTTAAGAATTCGCGCTGTTAGATTATTACTCAATTACTTAAACATTTAAGTCTTAACTTAAACATTTATAAACAACACTTTACACATAGCACATCTGATAAGCTCTCGCATTTTATTCATTTACTGCTTCAAAACATAATAAAATAGCATCATAGTTATTTACATCATCTATCCTGAAGTCGTAAAGTTCCAGGATTACATCATTATTCTATCCCATTATATAAAACTGGGATTTACAACTTATTATCTTCATAGATTTTCATACTAGCACCTCTAATCCTAATCTACGATGACATCCCATGGCGCACAGCTTCCTCGCGTTCCTGCTCCATAATACGAGTCATCATTCTTCGACCCATTATATCTGGATGACGATGAACTTGATCCTGAGCTCTATCTACTGTGGTGTGAAAAATATACTCCATCTTATCAATCTTGGCCTTCTTTGACCGCACCTCACATTCAACACGATCTGTGCGATTAGCCTCCCTCAACCAAGCGTTTTCAGCTCGAACCCGCTTAGTTGACTCTTCTTTCAATTCTTCTCATACCATTTCATTTTTAGCCAATAGCTGACCTCGTCTGTACTCAGACTGAGCTAGTCTCTGCTCGACTTCTGCAAGACGTGATGAAAGGTCTTGGATCTCTACATCCTTCTGCTCTAGAGCGGCTTGACATTCCATAACTTGATCTTCTAACTCCTTCTTTTGGCTCTCTTCCTGAACCAGCTTCCACTCCACGTCCCCAAGACGTATATCGAGCTCCTCAATCTCACTGTTCTTCTGCTCCAAGACAGTTTGTCGCTCAGCCAGTTTCCCCTCTAACTCCTCTACTCTATCTTGTAACTCTATGTTGCGATCATACACCTGCTCATACATCTAAACACCTAAGGAAGATAGTGGTATCTCCTCATGGTCTTCCTCCTCCTCCTCAACCTCTTCAGGATCCTCCTCAGGATCTGACTCAGGCTCACACTTAAGTTCTACAACAGTGGTCAGTGGGGTTGGTTCTCTCGGAACTAGCTACTCCCAAACCGTATGAATATCTCGGGACTCCTCCTCCCTAGCCTGGCTGGGTTCTCCTCTATCAGTCATCCTGACAACAAAATTTTAAGTTTTAATTACTACTCGACAATACTCGCGAGCACATAAGTTTGTTATCAAATAAGCACAGAACACATAATCATTTTATTGTCTTTTATGAATTTCCGTAATCCATTCCTTAGAACTCGATAAGAGTTTATCACCACTATATTCTCTATCTTCTAAAAGGCTACTACCCTAAGGTTTTCCTCACTTAAAGGTTCATAACCTATAAGCTCTGATACGAACCTGTGACACCCCCAAATTCGGGTACTTCAACTCCACAAATTTGGTATTCACTATACCATACATTCAAGACTAACTACCCATGATAAAGATAATATAATTAAACTGAATGAAACATCTTCCCACAAAGCAGGGGTTACATCTCAAATCTCTTAAATAAACAAATCCCAGGTTATCTAACCTCTATTACATCAGTGCGGAATCAAAACATAATTTTAAACAAGTCTTGTTACAAATAAACATCAAATGTATAACATGTCTCTTGCTACTTCGGCATCTTGCCCTATCCTTTACTCGTGGACGGCTCATTCGATTTCTCAATCTTAGCTGCAATGTTTTAGTGCAAGAGTGAGCAAACAATTGCCCACAAGCATAATAATGATAACAATTGAATAATTAATGAAATAGATTTCAATTGAGGTATTATAGTTTTCTGAATTCAATCAATAACCAATCGAGATATGAAAGCTTAATAGGATACTTGGCTCAAGAACTGATTATAGAATTCAAGGTTTAAAATTGTATCTGAGGGTCACAAGACCTCGAACTATGTCCTAGGTTAACAAGTATTTCTACCGTAACCTTTAACAGTCTTATAGACTATGGACCATCCATCTCGTACTCAGGGGGATCAGCCCTTTGTACAATGTATTGTGCACAAATATTTTAACGATGTCGTGTAATTAATCCCCTATATTAGGGTTGTTCATCTCAGTTTAGCATCAGAATCCGTACCAAAAGGAACTTAGTTTGGAACAATTTTAAAATATTCTAAGTCTTTAGAACGTTGATCAACTAAGGACTAGCTGAATCAATAAAGTTTTGCTAGTCACTAAAGCATTTGATTCATCAATAAAGTCGTACAATAAAGTTTATATTCGGAGTTTGAATAACAATCAATGATCGAATAATGAATTACTGGAATAAAGCTTAAGCACTTAACATGGTAACAACCTTACTTGAATAACAATAAGCTAAGGTTAATTAAACTTGCTCAATGAAAGTAAACTTGCTTTAAATGAAATAACAAGTTTAAGGGAGGAAAAACTTGCCTCGTGAGTAGATTACAGATTTGAATAATTCACGTTCCTTAATCGACCTATACATTTCGATTATAAAATGGTAACAATAATTAGTTATAGAACAATATACACTTTAAAATTCGATCTTATCCTATTTTATTGTAACATCTCGATTGTCATTCGATAATCAACAAGTACTTGCTTAACAACATCGTGGTATCTCATTAGTCACTTTATACCTTAATATAAGTTTTAAACTTGTTTATAGCATCATAGTAAAATCACAAAGAAAACTAAAAATTTAAAATTTCAGTTACTGTTCCTTCGCCGGGGCGAGAATTTACTGAACAAAAAGCTCGCCGGGGCGAGAAATCCAGTACATTTCTACCGCCGGGGCGGTAAACTCGGCAGTCACCTCCTACAGTTCGCGAACCAGTGACATTCTAGGCCAAATTTTCCAAATTCTACAATCCAACACATAATTTAAACTTACCCAGACATCAAACATGTTATAAAACAATTACCCAACATGTTTCTAACCAATTTAACCATTATAATACACCTAACCAACTAATTAGAACCCAAAAATTCACTGTTTAAACAAAATATTCATGTTTTAGCCATTTTAATGAAATCAACCACTGAAAATTCATCTATAAACCATTTTAATCCATTCCACTTACATTCTTTTCGTTCTTGATCATATTATCATAATCAAATGTCAATTTACCGATTAATAATCAATTTGAGCACCAATTTTCATACATATATGCCATACATGAAAGTGAAACTTTGTAAAGCTAAAAAGTTCATTCTAAAACATGCTTTCATGGATTAATTCAATCAAATTGATTTATAATCATCACATAATCTCTAATACATGCTTACTAGCAACTATAACCAAGTAATTCATGCTTTGAACAACTAACTTCATATACAGTAAAGTAAATTAAAAGAAATACAGTGAAGAAAAAGATTATACCTTCTATTGCTTAGAAAACTTGATTAATTCTCCTTTGATTTTAGAATTCTTCTCTCCAACCTCCAAACTTCTCTCTCAATTTCTCTCTATTCTTGCTTTGATACAACTCTGCTCTTTCTTTTTTTTTTAACAACTGATGAACCTTTAGTTTTTTTAACGTACTTAGCTTTTAAATTAATCAGTTAAAGAAATCAAGAGTTAGGCCATGTTTGGCCAACTCAAAAATAAAAAAAAAATAGAATTCCAAAGGCTACTAGGCTTTGTTTGGTTGAACCAAAGAAAATAATCCATTTTTACCAACCAAGGGTCACAAGGCCTTGTTTGGTTTAACAAAAATAAAACCTTTTCTCCATTTATTTTAATAATCTATTTTACTATATAGTTTTAATTGTCACACTTTTAATTTAATTAAACTTATTATTAAATAAATTCAATTAAACTTTAATTAATAATTCTATTTAACCAATAACAATAACACCAAATAAATTACCCTATTCAAATAAATCCTTTATTCAAATAAATCATTTAATCATCTAATTTAATTATTAAATTAAATTAGAATAATCACATCAAATCACATTTAAATAACATTTAACATAAATTCTTTCACCATAACTTTATAAATTATTTATTTTACTCCATAAATAAATTAATAAAAATATTTATATAATTCAATAAATATTTTGATTTATTCACAAAAATCGCATTCGTTACAAGTAAGATGACTAAAAAGCCCCTCCCAAGTTGGCTAAAGTTTGGGCTTCCATTTAATTCATTTGAGCTTTTCAATTAAATTGTTTGGGCCATGTATTAGCATAGTCCAATACTTTTATTTTGATTCTACCCTAATTATTTAATTAGGGTTTCCTTTTCCCTCATTTATAATTTAAATCCTTACTCATGTACATTTAATTTCCTAACCCAAATAGACTTACTTTAATTAGGTTATGAAATTAATTAGTTGAGATATATAAAATAAATCTCTTAGGATTAGTATATATTTTAAATACTATCATTCTCCCATACCATAACCCTTAAGGTTATTTAATTTTCATAACTAATATATAATAATTAGGTTACAAGACTTTCTTTTATTTGTTTATATAAGAAACAAATATAAACAAACACTTAATATTCATATTCATTTACTCACATAATCACGCAAACTAATTGAGATAATAAAATAAATCTCTTAGATTAAGTCACTAGTATATAATTAAAATACTAGGACCACTAAATAAAAATAACTCTTTAGGTTATTTAATTCTTATGCCTAATTTATAATATTAGGCTACGAAACTTTCTTTAATTCTCTTTCATTATTAGAATAATTAACTTACTAGAAAGTTTACACCAAATGTGCCATTAATTGGACTTTCATTTAAGAATAGTTTGGGCCACTAGTAGCTAATCATTATTAGACCATCACTTGGCAACTAGTTTATTAAATCTTTTGTTAAACATTCCAATTGGGCTAAGTTAGTAAGTTTGCATATTAATTACCCAAGTCCGTAATCAATTAAATGAGTGGGCTTGGTCACTTAACCAATTGGACTGGTCCACTAATATTTATTTATTAGTTGGACTATTAATATAACACTTAAGTTTATTAACTCCTCATATTTATAATATTTATAAATATGTTACCTAGCTTTCCTTTTCATTTCTTTGGTTACTAACTTATTTATTTCACATAAAACATATTCATTCATATTTCCTTACAAATGGAAATTTATTCAATAAATAAGATATTACAATTAAAATAATATCCCCTATTTATTAACATAATTTGATGATAGAATTTATTCTAATATCCTTTATTTAAAGAATATAATATTTATATATACTTAAACTAACTATTTTCTTTCCCTTTTATAAATTGTTCCCAACAATTTAACTGTAATAAATATAATAATATACTTACTACATTAAAAACGTACATACATTATGTCCCATAACGAAATACATGATTTCTTTAATAAAATGGTGGTTATACCTTAAGTATATTTAATGCCACCAATTTAAAATAATTTATAAGTTATTTAATTTACATCGATAGATTAATTTTACTCATCTCCTTTCTTTTAAATAAATTGCCTTTACAATTTATTTACATATAATAAATATATAGTAATAATATATTTATTAAGCATAAAAGTCACATATTGCATAGTTCGTATTTACGTATGCAACACACCATCACATAACATATCATTTCATAAGAATTTTATTTATTTAAATTCTTAATTTAGTATATTTCAAAAAAAAAAATTGAAACGTCACATTCTATCAAATATTAAACCATATAGGTTCTTCTCGAAAATTTTAATTATTCCTCTATTTTCAATCTAGGTTTTATTCTTTAACCTTTATTTATCATATAAGATTTTATTAATAAATCTTATAAATTTTTGGGTCGTCACATTCTTCCCCCCTTATAAGGATTCCGTCCCCGAAATCACTATTGCATCAAAAGTACATGTAGATTTTCATTACTACCTTCACCAAAAGTATAATCTTACACATTTACATATTTGGCAAGTGTCTATTTGGCACTGCTTTTGACCCTCTCCGGAGTTTAATTTCTTTACTATATGTATCTATCCATCTTTGATATCACCCATATCTTACTTTCGATATCCCCTATGTCGGTTCTTACTATCATAACACCATCTGTGTTTATTTTAACATCATCTATGTTTATCTTATCTTGACATCACCATCGTCTACTTTACTCTAGCCCTACCCATGACTAGTTTCTTATAACACATAATAAGTGTTCATTTTATGACACATCACCAGTGGCTGTTTGATTTTATTATGACACATCACTAGTGTCTAACTTTTTATGACATATCACCAATGTCTATTGTAAACACCCAAATTTTGCGCTTCGTATACTAACCCTGACAGGAGGGCAAAATCGTCAATTAACCCAGCCTACGAGAACTAAAGGTGGACATAAGTACGAACACTCAAAGCCACCACAACGACTTGCGATCAAAGCCGACACGACAACGAGCGGATATTAGGAATCGATTAATGGCCACTACGCTTACCTACTCGCCGGTGAGCTGGTGGGGGTCGGGGGGCAGCGCCCCTAGAAACCAAGCTCCAAATACAAATCACGTGTCATGTCGCAGCCATTCGAAACAAGCATTCTGATATGGCACGTTTCCCAGTGGTTCTCGGACTGCAAAATACGAGCCTTTCAACAAAAACCAACAGTATGACACGAGAATCGATGTGCGGTACGAAAATCGAGAAAAACATCCCAGCCAACCGCAGATCAATCTGCGGCCAATGATGGGACGACTGACGACACGGCACTCAAGCGCGGCGCGGGGGAACCGAGGCTAGCCGCAGATCAATCTGCGGCCAAGCCGCGGATCAATCTACGGCTGCCTCTGGCAGCCTTTATCAATGCAGTTCTTCATTTTCATCCAAGAGAAGAAGTTTGAAAAAAAAGAAGAAAAAAGCAGCAGCAAGCAGCTACGGGACAGGAGAGAAAAGAGAGAAAAAGTGAGGATTTATACCCCTTTTGTTAGATTGTATCACATACACTTTCTACTCTATTTAATATACGAGTTTATACGCATCGTGGTGTCATTTGCAAGGTGAAAAGCTCTTTTTATAGCATTTTTGTTATATCATTTTGTTAAACTTTTTATCATTCGGGCTAATATTAAATGTTGTTTTTGTTGTATATTATTGAGGATCCATGGATTAAGGACTATTAGTGAGGGTTCCAACGGAATGAAATTCTTCCTAATGACCCGATGATATCCATTTGGTGATTTTTAGCTCGGTATGGTAATGTATTATGCGTAGTGTATTTAGATTGCTATTTTAGGATATTGTGGTGTGTTAGGCAACCCGGTGTTGTTTATTTTTTGTAGTATCCATTTTGTGGGTGTGTAGCAATTTTGGGTGTGAGCCTAGGAACGCGACCCCGTGGTCCAAATCCGATGATGGACATTTTTGGGTGTATGTAGTAGGGTCGATGTACCCTTTATTGTAAATATGTAATTGTCGGGCCTTAAAACGATATCAAGTTGAAAATCGGGTTTAAGGCCCCGTAATAGTGGAATATGTGATTATGGGCGTTTGGGGTTATTTTGATGGCTCACATGCCCATGAATAGCCCCCACGCATTTTAATGCTTGATTTGATTTACGACACAAAAACTGATTTCAAAGCTAAACGATGAAGATTTCTATAAAATCAATCAAATTAGGTTATTAGCACCACGACGCTTAAAATTGGAAGTGTTAATGAATGTCGATTCCTATTTAAACGAGAAGGCTAAAGAAAAAATCGTTTTCAAACATCACAAAAAATGGTTTTATAAAAATAAATAACGTTTTATTAAATTTTTGTGCATAGGGTTAAAGAGATCCTAGAAGTTGCCCGTCATTTTATTTACGAAAGCAACGTATAGGTCTCGATTCCTATTTTGACGAAGGTTTAAAAAACTCTTGTTTTGCCAAAACGACACCTAATGAAAATCTCACAGCTTTTGGCAAATTAAAATCAAACCTTTCTCACAAAAAATAAAAAAAATAAAGCTTTCTCGTATAGGCCGAAAGACATTCTAAAGCATTCTCAAATTAAAACACGACTTTTCATAAAAAACCAAATGGTTTTTTCATGCAAACTCACCACAACATTCACATAGGCACACACGCGCGCACACACACATTTTAAGAATTAAAGGATAGGAAAAGCATCAAGATTGCGGTAACCGTGTTTCACGGAAGTCGGGGGGTGCCTAACACCTTCCCCTCGCTTAAGCAAGCCCCCGAACTCTATGAATCTCGGTTTGCAGGCCAATTAATTCGGAGTCACATATGAGCCAGCGATTTACGAAAACGAAGCTTGGATGAGTTGGTACATCCATTTCAAATATACCAACTGGCGACTCTGGTCAATTGGCTCATCATAAAAAACGATCTTTTAAAACCCCATCGATATTTGTGCCGACCCTTTCCAAAAAAATCATCTAATAAAAAGGCTAAAATTGAAAAGGGTAATAGTTAGCATAGAAGCGATTTTCTCGGCGTCGACAACTGGCGACTCTGCTGGGGACATTAGAGGGCTTAAGCCGCATTCAAATCTTGATGCTGTCCTATCCTTTGAAAATTTATGAATGTGTATGTATGTGCGATATTTTGACCTGTTTTACTTGTTGTGTGAATGTGTGTTTTTGTCCAATGAATGAATGATTGAATGGAATTGCGTTACTTTAACGTAATCATTTGCATACGGTGAGGACGATGAATGTGAATGTATGTTGAGAGTGTACCTCCTCTTGAGGCAAACCTGTCGGTTGCTTATTACTGGACTCGAAGGGGCTGCTCCCCAGAGATGGCTCAGGAAACACACCACCCAAATCCGCTCCAATCGAAAGGATTCAGACTAGTAGATTCCGAAGATTTGGGGACCTTCATGCCGAAAAGCCGCGAGAGTAACCTTAGGGTAGGTCAGCCTCAGATTAACCTAACGCAGGGAAAGTCTCCTCATGCCCTTTTACGTTTACGCGTATAAATGTCATAGTCCCATTCAATATTTTTATATATACCTTCCCTTTTTGTCAAATGAAAGTACTAACCTCTATGTTTTACAAGGAATAACTGGGAAAGCATAATAATTCGTGTCTAGCATTTATTATTGCAATGAGGGACTGCTAACATTTTGTTTTGCATGGAAAGATTAAAAAACCCAAAAACACAAAAGTTACAGCTTTAGCATGCATCCACATCTTTCATTTCCCAAGATTAAACTTCAAACCATTTTCCCCTGTAGGATTGCTCCTCAAACGCGTTTGCGATCTAAGAAGGCCCAGGATTCTACATCTGAAATGGCTGATCTTCCACCTCCTATTCCTGGTTCCATATCTCGGGAGGAATTCGATGATTTTAAAAAATAGATGTTGGAAATGGCCACGATGCTGAAAGAGCAGTTGCTACTGAGACAAGATCCGCCAAACAAGGATCCGCCTAAGCATGATCAACCCCAGCCTAAGGGCGAGCCAGTCATCCCCAAAGCCATTCCTACACCTAACAGGACAGTAATCACTATTCCAGAGGAGGGAGACACTGATGATCTTCGAAGGAAAATGAAGCAGATAGAGGAAACTATCCAGTCTCTGAAAGGCATAGGTTCCCTAGGCAGGGTAAATTATTCAGATCTGTGTGTCTTTCCAGGAACCAGGTATCCGGAGAAGTTCAAGATCCCCGAATTTGAGAAATATAATGGGAAGGGAGACCCTTATACACACCTAAAGATATATATTGGGGAACTTGGGTCTTATGCAGAGGACGAAGGACTGAGGATGCAGTTATTCCAAAAGAGCCTAACGGGAGAAGCAAGAACTTGGTATGCCAGCCTTGATAATGCTCGGATCCACAATTGGGAGGAGTTGGCCCATACTATCTTGACACAATACAGCTTCCAGGCAAAGATGGCCCCTGACAGATATCAGATGACAAAGGTCAAGAAGCAACCAAAAGAATCTTTTAGGGATTATGTATAACGGTGGAGGGGTATGGCTGCACAGGTGAATCCCCCAATGAGCGAGGCGGATATGGTAATGACCTTTGTGGATATTCAGGAGGCGCCCTATTATGAGCGAGTGATAGCGGGGATTGGAAGACCTTTTGCCGAAATGATAAAGCATGCAGAAATGGTTGACATGGGGTTAAAGTCTGGCAAGATCCGAGACTTCACAGCTCTAGAAACAGTTGCGGAGCAAATCCAGAGTGGAAACTATGGCAGTGCTTCCCGCAGGACCCAAAAGAAAAAGGAGGAAGATGTTTCCCTCATCCTGCAGGGATCATCTAGGAAGGTGGAGAATAGCCCTCTAGTGCAAATACAGAGAATTTTGCTACCCCGACAACCTAATTTCGATAATCAAAGGGTGGACGGACGAAGAAGATTTGAGACCACCAGAGATCGGGTATTCACCCCGCTTGGGGATCCTCTTGAACAGATTTTGACAGTATTAATAGCACAGAGAAAGATAGTCGATTTGGCATCCCCAATTGACCCGAAAGGGAGAAGATTTGACCCGAGTAAGAAGTGTGCGTACCATTCGGTTTCCCCTGGTCATGATACTCAGGAATGCTGGGCGCTGAAGCACAAGATTCAGAACATGATCGATAGCGGGGAGATCATGGTGGAACAGCCAGAGTCACCAAATGTTAAAGTCAATCCCCTGCCTAAGCATGATGGGGAAGGGGTCAATGTGGTGGAAGCCAGTGAAGCCGGAGGACCACCAAGGCTGAATTATATAAAGAGAATCGATGAGATGATTTGCATGATAAGTGATTAGGAGAATATACGAGGGACACCGATTAGGTTGGCGGGTCTGAGCAGGGGTATCACAGATGCGCCTATCAGGTTAACGGCTCCGAAACTTCTCACCATTGCAGCAAGACCACAAATCCCCATTAGCAGTCTGAAAACAGTACAGTGGAATTACGGGGGAGTATCAGAGGAGGCGGCCAGTTGTGCTTTTGTAACATCAAAGGGGAATCCTTTATATCTTCTAGGACGAGTCCTTGAGAGCAAAGGGAAGAAGAACGAAAAGATATCCGAGAAGAAATCTGTGGAATTCTTAAGGAAGATGAATCATTCAGAAGCAAGGGGGTCAAGGTATTGAGCGAGGAATCGACTCTGACATCGATCATGGATTTGGTATTATCATCCGACGATCACTGCAGAATTCTGGCCAAAATCCTAGAAGAGGCACACATTCCCAAGGTGATTAACAAAGAAGGATTCGGCCATCTAGTGGACCATCTGTTAGAAGACAATGTAATATCGTTCACAGATGATGATATCCCTGAAGAGGGAAAGGGGCACCGGAAATCGCTGCATATTGCGGTAATCTCATCAGGATATGTTATGAATGGGGTGCTAATTGATGGAGGATCAGCATTGAATATCTGCCCATTCAGTACATTGAAACAAATGAACGTCAATCCTAAGCGCCTGCGGGCCAGTTATGTGGTGGTACGAGCCTTTGACGGATCCTGGAAGGATACGATGGGGGAGATAGAATTGCCTGTGGAGATAGGGCCTTGTACTTTCGATATTTCATTCCAAGTCCTGGATATCGCGGCAAGTTATAACATGTTATTGGGAAGGCCATGGATACACATGGTCGGGGCAGTTCCCTCTACGCTACACCAGCAAATTAAGTTTATCATCGACGAAAATCTGGTGACGGTCTCTGTAGAGCGTAATGGCCCTTCTCCTTCCAGGAACGGCCTGCCGGTGATTAATTTGGACGAATCGGTGGTACCTGTCAGTTTTCAGGCGCTGGAAATCAGTACTCCCCACTACAGATGTCTGGGGGCTCCAGCCGTAAAACCTAAGGTCTCTCCTGAACTTACCTTTGTTGCTAGAGAAATGATGAAGATGAAGTTTTGACCTAGGTGAGGGTTGGGAAAGAACAGTCAAGGAATTACTGAGCCTATTCAACTGCCCAATCAGATAGGCAAGGCAGGGTTGGGGTATTATGGAGGCGTAGAACAGAAATACTCTCAAAGGGAGACCCCAACTCGACTGGCCGAAAGTCTGATGCCGAAAGTCAACAATGAACAAGGTACTGGCAAGCCTGAGTCTGAGATAGGAGGTGAAAAATTGACCCCCACGAATGATGAGTCGGCCAAAAAGGAGAGTTTCCTGCAGAAGGTCATGCAACAGTTTGAAACCAATTGTTATATCCCTAGACAGTCAGTAAGCAGTGGAAAAGGGAAGGATGTTGCCACGCCATCAGGAGCCCAACAAAGTGTGCCTACCATCAATTGGGTGGGGCTGACTATTCCTGAAGAGGTTATGAAGAGGGACCAATGCGATGTGGTTGTAGTCATCGAGAAAGTTTTCGATGCGAAACCGCCTTTCATCTGTCGCATTTAGGCCGATCTGACCACCGACAACTGGACGATGGAGCCAGTAATATCCAGACGAGGGTAAAATATGGCGTCAGGGTGGTATACCCCGGATGGTGGGGGATGGATGGATACCAGTTTTTGTCCCTTATTTTGAATTTTGCATAGTTATATTATTTTGTCATGTTATCTTAAAGATGATCAATGTGGGAAAATGACTTATATATATGACAAATATTTTTGTTTCATGTCAGGTGTACCAATTTGAATATTTCTTGCATAACAAACGATTTTTCGAATTTGAAAGATGACTATGATTTTGATATTGGGCTGGATTTCGATTTAATGGGCATTGAGCAGGATGAGACAGATAATGACGACACGCCTGACGAGATCAAAGGATGGGTCGAAGACAAACCCAAACCCAACTTAGACCAAACCATCACCATAAATATCGGAACCCCTGACAAACCCAAAGAGCTTAAGATAGGGACAGACCTGACCCCTAGCCAGAAAATAGAAATAACCGAGTTGCTAAGCCAGTATAAGAATGTTTTTGCCTGGTCTCATGAGGACATGATCGGGTTATCCACCAACATTGTGGTACACCGGTTGCCCATCAAGGAGGGTTTCAAGCCTGTCAAGCAAAAACTAAGAAAGCTAAAACCGGAGTGGAGCTTGAAGGTGAAGGAAGAAATCATCAAACAGTTCAAGGCTGGAATCATTATGGTGTCCACTTACCCGGAATGGTTGTCTAATATAGTCCAAGTGGCTAAGCCTGGAGGGAAGGTGAGGGTATGTGTCGACTATAGAGATCTGAACAAGGCCAGTCTCAAGGACAACTTCCCAGTGCCTTTTATACACATCTTGGTGGATAACACGGCCCAATACGAGATGTACTTTTTTATTGATTACTTTGTGGGGTATCATCAGATAATGGTGGCGGAGGAAGACCAGGAAAAGACCGCTTTCATCACCCCTTGGGGCACCTTCTGCTACAGACGATTGGCCTTCGGTCTCACAAATGCGAGGGCTACTTATCAGAGAGCCATGATGGCCCTGTTCCACAACATGATGCACAAAGAGATAGAGGTCTACGTGGATGACATTATCGTGAAATCGAGGGTAGAATTTGATCATATAACCCATCTCAAAAAGCTATTCGATCGGCTCAGAAAATATAATTTGAAGCTCAATCCAGCAAAGTGTGCTTTCGGAGTGCAGTCGGGCAAGCTCTTGGGATTCCTAGTTAGTAATCGGGGCATTGAGTTGGATCCAGCAAAGATTAAGGCCATTGTGGATATGCCGACACCTTGCACAGAAAAGGAGATAAGAAAATTTTTGGGAAGAATAAACTTCATCAGTCGCTTCATATCCCACTTGACAACTACATGCGAGCCAATTTTTAAACTGTTAAGGAAAGATATCTCCCAAGAGTGGAATAGGCAATGCCAGAAAGCCTTTCAGACCATTAAGAAGTAGCTGACAGAAGCACCGGTGCTGGTACCCCCGAAGGATAGGATCCCTCTGTTTATGTATATATCTGTCAATGTCATTGCGATGGGATGTATGCTGGGACAGAAGAATGAATCAGTCAAAGAGCAGGCCATCTATTACCTCAGCAAGAGATTTAGCCGATGTAACAGAATTACACCCCCATCGAAAGGACCTGTTGTGCTTTGACGTGGGCTGCAGTGAGATTACAACATTATCTCCATGGGCGCACTACGTACCTGATATCGAGAATGGATCCCCTGAAGTATATCTTTGGAAGGCCCATGCTGAACTGTCGATTGTCAAGGTGGCATTTAATCTTACAGCAGTTCGACATCGTATACGTAACTCAGAGAGCCATGAAAGGGCAGGGAATTGCAGATCAGTTGTCAGAAATGCCAGCAGGGGGGATGGAGCCTTTAGAAACTCCTTTGTCGGGCAAAGATGTATTCTGGGTCTTACACACGAGATGTGATGACGAGGGGCAGTTCTGGAAGTTGTACTTTGATGGTGCCATGAATGTTGAAGGGGCGGGAGCTGGAGCAGTCCTAGTCTTTATCACCGGAGAGCAATACCCCGTGGCCACTAAATTGCAGTTCAGTATTTCGAATAACACAACTGAGTATGAGGGATGTATATTGGGACTCTGTTTTGCCCGCGATATGGGAGTGAAGAGACTAGCGGTGTTCGGGGATTTAGAGCTGGTAATCAGACAGGCGATCGGGGTATATAGCACTAAGGAGCTCCGGTTACTTCCATACCACCGATGTGTTATCCAATTAATGCGAGAGTTTGAACATATCGCTTTCCGACATATCCCCCGGGGACGGAATGATTTTGCCGATGCATTGGCAACTCTGGCTTCCTTAATCCACATAATCAAAAGCAGGGACGTTCCACAGATTGAAATAGCGGTACAGAATGCCCCAGCATACGAGGAGCATGTGGCAGTATTATCGGAGGAGGTGGTTCTGCCAAAGCAGCCTTGGTATCACGACATAAGGGAGTATCTGAGGCATAGATCCGTTCCCGACCAAGCAAGTCGAACTGAGAGGTTAAGAATCTAAAAGATGGCAATGAGGTTTTATCTGAGCGGGGATTCACTGTACAAGAGGGATGCCGGTTTGGGATTGTTGCGATGTGTAAATGAAACGCAGGCCCAAAAGATTATGGACGAAATACATGGTGGAGTGTGTGGGCCACACATGAGTGGACCAATGCTGGCCAAAAAGATCTTGAGCACGGGGCATTACTGGTTAACACTGAAAGCCGACTGCGATGATCATGTCAAAAGATGTTACCAATGTCAGGCGCACGACAATGTAATCCATGCGCCTCCCAATGAACTGCATTGTATAACCTCCCCTTGGCCATTCTCAATGTGGGGTATGGATGTAATCGGACTAGTAGAGCCCAAAGCAAGCAACGGACACCGATTTATCTTCGTCATGATCGATTACTTCACTAAATAGGTAGAAGCAGATTCTTTCCCCAAAGTAACTCAGGAGATCATCGTCCGTTTCATCAGGAATAATGTCATTTGCCGATACGGGCAACCTGAGGTCTTAGTCTCCGACAATGCCAAGAATTTGAATAATGCCCTCATGAAGGAATTATATGACTAGTTTAAGATTAAACACCTCAATTCTGTGATTTACCGTTCTAAGATGAATGGGGCAGTGGAGGCTGCAAATAAGAATATCAAGAAGATCATGGCGAGAATGTCTGCCAATCATCGGGGATGGCCGGATCTGCTACCTCTCACCCTGCTGGTGTATAGAACGTCGGTGCGTACTTCTACAGGGGCAACCCTTACGCTTTGGTATACGGAATGGAGGTTGTGCTACCAGTTGAGGTTGAGATGGCGTCCCTCAGAATCTTGATTGATGCTCAGATAAACGAGGAGGATTGGATGTAAAGTCGGTACGACCAATTGGCCCTAATTGATGAAAGGAGGGTGGCTGCTGTTTTGCACGGTCAGTTATATCAGCAAAGAATCTCTCGATCGTACGACAAAAAGATAAGACCTCAGAAGTTCAAGGAAAATGACCTAGTGCTAAAGAGAGTCATGCCTTGTCAAAACGAAGCCAAAGGGAAGTTTGCCCCGAGCTGGGAAGGACCTTTTGTGATTAAAAAAGTGATGTCCGGAGGAGCCCTCATATTGCAAGAGATGGACGGTGAGGTGTTTCCACAGCCCATCAATTCTGACTCGGTGAAGTGGTTCTACGCTTAAAAACAATCATCTTTTTCTCCTCTTTCTTTGAAGAACGAACTACGTAGGACCTGATCTCCCGACTTGTGGGAGTACGTAGGCAGCCATCAAGGCATGGTCCATTTCTTTACCAAATAATACTTTCTCTAACCAAAACCGATTCCCAACAGCCAGAAAAACCTCCTATACCCTCGAAACCTTCCCGAAACCGGCCACCTAATCAGCTTCATCTCAAATGACATAACCCTAACCCAACCAAACAGTTAGCCAAAATCTAAGACTCAGTCCGATGAAATCAATAGGGTGTGCGGCAATATCTGTCAAATCTCCATCAAGACTTGAGAAGAGAAAGAAGGCGAAATATCAAAATCGTGGTTAGTTGGATAAAATGAGGATCCAATGAAAGGCAACGATACGACAAAAAAGGGAAAATGACTAAATTTAAATACATGTCTATATATATAAGTCATTTTGTTACAAGATTTCTCTTTCGATAACCGATGAAACTGACATAGTCTATGCAGGAAATAAAATGATCTACAAATCTGAAACTAACTGAAGCAGGATGGATAAGGTGGTGGATAGATCTGAAGCATCGGCATCCATTGCAATCTGCTGCCCCATCATGTCGATGCGATCCAATAAAGTAGTGGCTCGGCTAACAGTCTTAGTGTGAGCATCTATAACTGCCCTAGTCTGCAATACAATGGCGTCTCTGTTAGTGAGGGCAGCATCTCTGGCCAGAATAGTAGCATCTCTCTCAACAAGAGCAGCGTCCCTCTCAGCCTCAGTAGTAATCAAGGCCAGTCGGATCCGGCTATCCTCAGTAACCCGACTAGGGGCAGAATCAGCTGAGATGGAATAAGGAATATGGGCGGTGTGACACCCCAAAATCCGGGTTTCCTAACCTCGAATTCGGTGTTCACGATTCTCAACAACAAACATACTTTCTAACTAAATGCGGAATAATAAACATACATTGTTTATCGAATAGAAATAAAGTCTTAGAATTCTAGTCCCAAGGTTCTTTAACCTTAACTTAAAACATACCCTTAATATAATAAGAGTTCACATAACCAAATAACATTTTAAGATAAACTGCTACATAATCCCTATCAGGCAACTATTCTTGCACATTCCCTTTTCCTTTGTCCCCTTTAGACGTCTCTACCTTAGCTGAAATAAAGATCATGATATAGCAAGGGTAAGCAACTAGTTTGCTTAGCAAGTTTATACACAAGGGAGATATATCATGAATAGAAGGAAGTTTCGCTTTCAATGTTCAACGACAGTATAAAATTGTGAAGAAACATGAATTAATAGTCAACAATTGAATATTCGAATAATTGAATGACAATTACTGAGTGGTTGGAAATAACCATAGACATTTGCCAAGGTTCTCAGCATTTAAACTGGACCTCTTAAAAAGTTTTGGTAATCAAGGGGATCAGCCTTTCATACCCCGTGATTTATGCATAAACACTTAATAAACCAGCATTGATATCATGCCTTAATCAAATTTATCCTTTTCTCAGCCAAGAGTTCTTACTATAGCAATTAATAAGAACAACTTTTAAAATACATTTGACTTCACAAATTTAGACATGCTTGATCTAGCTGATACAAATAGCATAGATCTATCTCATAAACAGTTCATGCTTGAAAGAACTTTAATCTAATTCACAATTCAATAACAATAGAATAAGAATTCAATTGCACAAGGTGCGAATCTCAATAATCAGTATAGATGTGAATAATCAACAATAATTATTCACTAACATGCTTCAAAAATTATAACTCGAGTTTGAGTTAGGGAACTTGCCTGTCTGCTCAGCTACAAATAATTCTAGCTTTAACTAATTGGCCTTGAAGAACCTAACATTGATAACGTCGATCTATCAATTAGTACTGCGTAGTTGTATATCGATACGCTTACTTATGCTATTTATTTAACAATTAAGCAAATCACATAGCACACATAAGTTAATAAACTATCATAAATCCTATAAGACACTTTAATGGATCTCTAGGTTGATGGTTTAATTAATTAACCATGTATCCCTGAAGTGATAAACACTTATTAAACCCTTAAACAATTTAATTATAATTGTTTAATTAATTAACATTACTTTTTCTTAAGTAATATTCATTTATTAAACCCTTAAACAATTAATTATAATTGTTTAATTAATGAGTTATTTAAACTCTCTCTATTTTATTAACTCTATCTTTATTTAATTACTATTAAATAGTAATTAATTAATTATCTTTAGTTATTACTGTTAATAGTAATTAATAACTAATTATATTCACTTATTATTCAATTATTAATTAAATAATAATCAAATTATAAATTTTAATGGTCTTTAATTATTATTTAAGATTAAATAATAATTAATTAGGTTTGTTTATTATTTAAATTTAATCAATTAATAAATAATTAATTAGTGCGTAACAATTATCTTTAGTTATTATTTAATAATAAATAATAGCTAATTAGATTTATTTATAATTTAAAGTTAATTAAATATTAAATAATTAATTAGTAAATATGAATTATCTTTAGTTATTATTTAATAATAAATAATAACTAATTAGATTTATTTATTATTTAAGGTTAATCAAGTAATAAATAATTACTTAGTGAATAAGAATTATCATTAGTTATTATTTGATAATAAATAATAACTAATTAGGTTTATTTATTATTTAAGGTTAATTAAATAATAAATAAATAATTAGTGAGTAAGACTTATCTTTAGTTATTATTTAATAATAACTAATTAGGTTTATTTATTATTTAATGTTAATCAAATAATAAATAATTAATTAGTGAGTAATAATTATCTTTAGTTATTATTTAATAATAAATAATAACTAATTAGGTTTATTTATTATTTAAGGTTAATCAAATAATATTTACAATTCTTAATTATCCTTAATCATTATTTAATAATAATTAAACAATAATTAATTAATGCTACTTAAATAATAGTTAAATGATTAAATACACTTAAACAATATTTAATTAGTTTAATCATCCATTGACATGCATTAGAATTTATTAACAAAGATTTTTAATGACTTAAATGGATTTAAGACTTTGCTATTTTCGGATTTGTTTCCAGCTTTGGGGTCCTTAGGCAAAACTTGAATATCTTGAGTTCTACAACTCCGTTTGACGTCTAGTTGGTCTTGTTAGCTTCGTATCTTCTTAAACTACAATATCATCAAAGAGCAAATTTGGATCTGTTTTGATTACCGAAACTGGCCAGGAACCGGACTGCATTGCACAGTCCTAAAGCAGTGGGGTGTTTTAGTAATAAATTCATATCTCACTCATCTTAACTCTGTTTTTATTCGTTCCACTTGGAGAATCTCCGTATCTTATAGCTCTATCACCAGAGCTCACGGATCATGCACTCAACTTACGGAACGTGAACAGTAATTCCGGGAGTGGGCTGATTCGTTTTAGGTACGCATACACACATGTTTTAGCACATTAAAAATACTAAAACACTTACTAAACGTCTTAAGCTACAACATGGCATCAATGAAAGCACACTAGACCATAATATCTTATTACTTAGATTTAAAACCATACTTGTTAAGTGTGCTCTTAAAATAATATAGATTTGACAAGATAAAAATCTAGATCCACAAATACTCCATCTCTACTACCAACATAAACCAACAACATAGAAATATCCAACAAAATAAGTGTCTAATAATAATAATAGTTAAATATATAATAATAACAACAAGAAAACTAGGGTTTGAAGGAAATGAGATCCATACCTAGATTTATTGGCTATTCCCCTCCTCTTTCCAAAATAGGTTGTGAATGGGGATGGCCTAAACAATCAAGACCTTCTTCTTTCTCCCACAAGATTTGTTCTTGCTTGTTCTTCAAACTCTCTCTCTAACACTCTCTCTATACTTGGTGAATAATAATGAACCAACCCCTACCATCATTAGTGAGGGGTCCTATTTATAGGAAAGTAGAGACCATGGGCAAAATAGTCATTAACCATGACTAGGCAAGGGCAATTTGGTCAATTCATCAATAATAGGAAGCTTCCTAGCAACTTCCTCAAGGGTATTTTAGATATTACCCAACTTCTTTTAAGGTTAAAATAGTCTTTTCGCAAAATCTTAATTATCCATTAGTTATTACCCATTCTTCATTGGTTATTAGACATTGGTTATTATCTTGTCATAATTACATTGTTTAAACACAATGGTTATTACCCCGCCATAATTACATTGGTTATTAAACACTTGGATATACAATGGTTATTGCCCCTTCATAATTACCTTGGTTATTAACCACTCTTGGCCATTTTAGTCATTACACACCAATTCCTACACTTGACTCACATATGGTTATTTCTTAACCATAGTTCTATCATACCTACCAACACAAGTATAGACACATCTTATACATCTCCCACAAATTAACCCACGTTGGTTTAAATAGAACACAACGTTAACTCATTAAATTAAATTAGATTTAATTAATAAGGACGTTCAAAATTCACGGGCATTACATCCCTCCCCCCTTATAAAAATTCCGTCCTTGGAATTGCAAAAATAGGGTTACTCAAATAAAAACGGATAATTCGCTTTCATTTTCTCTTCGAGTTCCCACGTAGCTTCTTCGACTGCGTGATTCCTCCAGAGAACCTTGACGAAATGGAAGGTCTTGTTTCTCAACTTCTGTTCCTTTCTATCGAGAATCTGGGCAGGAACTTCCTCGTACGTTAAGTCCTTCTCGAATTGTATTGGTTCATAGGAGATAACGTGCTTATAGCCTGGTTTATACGGCCGCAACACTGACACATGAAATACGTTGTGAATGTGCACAAGTTCAGGAGGTAACGCTACCTCGTACGCCACCTCGCCGATTCGCCTCAAAATCTCGAATGGTCCTATGAACCTAGGGCTCAATTTGCCCTTATTCCCAAACCGGATCTTTCCTTTCCAAGGAGATACCTTCAAAAATATAAAGCTACCAACTTCAAAGTCCCACTTCTGACGATGTAAGTCGGCATATTTCTTCTGGCGATCTTGAGCTGCTACCGGCCGGTTTCTGATTAGCCGCACGATGTCTGTAGTCTGCTGCACCATTTCTGGTCCCAGCAATCTTCGCTCCCCGACCTCGTCCCAACACATCGGGGTTCGGCATTTCCTTCCATATAGCGCTTCGTACGATGGCATGCCGATACTGGCGTGATAGCTATTGTTGTAAGCAAACTCCACCAGTAGCAAATGGTCATCCCAGCTGCCCTTTAAATCCATCACGACTGCCCGAAGCATATCTTCTAAGGTCTGAATCGTTCGCTCGCTCTGGCCGTCGGTTTGAGGATGATACGTTGTACTCAACCTCAACTGCGTTCCCATTCTTGCCTGCAGACTTTTCCAAAAATTCGACGTGAAACGCGGATCTCTATCAGATACAATTGATACCGGCACCCCATGTCGTGACACTATCTCTTTCACATAAAGTTTTGCTAATTGCTCCAGATTGTACCGTATCTTGATTGGCAGAAAATGAGCAGACTTGGTTAGACCATCCACAATTACCGAGATGGCGTCTAAACCCTTATGAGTTGGTGGCAGTCCCACTACAAAGTCCATTGTGATGTGCTCCCACTTCCACTCCGGAATCTCTAATGGTTGAAGTAATCCGCTCGGTCGTTGGTGCTCTGCTTTAATCCGCTGGCATGTCAGACATCGGCTGACGCACTCTGCCACTTCTCGTTTCATATTCGGCCACCAAACATTTCGTCGCAAATCCTGGTACATCTTTGTGCTTCAAGGATGTACTGAGTACTTCGTGTTGTGAGCTTCTTGAAGGATTTCTTCCCTCAATTCCAGATCCAACGGTACCCAGACTCTCCCTTCAAACCTTAGCAACCCAGTGCTATCAATCTTATACTTAAGCTCCTCGCCTTCAGCAATTCGTTTCTTTATTGAATCACAATCCTCATCCTTTTCTTGAGCCTCCTTAATTTGATCCAATAAGGTCGGGCTCGCTGTCACTGTAAACAATTTCTCGTCCGACTCCATCGGATACTTAACCTCCAATTCCAGACGTTCGAACTCCTTTATCAGCTCTGCCTTAGTTGTAAGCCTCATCAATTTCTCTTTGCCCTTCCTACTCAGGGCATCTGCCACTACGTTTGCTTTGCCCGGATGATACAGAATCTCACAGTCATAATCCTTGATCAATTCTAACCATCGGCGCTGTCTCATATTCAGCTCCTTCTAAGTGAAGATATATTTCAGACTCTTGTGATCTGTATATATCTCGCACCTCTCTCCATATAGGTAGTGCCTCCAAATCTTCAAGGCGAACACTACTGCTGCTAACTCCAGATCATGAGTCAGGTATCCCTTCTCATAGTCCTTCAGCTGACGTGAAGCGTACGCAATGACCTTGCCATGCTGCATTAGTACACAACCAAGGCCTTTGTGTGACGCGTCACTGTATACCACAAAACCTCCAGTGTCTTCTGGTAAAGCCAACACTGGTGCTTGGCTCAGTCTCTTCTTCAGCTCCATGAAACTTTCCTCGCACTTCTCCGTCCAAACGAACTTTACCGTTTTCCTGGTTAGATTGGTCAGCGGTGATGCTATCTTCGAAAAATCTTGGATGAATCTTCGATAGTATCCTGCTAACCCTAGGAAACTCCTGATCTCCGTTGGTGTCTTCGGCTGCTCCCAGTTGATAATGGCTTCCACCTTTGCTGGGTCTACTGAAACACCATTCCTGTCAATGACGTGTCCTAGAAACTGCACCCTTTGCAACCAAAATTCACACTTCGAAAACTTCGCGTACAGCTTCTCCCTTCTCAATGCCTCCAAAGCAATCCTTAGATGTTCAGCATGTTCTTCCTCTGTCACTGAATACACCAAGATGTCATCGATGAATACTACCACAAACTTGTCCAAGTACTGCTTGAACACTCTGTTCATCATATCCATGAATGTCGCTGGTGCATTTGTCAGTCCAAATGACATCACCAGAAACTCGAAATGTCCATAACGAGTTCTGAATGCCGTCTTCGGGATATCCTCCTGTCTCACCCTTAGTTGATGATAGCCCATCCTCAAATCAATCTTTGAAAAGTATTTCGCCCCCTTGAGTTGATCAAACAGATCGTCTATCCTGGGCAACGGGTACCTATTCTTAATCGTAACTTTGTTCAACTCGCGGTAGTCGATACAAAGCCTCATCGAGCCATCCTTCTTCTTTACGAACAGAACTGGCGCTCCCCATGGTGACACGCTCGGTCTGATATAACCCTTGTCTAACAGTTCCTGTAATTGAACCATCAGCTCTTTCATCTCTACTGGTGCCATTCGGTAAGGCGCCTTGGATATCGGTGCCGTTCCGGGTACCAAGTCAATCACAAATTCTGTCTCTCTATCTGGCGGCAATCCCGGAATTTCATCTGGGAAGACATCAGTGAATTCCCTTACGACGGGTATCTGACTCAGTTCAACCTGGACCCATCGAGTGTCCACCACGTGAGCCAAATAACCTATACAACCCTTCTAAAGCAATCTCTTTGCTTGCATCATCGTCAGACAACAAGATTGTCTCGGCGATTTATTACCATAAAACACTACCTTCGACTTACTTGGAGTCTCCAGGTGTACGCACTTTTTCTTACAGTCAATGACCGCCCCGTGACTTGCTAACCAATCCATTCCAAGGATTACATCAAATTCTCCAAGACGAATCGGTAGCAAATCCATGTTAAGCTTAAACCCTCTCAAATCAGCACAACAATTTTTATAAATGTAATTTACGGGGATAATCTCTTTGTTCGCTACTTCTACGTTCATCGAGTGTTCTAATGGTTCACTAGGTAAATTAAATCTTTGAGCAAATTCATCAGATACAAAAGAACATGAAGCTCCTGAATCGAATAGCACATAGGCATTTATGTCGTTGATTGGAATAATACCTGACACCCCCTCCCTGGATGCCACGACATCTTGCACTGTCATGTTGAAGGTCCTCGCTGTTGGCTTATTTGGCTGGGCTGGTCCCCCACTGGTTGCCCTCGAGTTATTGCCCCTATTTCCGCTTCCGCCATCCATGTTTTTCTTCCGGGGACAGTCCTTGCTCCGATGTCCCATCTCTCCACAATTGAAACAACCTCCTTTCTTCGCCTTAGGACAATTGGGTGAGATATGCCCTTCTTGTCCACAAGTATAACAAACCATCTTTCCTTTCATGCACTCCCCCGAGTGACCCTTTCCGCAATTTCCACATACCTGCCTTTTCTGCTGCATGCTCCCTTGCTGCATTTCAGAATTGCTAACCCCACTGCTCCATTGACGCTTCCTGTTGTTGCTGCCACCACTACTAGCATTCGTATTTCCTCCCTCTACCTTCTTCTTGTTCTTCTCCCGATTATACTTTGAAACCGCTTCACTCCCACCTTCAGCAATGAGAGCTTTCTCCAACAAGGTTGAGAACGACGTGATTTGTAAAACCGCTACCTTGCTGTAGATCCACGACTTTAACCCATTCTCGAACCTTCTTGCCTTCCTCACCTCAGTGTCCACCTGATGTGGGGCGAATCTAGCCAATTCATTGAATTTTGCAGCGTACTCTGACACTGACATATTTTCCTGTTTCAGTTCTAAAAACTTGATCTCCATTTTCGCCTGCATACTCTCAGGGAAGTAATTCTCGAAAAACAACGTCTTGAATGCTTCCCACGCCACGACTCCAGTTACAGCTTTGTTCTGATTGGCTTCCCACCAAAAGTTAGCCTCACCTTTCATTAAGTAGGTAGCAAAAACTGTCTTCTGCTCCTCGGCGACTCTAGCGATGACAAAGGCCTTTTCAATCTCCTTTATCCACGACTGGGCCTCTATTGGGTCCGCTGTTCCCCTAAACTCCGGCGGCCCTACTGCCTTGAAGTCTTTAAAATTGGCTAAGTGGTTGCCCGCCTTGTTTCCTGCGGTAGTCGTTTGATTCCGCAGAGCTTCGGCCATCATGTTGATAAAGTCTTGAATTGGGTTTGGTTGAGTTACCTCTGCATTATTAACCGACTCTTCGACCCCTTGGTTTCATAGGATTCGTCTGGGCAGCATTATCTGTTTAAACAAAGTCCTAACACGTTACTCGGGTTTTATAAACATATAAGTATTTAACATGTAATACAACATTGTACTCGAACAATCGCATGACCATCGTGTGGGAGCTCTAGATTACCTAACCTCGGGAATTCTGCTTTTACCCGATTAGTAATTTAAGTTGCTAAAATATCGATTCAGTTTTACTGAATTAACATAACCATTGAATTGACGGTTTACCAGGTAAAATTCTCAAACACATACCATAATAATGCATTTATATTCATATACCAGCTTTAGTGTTTTACACGTTTATCACAGGTATATTGCTATAAATGCTACCATCCCAATAAAATAACAAAAGATGGGATTTACTTAAACCATTCTTTTTCTACCTACATAAATGGAAGTACATCCTACATACGAACTACCTCGCACCTACTTAGGTTAATACAAACTCTACTAAATCAAAAGTAGTACCAACTTCACTGCTCGAGGCGTAACTGCCCACCTCCAACTATCCTCTAAGGGACACAAGGTGAATACAACTCAACGCTTGCTCTCGCTACTGGAGGGCAGATCCATCCATTTGGCGTCGAACTGCATAAAGGCGATGTCTAAGGCTCGCTCCAAATCATATATCATCACATCTTTAGCTTTCACCTCATCCCTCAACTGTCCTAACTGTAGCTCTCTCTCGCAACTCGGCTAACTCAGCCTGGGCCTGGTAAGCAGCGTCGTTGTACTGCTGTTCAGAAATCTGGAGGATGTGGTCCTGTGTCTCTAGTTGTTCAGCCCTAACCTCTAGCTCGGCGTCCCTCGCCAGCAAATCTCCTATCACCTCAGGCTCTATGGGTTCCTGGTTCACTAATTAGCTATCTTGACTCTCGTTCGACATCCTACAATACACCACACCATAAACAACATCAGTACCACAATAAAATATATTCATTGAATAAATGAAAGGATATTTTATTCGGTACAACTAGAACTCGATGGATCTCCTCAATCCATCACCTACATACTCTATATGAGTTTTTTACTAAGGTTATAACCTAGGTTTCTCATTCCTAACGTTTATAACCTACAGCTCTGATACCAACCTGTGACACCCCCAAATCCGGGTTTCCTAACCTCGAATTCGGTGTTCACGATTCTCAACAACGAACATACTTTCTAACTAAATGCGGAATAATAAACATACATTGTTTATCGAATAGAAATAAAGTCTTACAATTCTGATCCCAAGGTTCTTTAACCTTAACTTAAATCATACCCTTAATACAATAAGAGTTCACATAACCAAATAACATTTTAAGATAAACTGCTACATAATCCCTATCAGGCAACTATTCTTGCACCTTCCCTTTTCCTTTGTCCCCTTTAGACGTCTCTGCCTTAGCTGAAATAAAGATCATGATATAGCAAGGGTAAGCAACTAGTTTTCTTAGCAAGTTTATACACAAGGGAGATATATCATGAATAGAAGGAAGTTTCGTTTTCAATGTTCAACGACAGTATAAAATTGTGAAGAAACATGAATTAATAGTCAACAATTGAATATTCGAATAATTGAATGACAATTACTGAGTGGTTGGAAATAACCATAGACATTTGCCAAGGTTCTCAGCATTTAAACTAGACCTCTTAAAAAGTTTTGGTAATCAAGGGGATCAGCCTTTCATACCCCGTGATTTATGCATAAACACTTAATAAACCAGCATTGATATCATGCCTTAATCAAATTTATCCTTTTCTCAGCCAAGAGTTCTTACTATAGCAATTAATAAGTAATAAATTCATATCTCACTCATCTTAACTCTGTTTTTAGTCGTTCCACTTGGAGAATCTCCGTATCTTATAGCTCTATCATCCAGAGCTCACGGATCATCCACCCAACTTATGGAACGTAAACAGTAATTCCGGGAGTGGGCTGATTCGTTTTAGGTACGCATACACACATGTTTCAGCACATCAAAAATACTAAAACACTTACTAAACGTCTTAAGCTACAACATGGCATCAATGAAAGCACACTAGACCATAATATCTTATTACTTAGATTTAAAACCATACTTGTTAAGTGTGCTCTTAAAATAATATAGATTTGACAAGATAAAAATCTATATCCACAAATACTCCATCTCTACTACCAACATAAACCAACAACATAGAAATATCCAACAAAATAAGTGTCTAATAATAATAATAGTTAAATATATAATAATAACAACAAGAAAACTAGGGTTTGAAGGAAATGAGATCCATACCTAGATTTATTGGCTATTCCCCTCCTCTTTCCAAAATAGGTTGTGAATGGGGATGGCCTAAACAATCAAGACCTTCTTCTTTCTTCCACAAGATTTGTTCTTGCTTTTTCTTCAAACTCTCTCTCTAACACTCTCTCTATACTTGGTGAATAATAATGAACCAACCCCTACCATCATTGGTGAGGGGTCCTATTTATAGGAAAGTAGAGACCATGGGCAAAATAGTCATTAACCATGACTAGGCAAGGGCAATTTGGTCAATTCATCAATAATAGGAAGCTTCCTAGCAACTTCCTCAAGGGTATTTTAGACATTACCCAACTTCTTTTAAGGTTAAAATAGTCTTTTCGCAAAATCTTAATTATCCATTAGTTATTACCCATTCTTCATTGGTTATTAGACATTGGTTATTATCTTGTCATAATTACATTGTTTAAACACAATGGTTATAATCCCGCCATAATTACATTGGGTATTAACCACTTGGATATACAATGGTTATTTCCCCTTCATAATTACCTTGGTTATTAACCACTCTTGGCCATTTTAGTCATTACACACCAATTCCTACACTTGACTCACATATGGTTATTTCTTAACCATAGTTATATCATACCTACCAACACCAACACAAGTATAGACACATCTTATACATCTCCCACCAATTAACCCAAGTTGGTTTAAATAGAACACAACGTTAACTCATTAAATTAAATTAGATTTAATTAATAAGGATGTTCAAAATTCACGGGCATTACAGGCGGGAGTGGAGAAGCCTTCAAAATCATATCTGGACATCATCTCTGTAGACTCAGGAGGAATAAATACCTCTGGGTGGTATCATCTGTGAAAATCACTCGAGAGTCATCAAATACTCCAGTCTGACTCAAACCAATAGCCGATAAGAATTCTATCCAGGAAGCCGCATCAGTACAGCTCACGGGACGGAACGAAAATTTCATGGCTATGTCGTGGCTGAAGCAAAACCCATGGCGACGGAAATGACCGATGGGGCTGAGATGGCTCATAAACCATGCATACAACAAAATAGAGCTCCCTCTGAATACTCTACCTGGGAAAGACTGACAATATGAGGCTGACATGTGGGTGTCTGCTAGTATCATGGGAATAATGGTGTGATCCTCCTGAAGGGCTCTAGTGGCCGCAATAACTCACATATCCAACAGATCGGATCCGGATGGCAGATACAAAACTGAGATAACACAAGCCATCAAAACATCTACTCTCAAAGCGCCCCAACGCTCCTCAGATACGAAAAAATCACCAGAGAATAGATGAAAACTGTCGGGTGAGCTAAATCGGTCAATCAGGAAATGAAGGGGAAATAGATGGTCTGATGTGATCACCGATAACAGAACTGTCCTCCGTAACCCAATAAAAGTCAAGAACTGACGGCGCATAGGACCAGCTATGACCCTGGCACAAGGACCATCCAAAGACAAGCCGGTAAAGCGGGCATACTCCTTGAGAGTAGGGGTCAGCTCCACTGTCCCTCATCTGAACACCTAACGGGCAGGGGCCCAATAGCTCAGAATACCCTCCGCAAAGCCCGCCGACACCTGAAAGGATAATAAGGACCAGGAATGTCCCAGAAGACCATCTGCAATAACCTTATCGCCCGGCGACAAACTGTCCAACCAGCGAAAAAGCCTGCCAACCAACCCTGTGGGAGGACCGAGATCCAAACGTGCCACGGCGTCGGGTGATGACATCTGTGAAAAATAGTGTCAAAAAGACTGTGCAGGGGTCATTCTCTATCCATGAATAAAAAGCATGCATCATACAGTTAATAATAGAGCAATTGATCAATTTTAAAACCCATTTGACTTGTTATGTGAGAATAAAATACGAGATTTCGATCGATCGGGTGTGGAACACGATGAATCGATTTATCAGGGCAGGACCCGGCAGGAACGAGGTGATTTACGAGACGATCAACCGAAAATGAGACCCGGTGCCGACGAGACGATCAACCAAAAACGAGACCCGGTACAGACGAGTCGACCAATCGGAGACGAGAACCGATACAAACGAGTCGACCAATTAGAGACGAGAACCGATACAGATGAGACGATCAATCGGAGACTAGACCCTACATATACGAGACTACCGATCGGATACGAGACCCGATAGTTATGAGACGACGACGATTCCAAGACGACGACGATTACGAGATGGAGCACGACATCTGCGATAACGATTATAGCAATGACCTGTCAGAGACGGAACCCGACAACAACGATACGATCAGCGATTGAGTCCTGTTGAGATCAATACTCACAATAAATTTACGATTGCATGATGCATTGACACCTTTACGAATGTTTTGCATGCCTTACATCTTGTGTTGCATCATAAGCTATATGTGTTGCATCATGTATGTACTGTCATTCTTATCCACTGTCATTCATGTATCGGGTGTCTACTTCTTTATCATGTTTATTTCATTTAACATTTCATAAACATGATAAAGAGGGGCAGCTGTAGACACCCAAATTTTGCGCTTCGTATACTAACCCTGACAGGAGAACTAAAGGTGGACATAAGTACGAACACTCAAAGCCACCACAACGACTTGCGATCAAAACCGACATGACAACGAGCGGATATCAGGAATCGACTAATGGCCACTACGCTTACCTGCTCGCCGGTGAGCTGGTGGGGGTCAGGGGGCAGCGCCCCTGGAAACCAAGCTCCAAACACAAATCATGTGTCATGTCGCAGCCATTCGAAACAAGCATTCCGATATGGCACGTTTCCCAACGGTTCCCGGACTGCAAAATACAAGCCTTTCAACAAAAACCAACAGTACAACAAGAGAATCGAGGTGCGGTACAAAAATCGAGAAAAACAGCCCAGCCAGCCGCAGATCAATCTGCGGCCAATGATGGGACGACTGACGACACGGCACTCGAGCGCGGCGCGGGGGAACCGAGGCTAGCCGCAGATCAATCTGCGGTCAAGCCGCGGATCAATCTGCGGCTGCCTCTGGCAGCCTTTGTCAATGCAGTTCTTCATTTTCATCCAAGAGAAGAAGTTTAAAAAAAAGAGGAAAAAAGCAACAGCAAGCAGCTGCGGGACAGGAGAGAAAAGAGAGAAATAGTGAGGATTTATACCCCTTTTGTTAGATTGTATCACATACACTTTCTACTATATTTAATATACGAGTTTATACGCATCGTGGTGTCATTTGCAAGGTGAAAAGCTCTTTTTTATAGCATTTTTATTATATCATTTTGTTAAACTTTTTGTCATTCGGGCTATATTAAATGTAGTTTTTCTTGTATATTATTGAGGATCCATGGATTAAGGACTATTAGTGAGGGTTCCAACGGAATGAAATTCTTCCTAATGGCCCGATGATATCCATTTGGTGATTTTTAGCTCGTTATGGTAATGTATTATGAGTAGTGTATTTAGATTGCTATTTTAGGATATTGTGGTGTGTTAGGCAACCCGGTGTTGTTTATTTTTTGTAGTATCCATTTTGTGGGTGTGTAGCAATTTTGGGTGTGAGCCTAGGAACGCGACCCCGTGGTCCAAATTCGATGATGGACATTTTTGGGTGTATGTAGTAGGGTCGATGTACCCTTTATTGTAAATATGTAATTGTCAGGCCTTAAAACGATATCAAGTTGAAAATCGAGTTTAAGGCCCCGTAATAGTGGAATATGTGATTATGGGCGTTTGGGGTTATTTTGATGGCTCACATGCCCATGAATAGCCCCCACGCATTTTAATGCTTGATTTGATTTACGACACAAAAACTGATTTCAAAGCTAAACGATGAAGATTTCTATAAAATCAATCAAATTAGGTTATTAGCACCACGACGCTTAAAATTGGAAGTGCTAATGAATGTCGATTCCTATTTAAACTAGAAGGCTAAAGAAAAAATCGTTTTCAAACATCACAAAAAATGGTTTTATAAAAATAAATAACGTTTTATTAAATCTTTGTGCATAGGGTTAAAGAGATCCTAGAAGTTGCCCGTCATTTTATTTACGAAAGCAACGTATAGGTCTCGATTCCTATTTTGACGAAGGTTTAAAAAACTCTTGTTTTGTCAAAACGACACCTAATGAAAATCTCACAGCTTTTGACAAATTAAAATCAAACCTTTCTCACAAAAAATAAAAAAATAAAGCTTTCTCGTATAGGCCGAAAGACATTCTAAAGCATTCTCAAATTAAAACATGACTTTTCATAAAAACCAAATGGTTTTTTCATGCAAACTTACCACAACATTCACATAGGCACACACGCGCGCACACATACATTTTAAGAATTAAAGGATAGGAAAAGCATCAAGATTGCGGTAACCGTATTTCACGAAAGTCAGGGGGTGCCTAACATCTTTCCCTCGCTTAAGCCAGCCCCCGAACTCTATGAATCTCGATTTGTAGGCCAATTAATTCGGAGTCACATATGAGCCAGCGATTTACGAAAACGAAGCTCGGATGAGTTGGTACATCCATTTCAAATATACCAACTGGCGACTCTGGTCTATTGGCTCATCATAAAAAATGATCTTTTAAAACCCCGTCGACATTTGTGCCGACCCTTTCCAAAAAAATCATCTAATAAAAAGGCTAAAATTGGAAAGGGTAATAGTTAGCATAGAAGCGATTTTCCCGGCGTCAACATCTATGACACAACACCAGCGTCTGTTCCATTATGACACAACACAGTGTCTATTTTATTATGACACAACACTAGTGTCTGTTTTATTATTTTGACGGTCCTATAATTTTCAGACTAAATCTTTTGAGCTTATAATTCTAAGGTCAACTTCCTCATATCCCATAACTAGAGTATTCCCTATCATCTGATCAGGAAGTCTCTTGTCTTCATCCTTAAACGACTATACATGTTTTGGTTTGATATCAACTTATATCTACTATACCCCAACCAGTATTTTAACTGACACCAACTTGTGTTCGTTTAATATCAAATTGCATTACCTTGACACCAACTTGTGTCAATTTGATACCAACTTGTATCACGTAATGTTGACACCAACTTGTGTCGGATACCAACTTGCATCAACCTGACACCAACTTGTGTTGGACTCTTGCATTGACACCAACTTGTGTCAGATACCAACTTGTATCATATACTTGAGTCAACATCAGTTGAGTCTGCTATTTACTTTGACATCTTTTATGTCGATTTAATAAATCATTACAACATTTGTCTAGCCGAATCAAGTAGCTTAGACATATACCAATAATTTGAACACCAATCGAAACATTTATCTAGCCACTTTTAATTGGCATTGACTTTCCTTTAACTGGTTTAAAATTCTGAAAATCATTTTATGACGTCATGATACCGCACTGTATTTACAGTCCGTTGAGGATTCCGTCATTTTGTGACTTTGTCATACTACATCATACCATAGTGGGTTGACCATACTATGATCACATCCAACACTAGGTTAATCTGCATTGATGACTCCATCATCTGTCATTCTACACCAGGTTATATGATGCATTGATGACTATTTAAAAATACATTTTGATATTTTAAATCATTTTTGTCTAGCCGAAACAAATAGCGTAGACTCTTCTTTAAACAGTTCAAAACCAAAAATCATTTTTGGTGTTATCATGCTGCAACAGGTAACGATGTGTTAGTGGTTCGAAGCCCACTTCTACACACTCGTCACTCCGTTTTGAGGATAACAAAATTTTCATTTTTATTTTTAAAGGCACATTAGTGCGAATTTAGCTTGATGTCAAAAATTTCGAAGTCTAGCATAGCTAGAAGATTTGGAATATCCATGCTTCCACCATCAACTTCAATTCTTCTAATGATCCATTGCCTAATAATTCTATCTATTTCTATCATCCTTAAAGCTTACTATACTAAAATCCTCAATTCTCCATCCACAACCTTTCTATACTCCAGTACAGTTCATCAAACATACCACACGTTATGAGTTCAGGAACTTACCACAATCGTATGGGTTTAGGAACTCATCCTAGTCAGACCAAAATCATCCATTCGCTGAGGGGTTCCACCATACGATTATGAGTCACGAACTTACCATACGTATGAGTTTAAAGAACTCACACTTAATCTTAATATTCTCTAACTATCAAATATAAATATGAGAAAAGAATCACCTTCTCGTCATACGTATATCGATAGCGCGACACCAATATTTCAATGATTATCAATATAGGAAGCTAAGTGGTTATCGAACCAACTCGACCACTAATCAATATAGGAAGCTGAGCGGTTATTAAACTATGGACAAATCCCATCCCATACTAGGATTTGTTCAACTCAACCACTATATTAATATAGGAAGCTAAGTGGTTTTCAAACCAAGCATAAATTCCCGTCCCATACCAGGAATCGTACAACTCAGCCACTAACATGAGTCCTCAATTTAAATCCCACATAATTCTAACTTTCCCTTTACTCAATACAAAATTCATTTAATTCGTATATCAACATTAATTACTCTTTCATGAGTTTACATAGTACCATTTCATAGTACAACTTTCATACAACAATTCTGCTATAACATTTTCAATCATTCGATTGATCATCTATCATTCCATGTCTTAATCAGATCACGTTGTGATCTTTCTTATAATCGTGTTATATTACGATTCTTTTCTATCTTATGATCGTTTTGTTTTACGATCTTCTTAACTTTCACTTTAATCATATATTATGATTTTGTTTAAGCTTTTCATATTTACTACTAGAGTCAGGTAACTCCAGATTCTTATCTTTATAACTTTTCAAGATTCTTCTTTGAATCTTATTTATCTTTTCCTTTACTTAATAATGAATTTCCAAAAATTCATCTTTTAACGCTTAAACTCTATTTGAGTTTATTCCTTATCGTCATCCCTACGGTTATAGCCTAAAGTACCCCTACCTAAGGTTGATAACCTATAGCTCTGATACCAACTTGTGAGCACCCCCAAACTTGAGTCCCTTGAACCTTGGATCTGGTGCGTCACGATACATCATATTTACAACTACTACGGAAGATATAAACATAAATTGTTTATACAATAAACTTTGCTACATATCCCAAGGTCTATAACCTTAACATAATACATATTTACCTTTAGATTCACAAAAGGTTTACACAATTAACTTACATCAAATAACTAATTTAGTTATCATGCATAACCATCTAATCTTGTCCTTTGCTTTTGTACTGTCTTTCCTCGAACATTCGCCTTAGATCTGAAATTTGTTATCATGATATAGCAAGGGTGAGCAACTACTTTGCTCAGCAAGTTTAAATATAATAAGGATATATTATGATTGAAAGAATGAGTAAGCTTTAGAGTTTTTCAACAATATAATAATTGTGAAAGAGCATGAATCAAAATTTCAATGATTGAATGATTGAATTCAATAACGCATGGTGTCAATAATGACCATGAACAAATTTAACTGAACCTTAAGGTAATGAAGGTGATCAGCCTTTCATACCTGATGAACATATGTAACATGCACTAAGTGCGAATCAATAAATTTAAGGAGGTGGAATAATTATAAAGAATTAAACCACTAGCATGCTTGAAATATAACAACTCAAGTTTGAGTTAAGAGGAACTTGCTCAAGAATAGGAAACTTGCTCAATATAAAAGTTGAGTAAGATGGAACTTGCCTGCACCATCGATTAGTGCTACACAATCTAATTTAACCTCTTATGAAAGACCTATCAGTTATAAGATTGACCTTTTAATTAGCATATCATATATCACCTTATAATATCACTTCTTTATCAATAGATTATCTAACATTTAACCACATAACTAAATATTAGATATTATCTTAGCACCATACGCATTCATAATTTTAAAGCTAGCACACATCGAGTCTTTAACAGTGTTCAATATAGTCTGCTGAATGGTTTCCCACAAACAACCAACAAACTAGTTTCCATCTCGTCTTCACGGTTTTCACAGTGAGTTAGATCGGTTGCTAGTTCGTATATACCTCCGCTCCCTGAAGGAATTGTTTAGCCCAGCTACTATACATCAACTATTAAAGAACACGACTGCACTACTACTTTATCGTAAACCTTATGACTTAACACTAAGTCTTTCATTTTATAAAATCTTCTTTATAATCCATTGAGCCTGAATGCCTAATCCAGTAAGTTGGATTATCTACACATACTAATCCAGTAATCTGGATTCAAACTAGCATACAATCCAGCACCCTGGATTCAAACTATCCTATAATCCAGCAACCTGGATTCATTAATTCAACAAACTGTTTTTCTAATCCAGCACATTGGATTCAAACTAACCTACAATTCAGTAAGCTAGATTCACTAATTCAGCAAACCATATTCATTAATTCAGCAAACTATATTCATCAATTCAGCAAACTATATTCATTAATTCAGCAAACTGTTTTCATTAATTCAGCAAACCGAATACCACAATCCAGCAAGCCGAAATATGAATACAGCAAACCGTATTGGAAGCTGCATTCAAAAATGACTTATCCTCTCTTAAAAGTCAATTTTTATTTTCTTCAAATCTTGCCACACATATGTACATATATTCCATACACAAAAATACTTTCCTTATGAAAGTTTTCAATTTCCTTTAACATTTTTCAAACGCCCGTTTTAACTTTCGAAACTAAGAAAAATGATCACTATCTTGCACAACTCCGATGATATCAAATTTTTGGTAGCATCTTATACATATTAACAAGTACTCCCAGTTAAAATTTCGTGGCCATCGGACTTATAGAACTCCAATTTTAGCCATTTTTGTCGAAACACTCTACGTTTTTATTTTAGCCGTAGATTCTTCGTTACAAGTCGGAATGCGGCGATTTTTGGCCAGGAGCTACATAACGTCCTATATTTTCAGTGGCAAAAAGCCCTGAATTTATTGCACTTGTTAAGTGGTCAAAACAGTGCACACAAGCAAGGGGTCAGCGGGTTTGGTCCGTTTTCCCGATTTGAAGTCTTTTGCCATAAACTCCATAACTTTCATTCTACGAGGCCAAAAATTCTCAAATTTTTACACGACTCGTATAACATATCATATTATCACTCTAAAGTTTTTTGGAATTTTTAGAGCATAATTATTGGACGAAAATACCCCTGGATGGGACTGCCCTGTAGCAGCCCCTTTTTCCCCTTTGAATCACGTGGACTGTTTTGGTACAAACAGTCCCTACAAATTTTGTACACATTATTTTTGACTTCTACCACTTGGATTTAACACTTAACTTAGATATCTAGTACCACTCTTTGATGGATCGTAAAAAGAGTTTACGGATCTCAAGTTATGAACTTACAAAGTATAAAACAATTAGGGTTTTCTAATTGTTTTTCCAAACATAGTTTTGTTTCTTTTCTTTTCTTAACCATCTAAATATATCAATACCCAAGTTGAGCACAACCAAGCATAAAACATTATCTAGCATATAGATTAAGGGTTTTATACCCTAAGATCATAACTTCACATCGTATAAAAAAAATCAAATCAAACAAAAGAAATAGTTAGAGTTTAAAGGTTTTATACCTTTCTTCCTTCTTGGTTCATTCTTCTTCTTTTCATTCTTCTATGGCTTCCATGGGTACTCCTCCCTCTCTTCTCCTCTCTCATGGTCGGAATCCCCCTTTTCTATTTCTCTCTCTTTCGTTAGTTTTCTTTCTTGGGAAGTGAGAGAAATAAAAAATAAAATAAAGTAAAGTGTTTTAATTGTGTATACATATAATACCTGTATCTATACATCATCTCCCAACAAATCTTCTCTCTCTTCCTTATCTTATCTCATCTTATCCCTTTATACTAGAAATCTTGGATAAGAATATGAGGGTCAAATAGCTTGGTGACGCATGGCTTTGTGTGTAAGTAACTAATAATTATAGCACATGTCAATTTCTCCCTCCTTTCTCCATCCGGATACTACTTCCTTTAATGTCCAATTTTTGCTTTTATTTTTAATGCCAAATTTGCTTAATAATGTGACACCCCCAAATCCGGGTACTTCAACTCTATAGATTTGGTGTTCACTGTACCATACATTCAAGACTAACTACCCATGATAAAGATAATATAATTAAACTGAATGAAACATCTTCCCACAAAAAAAGGGTTACATCTCAAATCTCTTAAATAAACAAATCCCAGGTTATCTAACCTCTATTACATCAGTGCGGAATCAAAACATAATTTTAAATAAGTCTTGTTACAAATAAACATCAAATGTATAACAGGTCTCTTGCTACTTCGGCATCTTGCCCTTGCCTTTACTCGTGGACGACTCATCCGATTTCTCAGTCTTAGCTGCAATGTTTTAGTTCAAGAGTGAACAAACAATTGCCCACAAGCATAATAATGATAACAATTGAATAATTAACGAAATAGATTTCAACTGAGGTATTATAGTTTTCTGAATTCAATCAATAACCAATCGAGATATGAAAGCTTAATAGGATACTTGGCTCAAGAACTGATTATAGAATTCAAGGTTTAAAATTGTATCTAAGGGTCACAAGACCTCGAACTATATCCTAGGTTAACAAGTATTTCTACCGTAACCTTTAACAGTCTTATAGACTATGGACCATCCATCTCGTATTAAGGGGGATCAGCCCTTTGTAACTATTCACTGAAAAGTTCTTTTGTGATTAATGTTGAAATCTATATTATCTGGAAAGTCGTTGAACGCTAAGAATTGTGGAGAGTACTTATAATTTCTATAGAGATAGAAACTGGGGTTTTGTCAACACCCATCTCTTTGAACAAATATTATTCCTTTGTGGATCACCTCTAGAGGCCAAACACTTGGGTGGCTAATGTTGATCAAAGGAAAGAATTTAATCAGTGGAATTTAAGGAGAATGCGAAGAAATTGGAGGTGAACTTGTTCCTGAGGAAGCTAAAATTCTACAAGGGTATAATTCTTATTCTCCATCTCTTTCATTTAATTAATAATTGTGCATAAAGAAAGATCATGGTGATGGTTTATATAAAAATTTTAAAATCTGATTTTATCGCGCTTCCGCTTAATTTATGTAATTTGATTGCATGGTCGCGTTATATACAAACCTAACAGTGGTATTAGAACATGCAATATAATTGTTTTAACAATTATATTGCATGTTTGAATTATTAATTGTTTTGATTGTGTATATACATTGATATGTGTTTAGAACAATTTAATTGAGCATAACTGTTTGTGTGAAATTATTTTATTTTCTTTTTATTAAAAAAAAATTAAAACAAAAAAACGTTGGTCAAAGTCAATGGTCAAACGCTGACTGGTCAACTGATGACGTGGCACTGGCTGCTGATATGGCACTGACTGGTCAACTGTTAACTGCTGACGTGGCGTTGACTGGTAAATTGTTGATTGATGACATGGCGCTGACTTGGCAACCTTTAAAAAGGAAATAATTAATTTGGGGCTAGAAGGTTTTGAATCCTTGACCTATTGGTCATATGTTGGAAGTCTTACCACTATACCAGAATCACTTTTGATTATAAATCAGAATGTTTAATATAAACTATATAATTCTGGATTTGAAGTTTGACTTAAAGGCTTGTTTGATTATTTCTTTTAAAGGTTTATGATCAAGTATTGACCTAATTTTTTTATTTTTTATAAATTAAAATAAAGAAGTTTATTTTGATTTGGAATTTGATTAAAAAATAAAAGAATTTATTTTTATTCAAAATTGGATAAATTAAAATAAAACAGTTTATTTTGATTTAGAATAGGATTAAAATAAAGAACTTTATTTTAATTGAAATTGGATTTCATGATAACTAATTAGAGTTAGAATTGGATTCCATGATAACTAATTGGAGTTGAAATTGGATTCTATACTGACTAATATTGCCCATTAAATGATATCAATGCATATATGGAATGGTTTTATTATTTATGAGATGAATGTTATTTATTGATGCATATGGACATATGTATGATAATAAATGTGATTGATTATGGACTATTGACTAATGTGTGATTGGAATTATTTTAGAGGATGTTTGAATGAATGGTTTTATAAGTGGGGTCTATGTTCCTCATCTTCTCTAGTTTTTCTTAATGTAAATTTTATCTCCCTCCTATGTACTTCTCCTTGACTGCTGATCAAGGTTTCTATTTATTTTAAATAGTTCATGTAATATGATTAATTAGAATTATTTTGAAGAATTAGAGACAAAGGAGCAAGGAGCGCTTGAAGACCCGTTTGTAATGAAGCCCGGGATTTAAATGTAATAGTTATATTTAAATTTAATTCGTGCACCCTAGGTTTGACCTTTTGGTTCACTTGGTGGCTCTAATGAACCAAACTAGAATAAAAGTCCATAATCAATCCGAGTAGAATATAGTATTCTATATGTGCATGCTTACTATATATATTATATATTATTCAACACGCTTCGCATGTTAAATAATATGACGCGTATTATATATATATATGTGTGTGTGTGTGTGTGTGTGTGTGTGCATACGCTAAACAAGATGAGATAAATAATAACAAACCCCTTAAAAAAATCATATTAAGTCCTAAGCGTTGATGAGTGGGTTTTACATCTACGAATTGAGTACGTTTGGCTTGATAATTTGTGAGTTCTTAAGTATTTTAAGTTAGTATTAGGTATTTATAGTGTTTTTATGTTATTTTGTAGGAAGAAGCAAGGAAACGCAATCCGAACATCTTTTGGAGTATAATAAGCAAGCAAACGCAAGAAGGGAAGATTGCAGGGCTTTTAACACTAGGTTGGATGTATGTTCTTGGTTTGGAACTTGGATTTGTAGAGCTACTCCTTAGATTTCCGGAACATCTTGAATCATCACAATCGGAGTTCGGATGAGAAAGTAATGATCATTTTACCAACGGACGTTGAACCTCAAAGTTTGGACTTGCCATTTGCATTGCACTCACTTCAAGCCCAATTTCGACTTTGATCCAATCTGAATCTCTCAATTCTCAAAGAATGAAAGTTGTAGATCTCGTCGAGAACTTCGATTTGATATGTGGCAGGCCCCGTAATTCCTCCCGGATCAAAAGTTATGACCATTTTACCAACAGATGTCCAAGCAAAATTTGGTCGGGCGCGGCCGCGCCGGTTCCTAGTGTATTTTGGGCGCTGCCGCGCTGGTCTGCAGAGTGAAAACATGATTTCTGGCACTTGGGTGCGGTCGCGCTGCTTCCTAGGCCAAATATGGGCGCAGCTGCGCTGCGTCGGGTTATTAAAAAACTTATTTTTGACCCAACTTGAATGAAACAAGGATTGTAACTTCTAATTGGTTTAGGACTTTAACTAGAACCTATAAATACATGATGTGAGGTATAGAATAGGAGGAATTTTGCTACTTTTTGCTAACCCTAGTTTGGGAGAAAGAGAAGGAGGCTTGAAGCAATTGCAAGAGCACAAAGGATTCATCACAAGAGCTGAAGGAGAGACTCAAGGATTGCGTCTACAGATTCTATTATCTTCTCTACCTTTTATTTTGTATTCTTGAATGCTTTATCAATTGTGGATTAAGGATTTTAATTCAATCATGAACTAATTTCTTTTTAAGATTACAATGGAACTTATTGCGTAGCTTTTATTGATATGCTTCCTTGTTAATTATTGTTGATTATTATTGGATTGTCTATTATGATTTGTGATTAATTGCTTAATTGGCTGATCAACAATTACCGTGATAATCTTTATGAACTCGAGAGATGGATTATTGATTTAGACCTAATCGTAATAATATGTGATTGTGTTTTCTGCATATGATGGAATTCATAATTTGTGTTTAGGATAGAGATATATACCTATACGCCACATGTAATCTGAAATAGAACATGTGCTTTAAAATCATTTTTAATTGTAATTCACATAGAGATATATTGAATTAGTTAACTAGGGTGTTCATCTTAATTCTATCTTTTGTGGATTTAAGTTGATTCGTTTATGATACATCGAGAGATGGTTATAAATATTGATGAGTTCTTGATTAACAATTCGGAATAATCAACATAACTTAACAGGAAGTGTATTAATTCAAATGAAACATTAAGGAAAATTGTAATCTTAAGCCTTTTTATCTGAATTCAATTTTTGGTAGTTAGTAATTAGTTAGTTTAGTACTTTATTTTCAAAATTTAAAATCTTTTATCGAATTGTTTAAATAAAATTAATTTGATTATGAGTTAGTACTTGGTAATTATTATTAAATAATTCTCTGTGGGTTCGACACTCCCTTATCACTTTATTCCTTGTTGACCGTGTACACTTGCACGTATTTATTGATTGCTAAATCGATAAACAAGCGTTCAAAGGTATTTGGAATATCGAACATTGCCTTCTAGCATGGTAAATCGATAGAGTATTAAATATTTAATATGAGTTTGTTGTGCACACACAAGGCGAGTATTAAATATTTAAGAAGCTGTTTTATCACATTTGATGCTTATTAAGGAATTGAACATTACTGCTTTGTTGTGCACACATAAGGTTTTTTCTTCACATATATGGAAGTGCTAGGTTGGACTTAACTTAGATTATTTTAGTTCGGATGTGCACACACTTGACCATTATAATCTAAGAGGCAAAATACAAGGAGTTACACAAGGTTATATACATTTGAAATGGGATCCTTATTTTCACTAGCAAATCTTTAATTAGATTTGCCGAACTATATATTGAGGGTAATATAGTTTGATGAAAATAGTGGGAGATACCAATTTAAATAAAGACCTAATTTATTTTAGTAATTAATAAAATGAATTTATGTTAAAATGTTGTTAAATTACAAATTCATTTAACAGAATTTTACAATGTCTAATTTACTATAACTGCGGAGCATATTAGATGCTAATTAACTGGACCAAATAACACGAACTAGTTAAGGAATTTAAGAATAGTTCTCAAGGCTGAAAAGCTATCTTATATCTTTAATACGCATATCCCTACAATGGTTGCAAACAATGCCTCTGAGGAAGAGATTGTTACTTTTAGAAAGTGGCAAGATGATGCACAGTTGGCTCAATGTATTAGCTCACAACCATGAGCAACGAGCTTCAGCGTCAGCATAAAACTATGGATGCTCCTACTGTACTCCTGCACCTTCAAGGAGTTGAATGGTGAAGAAAGTAGGACTGCTAGATATTAGATATCTAAGGAGCTCTTCCAATCTAGAATAATCGATGGCACTACAGTATAGACAAATATCCTCAAAAATAGTCAATCTGATTGAACAATTGGAATAACTGGATTTTATAATGGAGGGAGAGTTGATCCAAGATTTGATCTTGCAATCACTTCCGGACTCTTTCTCATAATTTGTTGTGAATTTCTACATGAATAAGCTATATGTTAGCCTGCCGAGTTGCTTAAACATGTTGAAAATTGTAAAGAGTCACTTTCCAATCAAGAAAGACTAAGTCTTACTGGTAGATAATTCTTCCACGAAGCGGAAAAGGGCCAAAGGATCTTCTTAAAAGAAGAACAATTCAAAGAAGGTATAAGGAAAGACAATAACTAAGGACACTAAGAACAAAGCTGATCCTGATAGCAAAGGAATTTACTACCATTGCAACAAGCCAGGACATTGGAAGAGGAACTGCAAGCAGTATCTTGCGGACCAAAAGAAGCTTGGAGAAGTTTTGACTTCCGATCTAGGTTTGTTCATGATTGAAATTAATTTTTCTGAAAGTTAAAATTCTACTTGGGTATTGGATACCGGTTGTGGTTCTCACATATGTAACAATATGCAAGGACTAAGTAGAAGTAAAAAGCTGAACAAGGATGAAGTCATCTTACGTGTGGAGAATGGAGCAATGGTTGCTACATTAGCCGTAGGAACTTATAGTTTAGCGTTGCCTACGGGCAAGTCTATTAAGTTAATAAGTTGTTATTATGTTCTAGTTCTCTTTAGTAACGTTATTACTTTCGTTGTTGGATAAGGAAGGTTCTACTATTATATTTAAGAACAATTGATGTTCTATTTATAATGATAATACTTTGCTTGAAACTGGAAGATTACTTGATGGACTTTGTAAACTTGACTTACATGAAAAATAATTTTGCAAATTGAACAAACTAGTAAAAGAAAAAGATATGATCATTCAAAGAGTTGAATATGTGTATTTGATGAAATACAAGTCTGAATCATTTGAAAGGTTCAAAGAATTCAGAAGTGAAATAAATTAACAAAGTATTAAGATTCTTTGATCAGATCGAGGAATGAATACTTGTACAATGAGTTTCTAGATCATCTCAATATGGTATTTTCTCATAATGGACACTTCATGATACAACATAATTGATTGGTGTATCTAAAAGGAGAAATTATACCTTGTTGGACATGATGCGGTCTATAATGATTTTTACCGACATTCTAGTATCCATCTAGGATTATGCCCTAGAAACGGCTGCATATCTACAAAATAAGGTAACCTCAAAATCCGGCCCCAAGACTATATAAAAGTTATGGATAGGGAGGATTCCTAGTCTTAAGTATCTTAAGATAAGGGGTTGTCTAGCTTATGTGAAAAATATAACGATCGGGAATTTTAATTTCCTTGTAACCCGAGTTTATGTGTGAATAAAGTGAATTTTTTTTTATTTATATTATTATGTGTTATGTGCTTAAAGGTGGTGTTACAACCCAGAATATGTGTATGTGTTGAATTTTATGTGTTGTTGTGTCGTTAGGGTGAATATATTGATTTCGCGAAAAATTACAAAATCACTATTCACGAGGCACATTTACCGAGGCGCTATTCACGCCATAATATTTTTGCGTCTTTTTCGACCTTAATAAATTTCAGTAATACACGTGTGCGAAGAGATAATTTTTCCAAGTGTCAGATTTTCATTTTGAGCCCATTCGTGTTTTATTCAGTATCCAAAATGCATAATATGACTGTTCCGAATAAACGGATGAATCCCATAATTATTATTTTTATGCATCCCAATATTTTATGGGAGTACCCATTTTAATGTTAGGTAGAGTTATTTACCAAATTGGGTACAAAAGTGGGAGTATTCGGGTATATTTTTGTGTATTTGGGTATTTATTTTGGCTTGTTACTCCAAGAGGGAACCAACCTAAACCCTTGGACCAATCAAATACAAGGAAGGAGAGCATGGTCGGCAGCATGCTGCTCTTTGCAAGGCTCAATGCCTTAATTTTCCAAATTTGCTGAACATGTTTGGGTTGCTCCCTTCATCCTCCCGAAGCCCTCCAAGCTACCATTCCATTCAAACTTCTTCTCTCCCATTCCTTCCCTAAACCAACTGCAGATAAAGAGAGATTGAGAGTGAGAGAGCTGTAGAGAGAGAGAGCATTGAAGAAGAAGTAGAAGAACAAGAAAAGAAGACAAAAAAGAACACGGAAGAAAAAGAAACGGAGTGGACAGGAGAAGGGAGGAGGAACTCAATCCAATCGAGCCTAGAAATTTTCTTAGCACCTAGAGAGGATTTACAAGGTAAACAATCAACTAAAAATCCATTCATTATTGATTTTGTTAGAATTTTCGAGTTCTATGTGTTATTGAGCTCAAACCGTGGGTTTGAACATTTCTTGCAATTGTTGTTGTAATTGTTGGTTGTGGTCGGTTTTTATTGTTACCAAGACATCTTCTAAGCTATTAATAACCTCAAAGTGGAACAAAATTAATGAATGATCCGAACTTTGGCATAAAGGATAAAACTTTAGACTTTTCGGACAAAATGACTTTTGGACGATTTAGAGGACTGTAAAGCCTTGATTGAGTAATTGTTTGGTTTAATTGATGTTGTAATATTGTAGTTGAAAGTAGTATGCACACAAGCCAATCATATTTGATATGATGTAGCATATACTTTGTAATCTTATTCGTTTGTTAAAGGCATTTTACTTTATTTACATGATGCTGTTATATTGAATATGATAAACCTATAGTTTTGAGCAATGCTTTTAGAATCATGATGGTGATCATGCTAATGAGATCTAAATTCTAGATATCTCACAAACTAAAATCGTTCCTAATCGATGGATTACTAAAAAGGGGATTAGTGAATCCGGATAGATTAGTACATACGTTGCTTGCTCTTATGAAGAGGATGATTGATCTCATAATCATTTGTGTGAAGACACTAAAGCAAGTATGTAGGTGCTTATTGGAGAATAAGTTCACTGAACGTGGCTCGCTAAGGAATACCTAATGGAGTTTTACTCGCCTGTCAATAGGAATTCCTCTAGTGATAGTAGTACAAGTGATCCTTGGACTTGAGATCATCATAGTATCTTGTGTATGATGAGTTATACTTTGACATGTCTCTTAAGACCTTTAGGGTATATCAAAGGGTATGATTGGGTATAATAAGTTGTACATGGAGATAGGTGAATGGTCAACAAAGAATCTACCACTTCTGGTAAAGGGAGAGAATGTCCTATGTGATTCGATAAATGACGACTCAGAAGTCTTTGGCCAAAGCAGAATGAAATTAGAAAGGAGTTTCTAATTTACATTATTAGAGTTGTGCATTTGAGAATCGAAATACATATAATTAAATAAAATAAGACTTGACAGTAATTCCATGTCTTATATTTAATTGGGACATTGTATGGTAGAAGGATTGAATTGTACGGTAACTATTCACTGAACGGTTCTTTTGTGATTAATGTTGAAATCTATATTATCTGAAAAGTCGTTGATCGCTAAGGGGGCTTACCCTTATTGTAGAATAAATATTATTTATTTAAATAAATTAAATAGTTTAATTTATTTATTTAAATAAGATTAGAATTGTTCTAATTGATTTATTCACAACCGGTTTAATATGGAGAACCTAAAGGGTCACACCGCAAAAGAAAAATATTTATTTAAGAAGTAAATGACATAATTGTAATAATGAGTTAAATGTATTTAATTTAGTCTATGGAGATAGAATAAATTAAATAGCTTAATATTTATTATTTAATATTTTAGAAATATTAAATATAAATTAATAAGAGGAGTCTTATTATTATTACTATTACTATTACTATTATTTAATTCCTAATAGGGATTGGGAATTAATTAATAGAAGTACTCTCATATGAATTCCTAATTGGATTAGGAGTTTAATTTAATTAAAGTAGTTTAATTAGAATAGAAACCCTAATCCTAAATAGTTTAGGAGGGTTCCCTATATCTATAAATAAGAGGAGTCTTATCATGATTTAGGGTTAGACAGTTACACACTCTTCCATATGAATTGGAGAGAGAGAGAGTACTTGCAATTTCTATAGAGATAGAAACTAGGGTTTTGCCAACACCCATCTTCTTGAACAACTATTATTCCTTGGTGGATCACCTATAGATGCCAAACACTTGGGTGGCTAACGTTGATCAAAGGAAGAAATTTAATCGGTGGAATTCAAGGAGAACGCGAAGGAATTGGAGGTGAACTTGTACATGAGGAAGCTAGAATTCTACAAGGGTATAATTCTTATTCTCCATCTCTTTCGTTTAATTAATAATTTTGCATAAAGAAAGATCATGGTGATGGTTTGTATAAAATTTTAAAATCTGATTTTATCACGCTTCCGCTTTATTTATGTAATTTGATTGTATGTTCGCGTTATACAAACCTAACAGTGGTATCAGAGCCTAACCTTGTGCTAATTATCGATTATTATGATTCCATGTATATATGGGTATGCGATTGGATCGATTTTCTGGGCAAAAGAAAAAAATTTCGAAGTCTGCTACGCGGCGCGGCCGCACCGCTTCCAGTTCATTTTGGAGCGCGGCCGCGCCCGAACCCAGAAATCGTTTCTGGGGTACAGCGCGGTCGCGCCGCTCCTAGTTCATTTTGGAGCGCGGACGCGCCGGTCTGCAGATTTTGAATTTTTTTTTTATTTTGATTTTATTTATTTTCAATTAAGATAAAAGGTTTATTTTGAATTGAAATATAATTAAAATTAAAAGTTTTATTTTAACTTGAAATGAGATTCCACGTTAACTAGAATAAAGGAGTTTATTCTATTTAGGAATAGGATTCCATGTTTCCTAGAATAAAGGAGTTTATTCACATATGGAATAGGATTCCATGTTTCCTTAAAAATAAAGATGTTTAGTTTGATAAGGAATATGATTCAACATATTTTATTTTCCAACAATTTTAAGTTAAAATAAAAGAGTTTGTTTTGAACTTGAAATTGGATTCCATGTTAATTGAAATAAAAGAGTTTATTTTGATTTGGAATTTGATTAAAAATAAAGGAGTTTATTTTTATTCAAAATTGGATAAAATAAAATAAATAAGTTTATTATGATTTAAATTTTGATTAAAATAAAAGAGTTTATTTTGTTTCAAAAATTGGATTTCTGTAAACTTTTAATTGCCCATTAAATGATATCAATACATATATGGAATGGTTTTATTATTCATGAGATGAATATTATTTATTGATACATATAGAGATATGTATGATAATAAATAGGGATTGATTATGGACTACTAACCAATGTGTGATTGGATTTATTTTAGTGGATGCTTAAATGAATGGGTTTTTATAAATGAGCTCTGCGTACCTCGTCTTCTCTAGTTTTTCTAGATGTAAATTCTATCTTCCTCCTATGTACCTCCCCTTGACTGCTGATCAAGGTTTCTATTTATTGTAAATAGTTTATGTAATAAGTTTAGTTAGAATTACTTGAAGAATTGGAGACAAAAGAGCAAGGAGCGCTTGAAGACCCGTTTGTAATGGAGCCCGGGTTTAAATATAATAGTTATATTTAAATTTAATTCTTGCACCCTAGGTTTGACCTTTTGGTTCACTTGGTGGCTCTAGTGAACCAAACTAGAATAAAAGTCCATAATCAATTCGGGTAGAATATAGTATTCTATATGTGCATGCTTACTCTATATATATATATATATATATATATATATATATATATATATATATATATATATATTATATTATCCAACATGCTTCGCATGTAAAAATAATATGACGCGTATTTTATATATATATGTGCATGCGCGCTAAACAAGATGAGACTAATAATAACAAACCCCTCAAAGTAATTATATTAAGTCCTAAGCGTTCAAAGATATTTGGAATATCGAACGTCGCCTTCTAGCATGGCAAAGCGATAGAGTATTAAATATTTAATATGAGTTTGTTGTGTTACACAAGGCAAGTATTAAATATTTAAGATGTTGCTTTATCACATTTGATGCTTATACATAGACTAAACGATACTGTTTTGTTGTGTCACATAAGGATAGTGTTTTTCTTTCGAATATATGGAAGTGCTAGGTTGGACTTAACTTAGATAATTTTGATTCGGATATGTCACACTTGATCAAAATAATCTAAGAGGCAAAATACAAGGAGTTACATAGTGATGTAATTGACAATAGTTGTCTACCTATTTATTTATATATAGTTTGTTGTGTCACACAAGGCTATATACATTTGAAATGGGATCCTTATTCTCACTAGCAAATCTTTAATTAGATTTGCCGAACTATATAATGAGGGTAATATGGTTTGATGAAAATAGTGGGAGATACTAATTTAAAATAAAGACCTAATTTATTTTGGTAATTAATTAAATGAATGTATGCTAAAATGTTGTTAAATTACAAATTCATTTACAGAATTTTACAAATGTCTAATTTACTATCACTGCGGAGCATATTAATGCTAATACCGAACCAAATTAAACAGACTGGTTAAGAAATTTGAGAATAGTTCTCAAGGCTGAAAAGCTATCTTATGTCCTTAATATGCTTATCCCTGCAATGGTTGCAGACAATGCCTCTAAGGAAGAGATTGCTACTTTTAGAAAGTAGTAAGATGATGCACAGTTGGCTCAAATGCATCATACTCGCATCCATGAGTAACGAGCTTCAGCGTCAACATGAAACTATGGATGCTCCTACTATACTCCTGCACCTTCAAGGAGTTGAAGGGTGAGGAAAGTAGGACTATTAGATATCAGATATCTAAGGAGCTCTTCCGATCTAGAATGACCGATGGCACTACAGTATAGACAAATGTCCTAAAATGATCAATATGATTAAATAATTGGGATAACTGGGTTTTAATGGATGGAGAGTTGATCCAAGATTTGATCTTGCAATCACTTTTGGACTCTTTCTCACAAATTGTTGTGAATTTCCACATGAGCAAGCTATATGTCAGCCTGCCTGAGTTGCTTAAACATGTTGAAAACTGGAAAGAGTCACTTTCCAACCAAGAAAGACCAAGTCTTAGTGGTAGATGATTCTTCCAGGAAGCGTTCTTCCAGGAAGCGGAAGAGGGCCAAAGGATATTCTTAAAAGAAGAACAATTCAAAGAAGGTAAATGAAAAGGCAAAAATAAAGGACAATAAGAACAAGACTGATGCAGATAGCAAAGGAGTTTGCTGCCACTGCAATAAGCCTGGACACTGGGAAGGAAACTGTAAGGAGCATCTTGCAGAGGCTAACCAGAAGAAGCTTAGTGAAGCTTCGGTTACACATATAGGTTTGTTCATGATTGAAATAAATTTTTCTGTAAGTTAAGGTTCTACTTAGGTATTGGATACCGGCTATAGTTCTCACATATGCAATCTAATGCAGAGACTAAGCAGAAGTAGAAAGCTAAACAAAGAGTAAGTAATCTTACGCGTGGAGAACGGAGCAATGATTGCTACATTAGCCGTAGGAACTTATAGTTTAGCATTGCCTACGGGCAAGTCTATTAAGTTAATAAAGTTGTTATTATGTTCCAGTTCTCTTTAGAAATATTATTACTTGCGTTGTTGGACAAGGAAGTTTTTGGTATTATATTTAAGAACAATTGTTGTTCTATTTATAATGATAATGTTTTGTATGAAACTGAAATATCACTTGATAGACTTTGTAAACTTGACTTACATGAAAAATAATTTTGCAAATTGAACAAACTAGTAAAAGAAAAAGGAGATGATCATTCAAAGAGTTGAATATGTGTATTTGATGAAATACAAGTCTGAATCATTTGAAAGGTTCAAAGAATTCAGAAGTGAAACAAATTGACAAAGTATTAAGATTCTTTGATCAGATCGAGGAAAGAATACTTGTGCAATGAGTTTCTAGATCATCTCAAAATGGTATTTTCTCATAATGGACACCTCCTAATACGCAATAATTGATTGGTGTATCTAAAAGGAGAAATTGTACCTTGTTGGACATGGTGCAGTCCATAATGATTTTTACTGACATTCTAGTATCCATCTAGGGTTATGCCCTAGAAACGGCTGCATATCTACTAAATAAGGTAACCTCAAAAATCTGGCCCCAAGACTCCATAAAGGTTATGGATAGGGAGGATTCCTAGTCTTAAGTATGTTAAGATAAGGGGTTGTCCAGCTTATGTGAAAAAGGTTTCAAAGATAGGTTTGAGACAAAATCTGACAAGTGCAGATTTGTGGGATATCCTAAAGAAAGTTTAGGGTATTATTACTATAATCCTACACGCTGCCTTCTTAGATAAAGGTGTTTATCATTGAAGGAGCTAGTGGGAGGGTAATAGATCTTGAAGGAGTTCAAGAACCACAAAGCACTTTAAGTCGAACCGAGGAACCTGCAGATAAACCTATTGTACCACAACCGAATTGTAAATCTGGAAGAGTACTGATGAGTAGGCTTTAACCTACGCGTTTGATATGTCTTTTGGCTCATCCTTTACTTGTTTTTAAGTGTTTGGTAGCTTTTTACTTGTTTTGTATTGGTTTTGTAGGTCATGGCTAGATGCAGGGATGAAAAGGAGAAAAATGGCTGGGTGCAGGGCATTCTCGCCGGGGCGAGAATTTGTGTGTTATATTTCTCGCCGGGGCGGGAGTTCACCGGGGCGAGAACTTATGCTTTGAATTTCTCGCCGGGGCGAGGAAGCGGCAGATAGAAATCCTGATTTTGCTGGAATGCTGTTATGTTGGAAAGATAGAAGTGATCAAGGACTCTTGCTATTAAACTTATTGAGGGACAAAAGGAGACTATAAATAGAAGATCAAGACTTGGATTTAGAGACACAGACTTATTCAGAGATTGAATTCCAGAACTGAGCAAGGAGATTAGAGTACAAGTCAAGCATCGCGAGAAGTTCAGATTGGAGAGTTAGAGATTATACTGAGTTTTCTTTAAATCTTTATCCTCTGATTTGTAATTAATTATGATGTCTTATTTTGATATTCTAGTCTTTATTGTCAGTATGAACTAAATTCTAAATTAAGGCTACAATTGAACCAGTTATAATTATGAGTTGATTATCTATTTCATTTCAATTGTTCAAATTGATGGAAGTTGTCTATCTTATTTTATGCTTATTGATTAATTGTTTGGCCGACAATTAGCGGGTTACTTTAGATGAATTCGGGAGATGAAATCTAGGGTTAGAACTGGATAAGATAGCATGTATTCTCAATTATTTGCATGTGTTGAATAATTGGATTTGTGGAGTAAATAGGAATATTGCTTGCTGCATGTAGCAATTAGAAATTGGAACTTAATGAATTTAATCTTTTAACTTTGCATAGGAATATAGTAGAGTTATTTGGATTAGATAGATTTATTTGATCACTTGGAAAAGGGCTTATAAATGCAATTGAATTTTTGTAAACAACTCCATTGAAGTGAATGATTGGAAGACATAGATAGATTGGTTTTTGATAAATAACTGGGGATATTGTAGTCTTAATCATCTTAAATCTGAATTTCAACCTTTGAATTAATTGTCAGTGTTAGTATTTATTTAATTATTCTTAGTCAAAAATCCCAATTTGTGATTGTTTAATAGAATAGGCATAATTTAGATTGGTAATTGGAGATTAAAAACATAGTAATTCCTGTGGGTTCGACACTCTTTCTTATCACTTTATTACTTGTTGATCGTGTATACTTGCACGTAATTGTCGATTGTGAAATCGGGCAACAACTTTTTGGCGCCGTTGCCGGGGATTATTTGTGTTTATAATTTTTAATATCAGTTTAGTTAAGTCTGTTTTAGTTAAGCAAACTTATTTTTTCTTTTGTTTCTTGTTCAGGTGACTTTTGATTCGTTTATGCAAACGCGATCAAAACAACCGGAACTCGTGCAGTGTGAGGATAATCTTGAGAACAAGCTTCGTCAGTTGAGAAAATTCTGTCAGGAAACACTTGAGAAAGAGAAAATGGCTAACGAAGAACAGAAATCATTGAGGGAATATGCTATGCCTAAGATAGACGAGATCAAATCGAGTATCACGAGACCAGTCATCACCGCTAATTCCTTCGAAATTAAGCCAGGAACAATTCATATGCTTCAAAATGCGGTACAATTTGGGGGTTTAGTCAACGATGATCCAAATGAACACTTGGTTAGTTTCCTGGAGATTTGTGATACCTTCAAATATCCCAATGTGACAAATGATGCAGTGAGATTACGTATATTTCTGTTCACATTGAGAGATAAGGCAAAGAGCTGGTTGTACTCACTTCCACCAGGGTCCATCACAACGTGGGATGATTTAGCTCAGAAATTCCTAGCAAAATTTTTCCTGCCAGCTAAGTCGGCTAAGTTAAGAAACGAGATTTCTACATTTTGGCAACAGCATGGAGAGTCACTATACGAGGCTTGGGAAAGGTTCAAGGAGTTATTAAGAAAATGTCCACATCATGGGCTACCCAAGTGGCTACAAGTGCAGACATTCTACAATGGGTTGAATAATGACACTCGAATATGCATTGATGCAGCTGCAGGAGGAGCACTTATGGATAAAAAGTTTGATGAAGCTTACACTTTGTTAGAGACTATGGCTGCAAATTATTATCAATGGCCGACTTCCAGACTGAATCAACAAAAGGTAGCTGGAGTTTTGGAAGTAGATACGGTTACAGCACTAACAACTCAGATGGCAGCCATGTCTAAGAAGATTGAAGCTTTGTCTAAAGCGAAAGTCCAACAAGTAGCCTATGTGTGTGAGCTTTGTGCAGGAGCGCATCCGACGGAGTATTGTGCCATTAATCCGGAATCGGTACAGTTCATGGGGAGTTATAACAGACAGCAACAGCCATATCAGAATGCATATAATCAGGGGTGGAAGAATCATTCGGGTTTCTCATGGAGCAATAACACTCAGGTTCAAAATCCAGCTCCTAGAACTCAGAATCCCCCAGGTTTTCAGAACCAAGCTCCACAACATGCAGAAAAAAAGCCGAATTTAGAAGAATCGTTGGCAAGGTTTATCACAGCATCTGAGAAAAGAATGAATGATTAAGATAAGTTGCTAACTCAGGTAGATTTAAATGTGAAGAGCCAGGCAGTGTCAATTAGGAACTTGGAAAATCAGCTAGGATAGTTGCCTCAAGTCTTGAATACTCGACCACAAGGAGCACTTCCAAGCGATACAGAGGTTAACCCAAGAACGGAAGGAAAGGAACATTGCAAGGCTGTTACCTTAAGAAGTGGTAAAGTGTTGCCAGATGCAGTTAAAGGAAATTCTAAACCAAAAATAGTTGTGGAGAATGAGGATGAGGAAGCCCCGGTGAAAAGTAAGGTGACTGAATCAGAAAAGGTGAAGGATACAGGTTCGGAGGTAAAGTCAAAGGAACTCAAGCCAGATAGAGTAGTACCTCCTGTACCATTCCCTCAAAGATTGCAGAAAGCCAAGCTAGACAAGCAATTTTCCAGATTTTTGGATGTTTTCAAGAAACTACACATTAATATACCATTTGCAGAAGCCCTGGAACAGATGCCCAGTTATGCAAAGTTTATGAAGGATGTTTTGTCAAAGAAAAGGAAATTGGGTGAATTCAAAACGGTAGCACTTACCGAGGAGTGCAGTGCAATTTTGTAAAACAAGTTGCCACCTAAACTAAAGGATCCAGGAAGCTTCACTATCCCTTGTGTAATTGGTAACCAGTTCTCGGGAATGGCATTGTGTGACTTAGGAGCTAGTACCAATTTAATGCCATTATCAGTTTACACTCAGCTTGGGCTAAAGGCACCAAAACCAACGAACATCAGCTTGCAGTTGGCAGACAGATCAGTGACATATCCAAGGGGTATTGTGGAAGATATTTTGGTTAAAGTTGATAAATTCATCTTCCCGGCTGATTTCATTATTTTGGATTACGAAGAGGATAAGGAGATTCCCATAATTCTAGGTCGTCCATTCTTAGCAACAGGGAGAACGTTGATAGATGTACAAAAAGGTGAATTAACAATGAGAGTTCAAGATCAGGAAGTCACCTTTAATGTATTTAAATCGATGAAATTCCCTAAGGAGGGCGAGGAATGCTTATGGATAGACCTGCTTGATGAAATCGTGAATAAACAAACCAGGGCAATTATTATTGAAGATCCATTAGAAGCTGCTCTGGTTGGGATAGAGACTCTTGATAATCCATATGAGTGGGATTATGTCAAGGTTCTAGACTCATTACCTATTCCTCGGAAATTCAGCAGGCAATTTGATGTACTTGACCGGCCGAACGAAGGAGAAAAGAGGTCCAAACCGTCAGTGGAAGAGCCACCTGTGCTTGAGCTTAAACCTCTTCCATCTCATTTACGGTATGCTTACTTGGGAGACTCGAACACTACCAGTAATAGTTTCTGCGCATTTGAATGAATCTCAAGAAGAAAAACTATTAAGGGTTTTGCGTGAGTATAAAACATCAATTGGGTGGACAATAGCAGATATCAAGGGAATCAGTCCGTCGTTTTGCATGCATAAAATTCTGCTTGAAGAAGGAGCAAAACCGGTCATTGAGCAACAACGAAGATTGAATTCGATTATGAAAGACGTGGTGAAGAAGGAGATTATTAAGTGGTTAGACGCCGGTATTATCTATCCAATTTCAGATAGTGCTTGGGTAAGTCCCGTTCAATGTGTACCTAAGAAAGGAGGAATGACAGTGGTTGAGAACGAAAACAATGAACTCATTCCTACAAGAACGGTTACAGGTTGAAGAGTGTGCATGGATTACCGCAAGTTGAATAAAGCTACGCGCAAGGATCACTTTCTTTTGCCATTTATTGATCAGATGTTGGATAGGTTGTCCAGTCATCAGTTCTATTGCCTTCTCGATGGATACTCAGGATATAACCAGATAGTGATAGCTCCGAAAGATCAAGAGAAAATAACTTTTACATGTTCGTATGGAACGTTTGCATTCCGGAGAATGTCTTTCGGGTTATGTAATGCACCGGCTACATTCCAGCGATGCATGATGGCTATCTTCTCGGATATGGTTGAGCAGAATTTGGAGGTATTTATGGATGACTTCTCTGTATTCGGTGATAGTTTTGACTTGTGTCTTAATAATCTCATCTTAGTACTGAAGCGTTGTGTGGAGACGAATCTGGTGCTTAATTGGGAAAAGTGCCACTTTATGGTGCGAGAAGGGATTATTTTGGGGCACAAAGTATCCGACACAGGTCTAGAGGTGGATAGGGCAAAGATTGAAACCATTGAAAAGCTACCTCTGCCGACATCTGTAAAAGGTATTAGAAATTTTCTCGGACATGCAGGATTCTACCGTCGATTCATCAAGGATTTCTCAAAAATTTCAAAACCATTGTGTTCACTCCTTGAAAAAGATGTTCCCTTTAAGATGGATCAAGCTCGCATCGAAGCCTTTGAAGTGCTGAAAAAGAAGTTAATCACAGCCCTGATCATAGTTGCTCCTGATTGGACTTTGCCTTTTGAGTTGATGTGTGACGCAAGTGATTATGCAGTAGGAGCTGTGCTGGGTCAGCGAAGGGATAAGGTTTTTCACACCATCTACTACTCAAGTAAGACACTCACAGAAGCTCAATTGAATTATACTACTACAGAGAAGGAGTTGCTTGCAGTAGTATTTGCCTTTGACAAGTTTTGAGCATATCTGATTGGAACTAAGGTGATTGTCTACACTGATCATGCAGCTATCAAATACTTGATTGCAAAGAAGGATGCTAAACCTAGGTTGATTCGATGGGTCCTCTTGTTGCAAGAATTTGACTTGGAGATTCGAGATAGGAAAGGTACGGAGAATCAAGTGGTTGATCATCTTTCAAGGTTAGAGAATGCCGACATGCAGAAAAAGAATGATGTGGTAATCAATGAGTCATTTTCAGATGAACAATTGTTTGGTATCAACACCGAAGTCCCTTGGTATGCTAATTATGTGAACTTTCTAGTCAGTAATGTTCTTCCGCAAGATTTCACTTCTCAGCAAAGAAAGAAATTTCTCCATGATGTCAAGCAATACCTTTGGGATGAGCCATTCCTCTTCAATACTTGTGCGGATCAGATGATAAGACGTTGTGTGCCACAGGTAGAAATGGAGAGCATCTTGACTCATTGTCATTCGTCAGACTATGGAGGCCATTATGGAGGAGAAAGAACTGCAGCCAAGGTCTTACAGTCGGGATTTTTCTGGCCTTCGTTGTTCAAGGAGGCCCATCTCTTTGTGCTTAAGTGTGATAGATGTCAACGGGTTGGAAATATCTCGAAGCGGCATGAAATACCTCTCAACACCATCCTTGAGGTTGAACTATTTGATATTTGGGGTATCGACTTTATGGGGCCATTTCCGTCATCGTTCAGCAAACAATACATACTTTTGGCAGTGGATTACGTGTCAAAATGGGTCAAAGCACTTGCATTACCCACCAATGATGACAAAGTGGTTCTACGGTTCCTGCACAAGAATATCTTTACTAGATTCAGTACACTAAGATCCATAATCAGTGACGAAGGTACTCATTTTTGTAACAAGCAGTTCACTAAGTTGTTAGCTAAGTACGGAGTCAAACACCGGATTGCTACAGCTTATCATCCCCAAACGAATGGCCAAGCAGAGGTATCGAATCGGGAAATTAAGCAAATTCTGAAGAAAGTGGTAAACCCGACTCGTAAGGACTGGGCAATGAAACTAGACGATGCTTTATGGGCGTATCGCACTGCTTATAAAAATCCCATCGGAATGTCGCCGTATCGTATGGTTTATGGGAAAGCTTGTCATTTACCGGTCGAACTTGAGCATAAGGCCTATTGGGCAATTCAAAAGTTGAACCTAGATCTTCAAGCCGTTGGTGAGAAAAGGTTGCTCCAATTGAACGAGATGGAGGAGTTTCGCCATCATGCCTATGAGAATGCCAAGCTGTACAAAGAAAAAGTCAAAAGGTGGCATGACAAACGGATTGTAGATCGAAAGTTTGAACCGGGACAAGCTGTGTTGTTCTTCAATTCCAGGCTGCGGTTATTTCCTGGGAAGCTGAAGTCTAGATGGTCAGGCCCTTTCATTATTATTGCTGTAGGATCTCATGGGGCAATTGAAGTCGAAGAGCCGGATTCAAAGCGCACATTCAAAGTCAACGGTCAGCGACTCAAACATTATTGGGGAGGCGATGTGGATCGACAAGTATCAGTGATTCACCTTTCTGTTCCCGATCAAGCTGAAGCCTAATACTGCTGAGAAAGTCGGGCTGACGACTATAAATCAAGCACTTGATGGGAGGCAACCCAATCATGATATTTTATTTCTTTCATAGAATTAGTTTCATTAATATTTTTTTTAGGAGTAGTTTATGTGTTTTTGTTGAATTTGGTCTCCAATCTTCCGTGTTTAACTCATTTATGTGGTGTTTATTGAAACAGGGATACAATCTATGGGAATGATTTAGAAGGAGGAAATATGTTCATTGGGATGGTACAAGAGAGGACAACAGGATCAAGAGGAAAAAGCAGAAAAATTTTCAAGTCTGAGGATTCTCGCCCCGGCGAGAAAATTGCACTAAGGTTTCTCGCCCCGACGAGAACCTCTCTGTTGAAGCGCGCCCCGGCCTGGAATTTTCTCGCCCCAGCCCCAACCTCTCTGCCACTTCTCGCCCCGGCGAGGTTCACAAGCCTATTTTCTCACCCCGGCGAGAATTGCGGAATGCAGTTTTTAAAATCCGATTCTAATTAGATGTTTAACATTCCAACTCCCATGCAACTTCTCCAAAACACTACTTCTCCTTTTCTAAGACCGACCCAACCCAAATTCCTCCTATTTCTCTTCGAATTTCCTTCCAATTACTTTCCATACTTGAAATCCTACGCAAACCCTAATTCATACCACTATAAAAACAAACCCTAGCCTCTGTCCATTCCACCTCTCATTCATTAAAAGGAATAATCTGTGGTTTGCAAGGTTTCTATTTGCTTTATTGTTGCATGCAAGTATTCTAGGGTTTACTCCTCAGATCTTTTCCATTGGATTGTGTTTCTATCACTTCGGAGTTAGAAAAGTTGGAGTTTGGGGGGAATTGTGCTTGCATAATAGATTATAGTGTTTGGGTTGTTTGTCAAAAGATCTAGCATGGCTCCAAAGAGGCAACGTGGTGAAGGATCATCGTCTACTCCATCCAGGGCCTTTGATAGAAGAAAGTTTGTCAGTGCAGAGGCAGCTATCAGATATGAAACGTATACATCGGGTAAAGCTCTAACTCCCGAGCGTGGTCTCACGCCTGACGAGGTGGTTGATGGGGAGATGATGCATCAGATAGTCGAGAGGGGATGGTAGACATTCACTGCCCATCCGGAGCCTGCATGTATAGCTATAGTCAAGGAGTTTTACGCTAATGCAGAGGACACGACTATATGCGAAGTTACAGTCCGAGGGAAGACAATGTCTTTTAGTGCCCAAATAATCAATGAGTATTACAACTTGAGGCCGGATTTACGTTGCAGATACACTCGATTCCTTGAGGAGGGGCCCAATATGGAGAAGGTAGTTACTGACTTATGTAGGCCTGGGACGACATGGATATCTAGAGGGTTTGCACCTATGTTTCATAGCAAGGACTTGAGTCGGTATGGTAAGGTATGGTATGCCTTCCTTTCGGCTAAACTGATGCCATCACAGCACGTGAATGATGTTCCCAAGGAGAAGGCGTTGTTACTATATTCTATTATGACAGGGATTGAGATAAATATGGGTCAGTTGATTGAGGCATCGATTCGCCGCACTATACGGACTTTGCATAGTCAGGGTGGTTTGCCTCACCCTTCGTTGATATGTGGTTTGTGTCTTCGTGCGGGAGTTCGTTGGGGAGCTGAGGAGGCTTTGCAGCAGCCCTTACTACTTTTGGATTACCGTTTGATTGCACGTTATAAGGAATGGGAAGGCGGTGAATCTCATCCTCGTGGTATGGGTTACATAGTTCATTCTCCTCCCGTCGAAGAAGCACATGAGTCCGATGATGATGAGGGAGAGGGTCCTTCAGCAGGTCCTTCCACTTCTACTGGGCTAAGGAAAGCCAAGTTCAGCCTCCAGTTTCGAGAGTTGCAGCGTCTTATTGATTCTCATCATAAGACCATATTGAGGCAGAACCAGCGATTGGCAGATCGGCAGGAGCATATGTATGCGTACCATCAGAGTTGCACCCAAACCATGGCGAACATGTACTCCAATATGCAGCCGATGATGGATCCTGTTCAGTTTCCCGCAGCCCAGCCATTGCCAGTTTTTCCACCACCGTCCCCAAATGACGATGATGAGTTCGAGCTTACTGCTTGAACTGCTAGAGGAGTCCTCTATTCTTAACTTTCTTTATTTTTCGCACAATGAGGACATTGTTTCGTTTGAGTTTGGGGGTGTGTTTGCATATTTGCATGTTTAGCTCATTTGAATTTGTAGTTTTAGTTGCATGAGTGTCATTGTAGTTATATTTATGAAAAAAAAACTTCAAAAATCCAAAAAATTAGTAGCATAGGATCGTATGATATTGCATTTAGAGGTATTCAAGCAATGTATTGATGGAAGTCATTTAGGGATGGCCAATGATGAAATTTGATTAGTTCTATTATAGTTTAACGGGATGGATACTTATTGCTAAATCTGGAGTTTAACTGTTGTAGTTGTGGTTATTTGAGACCTTTGGTTTTTACTTGTTCACGAATGTGTATTAAAGTAATTAGGAGTTGGTTCTTCTTTGGTGTATTACATGCTCATATGTAGATATAGACTGTTATCACTTGTTGGATCTAAAAAAAAAAGAAAGAAAACTGAAAAAAGATGAAATTTTTTTTTTGAATAAATACTGCTTCGATGTCTGTTTAAGTGCAAGAAAACGTGGAATTAATGAATATAGACAGATAAGAGCAGGTCTTGACTAAGTTTGTCTTTGTGGCCGGTGTCATTTGAATGAGTATACCCTTAGGAGATGTTTTTACACTCAGCGCCCTAAAATCATCTGGTTTGGGAGTCGTTGGTTGAATGTTCGCTACACGGGTGGCACTGAATAGCCTAATAAAGATGAACATTGCACTAGTCAGGATATATGACGAGATGGAGCGTAAAACGCACTCGTTGAAGAAAAAGAGGGAAAAAATGAGAAGGCAAGTGAATAGCAGTTGAGCTTAAAAGTAAACTCTGTGAACTTGTCTCTTTTTGAGCATTGTGATACCTAGAGTTGGATTCATACTCTGATTGGTTTAATATATGTTGCATACTTATGGAAGGGTTAAGAGTGATTCATAATTACTAATCGTTGGCTTTTGGATGGTGTGAGGTTGAAATTCTGTTGAACTGGTAGTTATTGATTTCTGAGGCCGGATTTTTATGATGTCTATTGATTAATTGCTTGAGTATGGTTAGTCATGCATGTGGATTCATGTAGTAGCTAGTTTAGTTGTGGTTTTGCTTTGTTTTGTGTTTTGCTTGAGGGCAAGCAAAGTTTTGAGTTTGGGGGTATTTGATGAGTAGGTTTTAACCTACGCGTTTGATATGTCTTTTGGCTCATCCTTTACTTGTTTTTAAGTGTTTGGTAGCTTTTTACTTGTTTTGCATTGGTTTTGTAGGTCATGGCTGGATGCAGGGATGAAAAGGAGAAAATTGGCTGGGTGCAGGGCATTCTCGCCGGGGCGAGAATTTGTGTGTTATATTTCTCGCCGGGGCGGGAGTTCGCCGGGGCGGGAGTTCGCCGGGGCGAGAACTTATGCTTTGAATTTCTCGCCGGGGCGAGGAAGCGGCAGATGGAAATCCTGATTTTGCTGGAATGCTGTTATGTTGGAAAGATAGAAGTGATCAAGGACTCTTGCTATTAAACTTATTGAGGGACAAAAAGAGACTATAAATAGAAGATCAAGACTTGGATTTAGAGACACAGACTTATTCAGAGATTGAATTCCAGAGCTGAGCAAGGAGATTGGAGTATAAGTCAAGCATCGTGAGAAGTTCAGATTGGAGAGTTAGAGATTATACTGAGTTTTCTTTAAATCTTTATCCTCTGATTTGTAATTAATTATGATGTCTTATTTTGATATTCTAGTCTTTATTGTCAGTATGAACTAAATTCTTAATTAAGGCTACAATTGAACCAGTTATAATTATGAGTTGATTATCTATTTCATTTCAATTGTTCAAATTGATGGAAGTTGTCTATCTTATTTTATGCTTATTGATTAATTGTTTGGCCGACAATTAGCGGGTTACTTTAGATGAATTCGGGAGATGAAATCTAGGGTTAGAACTGGATAAGATAGCATGTATTCTCAATTATTTGCATGTGTTGAATAATTGGATTTGTGGAGTAAATAGGAATATTGCTTGCTGCATGTAACAATTGGAAATTGGAACTTAATGAATTTAATCTTTTAACTTTGCATAGGAATATAGTAGAGTTATTTGGATTAGATAGATTTATTTGATCACTTGGAAAAGGGCTTATAAATGCAATTGAATTTCTGTTAACAACTCCATTGAAGTGAATGATTGGAAGACATAGATAGATTGGTTTTTGATAAATAACTGGGGATATTGTAGTCTTAATCATCTTAAATCTGAATTTCAACCTTTGAATTAATTGTCAGTGTTAGTATTTATTTAATTATTCTTAATCAAAAATCCCAATTTGTGATTGTTTAATAGAATAGGCATAATTTAGATTGGTAATTGGAGATTAAAAACATAGTAATTCCTGTGGGTTCGACACTCTTTCTTATCACTTTATTACTTGTTGATCGTGTATACTTGCACATAATTGTCGATTGTGAAATCGGGCAACAAGTACCGAAGATACCTGGGAGGTATGGATTCATCATAGAGGATGATGATGAGGTACACATCATAGAGGATGATGATCCAGTTATATACGATGAGGCTATGAGTAGAAGACACTCAGAGAAATGGCAGATGGCTATGAAATTCGAAATGGACTCCATGTATGAGAACCAAGTATAGACTCTGGTTACTCCACAAAAGGGCATAGTGCCTAGAGTGTGAATATGGGTCTTTAAGAGAAAGACTGGGGCAAATGGCAAGGTGGAGACCTATAAGACCAGACCTGTTTAAAAGGTTTTTTAAGTCAAGGAGTTGACTGTGATAAAACCTTATTTCCGGGTAATGCTCAAGTCCATTTGGATTTTGCTTGTGATTGCAACTTATTATAAAAGCTAGCAAAATGGATGTGGAGACACCCTTCCTCAATGAAGACTTGAGGAGAATGTATGTATGATACAACCAGAGAAATTTGTTTCAAAGGATGAAACAAATCGTGTTTTAAGCTATAATGATCCATTGATGGATTAAAGCAAGCTTCTCAAAGATGGAACATTCGTTTTGATGAGACAATCAAAAGAGTTTGATTTTATCAAAAACGAGAATGAACCTAGTGTGTACAAAAGGGTCAGTGGGAGCACTGTGACATTCCTAGTATTATATGTTGATATACTACTGATAAGGAATAACACACCAATGCTACAATCAGTAAAGATAAAATTGTCTAAACATTCCTCCATGAATGAATTGGGAGGAGCATCCTATAAATTGGGGATATAAATCTATATAGATAGATTTAAAAGGATGTTCGGCTTGACCCAAGGAACGTATATTCATTTGATGCTAAAGGCGTTTAGCATGGCAAACTCCAAGAGAGGTCTCATGATGATGAGCCATGGAGTGTATCTCTCTAAAATTTTCTCCAATTAAAAGAGAGATCGCATGAGTTACTATCATGTATGCAGTGAATATACAAGGCCTGATGTTGATTAGTCATATTCTGGAGATGATCACTGTAAGACAGTGATAAACATCTTTAAGTACTTAACCGGTACTGAAGATATGATTATGATTCATGGTAGGTCTGAATTAAAACTAAAGGACTAAACAGACTCAAGTTTTTCAGACTGACCAAGACGATAACAAATCCACTTTAAGGTAAATCGTTACCTTGAAAGGTGGTGCAGTGAATTGGAAAAGTTCCAAACAGCAAAGAGTTGTTGGTTTAGTGACAAAGACAAAGTATATAGCTGTAAATGAAGCTGCAAGTTTGATTGTTTGGATGAAAAGTTCATTACAGAACTAGGATTAGTTCATAAGTCTCATCTTGGATTCAAACATATGTTGCGACACTGTCATTTGATTAGTGGAATCATTGAAAGAGGAAAAGTCACTATAGAGATAGTGGACTCTCGAGAACAACATTGCATATCCATCTACTGAAGCTTTATCCAACAGCAGGATGATCGTCACTTAGAGAAGAAGGGTATTAGATACCATAGTGATTGGCTTTAGTGCAAGTGAGAGATTGAAAGTAGTATGCACACAAGCCAATCATATTTGATATGATGTAGCATATACTTTGTAATCTTATTCGTTTGTTAAAGGCATTTTACTTTATCTATATGATGCTGTTATATTGAATATGATAAACCCATAGTTTTGAGCAATGCTTTTAGAATCATGATGGTGATCATGCTAATGATATCTAAATTCTAGATAGCTCACAAACTAAAATCGTTCCTAATCGATGGATTACTAAAAAGGGGATTAGTGAATCCGGATAGATTAGTACATACGTTGCTTGCTCTTATGAAGAGGATGATTGATCTCATAATTATTTGTGTGAAGACACTAAAGTAAGTATGTAGGTACTTATTAGAGAATAAGTTCACTGAACGTGGCTCGCTAAGGAATACCTAATGGAGTTTTACTCGCCTGTCAATAGGAATTCCTCTAGTGATAGTAGTACAAGTGATCCTTGGACTTGAGATCATCATAGTATCTTGTGTATGATGAGTTATACTTTGACATGTCCCTTAAGACCTTTAGGGTATATCAAAGGGTATGATTGGGTATAATAAGTTGTACATGGAGATAGGTGAATGGTCAACAAAGAATCTACCACTTCTGGTAAAAGGAGAGAATGTCCTATGTGATTCGATAAATGACGACTCAGAAGTCTTTGGCCAAAGCAGAATGAAATTAGAAAGGAGTTTCTAATTTACATTATCAGAGTTGTGCATTTGAGAATCGAAATACATATAATTAAATAATATAAGACTTGACAGTAATTCCATGTCTTATATTTAATTGGGACATTGTATGGTAGAAGGATTGAATTGTACGGTAACTATTCACTGAAAGGTTCTTTTGTGATTAATGTTGAAATCTATATTATCTAGAAAGTCGTTGATCGCTAAGGGGGCTTACCCTTATTGTAGAATAAATATTATTTATTTAAATGAATTAAATAGTTTAATTTATTTATTTAAATAAGATTAGAATTGTTCTAATTGATTTATTCACAACCGGTTTAATATGGAGAACCTAAAGGGTCACACCGCAAAAGAAAAATATTTATTTAAGAAGTAAATGGCATAATTGTAATAATGAGTTAAGTGTATTTAATTTAGTCTATGGAGATAGAATAAATTAAATAGCTTAATATTTATTATTTAATATTTTAGAAATATTAAATATAAATTAATAAGAGGAGTCTTATTATTATTATTACTATTACTATTATTTAATTCCTAATAGGGACTAGGAATTAATTAATAGAAGTACTTTCACATGAATTCCTAATTGGATTAGGAGTTTAATTTAATTAAAGTAGTTTAATTAGAATAGAAACCCTAATCCTAAATAGTTTAGGAGGGTTCCCTATATCTATAAATAAGAGGAGTCTTATCATGATTTAGGGTTAGACAGTTACACACTCTTCCATATGAATTGGGGAGAGAGAGAGAGTACTTGCAATTTCTATAGAAATAGAAACTAGGGTTTTACCAACACTCATCTTCTTGAACAACTATTATTCCTTGGTGGATCACCTCTAGAGGCCAAACACTTGGGTGGCTAACGTTGATCAAAGGAAGAAATTTAATCGGTGGAATTCAAGGAGAACGCGAAGGAATTGGAAGTGAACTTGTACCTGAGGAAGCTAGAATTATACAAGGGTATAATTCTTATTCTCCATCTCTTTCGTTTAATTAATAATTGTACATAAAGAAAGATCATGGTGATGGTTTGTATAACTTTTAAAATCTGATTTTATCACGCTTCTGCTTTATTTATGTAATTTGATTGCATGTTCGCATTATACAAACCTAACAGTAGTTCCATGGATTATCTTCATAACCCAGTTGGAATGGAGTTAAAAGGAGTTTAAACGAAGATTGGGTATTGATTTTGGTGAAGAACACCAAGAACACGAAAATAGAGTTTTTATTTTGTACTTTGGCTCACAAATTGGTCATGTTAATGTTCATGGGTAATTCTAAATTTTTGATATTTTGTAGCCTTATGAATTAGGAGTCCATAGAGTCCAAAATGGACCAATTTGCATGTGTATAGAAAGACTTATGAAGGTTGGAGTCGAAGGAGGTCGAGGTCGCGAACTGGGCAAAAGCCCAGAATCCGGCCACTGGATGGTTGACGCTGGCACGCCAACAACTCACGCCGCAGCGTCAGGCCTATCTAGGGAATGAACGGGGGCTCACGCCGCAGTGTGACCTCCAAGCATTGAGCGTGGCGCCACAGCGATGCCATGTGGCAGGAGACAGCAAGGGACTCACGTCGCAGCATGGGATCCAATTACTAAGTCTCACGCCGCAGCGTGAGGCCTGTTAGGGAAAGACCGGGACTCACGCCGTAGTGTGAGATCCAATCACTAGTCTTGGCGCCGCAGCGCCAATGCCGTGTCCGGCCTGGGTCGGGTTGGTCAGACCGGGTCGGGTCGGACCCAGTGAACTTTTTCAGCAGGTCCAACACTTATATTTTTGTACAAATGATTAAACAAGTCAGTTATTTATATCCTGTTAAGCCTTAATTGCTTAATTATAGGCTAAGAGTCAATCAATTTGGTGTTGTCTTAAGGCGTAAATTGAGTAACCCGGTTGCAACTTACATTTGGCTTCCAAGGGGCGCTGCCCCCTCAGTCGCTCACGCACCGGGGAGCGAGACCCTCGACTGGGTAGTCGTAGTGGCAATTAATGTGTTTTAATGATGTAACGTCTGTTTTAAACCTAATCCTTATGTGACTAATTGTTATATGAATATGTATTTACATGTGTAGGATATTAAGGAGCAGGTGTTGTAATAGTATAGCAGACGCACCAGGCAAGTTTCTAAACCTTATGCACTATTTTTATTTCGTGCAAACAGGTATATGTTATGCAAGTTTCCTAACGCTTGTCTAACCCTTGTGTTAGGCAAGTTTCCTTACCCTAACTCAATTTAATATTGGGCAGATTTTCTTGATCGTACAACTTTTATTTATTGTGCGAGTTATTTATTGATTGGGCAATCATTCTATATTATTGCAAGTTCCTTACTCAACTATTTTTATTTGAGCAAGTTTCCTATCTTATATAAATTTTGTATATTGTTGCAAGTATTACTCCATTAAGCGAGTTTCTTATCTTATTCAAGATATTCTGGACAGGTTCCTTTACTTCAACCATTGTCATATTGCAAGTACTCTTAGAATGAACTGATAATCGTTCACGTTACCTAGCTATGCTTCAATGCATGTTATTAAAGCTTTCAAGTTCTATATTCCATGAACTTAATAAGATAGATGTCAAAGCCAATTGTTTCGACTAGACGTATGTTTAATCATCATTGTTGTTAAGTAAAGCTATCTGATCAAATTGTTTGGTTTGGATTCCTATGTAAAGCTGAGATAAACAACCCTCATAACAGGGAAAACAGTATGTATGTCGGGGAACCGACACGCGTGCGAACAGTATGTAAAAGAGGTTATGTATAACACCGGGTACATTAGGCTGATCACCTATTGTATTAGTATGTTGAGCTATCAGATGAATTTCTGGTGATTCTAGTAAAAGTTCAGTGTCATGATGACTACTCAGTATAGAATATTTCCTCCATTTGGGAACATTGAAATCATTCGGTCCATAGAGGCCCTATAATCATGTTAAAGAGATCATTCGTAGAAATTGTGCAAGTTCTTGAGCTATCTTTTATTCTCTTGATTCTTGTAAGCTATAAAGTATTCATGTGATGATTCACGATTATTATTATTAACTTGCTGAGCAAATTTGTTGCTCACCCTTACTTTCCTTAAAACATTTCAGTTAGTGGAGCTCGTGGTGAAAGCTCAGGGAAGGATAAAGGCAAAGGCAAAGCTATAGATTAGCTTTGTACCATTAAGATTACCATTTTGATCATGTATTAAGACTCGTTGACTCTTGTGATGTACTAAGACTTAATTACCCTTATGTATTGTAGTACTCTTGGTTTTGAGACTTGGGACAGGATTATTTATGTTATATCAATATAAATATTCCTTTATTTCTGCTGTAAAGTATCGATAGTATGATGCATGTATTAGATAGTGACGAACCAGGTCTGCGGTTTAGGTGACCCGGATTTGGGGACATCACAGGTTGGTATCAAAGCCTTAGGTTATAAACCTTTAGAGAGAGGTCTTTAGGCTATAACCTTAGGAAGTGTATAGAGGATAAGAGTAGATAAAACTCATGTAGACTTTTGGGGCGATCTTAGATAGACGCGTCATAGAGAGTTGTGAAAGGTATTTTCATTCCTTACAATGAAGCTATATTTCTTTACGAGTTGCTAATAGAGTGTGTCGCTCTGTGGTCTGCTTGTAGTACTCATGATAGATATTCTTGTAGTATATGAGATGATGACATTAAGCTTTCTTACGTTTAGCAGAAAATGCGGCCCAGATGCAACATACCACCCCCAGCAACACCTGAGGGATAAGTTAACAATGAAGGAGGTCCGACAGACCCCATGTAGTGGTTAGCGGTATACTGGAGAGAATGGAAAGGAGAAATACGGGACCCGTGAATCCCAACCCACCGCAGCAGCCATAACAAGTTTTAAAGACTTCAAAAGCGTAAGACCCCCAGAGTTCAAGGGATCGACTGATCCGATTGAAGCCCAATCTTAGGTGAAGGAAATGGAGAAGGCTTTTGTTATCGCACGCGTGGGGGTTGACCAGAAAACGGTATTCGCCACCTATATGATGAAAGGAGAAGCAAATTATTGGTGGGAGGCTAACCAACAGCGAGCAGGTGAAGGAATGATACCGTGGGATAGGTTCAAGGAATTATTTTTCGAGAATTATTTTCCAAAGAGCATGAAAAGGCAAATGGTAGTGAAATTCTTGGAGCTGAAGTAAGGAGACATGACGGTGGCTCAGTACGCTACCAAATTCAATGAACTTGCACGTTTTGCACTGCTTCAAGTAAGTACTGAAGAGCTGAAGGCGCAATGGTTTGAGGAAGGGCTGAAACTGTGGTTGTATAACAAAGTAGCCGTTCTTCAGATTGAAACCTTTAGTACACTACTGGAAAAAGCCATCATCACTGAAGGAGGGATTGAGACCCTGAATCAACACAAGAAGAATAAGAAGAGTGGAGAAGACTATCGTGGTGGTGGCAGTAGCGGTGGAAGCAATTCAGGAAAGAGAAAATGGGACGGTGGTAACAGCAACAAGACCAACACTAATCAGACGGGGAATAATCAGGGAGGATTTAAGAAGAGGATTGAAGCGTGTTCCAAATGTGGGAAAAATCACAAGGAAGAGTGCTGGAAAGTGCGCAATATCTGTTACAATTGCGGCCAGGAGGGGCATATGGCACCAAACTACACAAATCCAAATAAGAACCATGGATGTTATTCTTGTGGATCAACGGAACATCAAATCAAAGACTGCCCGAAGAAAGGAAGCAGTGGTGGAAATGGCAACCGAGGAGGAGGGAACAAACTGATGATTGGAGGACCGACTCTGCCGAACCGAACCCTTGCCCAAACATTCAACATGACTGTCCAGGATGTAGTGATTGCTAAGGACGTGGTGTCAGGTATTATCCCAATCAATAATATAAATGCATGCGTATTATTTGATTCGGGTGCTATCCATTCTTTTGTGTCTGAAGATTTTGATAAACGGTTAAATTTACCCCAAGAACGGTTAGAAAATCCTTTGAGTATAGAAATTGCGAATAATGAGGTAATTCCTGTAGAGTTTATTCTTCGTAATTGTTGTACTGAGATTAAGGGATGTAATTTTCGCGTGGATTTGATCCCAATAAGGTTGGGAGAGTTCAATGTAATATTGGGAATGGATTGGTTGTGTGACCATGCGGCAGTGATTGACTGTCAGAAGAAAAGTGAGAACCTTCGGACCCCGAACTAGTCGAGGGTAGTATTTTATGGTAGCACATCGCTGAGACATTCGTGTTGTCTTACGATGATACAGGCCAGGAAGTTGTTAAAGAAAGGATGTGAAGGCTACTTAGCCTATGTTATAGATACAAAGAAAGGAGGGGTAGAAATTACAAATATACTGATAGTGAGAGAGTTTCCAGATGTATTTCCAAGCGAATTACCTGGTCTTCCGCTAAATAGGGAAATTGAATTTGCGATAGACTTAGTGCCAGGAACTGCACCAATTTCGAAGGCTCCGTATTGTATGGCGCCAGTTGAAATGAAGGAATTGTTGATACAACTTGGATAATGGATATATTCAGCCGAGTGTGTCCCCATGGGGAGCACCAGTTTTGTTTGTCAAAAAGAAGGACGGATCGATGAGGCTCTACATCGACTACCGAGAATTGAACAAATCAACGATCAAGAATTAGTATCCATTGCCAAGAATCGACAACCTATTCGATCAACTGAAGGGATCCAAACACTTCTCAAAGATAAATTTGAGGACCAAATATCATCAGCTAAAAGTAAGGAAGGAAGATGCCTAAACTGTGTTTCAGATGAGATATGGTCACTACGAGTTTTTGGTGATGTCTATCGGTTTGACTAATGTACTGGCAGCATTCATGGACTTGATGAACTAGATTCTGAAGTCGTACTTAGACAAGTTCGTAGTAGTCTTCATCGATGACATTTTGATTTATTCAAAGACCGAAGAAGAGCATGCTGATCATCTGAACAAAGTACTGGAGACACTAAGAAGGAAAAAGTTATACGCGAAATTATCCAAGTGTGAATTCTGGATGGAGAAGGTGCAATTTTTAGGGCATATGATCGACAAATATGGTATCTCAGTGGACCCTGCGAAGGTGAAGGCAGTTAGTAACTAGGAACAACCGAAGACGCCGACAGAAGTGCGAAGTTTCTTAGGGTTAGCCGGGCACTATCGAAGATTTATCAACGATTTTTTGAAGATAGCAACCCCGTTGAACAATCTGACGAGGAAGACGGTGAAGTTTGTATGGTCTGAAAAGTGCAAAGACAGTTTTCAAGAGTTAAAAAAGAGGTTAAGCGAGGCGCCTGTGTTGTCCCTACCATATGATACGGGAGGGTTTGTAGTTTATAGTGATGTGTCACACAAAGTTCTTGGTTATGTGTTAATGCAACACGACAAGGTCATTGCGTATGCATCACGATAGTTGAAGGACTACGAGAAGCGATACCCTACCCATGACCTAGAATTAGCAGCTGTCGTCTTTGCATTAAAGATTTAGAGACATTACCTTTATGGGGAGAAATGTGAGATATACACGGATCATAAGAGTTTGGAATATATCTTCATACAGAAGGAGTTAAACATGCAACAGAGGAGGTGGTTGGAATTAATCAAAGATTACGACTGCGAAATTCTTTATCACCCGGAAAAAGCAAACGTAGTAGCAGATGCATTAAGTAGAAAGGGGAACGAGAAGTTGTTTATGTTGACAACTCACGAGGAGTTAATACTGGAAATGGTGAGACTGGAGATTAAAGTGAAAAGTTCGGCAGAGGCAGCAAAGAAGTTATTCGTAATTGAAGCTCGTCCGATGTTACTCGACAAAGTGAAAGAAGCACAGGAAAAGAATGAAGAATGTGAAAGGATACAGAAAAAGATCCCAGAAAATGAGGAAAAGAAGTTCCGAATGGATAAGGATGGTATCTTGAGATATGAGGAGCGAGTGTGGGTGCCAGCCGTGACTGAATTAAGGGAGCAAATTTTACATGAAGCACATAATTCAGCATATTCTGTTCACCCAGGAAGCACGAAAATGTACCGGGATCTTTGTTAATATTTTTGGTGGCCCAACATGAAGCGGGACGTAGCAGAGTACGTCAACAAGTGTCTCACTTGTGAACAAGTCAAAGCAGAACATCAGAGACAAAGTGGGTTACTTCAACCACTGAATATACTGGAATAGAAATGGGAGCACATCGCTATGGACTTTGTGGCCAGTTACACAGAAGAGTTATGATGCCATTTGGGTTATCGTAGATCGATTGACGAAATTAGCACACTTTCTACCGATAAAGATCCGATTTAATTTGAACTAATTAGCCAAGTTGTATATAAAGGAAATTGTTTCACGACATGGAGTGCTAGTGTCAATTGTCTCAAATCGAGATCCGCGCTTCACGTCAAATTTTTGAAAGAGCTTGCAAGAGAGAATGGGAACACAGTTGCGACTAAGTACTGCTTACCATCCTCAAACTGACGGACAAAGTGAACGAACAATTCAGACACTAGAAGACATGCTGAGAGCTTGTGTGATGGATTTCAAGGGAAATTGGGATGACCATTAACCACTCATGAAATTTGCTTATAACAATAGCTACCATGCAAGTATCAGTATACCGCTATATGAAGCCCTCTACGGAAGGAAGTGCAGAACACTGCTAAGCTGGGATGAGGTCGGCGAGCGGCGACTGTTGGGACCAGAATTGGTGCAGCAGACAGCAGAAGTGGTCACAGTGATCAGGGCAAGATTAGTTGCAGCACAAGACGGACAAAAGAAGTATGCAGATCAACATCGCCAGACAAGAGACTTCGATGTCGGCAGCTACGTGTTTCTGAAGGTATCTCCTTGGAAGGGCAAGATACGTTTTGGAAAGAAGGGAAAGTTAAGCCCAAGGTTCGTAGGACCGTTTGAAGTACTGAGAAGAGTGGGTGAAGTGGCGTACGAGATAGCCTTGCCTCCTGAACTGGAGCATATCCACAACGTGTTCCACATCTCAGTGTTACGACCATACAAGCCCAATTATAAGCATGTGATATCCTATAAGCCCGTCCAAGTAGAGAAAGATCTTACGCATGAGGAAATTCCTATTCAGATTGTAATGTTCTGAACCCTAATAAGATTTGTATATATAAATTATGTGTTTATTAAATGAAATTTCATGTTCCGACTTTGTGTTATGTGATTGTATATTTTATTAAGGAATTAGGTCAAATAAAAAAATTTCGCCAAGCAGCTGTGTCGTGCTTACACGGACAAAATAATTTGTCGTGCTTCCGACAAATTCACCGAGAAACGTCTCGGCAAATTATTTTTGTAAGCTGTTGAGTCGTGTTTGGAAATGACGAAGTGATTTATCGTGCTTCGGAGTTAATATAATATTATATTAACTGATAAAAATCTAGAATAAGTTAACTAGGGTTTAAAATGTTAAACTGAATTAGAAACCCAAATTTGAAAACCCTAATTAGTAAAAAAAATTTGAATTGGTCAATTAAAACCCTAAGTATTACACAAGATATCTAATTGATATAATTAGAGTCTAAGTAATAAATAATAACATTAATTAGGAGTCATTTAACTTAGATTAAAACCCTAATTCAAGATTTAAACCCTAATTGTAGGATTAAAAGCCCTAAACCCTAATTGGAAACCCTAAAACCCTAATTTAACTCAATAACACAAAATTATGAAATGATAAATATTAATTATGATATATTACCTTAATTAAAGTATTACTAAACCTAATTAAACATCCTAAGCATAATTAGTAAAAATCTAGGTTTAATTAGTAAGTAAATAAATCAAAAATAAAATTTAAACCAATAGAAATTGAGCTAGGAGTGTGCAAGCTTATGCTCAACACACTCCAGCACAAGTAGGTGGTTTGGATCAGATGGAAAGCAGCACAAGTATCAAGCCAAGATATTTGTGGAGGCAAAGTTTGGACAAAATGACCTAAAAACCCTAAAATGCAAGTTTCTATAAATAAAACATCAAGCTGATCAGTTAAGCCACGAAATTTACAAAGCGTAAACACTTACAATCATACCATATCAAGCCCCTGCAATCATAAGATCAGTAGCAAAGATCAGAGATCAAATTTTGAAGAAAAAGGTGTAAAAAACCCTAATTTTACACTAAATCTTTAAAGTTTTGTTAGATGTTAGGTTTATATGTTTAGAGATGTGTAATAACATGTTATTTGATGATCTGGGTTTGTTAAACAAGTAATCATAACGTTTAAAGGGTCGAATTTGATCAAAAACCCAAACTGTTCTTGACAGTCAAGAATAGTCTGACAAGGCTTTTTGTCAGAGCTTTTGATCGACCTAAACTATATGTTTGATGTGTTTTAATGCATGAACTTGTAGTATGCCATGTTAGCTATGATATCTAATTGGTAAAATGGTTAAATTATCTCTAGGATGAAAGTTATAGGTGGTCAAAACCCATTGACCGACCATGGGGGACTGATTTCTAGGTAACCCAGAAATCATATGAACACACTGACAGAGTCTGACAAGACTTTGTCAAGCCCAGATCTTGATCACATGATATATTTTATGAAGTTTTAAGGTTTGTATATGTTCTATGACATGTAATCTACAAGAATAAATCATCAAAACACATTAAGCTAAACAAGGATCAAAGTTATTAACGGTCAAACCACGTTGACCGACCATGACTGACTGAGTTTCTGGGTAACCTAGAAACTCAAGAACAGTTGGTCCGGCTAGTTTGACCATGAATTATCTAGCATCAATTGATGTTGTTTAAGTCGAATTTTAACATGTCGTTATACACTGTCATGTTGGCTACAACAACAAACAAAAATAACACACAAACAATAACCTAGCTCGAAATAATTTTAGGTCAAAAGTCACTGCCCGACATTGACCAAGTGTTCTTCATGAAGAACACCTTTAGCGACGAAATTCAAACTCAAACCCAGAAAACTAAACTTCTATGCAGACCGTCGCTAAAGCCCTTTTGCGACGGTTTTCAATAAAAATTAATAAAAATAATTAAATAAATTATAAATAAATATTAAAAATTCATAAAAATTAATATTAAATATTAAAATTTTATTTTTAATTATATTTAATAAATTTTTAATATTATGATAAAAAAATTTATAATTATTTAATTTAATTATATATTAAGTTATTTATTAAATATATTGAATAAATGATTTAAAAATGATAGTAATGTAATTAAATTATTTTAAATGATAATTAAATCATTTAAAAATATTACTAACTTTTCAAAATTATTATAGATAATAAATAAATTATTTTAAATAATATACTAAGTAATTGAAAATATTTAAAATTATAATTAAATCATTTAAATATTAAAATAAGTTTTAAAAATTATTATAAATAATAATTATATCATTTAAATGATAAAATAAATTTTAAAAATATTATTAATGATAAAATAAATTATTTAAATAATATTTTAAGTATATAAAATTATTCTAAATGATAAATAAATCATTTAAATAACATATTAATGTTTTAAAATTATTCTAAATGATAATTAAATCATTTAAAAATATTTCTAAGCTTATAAAAATTATTTTAAAATAATGTTAAGCTTCTAAAAGTGTTATAAATACTAAATAAATTATTTAGACAAATAATTAAGCTTCCAAATGAAGTTTTATCGAACAACCTATATGTTTAGCTGTCTAAAGTCACGACCGAGATACCGAATCAACGTCGGACCTTAACGAAACTTGTCTAAATTAACTCAATACATGTTATTATAAGTTCTAATGCTTACTATTGTTGTACATAGACTACATACGCTGATAGATCGTGTTAACATAGATTAAACGAACTACGCTAAGGTAAGTGTAGACACCCAAATTTTGCGTTTCCTTCTACTAACCATGACAGGAGGGCGAAATCGTCAATTGAACCAGCTTGCGGGAGCAAAGGAGCGGGCACAAGGGCGAGCGCCCGGCACCGCCGCAATGTTTTGGGCAACCCAAGTTTACGTGACAATAAAGCCGTCCGAGGCAGGCATTTCCGAATGAGGTGGCACGTCTCCCGGACATTCCCGGACTGCAGAATACGAGCTTGTCAGCGAAAACCGACGTTGCGGCGCGAAAAGCGAGGCGTGGCACGAAAATCGAGAAAGTCAAGCCCGCCAGCCGCGGATAGATCTGCGGCCAAGTGGGTGCGCCAGCACGGAAACCAGGAAATCAGCACTACCAGCTGAGTGCGATGGGAGGCGTGCCAGCTGGCCAGCCGCAGATCCATCTGCGGCCAGCCGCAGATAGATCTGCGGCTGGCTCTGGCCAGCCTATTTAAGCCCAGCTTCGGGCAGCATACAGGAGGTTGGAGAATTTGAGGAAGAAGGAGAATACAGCAGCAGCCAACTCGGAAATTGAGGAAGAAATAGCATAAATTTTGCAATCAAATAGGAAGAAAAGAGAGAAAAAGGAGAGGAATAATTTTCTTTGATTTGATTGTATCAAATAGATTCTTTCCTTCTATTCAAATACATCAAGTTCACATCCATTTGGATATCAATTGCAAGGTGAAATCTCTTTTGTGATATCAATTTCTATCATATCATTTGATCAAATTAGATGCAATTTTTCATGTAATTTATTGATTGAACAATGAATTAGGGATTATGAGTGAAGTTTCCATCGGAATAAAACTCTTCCTAATAACCCGATGATATTCGTTCATTAATTTCTTTGTTTGTTTTAAGGTGTTATATTTGGTATCAATTCCTTTAAATCGTCATTTTAGGATGTCTTGGTATTGTTAGATTATCCGGGTTGGTTTATTTTCTTGTAATATCCGATTGTTTGTGTGTGGATACTTGGTTGTGAGCCTAGGAAAGCGACCCCGAGGTCCCAATCCGATGATGGACATATCTTGATGTAAGAAGTAGAAATGACGTAGTTTTCATTGTAAATATGTAATCGTTGGGCCTTAAAACGACGCTAAGGCGAGAATCGTGCTTAAGGCCCCGAAATAGTGAAATTTGTGATTGTTGGCGTTCGGGGACATTTTGATGGCTTACATGCCCATGAATAGCCCCGACGCGTGTTTATGCTTGATTTGATTTATGACACGAAATTGATTTCAAAGCTAAATGATAAGATTTTCATAAAATCAATCAAAGTAGGATATTAGAATCACGAGGTTAAAATTTGAGAAATGTTGATGAATGTCGATTCCTATCTAACGAGAAAGCTAAAGAAAAATCGTTTTCAAACATCACAAAATTTGATTTTAGAAATAAGTAACGTTTTATTAAATCTTTGTGCATAGGGTGAAAGAGATTCTAGAAATTGCCCGATCATTTCACGAAAGCAACGTATAGATCTCGATTCCTATTTTGACGAAGGTTTAAAACTCTTGTTTTGCCAAAACGACACCTAATGAAAATCTCATAGTTTTGATAAATAAAAAATCAAAATTTTCTTATAACGAACCAAGCTTTCTCGTGTATACCGAAAAGACATTCCGAAGCGTTCTCAAATTAAAACACGATTTTCCCTAAAATCCAAATGATTCTTTCATACAAATTCATCACAACATTCACATAGGTACACACACACACGCGCGCACTTACACACACACATTTCATGAATTAAAGGATAGGAAAGCATTGAGATCGCGGTAACCGTGTTTCACGGAAGTCGAGGGATGCCTAACACCTTCCCCTCACTTAAACAAGCCCCCGAACTCTATGAATCTCGATTCGCAGACCAATTAATTCGGAGTCACACATGAGCCAGCGATTTATAAAAAAAAAAAAAACGAAAACTCGGATGAGTTGGTACATCCATTTCAAATATACCAACTGGCGACTCTGGTTAATTGGCTCATCATAAAAACGATCTTTCAAAACCCCGTCGACATCAAAGCCGACCTTTTCCAAACGTCATTTAAATCAAAAGGCTAAAATTGGAAAAGACTAAAAAGACGAGAAAGCGAAAACCCGGCGTCGACAGCTGGCGACTCTGCTGGGGACATTAGAGGGCTTAAGCCGCTTTCAAATCTTGATGCTATCCTATCCTTAAAAAAATTTATGAATATGTATGTGCGTGCAACATTTTGACCTATTTTACTTATTGTTGTGTGAATGTGTGCTTTTGTCCAATGAATGAATGATTGAATGGAGTTGATTTACCTTAAAGTAATCATTTGCATACGGTGAGGACGATGAATGTGAATGTATGTTGAGATTGTACCTCCTCCTGAGGCGAACCCGTCGGTTGCTTATTACTGGACTCGATGGGGCTGCTCCCCGGAGATGGCTCAGGAAACGCACCACTCAAATCCGCTCCAATCGAAAGGGCTCAAACGAGTAGATTGCGAAGATTTGGGAACCTTCATGCCGAAAAGCCCGTGAGAGTAACCCTAGGATAGGTCAGCCCCAGATTAACCCAACGCAGGATAAGTCTCTTCATGCCCTTTTACGTTTCTGCGTATAAATGCCATAATTCCATTGCAACATATTCATATATGCTTCCCCTTTATGTCAAAAGAAAATACTAACCTCTGTGTTTTGCAGGGAACGACACGGGAAGCATAATAAATCATATCTAGCATGTATTATTTCAATAAAGAACCGCTAACGAGTTGTTTTGCAGAAAAAGATTAAAAAACCCAAAAACACACAAAAGGTTACGGTTTTAGCATGCATCCATCCTTTCATTTCCCCAAGACTAAATTTCGAACCGTTGTTTCGCAGGATTGCTCCTCAAACCCGTTCGCAGTCTAAGAAAGCCCAAAATTCTACATCTGAAATGGCTGATATTCCTAACCATAATTCCATATCTCGGGAGGAGTTTGATGATTTTAAAAAACAGATGATGGAAATGGCCACAATGCTAAAGGAACAGTTCTTAATCAGACAGGATCCGGTAAACCAGGGATCGCATAATATTCCACCACCAGGGGATGATCAGAATCCTCCTAAAAATGGTACAAACTTGCTTAAAGAGGACCAACCCCGACTCAAGGACGAGCCAGTCATCCCAAAGCCCGTTCCCATACCTAGCAGGACAGTGATTACTATCCCAGAAGAAGGGGACAATGACGACCTTCGGAGAAAAATGAAACACATGGAGGAGACCATCCAATCTCTAAAGGGCATAGGCTCCCTGGGCAGGGTTAATTACTCAGATCTATGTGTTTTCCCTGGAGCCAGATATCCAGAAAAGTTCAAAGTTCCCGAGTTTGAAAAATACAATGGAAAGGGAGACCCCTATACACACTTGAAAATATACATTGGAGAACTCGGGTCTTATGCCGAAGACGAGGGGTTAAGAATGCAACTATTCCAGAAAAGCTTAACAGGGGAGGCGAGAATCTGGTACGCCCGCCTTGACAACGCCCGAATCCACAACTGGGAGGAATTGGCCCACACCTTCTTAACTCAATACAGTTTTCAGGCCCAGATGGCCCCTGACAGGTACCAAATGATAAAGGTTAAGAAACAGCCTAGGGAATCCTTCAGGGAATATGCGCAACGATGGAGGGGCATGGCCGCACAGGTAACCCCCCCGATGAGCGAATCAGAGATGGTAATGACCTTTGTAGACATTCAGGAGGCACCGTATTATGAGCGGGTCATCTCGGGGATTGGAAGACCCTTTGCTGAAATGATTAAACATGGAGAGATGGTTGACATGGGGTTGAAATCGGGTAAAATCCGGGATCTTACTGCTTTAGAAACTGCTGTCGAGCAAATACAGAATGGAAACTATGGCAGCACTTCCCGGAGAGTCCAAAAGAAGAAGGAAGAGGATGTCTCCCTCATCCTACAAGGGTCATCCAGAAAAGCAGAAAGCCATCTTCCGGTACAGGTACAGAGGGGAGGGCCATCCCGACAGCTCAATTTCACAGATCAAAGGGCAGAGGGGCGAAGAAGATATGAGGCCTCGCAGAATCGAGTATTCACCCCGCTCGGGGAGCCGCTTGAACGGGTATTAGCGGTATTAGTAGCCCAAAAGAAAATAGTTGGTCTGGCACCACCGAGTGACCCAAAGGGTAGAAGGTTTGACCCGAGCAAGCGATGTGCATACCACTCCAGTTCCCCTGGCCATGATACACAAGATTGCTGGACGTTGAAGCATCGAATCCAAAACATGATAGACAGTGGGGAAATTGTGGTGGAACAACCGGACTCCCCGAATGTTAAAGCAAATCCCCTGCCAAGACATGATGGAGGGGGAGTTAATGCGACGGAGGCAAGTGAGGCTGGGGGGCTGCCAAGGTTGAACTATGTGCAGAAAGTTGAGGAGATGATCAACATGATACATGATCATGGGGATGCACGGGGAACGCCCATCAGGTTGATAGGGGTAAGTACGAATAACATAGAGGGACCTGTCAAATTGACAGCCCCGAGGCCCATCATCCTTGCAGCAAGGCCGCAACTCCCTATCAGTAGTCTGAAGACTGTACCCTGGAATTACGGGGGAATACCAGAGGAAGCGGCCAGTTGTGCTTCCGTGACGACCAAGGGGAACCCCTTATATCTCCCCGGGCGAGTCCTTGAGAGCCAAAAGAGAAAAAATGAAGAGGTTTCCGAGGAAAGGGCCATAGAGTTTTTGAAAAGGATGGATCACCCAGAAACGAGGGGGATCCAGATTTTAAATGAGGAATCAACCCTAACATCAGTCATGGACTTGGTGTTGTCATCTAGTGAGCATTGCAAAACCCTGATGAAGGTTCTGGAGGAGGCATTTGTGCCCAAAGAAATTAGTAAGGAGGGTTTCGGCCAGCTGGTAGGCCACTTATTGGAAACCGATGCCATATCCTTTACGGATGAGGACATTCCCAAAGAGGGAAGGGGGCACCGAAAACCGCTACACATCGCGGTAGTCTCCTCAGGATATGTCATGAATGGGGTGCTGATCGACGGGGGATCGGCATTGAATATATGTCCTCTCAGTACGCTAAAGAAAATGAACATCAGTCCCAAGCGCCTACGGGCCAGTCATGTGGTGGTCCGGGCTTTTGACGGATCCCGGAGGGATACCATCGGAGAGATAGAATTGCCAGTGGAGATAGGGCCCTGTACTTTTGATATATCCTTCCAAGTCCTAGATATTACGGCAAGCTACAATCTGCTGTTAGGGAGGCCGTGGATACACATGGCCGGGGCAGTTCCTTCCACGCTCCACCAACAAATCAAGTTGATCATCGGTGGGAATCTGGTAACAATCTCGGCCGAATGTGACGACCCTTCTCCTCCCAGGAGTGGCCTACCAGTAATCAATGTGGATGAGTCAGCGGCACCTGCCAGCTTTCAAGCACTAGAGATTAGCACTCCCCATTATAAATGCCTGGGAGCTCCAGCTGTGAAACCAAGGGTCTCTCCGGAACTCACCTTTGTGGCAAGGGAAATGATTAAAATGAACTTCCAGCCTGGACAGGGACTAGGGAAAAAGCAGAGTCAGGGAATCACCAAGCCCATCCACCTACCACAGCAGATAGGCAAGGCAGGATTGGGATACCATGTGGGCGCAGTACGAGGACACCGTCAGGGTGCGACTCCGATTCGACTAGTTGGCAGCCCAGTGACCAAAGTCGACAATGAGCAGGGGATCAGCGGACCTGTGATTGGGGCAGGGAATGAAGAGTTAACCCCCACACGTAATGAGTTGGCCCGGAGGGAAAGTTTCCTGCAGGAGGTCACAAAGGAGTTTGAAACCAAATGCTATATCCCCGGGCAATCAACAAGCAGTAAGGAGGGGACGAATGTTATCACACCACCGGGAGCCCAACAAGTTGTACCTGTCATCGATTGGGCAGGGCTGATTATTCCTGGAGAAGTTATAGAGAAGGACTCAGGCGACGTATCCGTAATCCTCGGGGAGGTGTCCGATGTGAGGCCCTCCTTTATCCAGCGCATTTCATCTGACCTGACCATCGATAATTGGACCCAGAAAACCAGTGATATCCAAACAAGGGTAAAACTCGACGTCAGGGTGGTTAACCCTAGAGGATGGGGGAATGAAGAAGTTTATTTTTGTTGTTGTTTTATTTCTGCATAATTGTGTCGTTTCTTCGTGTTATTTGAAATTGCGATCGTCGTGAAAAATGATTTATATATGACAAGTATTTTGTTTCATGTCAGGTGTACCCATTTGAGTAATCCCTGCCTAACAAATGGTCTTTCAAATTTGAATGATGATTATGATTTTGACATTGAGCTGGATTTCGATTTAATGGGCATTGAGCAAGACGAGACAGATTACGACGACGCACCTGATGAGATCAAAGGATGGGTCGAAGATAAACCCAAACCCAATTTGGACCAAACCATCACTATAGATATCGGAACCCCTGACAATCCAAAAGAACTCAAGGTAGGGACAGACCTTACCCCCAGCCAAAAAGCAGAAATAATTGAGTTACTAAGCCAATATGAGGATGTCTTTGCCTGGTCGCACGAGGATATGATCGGATTGTCCACCGACATTGTGGTGCACCGGTTACCCATCAAGGAGGGTTTCAGGCCTGTCAAGCAGAAACTAAGAAAGTTGAAACCTGAGTGGAGCTTAAAAGTGAAGGAAGAGATCATCAAACAGTTCAGGGCGGGAATCATTATGGTGTCCACTTACCCGGAATGGCTATCCAATGTGGTCCCAGTGGCTAAACCTGGAGGAAAGGTGAGGGTATGCGTAGACTACAGAGATCTAAACAAGGCCAGTCTCAAGGATAACTTCCCGGTGCCTTTCATACACATCCTGGTAGATAACACGGCCCAATACGAAATGTATTCTTTTGTGGATTGCTTTGCGGGATATCATCAGATAATGGTGGCGGAAGAAGACCGGGAAAAGACCGCATTCATCACCCCCTGGGGCACTTTCTGCTATAGACGACTGGCTTTCGGTCTCACAAATGCAGGGGCTACTTATCAGAGAGCCATGATGGCCTTGTTCCACGATATGATGCACAAGGAGATAGAGGTCTACGTGGACGACATTATTGTGAAATCGAAGGTAGAGTCCCGATCATATAACTCATCTCAAAAAGCTATTCGATCGGCTCAGAAAGTATAATCTGAAACTCAATCCAGCCAAGTGTGCTTTCGGAGTACAATCGGGCAAGCTCTTGGGTTTCCTGGTTAGTGATCGGGGCATTGAGTTGGACCCAGCAAAGATTAAGGCCATTGTGGATATGCCGGCACCCCACACAGAGAAGGAGATAAGAGGATTCCTGGGGAGAATAAACTTCATCAGCCGTTTTATATCCCACTTGACGACTACATGTGAGCCGATTTTTAAACTGTTAAGAAAAGGGGTGTCCCAAGAATGGAATGAGCAATGTCAGAGGGCGTTTCAGACCATTAAGAAACAATTGACAGAGGCACCAGTGCTGGTACCCCCGAAGGATGGGATCCCTCTGTTTATGTATATATCGGTAAATGCCATCGCGATGGGATGTATGTTGGGACAGAAAAATGAGGCGGGAAAAGAGCAGGCCATCTATTACCTCAGCAAAAGATTTAGCCAATGTGAGCAGAATTACACTCCCATTGAGAAGACCTGTTGTGCTCTGGCCTGGGCTGCAGGGAGATTACAGCACTACCTCCATGGGCATACAACGTACCTGATATCAAGAATGGATCCCCTGAAATATATTTTCGAAAGGCCCATGCTGAATTGTCGACTATCAAGATGGCAGTTAATTTTACAATAATTTGACATGGTGTACGTGACCCAGAAGGCCATGAAAGGGCAGGGAATTGCAGATCAGTTGGCAGAAGCCCCGGCAGGAGGGATGGAGCCGTTAGAAACTCCTCTCCCGGGCGAGGATATATTTTGGGTATCGCGCGAAAAATGTGATGACGAGGGACAATTTTGGAAGCTGTATTTTGATGGTGCCATGAATGCCGAGGGGGCAGGAGCCGGAGCGGTCCTAGTCTCTATCACCGGAGAACAATACCCCGTGGCCACTAAACTTCGTTTCAGCAATTCGAACAACACCGCTGAATACGAGGGGTGTATCTTGGGACTCCGATTGGCCCGTGACATGGAAGTAAAAAGACTAGCGGTGTTCGGGGATTCAGAATTGGTAATCAGACAAGCAATCGGGGTATACAACACTAAGGAGATTCGGTTACTTCCATACCATCGTTGTGTCACCCAGCTTATGCAAGAGTTCGAAGATATCGCCTTCCGCCATATTCCTCGGGGACGAAATGATTTTGCCGATGCATTGGCGACTTTGGCTTCCTTAATCCACGTGATCAGGAGTAGGGACAGTCCACAGATTGAGATCACCGTACAGAATGCCCCGGCATATGAGGAAAATGTGGCAGTGTTGTCAAATGAGGTGGTGTGGACAAGGCAGCCCTGGTATCACGACATCAGGGAATATCTGAGGGACAGATCCTTTCCCGATCAGGCAAATCGGACTGAGAGGATGAGAATTCAAAGGATGGCGATGAAGTTTTACCTGAGTGGCGATTCACTTTACAAAAGGGATGCTGGTTTGGGACTGTTGCAATGCGTAGATGAAACACAGGCCCAAAGGATTATGAATGAAGTACATGGTGGTGTGTGCGGGCCACACATGAGTGGACCGATGTTGGCCAAAAAGATCTTGAGGACAGGGCATTATTGGTTAACGCTGAAAGCCGATTGCGATGATCATGTCAAACGATGTTATCAATGTCAGGCGCACGGTAATGTGATCCATACGCCTCCCAATGAACTGCACTGTATGACCTCCCCGTGGCCATTTTCGACGTGGGGAATGGATGTAATCGGACCAATAGAGCCCAAAGCAAGCAACGGGCACCGATTCATCTTCGTCATGATCGATTATTTCACCAAATGGGTAGAAGCAGCCTCTTTCCCCAAAGTCACTCAGGAGGTTATCGTTGGGTTCATCAGGAATAATGTCATTTGTCGATATGGGCAACCTGAGGTTTTGGTCTCCGACAATGCCAAGAATTTGAATAACGCCCTCATGAAGGGGTTGTGCGACCAGTTTAAGATCAAACATCTCAATTCCGTCATTTACCGTCCTAAGATGAATGGGGCAGTGGAGGCTGCCAATAAGAACATCAAGAAGATCATGGCAAAAATGTCGGCTAATCATCGGGGATGGCCGGATTTGTTACCCCTCACCTTGCTAGCCTACCGAACGTCAACGCGTACTTCCACAGGGGCAACCCCTTACGCCTTGGTATATGGAATGGAGGCTGTCCTGCCAGTTAAAGTTGAGATGGCGTCCCTCAGAATAGTGATCGATGCTCAGATAAGCGAGGAGGATTGGATGCAAAGTCGATACGACCAATTGGCCCTAATTGATGAAAGGAGGGTGGCTGCTGTTTGGCACGGCCAGCTATATCAACAGAGGATCTCCCGATCATACGACAAAAGGATCAGACCTCGGAAGTTCAAGGAAAATGATCTGGTGCTAAAAGGAGTCATGCCTTGTCAAGACGAAGCCAAAGGGAAGTTTGCCCCAAATTGGGAAGGACCATTCGTGATTAAGAAAGTGCTATCCGGAGGAGCCCTCATATTGCAAGAAATGGATGGTGAGGTATTTCCCCAACCCCTCAATTCTGACTCGGTGAAGCGGTTCTACGCTTGAATCATCAGGTCCTTTTTCCTTGAGAGCGAACTACGTAGGACCTGATCTCCCAACTTGTGGGGGTACGTAGGCAGCCATCATGGCACGGTCCGATCCTTTAAAAGAAATAATCCTTTCCCTAACCAAAACCAATTTTCGATAGCCAGATAAAACCTTCCTACACCCTCAAAACCTTCCCGAAACCAACTGCCTAACCAGTTTCATCCCAGAATACATACCCTGATCCAACCCAAACAGTTATCCAAAATCTGAGATTCAATCCGACGAAATCAAAAGGTGTGCGGCAATATCTGTCAAATCTCCATCAAGTCTTGAGGAAAGAAAGAAGGCGAAATGTCAAAATCATGGTCAGTTGGATAAAATGATGATCCAATGGATGGCAATGATACGACAAAAGGGGAAAATGACTAAATTTAAATGCATGTCTATATATATAAGTCGTTTTATTACAAGATTTCTCTTTCAATAACTGATGAAACCAACATAGTCTATGCAGGAAATAAAATAATCTACAAATCTGAAACTAGCCGAAGCAGGATGGACAGGGTGGTGGATAGATCTGAAGCATCAGCATCTCCTGCAATCTGCTGCCCTATCATATCAATACGATCCAGTAAAGCAGTAGCTCGGCTGACAGTCCCAAAATGAGCATCTACCACTGCCCTGGTCTGAAATACAATGGCCTCTCTATCAGCAATGGCAGCATCTCTAGCCCGAATGGCCTCATCTCTCTCGGCAAAGGCGGCATCCCTCTCGGCTTCAGTAGTAATCAGAGCCAGGCGGAGTCGGGAGTCCTCAGCGACCCGACTCGGGGCAGAATCGGCTGAGATGGAATGGTTTGTGGTATCTTCTGTGAAAATCACTCCAGAGTCATCAAAGGCCCCAGTCCGACTCAAACTAGCCGAATCCAGGTCTCCACGCAACCACTGTACGTAGGCAAATGTCTGGATGTGACAGCTCGCACTATATTCGGCAAAGATCCTGCGATCCCAAAGCTCATATACCTGCAATAGATCCCTCTCTGTACAGGATGATATAAGGAATCGGTATGCGGCTGCACCCGCGAAGGGGTGTAAATCCTATGTCTGATCAAACTGCCCCATAACCGCCAGGGGATGATAGGTCGTCACGCCCCTTAACCCAGCAATGGGAATGAAATCCAAGCCAGGCACATGAGTCAAGAAGCTCATGAAGGAGCAATAGCCCGAGTAAACCAATAGATGAAAGGGGTCCTCAATGATAGACAAAAATGATGTCCAGGAGGCCACATCAGTACAACTCGCGGGACGAAGCGAAAACTGCGTGGTTATGTCATGGCTGAAGCAAAACCCTTGGCGACGGAAATGGCCGATGGGACTAAGATGACTCATGAACCACATATACAATAAGGTCGAACTCCCTCTGAAGAATCTCCCTCGGAAGGACTGGCAATATGTGGCCGACATATAGGTATCCGCCAATATCATGGGGAGAATGGTGTGATCCTCCTGAAGGGCCCCAACGGCCGCAACCATCCGCATGTCCAAATGATCGGATCCTGCAGGCAAATACAAAACTGAGATGACACAGGCCATCAGAACGCCCACTCTCAAGGCATCCCAGCGCTCCTCGGACACGGAAAAATCACCGAAAAATAGACGAAAGCTGTCAGGTGAGCCAAATCGGTCGATCAAGAACTGAAGAGGAACCATATGGTCTGATGTGATTACCGGTAATAAGACAGCCCTCCGCAAACCGGTGAAAGTCAAGAATTGACGGCGCATGGAACCAACTGTGACCCTAGCACAAGGGCCGTCCAACGACAAGCCGGTAAAGCGAGCATACTCCTCAAGGGTGGGGGTCAGCTCTACTGTCCCTAACCTAAACAACTGACGGGCAGGGGCCCAATAGCTCAGAAGACCATCCACGAAGCCCGCTGGCACCTGGAAGGTCAGTAAGGACCAAGAATGTCCCAAAAGACCATCTGCGATAATCCTGTCTGCCGGCAGTAAACTGTCCAACCAACGGAAGAGGCTGCCAACCAACCCTATGGGAGGAATGGAATCCAAACGAACCACGGCATCCGAGGACGACATCTGTGAAAAAATAGTATCAAAAAGACTGTACATGGGTCATTCTCTATCCATAAATAAAAAAGCATGCATCATACAGTTAATAATAAAACAGGTGAATTCCATAAAAATGAAAAAGAAAACTGTGCATAAATAAATAAATGAGTTCAGTACATAGTGCATAAATGAAAAAGAAATCTAAGCAGGTGCCGATACAAAAGGCCCTATCCTATCCTGGTCTAAATAAAATCAGTATCATCTATGAAAGCAGGATCCTCGAACTGATCCCCTGGAGTCGCCGAGCTCGGAGGACCAAAGTTCATATCAGGAATGTAGGGATGCGCTGTGGCATCAGATGAACTCGGGCCTACATCATAACCTGCACCGTCAGGATCGTAGGTGTAAGCCTCCTCGGGGTGCGGCCCAACCCCCGAATAAACAGCGACAACTGGTCCACCTGACGGGTCAATGTGGCAATCTGCTCAGCATGGGTAGGGGTCCGAACACAGGCGGCCCAATCGGTCATCGTAACCGAGCCTGGAACCATGTCTCCAAGAAAGAAAGTGGCCCGAGTCTGGGGACCGATGGTACGAGGTATCCACCAAGTCCTGAAAGCCTCACTCGTACTGGGGCCCGTGGAAAGCATCCGACCGTCCTCCCCGGCAAGCATGATCTCCGAGGGCTGAGAATCCAGCGGCCAGAAAGTAGTGAAAGAAAGGGAGTGCGGGATGCGGATCTCCCCAGTGACGCATCTGAATGCGCGCTCTCCCAGATACATCACCCAGCCTCCAACACTCTGCAAAGTGAGGCGACGGGTGGAAAGCTCGAACTCCGGGCCGGAAGGATGCCCGTCAGCAAACCCCACAGTCAGATGATCGGAGAGGTAGGGAATCCAGACGACGTCGGCAGCCGTGATCAACTCCAGCTGAATACGACAATGTGCAAAGCTGCCCGACACGGGGACCTCCTCCAGAGTACTGTGATACCATCGCCGACCCCGAGGATAGGTGTCCGGGCCCAGAGTAGTGAGAGGCCTCAGACATGGCAGCCGCTCGTAAGCCCAGAACTGTGAATAGAAACAAGGCAAGGCATGAGTCACTATCAAATACAGAAAGAGATGAAAGGAAAAGAAATACAGTAAGAGAGAGGAGGAAGGGACTCACCAGCAGAAAGTGGTAGAAACCGAGCCAGGCATCAGTCTGTCCCTCCGAGCGTAGGCGCATGCCGTGGAGGAAATAGGCAAAGGTGAATGACCCCCAGTCATAGTCACTGATGCGATCCACGTCTCTAACCGCTCCCACGACGCTGAAATGAATGGTGGAGGAGTTGTTCCCTAGGAAACAACCCCTCATGATCGTCAGGAACAAGCGGCGGAGTAGAATGTCGCGGGTACCCTGATCCGCTGGAATGGGCATCGCATAGAGACCCCCGACTGCATCAACAGCCAAGGCACCAGATCGGATACTGCGGGCCTTAAAGACCCGGTCCTCAGCAGCGAAGCCCAGCAAAGCTCGAACCTCCACAGGAGTGATATCAAGATCCAAGGGGACGCGGGACCCGGTAAACTCAATGCCAGTAATGTACCTCCAGTCCCATGGGGTCAACACGACCTCGCAGTCGAGGAGATGAAGAGACTGCGTCTGGTGGAACCATCGCTCGGATAAAGCCCTCATGTAACCCCAGGGGCACTGGCGGGGGATGATAGTGAAGAAATGTCGAAAGCCCCAAGAGTCCACCATCGCCCGATAATCACTGTGCAGGGCCGCGTAAAGGGAGTAGATGTTGAACCAGTTACCCCTCGGCTGGGTAAACTCGGGTACCTGGGGCAATCACCAAGGGGTCAATCCGGATAAAAGGAGAATGGAGAAATTGAGAGTGAAATCAGAATAGAGCTGAAATATACCTCGTTAGCCACGAGAGATGCTGAAGGGTGACGACTGAGATCCCGACCCAAAAGATCGGGTATCTGCACAGAGGCGCCAGAAGGAGCCTGATGAGTAGATGGAGCCGGTGTGCTGGAGGATAGCCCCTCTGCCGCGACCTCCGGAGGGACAGCCTCCTCAACGTCTGGATGACCAGGACGAATAACAGCCTCCGTCAAACGACGAGCCTGACGGGTTCGAGGAGGAACAGGAGTGGGTGCAGCCCTACGACGGCGAACACCCGAAGTCCGAGAGGCGGAGGAGCTACTGGGCGCATCACGATCCATAGCTGGAATAGAACGGGCGAGAAAGAAGGTAAGTTTCCTTTTAAAATTTATGTAATTCTAAATTTCTAGCCTCATCATATGATTAATGCAACATGATGCATGTTAAAAAAAAAAAAAAAAAAAAAAAAAAAAATCGGCAGAGTTCCGTTTGTAAATTGAACATCCCAGGCATAAGCCAAACGCGTTTTCCATCAATCAAAGCCTCAAACAGATTTAAATTGCATTCATATGTGTAATTACATCATGTAATGCATGTTTCTCTTGCAGAAAAGGAGTAACAATATGTGGGACCGCCTCATGAACATAAAATAGGACTCACATAGTTGATACATAGCATGTATATATGATGGTACATTACATAGCATTGTAAAACATACATTTTATCTCTAAACATGCAAATAGTCAAATGTATAGCAAAACATTGACGAAATTGAAAAGTGACCGGTCAAAGTGTTACCTGTAGCGTGTAGATCAATCCTACCGGAACAGTTTTTGCAGGAAAGTTGAAAAATCGACGAAAAGCCCTTGCGAACAAGCAAAAATCGCGAGGAATATGTGTGAGTTGGAAGTTGAAAGTGACAGATCTGGAAGCGGGACGCCGCTTATAAGCCCGATCTTGGCCGCAGATGTATCTGCGACTGGCCGCAGATCCATCTGCGGCTGGCCTTGGTGGGCCCCACCTTGCTCCCTTGAAGCCATTTGACGTGTTGAAGTGAAAAGTTTACGAGATGGGTGACCGGCGATGATACCCGGCCCCGACATGACGATCGACCGGCGACGATAACCGGCGATCAAGAGATGGATGACCGGCGACGATAACCGGCTCCGACAGATAACCAACCGGCGACGATAACCGGGGGTTACGAGATGGGTGACCGGCGACGATACCCGGCCCCGACATGACGATCGACCGGCGAAGATAACCGGCGATCACGAGATGGATGACCGGCGACGATAACCGGCTCCGACAGATAACCAACCGGCGACGATAACCGGGGGTTACGAGATGGGTGACCGGCGACGATACCCGGCCCCGACATGACGATCGACCGGCGACGATAACCGGCGATCACGAGATGGATGACCGGCGACGATAACCGGCTCCGACAGATAACCAACCGGCGACGATAACCGGGGGTTACGAGATGGGTGACCGGCGACGATACCCGGCCCCGACATGACGATCGACCGGCGACGATAACCGGCGATCACGAGATGGATGACCGGCGAAGATAACCGGCTCCGACAGATAACCAACCGGCGACGATAACCGGGGGTTACGAGATGGGTGACCGGCGACGATACCCGGCCCCGACATGACGATCGACCGGCGACGATAACCGGCGATCACGAGATGGATGTCCGGCGACGATAACCGGCTCCGACAGATAACCAACCGGCGACGATAACCGGGGGTTACGAGATGGGTGACCGGCGACGATACCCGGCCCCGACATGACGATCGACCGGCGACGATAACCGGCGATCACGAGATGGATGTCCGGCGACGATAACCGGCTCCGCCAGATAACCAACCGGCGACGATAACCGGGGGTTACGAGATGGGTGACCGGCGACGATACCCGGCCCCGACCTGACGATCAACCGGCGACGATAACCGGCGATCACGAGATGGATGACCGGCGACGATAACCGGCTCCGACAAGATAACCAACCGGCGACGATAACCGGGGGTTACGAGATGGGTGACCGGCGACGATACCCGGCCCCGACATGACGATCGACCGGCGACGATAACCGGCGATCATGAGATGGATGTCTGGCGACGATAACCGGCTCCGACAAGATAACCAACCGGCGACGATAACCGGGGGTTACGCGATGGGTGATCGGCGACGATACCCGGCCCCGAACGAGACGATAGATTGAAAGAGTGAACCCAAAAACTAACAAACACGGTCAAGGGGTTGATACATTGACACTCTTACGAATGTCTTGCATGCATTGCATCTTATGTAGCATCATAAGCTATATGTGTGAGGCATCATGTATGTACTGTCATTCTTACGCACTGTCATTCATGCATCGAGTGCCTATTCTTTATCCTGTTCATTTCATTTATCATTTCATAAACATGATAAAGAGGGGCAGCTGTAGACACCCAAATTTTGCGTTTCCTTCTACTAACCATGACAGGAGGGCGAAATCGTCAATTGAACCAGCTTGCGGGAGCAAAGGAGCGGGCACAAGGGCGAGCGCCCGGCACCGCCGCAATGTTTTGGGCAACCCAAGTTTACGTGACAATAAAGCCGTCCGAGGCAGGCATTTCCGAATGAGGTGGCACGTCTCCCGGACATTCCCGGACTGCAGAATACGAGCTTGTCAGCGAAAACCGACGTTGCGGCGCGAAAAGCGAGGCGTGGCACGAAAATCGAGAAAGTCAAGCCCGCCAGCCGCGGATAGATCTGCGGCCAAGTGGGTGCGCCAGCACGGAAACCAGGAAATCAGCACTACCAGCTGAGTGCGATGGGAGGCGTGCCAGCTGGCCAGCCGCAGATCCATCTGCGGCCAGCCGCAGATAGATCTGCGGCTGGCTCTGGCCAGCCTATTTAAGCCCAGCTTCGGGCAGCATACAGGAGGTTGGAGAATTTGAGGAAGAAGGAGAATACAGCAGCAGCCAACTCGGAAATTGAGGAAGAAATAGCATAAATTTTGCAATCAAATAGGAAGAAAAGAGAGAAAAAGGAGAGGAATAATTTTCTTTGATTTGATTGTATCAAATAGATTCTTTCCTTCTATTCAAATACATCAAGTTCACATCCATTTGGATATCAATTGCAAGGTGAAATCTCTTTTGTGATATCAATTTCTATCATATCATTTGATCAAATTAGATGCAATTTTTCATGTAATTTATTGATTGAACAATGAATTAGGGATTATGAGTGAAGTTTCCATCGGAATAAAACTCTTCCTAATAACCCGATGATATTCGTTCATTAATTTCTTTGTTTGTTTTAAGGTGTTATATTTGGTATCAATTCCTTTAAATCGTCATTTTAGGATGTCTTGGTATTGTTAGATTATCCGGGTTGGTTTATTTTCTTGTAATATCCGATTGTTTGTGTGTGGATACTTGGTTGTGAGCCTAGGAAAGCGACCCCGAGGTCCCAATCCGATGATGGACATATCTTGATGTAAGAAGTAGAAATGACGTAGTTTTCATTGTAAATATGTAATCGTTGGGCCTTAAAACGACGCTAAGGCGAGAATCGTGCTTAAGGCCCCGAAATAGTGAAATTTGTGATTGTTGGCGTTCGGGGACATTTTGATGGCTTACATGCCCATGAATAGCCCCGACGCGTGTTTATGCTTGATTTGATTTATGACACGAAATTGATTTCAAAGCTAAATGATAAGATTTTCATAAAATCAATCAAAGTAGGATATTGGAATCACGAGGTTAAAATTTGAGAAATGTTGATGAATGTCGATTCCTATCTAACGAGAAAGCTAAAGAAAAATCGTTTTCAAACATCACAAAATTTGATTTTAGAAATAAGTAACGTTTTATTAAATCTTTGTGCATAGGGTGAAAGAGATTCTAGAAATTGCCCGATCATTTCACGAAAGCAACGTATAGATCTCGATTCCTATTTTGACGAAGGTTTAAAAACTCTTGTTTTGCCAAAACGACACCTAATGAAAATCTCATAGTTTTGATAAATAAAAAATCAAATTTTTCTTATAACGAACCAAGCTTTCTCGTGTATACCGAAAAGACATTCCGAAGCGTTCTCAAATTAAAACACGATTTTCCCTAAAATCCAAATGATTCTTTCATACAAATTCATCACAACATTCACATAGGTACACACACACACACGCGCACTTACACACACACATTTCATGAATTAAAGGATAGGAAAGCATTGAGATCGCGGTAACCGTGTTTCACGGAAGTCGAGGGATGCCTAACACCTTCCCCTCACTTAAACAAGCCCCCGAACTCTATGAATCTCGATTCGCAGACCAATTAATTCGGAGTCACACATGAGCCAGCGATTTATAAAAAAAAAAAAACGAAAACTCGGATGAGTTGGTACATCCATTTCAAATATACCAACTGGCGACTCTGGTTAATTGGCTCATCATAAAAACGATCTTTCAAAACCCCGTCGACATCAAAGCCGACCTTTTCCAAACGTCATTTAAATCAAAAGGCTAAAATTGGAAAAGACTAAAAAGACGAGAAAGCGAAAACCCGGCGTCGACAGTAAGTCTTCTAACCTTGTTACATTTAGGCAAGTCTATTACATCTTGCTATCAATTATTGTGAAGTTATTGCTTCTTGTTTAGCATAACTTAAGAAATGAATCATTATTCATATATTATTTATTCGAGCGTAAATTGTTGTGTCAAACCAAATTGTTTTGGTACGACATCTTATACTGAGAAATGGAAGACCTTGATGTAAGGTGAACTAAAACACCTTGATATAAGGTGCCGGTAAATGTTGATTATATATCGACATAAAATTATAGGATGGTATGCATACTCCTAGGATATTGGTTAGGCTAATCCCCTACCAGATATCCGAAATCAAGCGGTCCTAAGTCATTAAAGACTGATAGAACTAATTGAAATACATGGTTCACTTAGAGGTATTCATGAGATATGAATCTATACATCTAAGTGAGGGTATCCAACAGTTGTTCTATTTATAAAATATTTTTATTATAAATAGAACAACTGTTGTTCTTTATTATAATATCAAAACCATCCATATCCAATATAGAAATTGAAATAATGTTTCTAATAAGTGTTGGAACATAATAACAATTATTTAAACTAATGGACTTGCCCATAGGCAGTGCTAAATAATAAGTTCCTACAGCTAATGCAGCAACCTTTGCTCCATTTCTCACGTAGGACGACTTCATTCTTGTTCAGCTTTCTACTTCTGTTTAGTCCCTACATATTGTTACATATGTGAGAACCACAGCCGGTATCTAATACCCAAGTAGAATTTTGACTTTTAGAAAAATTAATTTCAATCATGAACAAACTTAGATCAGAAGTCGAAACTTCTCCAAACTTCTTTTGGTCTACAAGACATTGCTTACAGTTCCTCTCCAGTGTCCCAGCTTATTGCAGTGGTAGCATATTCCTTTGCTATCAGGATTAGCATACTTATTATCCTTTCCTTTCGCCTTGCCCTTAGCCTTCTTCTTTTTCTTCTTTTCAGAAGATACCTTGGGCCTCTTCCTTTTCTTGAAAGAATCATCTACCAATAAGACTTGGTTCTTCTTGGATGGGAAGTGACCTTCAACAGTTTTCAAAATGTTAAGTAACTCAGGCAAGCTAATATCCAACTTAATCCTGTGAAAATTCATAAAAAATTGTGAGAAGGTGTCTGGGAGTGACTGCAAGATCAAATCTTGACCTAACTCCCCATCCATTGCGAACCCTAACTGTCCAAGTTGTTCAATCAGATTGATCATCTTTAGGACATGAATCTCAACAGTATTGCCCTCAATCATTCGAGATCGAAAGAGCTCCTTAGATATCTGATATCTTGTAGTCCTACTTTGCTCACCATACAACTCCTTGAGGTGCAACAATATAGTAGAAGAATCTATAGTTTCATGCGACGCTGAAGCTCGTTACTTATGGATGCGAGCATGATGCATTGAGCCAAGATTGTATCATCTTACCACTTTCTAAAAGTAACAATCTCTTTCTCAAAGGCTGTTTCTGCAACAGTTGCAGGAACGGGCGAATTTAGGATATAAGAAATCTTTTCAGCAGTGAGAACAATTCTCAGATTCCTTAATCAGTCTGTATAATTCGGTCCGGTCAGTTTGTTAGCATCAAGTATGCTATGCAGTGATAGTGAGTTTGACATTTTTCAAATTATGCATGTGAAATAGACAACATTATAGCATACATTCATTTTATTAATTACCAAAATAAATTAGGTCTATATTTAAATTGGTATCTCCCACTATTTTTGAAAGTAGTATGCACACAAGCCAATCATATTTGATATGATGTAGCATATACTTTGTAATCTTATTCATTTATTAATAAAAGAAATGATTTTCTTAAAAAGTATTTTACATTATCTACATAGTGCTGTTATATTAAATGTGATAAACTCATAGTTTTGAGCAATGCTTTTAGAATCATGATGGTGATCATGCTAATGAGATCTAAATTCTAGATAGCTCACAAACTAAAATCGTTCCTAATCGTTGGATTACTAAAAAGGGGATTAGTGAATCCGAATAGATCATTACATACGTTGCTTGCTCTTAGGAAAAGGATGATTGATCTCATAATCATTTGTGTGGAGACACTAAAGCAAGTATGTAGGTGCTTATTGGAGAATAAGTTCACGGAACATGGCTGGCTAAGGAATACCTAATGGGGTTTTACTCGGCTGTCAATAGGAATTCCTCTAGTGATAGTAGTACAAGTGATCTTTGGACTTGAGAGTATCATAGTATCTTATGTATGATGAGTTATACTTTGACATGTCCCTTAAGACCTTTAGGGTATATCAAAGAGTATGATTGGGTATAATAATTTGTACATGGAGATAGGTGAATGATCAACAAAGAATCTACCTCGTCTAGTAAAAGATGTGAATTCCTATGTGATTTGATAAATGGCAACTCAGTTGTAACACCCCCTTCCCGAAATAGGAAAGGGAGGTCACGTGCAAAGCATAACAAACCTGAAAATAGACAAACAGAGCACTAGTAACATCGAATTATTTAATAATGATAAACCATCAATGATGAACTGAATATAATTCTCCAAAAGAGGACAAAATAATCAAAACCTAAAATCAAATGAGCCTAGATGGTCAAAGGCAACTCTCTCATCACACTAGCCCTGAATCACCCCTGCAAACCTGCCGGAAGAAAAACACAGCATGAGCCAAATGCCCAGTACAGATATAGATATATAAAGATACACAACTGAATTACGGAATTAACTGAGACAAAATACTGAACAAGGCTGACAAAAATATAATCTCCAAGGATCTGAATAGAATATATCTGAATCAACAGAATTAACGAAACGAACATAAGAGTACATAAATAATGAACTGAAATAATTAATTCAATTAATTGAATTGAACTTAAACGAACAAAACTAACACAATGAAATAATAGGCTGAATCAAATGGCTGGGTGTTATTTCATACCGAGCTCAGAACAAATCAGAAATATACCTTGCCACAAAAGCAAGTCAAATAATGCCACATAGGCAAATCACACATCAGACTGCGCAATCCAGATGTATGCAAAATCGGATAGGTCTGTTTGGCACAACATCACCAATCCGCAGAACAGAAACTAGGGTCGACCCATACGCCTCCCACAACAAAAACACCAAATGGCCCACTTCCTCCGGAGCCCAAAACGGAGACGCCGTGGACTGATCACACTGTCACGGAAAGTGTCATGTCTCTCGTGCCGAGACGACGTGCCTGTGGTACCCCCACAGGTGGTTATAGTTCAGGTATACCCTACGGTATATTCTAACAAAGATACCATGTCACAACACATGCGACACAATACCAACAGAAAGGGTTCTATATGTACATGTTGAACCAGATCAAATCAAAATCATAATATCTCAAAAAGAAGGTAACAACTTGTACCGCTCTACAATTATCAAAATAAATACTAGAAAAGATAACCTAATTCAAAAAAATACAAATACGAGTTCTATGAATCAACTACAAAATGAAACTAGTATACGAATTTCACAAGAAACAATTATGTGAAATAATAACAGAATTCAAAATGAGAAACAAAACAAACTTAATTAAATTTCACAAGAGTATCGCTGAAGGAGTACGAAATCCGTACCTGAAATAAGCAACGTAATACCCAAAATTTATTCCAAATATAGTTCGTTAAACCCTTCCGTCCGAACTAATTACATAAAATAAATTAATTAATTATAAGTTTAATGAGGTTGTAACATTACAATTAATAGTCATTAACTTGTATACTTCTGTTAATCATCAATATTTTTACATTTTATAATTACTATGGTCATGTTTCAATTAACCACTTATATTGCCTTATTATTATAACTTATTATTATTATACTATTCATGCAGGTCACTTATTATTGTACGAGCGATTCATCCAAATTAAATTATGTTAACTAAATTATTTGAACAATATGCTAGTATATAATTTTAATATTAACTTCTAATCTCTGTACCCATTAGTACCTAGCATGCATACATAATTGTCAATATATATAAAAAAAATAAAAAAAAATAAAAAAAATAAAAACTCCAGGATATAGCCTTTCCGAATTCTTTATTGCAGGTTCATAATTTCATTCATTGAACCATTTTTATATATATAGTTCAATGACCTCCGTTCCAGACCAGGCAATCTGACAAAATCTATACACAACCTTTAATATAATACACACACACACACACACACATATATATATATATATATATGTGCGTGTATATATATATATATATAAGGCCTGCTATCCAGTCATATATATATATATATATATATATAGATATATATATAAATCCAAATCAATCCCTTATTGTCAAATCAATTTAATCATGTACACTTTCCCAATTTTAAATTGTGAACTAAAAGAAACTAAAAACATAATAAACAATGATCTACAGAAAAGTAACAAAACAAAAAGCAAACAAACCTGATGATCCTTATTATTCCGTACACGACTTCTCTCACAAATACAATAAGAGGCGGCTTTTCCTTTCTTTCTTTTTATCAGATGAATAATGGTTTAAGTACACTATAGGGTTTGTGTTTTAATTATCTATTATCAACATGTATTATTATAGACATATAAATTAAATCTAATTAGTTTTAAGGCCCAAATTTATTAACCCAATGTTATCCAACACCTATTATGGTCCACACAAATTAAATATAATCAGACCCAAATATAAGAAAAGCCTAAATAATATATTTTTTTAAAAACAAATAGTTTTATTTATTTATTTTTACCGAGTATTACATCAGTAGTCCTTGGCCAAGGCAGAATGAAATTAAAAAGAAGTTTCTAATTTGCATTATTTAGAGTTGTCCATTTGGAAATCGAAATACATATAATTTAATAAAATAAGACTTGACAGTAAATCCATGTCTTATATTTAATTGGGACATTGTATGGTAGAAGGATTGAATTGTACGGTAACTATATACTGAAAGGTTCTTTTATGATTAATGTTGAAATCTATATTATCTGGAAAGTCGTTGATCGCTAAGGGGGCTTACCCTTATTGTAGAATAAATATTATTTAATTAAATAAATTAAATAGTTTAATTTATTTATTTAAATATAATTAGAATTGTTCTAATTGATTTATTCACAACCGGTTTAATATGGAGAACCTAAAGGGTCACGATGCAAAAGAAAAATATTTATTTAAGAAGTAAATGGCATAATTGTAATAATAAATGTATGAAACGAAGTTTAACGAATTGGCTAGGTTTGCAACCTACCAGGTGAATACCGATGAAAGGAAGGCGAGGAGATTTGAACAATGGTTGAAGCCGTGGTTGTACAGCAAGGTGTCAATGTTCCAATTGAACACTTTTGCTGGAGTTTTGGAAAAGGCGATTATCGCAGAAGGTGGAAGCGATGCTCTGACTAAGTATAACCAGGAGCAGAAGAAGAAGAAGGGTGAAATGAGAATAACAAAGCGAGTGGTAGTAACAGTGGTGGTCACAACCAGACGAGAAAGAGGAATGACAATGGATCTGCTGGAAATCAACAAGGAGGTTAGAAGAAGAAAGTGGAAGCGTGTGTTACATGCGGGAAGAATCATGTGGGGATATGCCTGAAGGGGAAGAGGATGTGCTGCAATTGTGGTCAGGAGGGCCACATAGCACCGAATTGTCCTAATCCAAAGAAGGGCGCTTGTTTCACTTGCGGATCAAAGGACCATCTAGCTAGGGATTGCCCCAAGAAGGCAGCAGGAGGAGCAGGAACATGAGGGAATAGGGGAAACAATGGTAGTAGCACGTTAACCATAACTGGATTAGCACCAACAAACCGACCTACCGCTAGGACTTTTAACATGACCGTGCAAGACGTCGTGCAGTCTCGCGATGTGGTGTCAAGTATCATTCTGATCAATAATATAGATGTTTATGTATTGTTTGATTCGGATGCTACTTGTTCATTTATATCCGATGATTTTGCTAAAAATTTAGATTTGCCTAAAGAGGAATTAGATTACCCTTTGAACATAGAAATTGCGAATAGGGAGGTAATTCCTGTTAGGTACGTGCACAAGAATGGTAGAGTGGATATTAAGGGAAACGTGATGACTATAGATCTGATTCCAGTCAAACTTGGGGAATTTGATGTTATTTTGGGAATGGATTGGCTATTCAATTATGGGGCGATAATTGATTGCCAAAAGAAACGTATTAACCTTATGACTCCGTCAAAGGTAGTATTTTACGGCAGCAAGTCGACTAGGCAAGCGCGTTGTCTAACGATGATGCTGGCCAGGAAGTTGTTGAGATAAGGCTGTGTGGGATACTTAGCCTACATAGTCGATACTCGAAAAGAGAGTCCTAAATTAGAAGAGATACCTGTCGTAAGGGACTTTATAGACGTTTTTCCAGATGATTTGTCAGGACTTCCGCCAGATAGGGAAGTTGAATTTGTAATCGATTTGGTGCCAGATAGGGAAGTTGAATTTCCAGATGATTTGTCAGGACTTTCGTGTCGTATGGCTTCAGTAGAGATGAAAGAATTGATGGTAAAACTGCAAGAACTCTTAGATAAGAAGTATATTCAGCCAAGTGTATCGCCATGGGGAGCGCCGGTATTATTTATCAAGAAGAAGGACGGATCGATGCGACTTTGCATTGATTATAGAGAGTTGAACAAGGTCACGATTAAGAATAAATACCCGTTGCCAAGAATCGACGACTTGTTTGATCAATTGCATCCATGGGAGGAATCCATGATGTGGGCATCTTCGAAGCAAATCTTTAAATCTTTCCCAAGCCTCATACAATGATTCTACATGATGTTGTCCAAAGGTTGCAATTTCATTTCTCAATCTAGCAGACTTTGCAGGAGGGAAAAACTTTGCCAAAAATTTATGTGCTAAGTCTGACCATGTAGTGATGGATCCTAGTGTCAATGAGTGAAGCCAACTCTTAGCTTTGTCTCTCAAAGTGAACGGAAAAAGTCTAAGTCTCAAAGCATCATCCGTCACTCCATTAAATTTGAAAGTATCACATATCTCAATGAAGCTCAACAAATGCTCATTAGGGTTGTCATCAGCCAAACCCCCAAACTGTAACGAGTTTTGCACCATTTGTATTGTTCCCAGTTTAATTTCAAAGGCATTTGTAGTTATTGCCAGCCTTGTGATACTAGACTGTAAATCACTTATATGCGGCGTTACATAGTCTCTCAATGCTTTTTGTTCCTCTGCCGCCATAGTTTCTTGATTGTTAGAACCCTTGATTCTTTCTCTTCTTAGTCTTCGAGTATTTCTCTCGATCTCGGGATCGTAAGGAAATAACTCAAGACTTTGTGATCGGCGCATACAAATCAAGAGTACCTACACAAGCAAGTGTTTAAATTAAATACAAGTCTAAATTAAGATCAATTCGACTATAATCAATATTAGTAAAATTATTGTAAAATAATTCCCCGGTAACGACGCCAAAAACTTGTTGCTTGATTTCGCAATCAATAAAACACGCGCAAGTATACGCGGTCCGCAAGTAATATAAGATAAGTAGAGTGTCGAACCCACGAGGAATTATGTTAAATAATTACCAAATATCAATCGCATGAAAAATTAATCTAATTTAAACAATGACAATATGATTTGTTTTTGTTGTTGATTAAAATAAAATAAAGACAATTTAGAAAACAACGTCTAATTAAACACGGATAAAATTCAAGATAAAAAGATCTAAGATTACAATTTCCCCCAACTCTTCATTTAAACATCATACTCTCTCTTGTTTAGTAAATTAGGATATAAGAATTGTTATCCGAGAAATCACAAGTATATATAAGCTTTTCTCGATGGTCAAATACGTATTTCCTATTGTGGTGTATAGATATATTTTTATTCCACACACTAGCAAGAATCTCATATCAAGAACAATCAATAAGACACATGTCACATAAAATTCCATTAACCATTCTATCAATTACCAGGTTTCACAATAGAAATCATTAAGCATGGATCCTCAATTGGATACATGTGTTATTTAGGTATATGTCTATCCTAAATACAATCAAATTATCAACTCTCGAGAACAATACATAAGACACACGTCACATAATCTCATACATTATCCATAAAGAGTATCCAACTTTCACATGAATCCATAACTAGGTCTCAACTTATATTCCATTTCTCAATTTTATATAGATTACCAAGGTAATTACGGGCCAAGCAATTAATCCTTAAGCAAAGGTTATGAACTCCAATTCATGTAATGTCTAACTACCATTCAAAGAGAGAGCATTCAATTTAAACTACAAGTTGGGTTCCATTGTAATCTTAGAATGAAAAGTTTAGCTCATATTCAATCTCAATAACATCATAATCAGTTTGTAATACATGGTTTTGAATTACAAAATAAGAATGAAGAACTAAAACATATGAAGATACACCCCTTTTTGATGAGATTCCCGAATTGGTATGGTGTAGTTCCTCTTCTCCAGCTCTTGCCTTCCTATTTCGTGCTCCTTTCCTCCTTGAGTTGATGAATTGAAGATAGTAATCCTCTTTGTTCCTTGTTTGCTTCCGTTCAAAAACTAGGGTTTGGATGATGTACAATGGTATCATAATCTTGTGGAATGTGTAATACCTAGCATAATAACTCCATGTATGCTTGATTGTTCCCTTCTCTCTCCTCATTTTCCCGTTCCTGAAATTCCTCCCTTGGTGCGCCACTTCTGCAGAACAAGACAAAGCCAGCCGCACCTGCAAAACGACGAGCTCGCCCCGACGAAAAAAAAAGGCCTGGGGAGCTCGCCCCGACGAGAAAATAAGCCTAGGGAGCTCGCCCCAGCGGGAGCTCGCCCCGGCGCCAGAAATGGCTTAGGGAGCTCGCAGCGGCGAGGTCCTCCTTCCTGCTGGAATTACCATTTTTCCCCTGAAAGTGCTAATCTCTGCCACGGTCGTCCAAGGCTGCTTCCTACACAACAAAAACATAAAACAAGTAAATAGGCACCAGAAATACCTAAGGATAGCAAAGAATTGGGTTCAAAAGATATCTAATTCATAGGTATAAAACCCACTCATCAAATACCTCCAAACTTAAGACTTTGCTTGTCCTCAAACAAAAACAAAGGTAATGAAAAATACACAATGCAACTAATTAAATGAATGCAAATGCATGAGCTATAAGCCTAGAGCAGACAAGATAAGGAAATCAAGCCTCAACAATCAGAAACAAGTAAACAACAACATCAACTGTATGATTATCAGAAATGAAACACACACCAAATTTCGCCAAATGTTTAACCCTTATGTGTGTGTGTGGTCAGAATGTCAGAGTACACAATGATCACAATTCGATCTAAGAACTACAGTGCTCAAAAGAAGATAAAACAGTCAATAACCATCTACTAGCATCTCTCATGCTCACTAGCTTCTATTTTCACACTCTATTTAGCTATATTCTATAACAATCACCGAGTGCGTTTTACACTCCATCTCGATGATAGTTTTATTAACATCTAGATCTGTGCAATGTCTATCTTCATTAGGCTTTTCAATGTCACCCATGTAGCAAACTTTCCATCGATGACTCCCAAACCAGATGCTTTTAGGGCACCAAGCGTAGAAACGCTCCAAAGGGATTACTTGTTCGAATGACAAAGGCCACAAAGATAAACTAGTCAAGATCTGCTCATATCTGTCTATACTACATTTTTAATAAATACCATCATTCAAGATAAACATCGAAGCAGTAAATAAGCATATAATTTTTTTTAATTGCTATCCTATCTTTTAATGAGCAACAATTTCAGAGAGTTGAACTTACAATCTCACGTACTCAACAACATTGATATGTGCATTAAGAACTCAAAGGGTTAAAAATTTAATTGAATTAGGCACAAGTTAACATTTCTAATAAAGCAATTTAGATCCAAAGTACTGAATGTACATTAAAACAGTGATCACCATGTCATCATCGGCCTTCCTTAAATGCACTACTCATAAGCTTCTAAATGCAGTTCTACAAGATACTATATAAAAATAAACACTAAAGAAAAGCAGACGATGAATATGTACAATGATCATCAAACAAATGACAATAACAGTAATAATCATTAATAGCAAGAAAAGTAATTTTGATGATATTTTTTTTTTTGAAACACACTACATGGATGCAAAACTTCAACTAAATGCAATATGCTAAAATACTATAACTAAAAACTCAAAACACCCCCAAACTTGAAATAGACAATGTCCTCATTGTAGAAAAGATAAAGAAATGAAGAACTGAGGACTTCCCTTGGATATCAATTGACGGGGTGGTCCTCCACCTCCTCGACGTCAGAGTCGGATGGTGGGAAAGGAAGTAGCGGTGTAGGTACGGGGAAAGGAAGTGGAGCAGTACTCGGGTACTGTGCTGCTAGAACTGCATTAAAGCTAGTAATGTAGTTCCAAATGTGCCCCTGCCTCTCTAAAATGCGTTGATTCTGCCTCTCCAGCCTCTTAGCCCGTCTGTCTATAAGTAACTAGAGGCTGCGGATCTCAGTGCTGAACTTCGCCTTAGGCTGCGATGAACTGGCAGGCAGCTGAGCATCATCCTCCTCATCCTCGGAAGTAGCCACAATGATAAAGCCACGACCTCGAGGATGTGACTCGGCTCCATCCCATACCTTGTACCTCTCAATCAGTCTGTGGTCGAGGATCTGTGATGGCTGCTGTGTTACCTCCTCATCTCGCCACTGTACCCTCGCCTGCCTGCACAATTCGCATATGAGGGAGGGATGAGGTGAGCTTAGCACTCAGGAATGCGTACCAAATCTTTCCATATAAGCTGAGATCCTTGCTGTGGAAGAGAGAGGCACCCCTACTGCCCTTAGTGATCCATGTTGTGTGTGGCTTACACAAATCTGTCAAAATCTTTTCATAATCCGGCTGGGAGTGAAGGAACTCAGTGTACTGGCACACGTCGGGTGTCATCAGGTTATAGTAGTCATTAATGGCCTGCGCACTGAAGGGTACCCTCCTCCCCCGGACTGTAACCTCAAACGGCTATTGGTCCTGAGCATTAGCATAGAATTCCTGCACCACAGGAACAACTGCCGGGTCGGGGTGAGCTGTGAAAGTATCCTAACCCCTCTCAAGTATCTGCTCCTAGATCTCCCCATCAACACCCTGTTCTGGCCTGAGGCCCCGCTCGGGAGTTAGAGCTTTACCCGTGATGAACTCGTCAAATCTGTCAGCCGCCTTAGCACTAATGAATTTGCTGTGGTCATACACTCGGGGTTGTGCGGAAGCGGAACCCTCACTACGGAATCTCTCTGGTGGCATGGTAACAAGCAGACTAAATTTCCTTTTTGAAACAGAACAAAGCACCTACTGTGCACTTAATAGAAACTGCTTAAAACTGGTCCCCCAAACTCGAATTTTACTCAAATCCCAATTTCCTGCAAAAAGTTCTTTGTATGCACAAAATATATAAATCCCAACCTCCAATTGAGCCAACACAAACTCAATTGGGAATCCAATATCCAACAATTCAACAGAGCAAATGAATGGCAGTTCAAACTAAACAACACAGATAAACCCAACTTGGTGCTTAATTTACTCAATTATAACCCAATCAAATTCTCAGATACAATATTAATCAAAAGCAACAGTAACTACAACAAATTGCAGTGAGAATTCAGTCCTCAATTGGAATACCTTGCCTCTGTCAGTTGGTGGGTGCAAAGAATGTAGAGCCCTTTGCTTGAATTTGGCAAATTGTAGCTTGAAGCCAAAATGAGGTGTATTGAGACTGAGTTCTTGCCCCAATTTCTCAAATTAATTGACCAATTTCGAGTGGCTTCAATGGTGGTGACTGACACGGGTGGAATTGATTGAAAACCCTAATTGGAAGTAAATTTGTATGGAAAAAGGGTGCTCAATACTCCTTGAATTGAAATCGAGAGTGTGCTTGTGTTAGGGCTGGATTTCGAATGGTTTGGGACGGGTTGGGAGTGCGTTGCAGAAGGTTAGGATGAAGAAGAATGGAAAAGAATTCGAACGGGAAGGAAATTTTAAGTTCAGCAAATCCGCGTCTCTCATCGGGGAGAGAGATTTGTTCACGTTTTTCTCGCCGGGGCGAGAAATCCCAAGCCAAAATCCTCGCCGCGGCGAGGTCACCTGCCGAAGAAAAATTTGATTTTTTGAAAATTTAAGACAGGGACCATGTCTAATACCTCCTCCTTATATTCTTGCAACCTACAAAACACACATTAGGAACAAAGGGCCAAAAATGACTCTCAAAAGCAACTTGACGCTGAAAAACCTCAACTAACACACAACACACTAAATATAAAAAACTTGAAAACTAACTACTATGACAAACGCAGTAAATAAGACACACAAATTGAACATAAAGGATACGGAAGATGGTGGGTTGCCTTCCACCGAGCGCTTGGTTTAGAGTCCTCAGCCCGACTTTTCGTTGTATCAAGCTTGATCGGCTAGAGTGACTGAGGTTTTCTCACGATCGAAGCCTCCACCCCAATAATGCGTAAGCCGCTGGCCGTTAACTTTGAATGATTTCTCCGGATTATTACCATAACTTCCATAGCCCCGTGAGGAAATGCGTGATTGACAATGAACGGCCCCGACCAACGTGACTTGAGCTTTCCTAGAAATAGCCTCAATCTAGAGTTATATAGCAATATCGCATGGCCAGGCTCGAATTTCCTGTCAACAATGTTCTTATCATGCCATTTTTTTACCTTCTCCTTGTATAATTTTGAATTCTCATAAGCTTGCAGTCGGAACTCATCAAGTTCATTGAGCTGAAGAAGCCTTTTCTCGCATGCAGCTGTGAGATCGAAATTCATCTTTCTTATGGCCCAGAACACCTTATGCTCAAGTTCAACTAGGAGATGACATGCCTTGCCATAAACTAGCTAGTATGGTGACATGCCAATGGGTGTCTTATAAGCCGTTCTATACGCCCAAAGTGCATCATCCAGCTTCATTGACCAATCTTTCTTGTGGGATTGACGATCTTTTCCAAGATTTTCTTCACCTCTCTGTTAGAGACTTCAGCTTGACCATTTGTCTAGGGGTGATATGCAGTAGAAATTCTGTGATTGACCCCATATTTTTCCAAGAGGGCTGCAAAGTGCTTATTGCAAAAATGACTACCTTCATCACTGATCATGGCCCTTGGAGTACCGAACCTTGTGAAGATATTCTTTTGAAGAAATTTCAGCAATACCTTGGAGTCATTAGTAGGCAATGCAGCTGCCTTCACCCATTTAGATACATAATCCACTGCTAAGAGAATGTATAGATTGTTGAAAGAGGGTAGAAATGGCCCCATGAAGTCTATACCCCAAACGTCAAAGACTTCAACCTCAAGCATCATGCTCAAAGGCATTTCATGTGGTTTAGAGATGTTCCCCATTCGTTGACATCTATCACATCTTAGAACAAACTAATGAGCATCTTTAAACAAAGTTGGCCAGAAGAAACCTGCTTGCAACACCCTAGTAGCCGTCTTTTCACCCCCGTAATTACCTCCATATAGTGAATCATGACAATGATGCAGAATGCTATCAACCTCACTTTGTGGAACACACCTTCGAATCATTTGATCTACGCAATGTTTAAATAGATATAACTCTTTACGTCATGAAGAAACTTTTTCTTTTGCTGCCACGACAAGTCCGGGGGGAGTGTGTTACCAACTAAGTAGTTAGCAAAATCTGCATACCTTGGAATTTCGCCTTGAACCACAAACAATTGTTCATCCGGAAAAGACTCATTGATTAGAACTTTATCTTCCTCGTCATGACCTGGATTTTCTAATCTAGATAGATGGTCGGCTACTTGGTTTCGGTTCCCTTTTTATCCCGAATTTCTAAGTCAAACTCCTGCAGCAATAAGATCCATCTAATCAACCTCGGTTTAGCGTCCTTCTTTGCAATTAGATACCGAATAGCTAAATGGTCCGTGAATACAACCACCCTTGTTCCAATCAAGTAAGATCGAAACTTGTCAAAAGCATAAACTACAGTAAGCAACTCCTTCTCGGTAGTGGTGTAGTTCAACTGTGCATCAGTTAAGGTTTTGCTAGCGTAGTAAATAGTATGAAAAACCTTCTCCTTACGTTGTCCCAAAACAGCCCCAACTGCATAATCACTGGCATTGCACATCAATTCGAAAGGCTTTGACCAATCCGGAGCAACTATCACTGATGCGGTGGTCAATTTCTTCTTCAAAAGGTCAAATGCGATCAAACACTCCTCATCAAACTTGAACGGCACATCTTTCTCTAGTAGACTGCATAAAGGCTTTGAGATTTTAGAAAAGTCCTTTATGAATCTTCGGTAAAACCCCGCATGTCCCAGAAAACTGCGAATACCCTTCACTGAGGTTGGTGGAGGTAAATTTTCAATTGTTTCAAGTTTTTCTCTATCCACCTCTAGACCTTTCGATGACACTTTACGCCCAAGTATGATCCCCTCTTGCACCATGAAGTGACATTTTTCCCAGTTGAGCACTAGATTAGTTTCCACACATCTCTTCAGTACTAGAACTAGATTTTCCAAGCAATTGTCAAACGAATCACCAAATACTGAAAAGTCATCCATGAAAACTTCTACATTGCGTTCCACCAAATCTGAGAAAATTGCCATCATGCACCTTTGAAAAGTGGCCGGTGCATTACACAATCCGAATGAGACCCTTCTAAAAGCAAAAGTACCAAATGGACAAGTGAAAGTGGTCTTTTCTTGGTCCTCTGGAGCAATAGCAATCTGATTATAGCCCGAATAACCATCCAACAAGCAATAGTACCCATGTCCTACCAGCCTGTCTAACATCTGATCAATAAAAGGCAGTGGAAAATGATCCTTTCGGGTTGCCTTGTTAAGTTTCCGGTAGTCCATGCAAACCCTCCAACCAGTTACTGTTCTTGTTGGAATCAACTCATTATTTTCATTGGCTACAACCGTCATACCCCCTTTTTTGGGTACACACTAAACTGGGCTCACCCAAGCACTGTCAGAAATGGGATAAATTATTCCAGCATCTAACCACTTCAAAATCTCTTTCTTTACCACCTCCTTCATGATTGGGTTGAGTCTACTTTGATGTTCCACAGTGGGTTTACTATCATCCTCCATCAAGATTTTGTGCATACAGAATGATGGGCTTATTCCCTTGATGTCGGCGATGGTCCATCCAATAGCAGATTTGTACTCTCTAAGAACTCGCAACAACTTACTTTCTTGAAACTCGTTAAGCACAGATGCAATAATAACAGGTAAAGTAGCTGATTCGCCCAAATATGCATAGCTGAGATGATTAGGCAAAGGTTTGAGCTCAAGAGACGGAGGCAATTCGAGAGAAGGTCTCAACCGATCTGTAGCATTCTCAGCATACTCTAGTGAATTAAAAGGGATTTGAAACTTACTTCCCCGTGGCACTGTATCCAAAATCTGTAAATACTCCACCAAATCTGGATCATCCATGTCAAACTCTCCCAGAAGTGTCCTCTCTAATGGATCATTGTTCAACACATTCAAAAACTCATCATTTACCACTTACTTGATCACATCCACCTGAAAACATTCTTCCTCATCCGAAGGGAATTTCATGGCCTTAAACACATTGAATGTGACTTCTTGATCCTGAACCCTCATAGTGAGCTCTCCCTTTTGCACATCGATTAAAGTTCTCCCAGTAGCTAAAAATGGTCTCCCAAGGATAATAGGGATGTTTTTATCTTCCTCAAAATCTAAGATGATGAAATCAGCCGGGAAGATGAACTTATCCACCTTAACAAGAATGTCTTCTACAATTCCCCTTGGGTAAGTAACCGACACATCGACAAGCTGTAGAGAAATGTTTGTTGGCTTTGGTGCAGGAAGTCCCAACTGAGTATACACGGATAATGGCATGAGATTAATGCTAGCACCCAAGTCACACAAACATTTGTTAAATGAAAGGCTACCAATAGTACACGGTATAGTGAAGCTGCCTGGGTCCTTCAACTTGGGAGGTAGCTTTCTTTGCAACACCGCACTACATTCTCCGTTAAAGCCACTGTTTCAAAGTTATTTAACCTCTTCTTCCTAGACAGAATACCCTTCATGAATTTGGCATAAGTTGGCATCTGTTCTAAGGCCTGTGCAAAAGGAATGTTAATTTGTAGCTTCTTAAAGACTTCCAGGAATTTGGCAAACTGTTTATCTAACTTTTGCTTTTGCAGTCTTTGAGGGAAAGGCACTGGTGGAAACACTTTCGGTGTAGGAACAACACAAGGTTATATGTGGTATCTCTCTGTTCTGACTCAGGTAGTACACTGTTGTCCATTTCCTTGGAAAAATCTGCATTATTCAAGTCCGGAGGAGAGCATGAGTGGGCTGCCCCCTTTTGCAATTCAGGCTCCTGTAAGGTTTGTTTTCCACTTCTGAGTGTTACTGGTTGACATTCCTCTTTCCCATCTCTCCTTGGATTAGTTTTTGTGTTACTAGAAAGAGATCCCTAGGGTCTATTTGACATATAACTAGCCATTTGCCCAATTTGATTTTCCAAAGCTTTGAGTGCTGCTGCTTGATTCTTTATCATCACATCCTGGTTAGCAATATGTTTCAATATCAACTCTTCAAAATCTGATTTTCTCTCTAGTTGTGAAGTTTGAGCTGCATGATGTTGTGGCTGATTTTGGAACCCTGGTGGATGGTGTGGTTTTGGAGCTTGCTGAAAATTTTGATTGTTGCTCCATGAAAAGTTAGGATGGTTCCTATTTCTAGCATTGTAAGTGTTTTGGTACTAATTTGGTTGTCTCTGGTAGCTACTTACAAACTGAAGTGCCTCGTGATCAAATGGGCATTGGTCGTTGACATGTGTTCCTGCACATAATTCACAAACAAAAGCTACCTGCTGCACCTTTGAATCAGTCAAGGAACCAAGTTTCTTTGACATTGCTGCCATCTGAGCTGCTAAGGACGTGATGGCATCCACCTCTAATACTCCGGCTACCTTTGGTTGACTCATTCTAGAAGTTGGCCATTGGCAGGTATTTACAGCCATGACCTCCAATAAATCAAGTGCTTCTCCATAATTTTTAGCCATGAAAGATCCTCCCGCAGCTGCATCTATGCAAGACCGATTGTGAGATCCCAATCCATTATAGAAGGTATTCAATTGCATCCATGGGAGGAATCCATGATGTGGGCATCTTCGAAGCAAATCTTTAAATCTTTCCCAAGCCTCATACAATGATTCTCCATGATGTTGTTCAAAGGTTGCAATTTCATTTCTCAATCTAGCAGACTTTGCAGGAGGGAAGAACTTTGCCAAAAATTTATGTGCTAAGTCTGACCATGTAGTGATGGATCCTAGTGGCAATGAGTGAAGCCAACTCTTAGCTTTGTCTCTCAAAGTGAACGGAAAAAGTCTAAGTCTCAAAGCATCATCCGTCACTCTATTAAATTTGAAAGTATCACATATCTCAATGAAGCTCAACAAATGCTCATTAGGGTTATCATTAGCCAAACCCACAAACTGTAACGAGTTTTGCACCATTTGTATTGTTCCCGATTTAATTTCGAAGGCATTTGCAGTTATTGCCGGCCTTGTGATACTAGACTGTAAATTACTTATCTGCGGCGTTACATAGTCTCTCAATGCTTTTTGTTCCTCTGCCGCCATAGTTTCTTGATTGTTATAACCCCTGATTCTTTCTCTTCTTAGTCTTCGGGTATTTCTCTCGATCTCGGGATCGTAAGGAAATAACTTAAGACTTTGTGATCGGCGCATACAAATCAAGAGTACCTACACAAGCAAGTGTTTAAATTAAATACAAGTCTAAATTAATATCAATTCGACTATAATCAATATTGGTAAAATTATTATAAAATAATTCCCGGGTAACAACGCCAAAAACTTGTTGCTTGATTTCGCAATCAATAAAACACGCGCAAGTGTACGCGGTTCGCAAGTAATATAAGATAAGTAGAGTGTCGAACCCACGAGGAATTATGTTAAATGATTACCAAATATCAATCGCATGAAAAATTAATCTAATTTAAACAATGACAATATGATTTGTTTTTGTTGTTGATTAAAACTAAATAAAGACAATTTAGAAAACAACGTCTAATTAAACACGGATAAAATTCAAGATAAAAAGATCTAAGATTACAATTTCCCCCAACTCTTCATTTAAACATCATACTCTCTCTTGTTTAGTAAATTAGGACATAAGAATTGTTATCCGAGAAATCACAAGTATATACAAGCCTTTCTCGATGGTCAAATACGTATTTCCTATTGTGGTGTATAGATATATTTCTATTCCACACACTAGCAAGAATCTTATATCAAGAACAATCAATAAGACACATGTCACGTAAAATCCCATTAACCATTCTATCAATTACCAGCTTTCACAATAGAAATCATTAAGCATGGATCCTCAATTGGATACATGTGTTATTTAGGTATATGTCTATCCTAAATACAATCAAATTATCAACTCTCGAGAACAATACATAAGACACACGTCACATAATCTCATACATTATCCATAAAGAGTATCCAACTTTCACATGAATCCATAACTAGGTCTCAACCTATATTCCATTTCTCAATTTTATATAGATTACCAAGGTAATTACGGGCCAAGCAATTAATCCTTAAGCAAAGGTTATGAACTCCAATTCATGTAATGTCTAACTACCATTCAAAGAGAGAGCATTCAATTTAAACTACAAGTTGGGTTCCATTGCAATCTTAGAATGAAAAGTTTAGCTCATATTTAATCTCAATAACATCATAATCAGTTTGTAATACATGGGTTTGAATTACAAAATAAGAATGAAGAACTAAAACATATGAAGATACACCCCTTTTTGATGAGATTCCCGAATTAGTATGGTGTAGTTCCTCTTCTCTAGCTCTTGCCTTCCTATTTCGTGCTCCTTTCCTCCTTGAGTTGATGAATTGAAGATAGTAATCCTCTTTGTTCCTTGTTTGCTTCCGTTCAAAAACTAGGGTTTGGATGATGTACAATGGTATCATAATCTTGTGGAATGTGTAATACCTAGCATAATAACTCCCTGTATGCCTGATTGTTCCCTTCTCTCTCCTCATTTTCCCGTTCCTGAAATTCCTCCCTTAGTGCACCACTTCTGCAGAACAAGACAAAGCCAGCCGAACCTGCAAAACGACGAGCTCGCCCCGGCGAAAAAAAAAGGCCTGGGGAGCTCGCCCCATCGGGAGCTCGCCCCGGCGAGAAAATAAGCCTAGGGAGCTCATCCCGGTGGGAGCTCGCCCCGGCGCCAGAAATGGCTTAGGGAGCTCGCCGCGGCGAGATCCTCCTTCCTGCTGAAATTACCATTTTGCCCCTGAAAGTGCTAATCTCTGCCACGGTCGTCCAAGGCTACTTCCTACACAACAAAAGCATAAAATAAGTAAATAGGCACCATAAATACCTAAGGATAGCAAAGAATTGGGTTCAAAAGATATCTAATTCGTAGGTATAAAACCCACTCATCAACCGCTCAGGAGGAGCTAATTACAGCAATGACGAAACTGGAGTTGGAGGTGAAATATCTAGAGGAGTCTGACGAAAAATTATTTCAATTGAGAACCGGTTCAACTTTGGTGGATAAGGTTAAGGAAGCACAAATTCAGGACGAAGAATGTGAGAAAATCAGGAAAAGAATATCTGAAGGTGATGAAGTAAAATTCAAAATTGATAACGAATGAGTATTGAGATTCGAGGGAAGAATTTAGGTTCCGCTAGTACCAGAGGTTAAGGAGGAAATTTTGAGCGAAGCTCATAATTTAAGATATTCGAGACATCCAGGTAGTACGAAGATGTACAGGATCTCCGACAGCATTTCTGGTGGCCGAATATGAAAAGAGACGTTGTCGATTGTGTAGCCAAGTGTTTGACATGTCAGAACGTTAAAGCAGAATATTAGAGGCCAAGCGGGTTACTACGACCGTTAGAAATCCCAGAATGGAAATGGGAACATATCACCATGGATTTCGTAGTAGGTCTTCCGACGACTTAGAAAGGTTTCGACACAGTTTGGGTTATCGTAGATCAACTGATGAAATCAGCACATTTTTTACCAATCAAGATCAAATTTAGCTTGGATCAGTTAGAGAAGTTGTATGTGAAGGAGATTATTTCGAGGCACGGTGTTCCAGTATCTATTGTCTCAGATAGGGATCTGCGCTTCACATCAAACTTCTGGAAACGACTACAAGAATGCATGGGAACGCAGTTACGTATGGGTACGGCATATCATCCACAGACCGACGGACAGAGTGAAAGAACGATTCAGACACTGGAAGATATGTTAAGAGCTTGTATCATGGATTTTAAAGGAAATTGGGATGATCATCTACCATTGGTGGAATTTGCTTACAATAACAGTTACCACGCAAGTATTGGCATGTCGCCTTATGAAGTGTTGTACGGCAGAAAGTGCAGAACTCCATTATACTGGGATGAAGTTAGCGAACATCAATTGCTAGGACCAGAACTAGTACAACAGACTGCAGAAATCATCAAAGTAATCAGGGCGAGATTGATAGCCGCTCAGGATAGATAAAAGAAATACGCCGATCAACACCGCAAGGATCGAGAATTCGAAACTGGTAGTTATGTTTTCTTGAAAGTATCTCCCTGGAAGGGGAAGATTCGTTTTGGTAAGAAGGGAAAACTGAGCCCGAGGTTCATTGGACCCTTCGAAGTGTTACGAAGAGTTGGTGAGGTCGCGTATGAGGTAGCTTTACCTCCGACGTTAGAACACCTCCTATAACGACTCCAAATTCTGAACAATCCAACTCTCCACATCGGTCGTTAATAATACATCCTCATTCCGACTTTACAACATTATTCAATGTTAAACTTAATAAAATGCGGAACAATTTTAAACTTTTCAGTTTTCTTTCTTTGCTTTCCCTGAATCATAACCTTTAATCATTTACATATTCTAGAATCATATTTGCTTAATGATTCGCTTCATCAGAGTTATAATAAAATAAAACTTACTTCTAGATTCAATACCCATTATATATCAGATAAAATTAAATTATAAGTCAATACAAATTTTACAACTCAACATCTATTACATTTAATACATCATCCAGAACCTTAATCATGGTTCAAAAACATAATTTAAGCTAAAACAATTAATCTTCATGCATAACATCTGAATCATGTCATTCAAGCAGCACATAACGTTACCTTGAATCTTTAACCTGCAAAAGTGGTTATTCGCAAGAATGAGCTCAACAGCTCAGCAAAATCTTACAGTTTGCATATGTCACATAGTACATAGATAACATGCTCATTATTTAAATCATAAACATTTGGCTAAACATGTCATACATAATGATCAACATGTAACAAATAGAGATTGAGTTCCACAACTCAAGCAACATTCTCTATTCAACGAACGTAGTCTTAAGTTGACCTTGTTGTTTCATACATGCAACACATAGAATACATCATGCTTTTACGTCATAGATTTAAAACAATTAATCATTTAATTCACATAACAATTAGGAACTGAAAGACTTGCCTAGTTCGTAGATTACCAATTACCATAATTAGCTTATACTTATCTGCACTTCATGTATCCTGCATGATATATAATCATGCACAACATTTATTAGTCACATAACAACACTTAGAAAACAAACCACACATTCCGCTTATAAAGCAGTAACAACAATTAGTTACAATTGTATTATCACTTCAGGATTCACTCTCATCTAATTTTATTTTAATATCTCGATTGTTTTCTGGTTATCAATCTCACTTCAGACGTTGTAAGCTTAATTATAGCAATATCATCCTTAAGAATTCCTAAAACCCAACGTTAAGCTAAGGTTCATCAATCTTTATATTTTATAATCATCGAGTATATGCTTAGCATTCACTCAATATCTTAGTATTCATTTAGTGCATTAGTCTAAGTTTAAACATGCATAGGGTAACATAGCATGAGTACAAAGAAAAAGAAAATAAATTAACATTTCCTGTATTGAGCTCGCCGGGGCGAGAATTCCTTCACAAGAACTCTCGTCGGGGAGAGCCTTTGCCGGGGCAAGAATTTCCTTTATAACAAGCTCGTCGGGGCAAGAAAACTCAGTTCAATGAGCTCGCTGGGGCGAGAAATTCAGTTCAATGAGTTCGCCGGGGCGAGCTTCCTGAATTCCAGATTCTGCAGTTCGCGAAGAACGCAGAAAAATGCCAAAAATTCTCAATTTTCTTCATTTTATCAGCAAATTGACTATACCCAAATATTATAATCTTTGTAAAAACAAAATCCAACATGTAAACAGTGATTCTAACATCTTAAACTGTTAGGTTTGTATAACGCGAACATGCAATCAAATTACATAAATAAAGCGGAAGCGCGATAAAATCAGATTTTAAAATTTTATACAAACCATCACCATGATCTTTCTTTATGCACAATTATTAATTAAACGAAAGAGATGGAGAATAAGAATTATACCCGTGTAGAATTCTAGCTTCCTCAGGTACAAGTTCACCTCCAATTCCTTTGCGTTCTCCTTGAATTGCACCGATTAAATTCCTTCCTTTAATCAACGTTAGCCACCCAAGTGTTTGGCCTCTAGAGGTGATCCACCAAGGAAGAACAAGTATTCAAGAAGATGGGTGTTTGGCAAAACCCTAGTTTTCTATCTCTATAGAAATTGTAAGTACTCTCCACAATTCTAATGCAAGAGTGTATAACCCTAATCTATGATAAGACTTCTCTTATTTATAGATGTAGGAAAACCCCTTCCCTAAACTATTTAGGATTAGGGTTTCTATTTTAATTAAACTCCTTTAATTATATTCCTAATCCAATTAGGAATTAATGAGAGAGAGAGAGAGAGAGAGAGAGAGTACTTCTATTAATTAATTCTCAATCCCTATTAGGAATTAAATAATAGTTATATTAATTAATTCCCAATCCCTATTAGGAATTAAATAATAGTAATATTAATTAATTCCCAATCCCTATTAGGAATTAAATAATAGTAATAGTAATAATAATAATAAGACTCCTCTTATTAATTTATATTTAATATTTCCAAAATATTAAATAATAAATATTAAGCTATTTAATTTATTCTATCTCCATAGATTAAATTAAATACACTTAACTTATTATTACAATTATGCCATTTACTTCTTAAATAAATATTTTCCTTTTGCGGTGTGACCCTTTAGGTTCTCCATATTAAACCGGTTGTGAATAAATCAATTAGAACAATTCTAATCTTATTTAAATAAATAAATTAAACAATTTAATTCATTTAAATAAATAATATTTATTCTACAATAAGGGTAAGCCCCCTTAGCGATCAACGACTTTCCAGATAATATAGATTTCAACATTAATCACAAAAGAACCTTTGAGTAAATAGTTACCGTACAATTCAATCCTTCTACCATACAATGTCCCAATTAAATATAAGACATGGAATTTCTGTCAAGTCTTTTTTTATTTAATTATATGTATTTCGATTTCCAAATGCACAACTCTAAATAATGCAAATTAGAAACTCCTTTCTAATTTCATTCTGCCTTGGCCAAGGACTACTGAGTTATCATTTATCGAATCACATAGGACATTCACATCTTTTACTAGACGTGGTAGATTCTTTGTTGATCATTCACCTATCTCCATGTACAACTTATTATACCCAATCATACCCTTTGATATACCCTAAAGGTCTTAAGGGACATGTCAAAGTATAACTTATCATACACAAGATACTATGATGATCTCAAGTCTAAGGATCACTTGTACTACTATCACTAGAGGAATTCCTATTGACAGCCGAGTAAAACTCCATTAGGTATTCCTTAGCGAGTCACGTTCAGTGAACTTATTCTCCAATAAGCACCTACATACTTGCTTTAGTGTCTCCACACAAATGATTATGAGATCAATCATCCTCTTCATAAGAGCAAGCAACGTATGTACTAATCTATCCGGATTCACTAATCCCCAATTTAGTAATCCAACGATTAGGAACAATTTTAGTTTGTGAGCTATCTTGAATTTAGATCTCATTAGCATGATCACCATCATGATTCTAAAAGCATTGCTCAAAACTATGGGTTTATCACATTTAATATAACAGCACCATGTAGATAATATAAAATGCCTTTTAAGAAAATCAATTCTTTTATTAATAAATGAATAAGATTACAAAGTATATGCTACATCATATCAAATATGATTGGCTTGTGTGCATACTACTTTCATAAACAACTTAAACAACTATTTTAAAGGCTTAAAATCACAATTCATACTAGTTTTATAAACTTTTACAAATTTTGCGCAATCAATCGTTACGGATTCGTTTCTCAACCAAATTGGTCCGTTCAACTTCTGTTGTTTTCGTTTTTTAATGCATAACAACTATCAATTATCAATTTACAGATTATTACTCAAATTCCTAGCCAATTTTGACTCCAAAACAAGCCAAAATATACATATGATACCCACAACTCAAATTTCTTCACTTTCAATATGTTTTCATAGCTTTGATTACATCAAAATCTACTAATAGATGTTACATAACACATTATACCCATTTGATAACATATATATCCTTATCCTTTATCAAATCATACAACTAATTTAATTTACAGAAAACTTAAAGAATGAAAACCAATAATTTTAAAGTTGATTTTCTTACCTCCTTGATTCCTTCTTTAGATTAAATAAATAATCCATTGCGTGGTTTGTTCCTCCTTGATTTCTAGGGTTCTTCTCTAACTTCACAGAGAATACTCACTCCCTCAATTTTTCTCTCCACTAACTCTCATGAAAGGAAAATAAACTTCACGTACTTTTAATCTGGCTTCACATTTTGTCAGTTTCTCAGCAGTTAGGAAACTCAAACGTTTAGGTCATGTTTGGCCAAACCCAATTAATCTCCATTTTAATTTATTTTAATCATTCACTTATTATATAGTTCACACTTGTCACATCTAATTTAATTAAATCATATTTAATTAAATTATTTAACAAATATAACTTCAAATTTATTTAACAAATCATTATATTTCTAATTTAATTATTTAATTAAATTAGTATCTTATCATCACTTTAGCGTACTAAAATACGCACAAATTATAAATTTATTTATCATCAATTTATTTAATATCAGCATACTTAAACAAATTATTCTATAATAATTTCCATCAAATATTTATTCCATAAATATTCCAACTAAAATATTTATTCAAATCCATAAATATTTTTAACTATAAACAAAACTCACAATCTTATTACATTTATATATATATTAATTAAGTGAATCGCTCATATTATTTATGAAACTTAATTCACAATAACTTCCATTGTCCACAAGACATAACAACCAAATTATATTATTTTCCAATATAATTTTAACTTAATTAAATTAACTAATACTATTCAACTAATTTCCTTTTCATGACAATTTCATTTAATCTTTTCAATGGTTTAATTAATTATTAAACCATTACTTCCCAATTACACAATTATATAATTTCTTTCGCACCGAACCACATATTTCATAATATAAAACACATATATACACATACTCAAACTCAAAACATCTCGTAATAAGAATTTTATTTATTAAATTCTTATTTAATAATTTCTAAAAATCTGGGTTGTCACACATCCACAATATTTTTCATGTCTCGGTGTTACGACCATACAAACCTGACTACAAGCATGTTATAGAATATGAACCCCTGCAAGTTGAAAAAGATTTATCTTATAAAGAAAAGTCTGTTCAGATAGTTGACAGGAAAGAGCAAGTACTCAAAAATAAAATTATACTTTCTGTTATGGTGATCTGGAGAAACCACAACGCTGAAAAAGCTACGTGGGAACTCGAAAATCAGATGATGAGAAATTATCGACAGCTATTTGCTTAGTCAATATGTAGCGATTCTGGGGACAGAATCTTTGTAAGGGGAGAGAATGTAATGGGACGAATTAATTGAGTCGTGATTCTGGGACAGAATCCTTTTAAGGGGGGAAAGATGTGACGAACGAGATTTTTGTAATTTAATTTAAATATTTATTGAATTAAATAAATATTTTTTTCGATGATTTACTTATTAAATTAAATAATTAATTGATGAATTTGTGGTAGATTAATTTAATTATATGTGTTACATTAGTTAAATAATGTAGATAATTTTTATATTCAAAGTATGTATTTAATTGAGCTTATTTGATTAAATGCATTATTTAAATAAGCATAATGTTATTCTAATTAATTTAATAATTAATTAGAGATTTAATGATTTGTCATACTCAATAAATGAGAATTTTAATTATGTGACTATGTGATTTAATGTGGAATTATCCTATTTCATTTAATTGATTTTATAAGATTATTTGGTTAATTTAAAATGTGACAATAAACTATATAATAAACTAGATAATTAAAATAAACCAAAAGAAGAGCTTATAGGAATTAACCAAACAATGCCTTAGTGGAGGTTGAAGTTAGTTAACCCATTATGGGATTAACTAACACCATGTTCTGCCAATTTTAATTAGTACGTATTATCATTATTATTATTTTCTAAGCCAAGTCTGAGTAATACAGAGAGAAAAAGAGAGTTTTGAGAGAATTGGAGAATTGAAGAAGAAATCATTTCATCTTTTTGCATAATCTAGCATCTTATCAAAGGTAATTCTACTAATTTAAGTTTTTAGTTTACGCTCTTCAGTTCTCCATGAAAAGTTAAGTTTAGTTCTCTGTACATTGATTTTGTGGCTAAATTGTTAAGAACTTGATGTTAGATGTCTATAAGCATGCATAAATGTATTTTATATGATTTATATATAGTTTAGAGTAAATAAATCCATGAAACTATGTTTAGTTGGAGTTCTGAAATTTATAGAGAAGAAAAATATGAATATGGCTTAAATGTATGAAAATATATGTTTGAATGGCATGTTAAACGGTAAATTGATGATTGATTATGTTTAAGCATGTAAAAACAAAGAAAAAGAAACTTAAACGAATTAATTTGGTGCTATAACGAATTGTACTGGAATTGTCGCCCCGGCGGTGTAATTGTACTGGAATTGTTGCCCCTGCGGTCTAATTGAACTAACTTTACCGCCCCGGTGGCATTTTGTGAAGAAAATTCCCGCCCCGACGGGAGATGCAGAAAATAAAATTTTTTCTTCTTTCTTTGTGATCATGTTATGTTATCCTATACATGTTTAAAACTTAGACTAATGTATTAAATGGATATTAAGATGAGGTTGGATGAAAGTGAATCTTGAAGTGTTTATAATATTGTAACTAATTATTGTTATTGCTATATAAATGAAATGTATAGGTTGATTAAGGAACGAGAATTTTAATTTATAATCTACGCACGAGGCAAGTTTTCTACCCGTAATCTTGTTATTTCGTTGAAAGCAAGTTTCTGAATCCTTGTTATTGTGCAAGTTTCCCTAACTCTATTATTTTATTAAGCAAGTTCTTTATCCTAATTCATTCAATTTCATGAATCCAAATGAGATATGCTAATTCCCTTTTTGTAATACATCACTTATATAGAGTTTATTCAATTGTACATTTTGTGAGCTTCGGTCTTTGGTTCTTGAATACCATTTACATTTTTATTATTGAGCCTTGATTGACTAACGATCCCTTATTGATTCGACTAGTCCATAGTTGATGAGCGTTCTAAATTCTAGAAACGTTATTGAAGCAAATCCAAACCAAACTTCCTTTAGTGCAGACTCTGATGTCAAACTGAGATGAACAACCTTTTATAGGGGATTATTTTACGTGTTAGCGTTTAGATGTTGTGCACATACATGGTACAAAAGGCTGATCCCCCTAAGTACGAGAAGTAAGGTCCATATAGTCTTACGATTGTTAAAGGTTTAAAGTAGAAATAATTGATAACCTAGGACATGGTTCGTGGTCTTGTGACCCTCAGATGTTCTTTTGATTCTTGTTTTCTAATCTTGATTCAAAAGCCGAGTATTCGATTATCTGATATCCATTGATTATTCGCATGTTATTATTATTTTATTGTGTTACTTGCTGGGCAATTGTTGCTTATCCTTGCATAATAACATTGCAGCTAAAGTTGAAAGAGTTGATGAGCCATCCAGTAGTAAGGGCAAAGGCAAAGCAAACAAGTAATTAAGACTTGTTTAATTTATTGAAAGATGTTATGTAATAGACTTATGATATTTATGTTTTTCCGCATTGATGTTTTGTTTAAGGTTAGATGACCTGAGATTGATGTTATTAAGATGTTGTAACCCTTTAATGGGAGATTTCTATTTCAATTAAGAATTTTCATTTATATTTGAATAGGTAATTAGATGTGATGTGATTTAATTGGATAGTGAACACCAAATCCTGTGGGAATGAAGTACCCGGATTTGGGGGTGTCATAAAGTACGTAAGAGGAAGATAGAATTTACATCAAGAAAAACTAGAGAAGACGAGGTACACCGATTAAATTCCTTCCTTTGATCAACGTTAGCCACCCAAGTGTTTGGCCTCTAGAGGTGATCCACCAAGGAATAATACATGTTCAAGAAGATGGGTGTTGGCAAAACCCTAGTTTCTATCTCTATAGAAATTATAAGTACTCTCCACAATTCTAATGAAAGTGTGTGTAACCCTAATCCATAATAAGACTCCTCTTATTTATAGATGCAGACAACCCTCCTAAACTATTTAGGAATAGGGTTTTATTTTAATTAAACTCATTTAATTAATTAAACTCCTAATTGAATTAGAAATTTATGAGAGTACTTCTATTAATTAATTCCTAAACCCTTTTAGGATTTAAATAATAATAATAGTAATAACAGTAATAAGACTCCTCTTATTAATTTATATTTAATATTTCTAAAATATTAAATAATAAATATTAAGCTATTTAATTTATTCTATTTCCATAGATTAAATTAAATACACTTAACTTATTTTTACAATTATGTCATTTACTTCTTAAATAGATATTTTTCTTTTGCGGTATGACCCTTTAGGTTCTTCATATTAAACTGGTTACGAAAAAATCAATTAGAACAATTCTAATCTTATTTAAATAAATAAATTAAACTATTTAATTCATTTAAATAAATAATATTTATTTTACAATAAGGGTAAGCCCCTTAACGATCAACGACTTTCTAGATAATATAGATTTCAATATTAATCATAAAAGAACCTTTTAGTGAATAGTTACTGTACAATTCAATCCTTCTACCATACAATGTCCTAATTAAATATAAGACATAGGATTACTGCCAATTCTTATTTTATTTAATTATATACATTTCGATTCCTAAATGCACAACTCTAAATAATGCAAATTAGAAACTCCTTTCTAATTTTATTCTACCTTGGCCAAGGACTACTGAGTTGTCATTATCGAATCACATAGGATATTCACATCTTTTACTAGATGTGGTAGATTCTTTGTTGATCATTCACCTATCTCCATGTATAACTTATTATACCCAAGCATACCCTTTTATATACCCTAAGATCTTAAGAGACATGTCAAAATATAACTCATCATACACAAGATACTATGATGATCTCATATCCAAGGATCACTTGTACTACTATCACTTGAGGAATTCCTATTGACAGGCGAGTAAAACTTCATTAGGTATTTCTTCAGCGAGTCACGTTCAGTAAACTTATTATCTAATAAGCACCTACATACTTACTTTAGTGTCTCCACACAAATGATTATGAGATCAATCATCGTCTTTCCAAGAGCAAGCAACGTATATACTAATCTATCCGGATTCACTAATCCCTTTTTAGTAATCCAACGATTAGGAACGATTTTAGTTTTAAGCTTTCTAAGAATTTAGATCTCATTAGAATGATAATCATCATGACTCTAAAATCATTGCTTAAAACTATGAGTTTATCACATATTATATAATAACATTATGTAGATAAAGTAAAATGCCTTTAATACTTTTATTAATAAATGAATAAGATTATAGAGTATATGTTATATCATATCAAATATGATTAGCTTGTGTGCATACTACTTTTAATAATTTCAAGTACAAATATACTAACTTGTATTAATATTCAAAATTCCTGTTAATAATTCTTATTAGGGTTTGGATTATTACAAGTTTAAGAGGAAAAGAGAAGAGGAAGGCAACGAAATTGGGAGGGAGGAAGGTAGACAAAAAACTAGAAAGCTTTGTCAAGGAGAAGGAAAGCTAGGAAAACAACGAAAGGTATAAAGAACTAAACCTAAAACTAGTTCATTTTATAGTCTATGTTCTAAAGTATTGTGTTTAAACATGTTTGTTATGATATCCCAGATATTTATAAGACTTTTAAATAAGGTCTTGAATGATTAAATAAAGGTTAAAGTTTAAAACTTAGATTAGGAGTGGAGGAATGATTAAATATTTTAATCTAATCTATGTGTCAGGAGGAACAGATAATGTTGAGAGACTTTGGTGCAAGAGGTTCTAAGAAAGTTATGGAATGATGTTATTAGATCTGTCATTAAAGCAAAGTGTTTTAGTGACTCGATAGATGATTAGTTGATAATAAGGTATAAGTTATCACGGTTGAACGTAAAGAGAATTAAACGCAAAGGATAAATATGTTAGGAGTGAAGAAAGGAGTGAGTACATGGTGGTATATGAAGTCTTATAAAAGAAGAATGTATAATATAATTGTAACAACCCGGATATTTAAGAAGGATAATTATGATAAGAATTTAATAAATAAAATTCTTATTATCAGGTGTAGAGGGTTGAATGTAAAATATATATGTGTTATGTATATATTTGCGTAAGTTATGTGATAAGAGAGTAAATATATGTGTATTATATATTTATTATCCATTAAGTGATGAGAGGTGGTCTAATAGTTAGCGAAAGCTAATTAATTTAATTAGTATGAACTAACTGACAAAACGTATAATGGTATAGAAGGAAGCCAAAATCTCGATTTAAGTTCAAAGTGAGCTGTAATGATGATGAGGAAGAAAGAAAGAAGAATATAACGATCGCAAATCGAGAGCACCTTTATAATTTGGGTTTATTAATATTATGGAATATATTAAAGTTTTTATTTTTATGTGTTTAAAGGTTATATTATAACCGAGATTATGTTAATGTATGAATTTGTAAATGTTGTTGCCTCATAGAAGCGAATGAATGGATTTCACGAAAAATCGCCAAATCGTTATTCATGTAGACACTATTCACGCCAGGAACGCTATTTATTGATTAAAATAAATAGTTTGATGAAGATTATTATTTGGATAATTTATTTGGTGTAAATATGTTAACTAAATATATGTGGGTTACATGTACATTTAGGTACATGATTTTGGTAAGCTAATTGGTTAGTAAATAGCTAACCTATATTAAATGAGTCCATTAATGGATTAAATTAGTGGGCTAATAAATGGCTAAATGAAATGTTATATTATTGTTAAAAATCCAAGTGTAGGATTTTGTAAGAGTCCATTGAGGAATTTAATTAGTAACCCAAATGTGTGATATGGGTGACCCAAATAAAGGGCCCAACCCAAGATCCATTATTTTTGCCCAAACCCAAGACCCTATATTTGACCCATGTGATATATGGGTAAAGAAATCAGCATTTTGGTATTGAAAGGAGGGAGTGTACGGGTGATGTAGAGAGAGAGAGAAAAAAAAAACCAAATGGGTGGGATGAGTATTTCATTAACCAATGAAGGGAATAAGGAGACCATTAAACATTTTAAGCCAATGAGGATTTAGGTGGAGGAATTATGACCAATAGGAACGCATGAGGAGGGAGGGAATTCAAACAACTTCCTGGAGCAACTAAATCACCAAGCTCCATGTATAGAATTTCTAATAATGCAGACAATGGTCTCAAAACCATTCCTAGAGTCCTTGCAAGACTAAAATGTCTCCCACCTCATCCATTCCATCTCCTCCCAACTCCATAGTTCAGCTCATGTGCAGAGAAAAGAGAAAGAGAAGAGATAAGTTATAGAAGAAAGGAGAAAAAGAAGTAAGAGAGAAGAAAGAGAAGAGAAAGCTGCAGAAGAAGAGAAAGAAGAAGAGAGCTCAGTTGAAGCTAGAGAGAAGTATAGAGAGAAAGAAGTGGGTGAGGGCTTAAGCTTGAAGAAAGGGGTTCAAGGGCAACCAAGAAGGAAGAAAAGGAAGTTTTAGCAAGCTCCAGAGGAGTTTTAGCATCTAAGGAAGGAGAATCAAGAGGTAAATCATCAACTCTAGACTTTTCCTTCACCGTTTCAAGTTTTTCTTCCTTCCGAAAGCTTTTATCTCGTTGGGTTAAATTTGTTGTTGTTGTAGTTATTGTTGGTTGTTCACGAATGGTTAAAGATGTTGTTAGGACCTTAAAAACATTCCTAATAGAATTAAAGTGGAATAAGAACGAAAGAAAATTCGAACCCATGCGTAATGGATGGAAAGATGATTAGAGGACTGTTAATGGACTGTCCATGGACTGATTTTTGAGACTTTAATGTCTATGTATCATGTCTACAAATTTAGTTCAGAAGTAATATGTTATGCTCTTATGGGTTATGAAAATAACATAATTGGAATGAGTAGAAAAGAAGCTAAAACGAATTTGTAGTAAGAGATTTGGTAAAACATGTTTAGAAAATGAAGAATTGATGAACAGTGACCTTAGAACTAATTCTAGTATTAATGTGTTGCTTGTAAAATTATGAGCTTCTAGAGTAGTATAATACACTGAGCTACGAAGCCGTGGGCTTTGGAAAAAAATGCATTTTGACTCCGGATGAGGGAGTTATAGCGATTTTGAAAAAATGTGTCAAAACTGTCAAGAACGCAGAAAACTAGTGCGACTAGGATCCTTGGAGCCGCTGTTTCGATATGTTAAAGAATATAAAAATTTATGATTTTTGGATATGTTGCAGCTCAGATTACAAGCTTTCCATAGCCTTAAGAACGGACTAATTCTGACTTAAAATGAAGAAGTTATAATGTTTGGTAGTAGGTGCTATAATTATGAAAATCGTGGAGTTAAAATCAGATAGTAGAGTAAAACTCTGATAGTGGGGTAAAATTCTGATAGTAGACTAAAACTCTGATAGTGGGGTAAAACTCTGATAGTAGAGTAAAACTCTGATAGTAGTGTAAACCTCTGATAGTGAGGTAAAACTCTGATAGTAGAGTAAAACTATGATAGTGGGGTAAAACTCTGATAGTGGGGTAAGCTCTGACCATCGTAGAGTGCAAATATGGCTAAATGTAAATCGTAGAGTGGAAGAATCGTAGAGTGGAAAATGGTTAAGTACAAAATCGTAGGGTGATGTTCAACTTGAACATCACTTAGTAATTCGATCATAACTTTTTCATACGAACTCGGATTGAGGTGATCCAGGATGATTCGAAAAAAGGAAGAGTAGATCTATAACTTTCATTTACTAAGCATTGAGAGTTAAGGTTGAGATGAGGCTCAAAATGGAGTATCTTTAGCATTGTTGGCGATCGTAGAATGGAAGGATCGTAGAGTGCAAAAATGGCTAAGTGTAAATTGTAAATTGGAAGAATCGTAGAGTGGAAAAATGGCTAAGTATAAAATTGTAGAGTGAATGCAGCTTTAGCGTCACTTAGTAAAATGAGCATAACTTTCTCATATGAACTTCGATTTGGATGATTCAAGATAATCCTAAAAGCTAAGGAGTAGACCTACAACTTCCACTATTAAGAATTGACAGTCATTGCCTGAATCAAATTCGAAATTGGGTAGTTTGGTGACGTTATGCTTGTCAGGCATTCGAAATCGTTGCAACGTGCAATATTTTTGACTCTAAGTTATATTGTTCTATGTTATAAGTTCTAAAACCTGATCATTATAACTTATAATGATGGTTAGACTTAATCAATGATGAATTAGATAAATGTATGAGCATGTTAAGCATGTATAAAGGAGGCGAATTAGGCGTGTGACATATGAACGTTGAAACACCGTGTGAAGTGTTAATAAAGTTTAATAGTGTTTCGATTCAAATGAGACGAACATTATAAGATATAGAGTGGGGTTTATTTAAACCAATAAGGATTCATGATGATGAGGGTCATAACGTTTTTCAAACGACGCGACGCCGAGAGATGTTTTAGAGTTAATCGCGTTTATTAATTTATAATGCGCGAACAATATGAGATAAGAATTATTATATTGTGAACCAATTTATGTGAAGCCTTTTTAGTGGCTAATTGGTATTTTTTATTGTTAAATAAATTGTGTAGGATATTTGAAGGACGAATGGTCATAGCTTAGCAAGGAGCTCTTAAGGCAAGTTCTTCCAGTAACTTGTTGACTTGTTTAAATGTATCGATGTACACGAGTTAATTATTAAATCTTTCACTGTGATGTGAATTATGTGCGAGCATGATTAAAGTGTGCCCAACGTGCAACTATGTGACTATATTGTTCTATGTGGAACTTGAATTACTGTAAATATACAATATGAGATGCATGAGGTATGTCATGAGAGGTATGATGCATATATATAGATGCATTGCATAAGATTTATAATGCATGAGTAAGATGCATAGTATGAGAATCATGATGCATGAATAAAATGCAAACTTATGTGTTACGTGAAGTATAAAATGTGAAAATTGTTAGTTCTTGCTGAGCCGTCGTGCTCATACTTGCAAAAATAATTTTTTTGCAGATGTAAGATTCAATGCAAATTCTCTTGATATCATGATGATAAGGATTTGAGGCGCATGGTAAAAGGATAGTCGTTCATTATTTCCTCATTGTAATTATTTAGTCGTGATGACGGTATACGGTGTATGTGAATTAGGATATGTAAATCTTGAATTAAAAATGGAGGTTATCCATTCTGTTAGTTAAGATGCAATTATGTAATTTACTTGTTTAGTAAACTAGAAGGACGACGATGTTGTATAAATGATATTTATAACGAATGTATGGTTATTGACTAACTCTACGAATGTTCAGGAAATGACTACAGCTAAAGACTAAATCTTCTGTCTACTTAAAAAGTTTTGTAAAGGATCGTAGTATTTATTCCACCTTGATCATAAGTGTAGATTTTTAAAGGTTACGAAATCTAGAATTGAGAAAAAGAGTGTAATAGTATGTTTTAATAGTTATCGTTGTAAACTGTTATGTATAGCATGAATATAATTGATTTGTAATGAGTATTAGACGATGTATTAGTAAAGGTCTTCGTACCTGAGACTAGAGGAGAGCATGTTGTAATAATCTTGTAATTACATTCATGTAGTAAGATCATGTTTTAGTTATGGTTTCGAGGCTTGGGACGACAATATTTATATGATATCAATGTAAATATTTTTATTATTCCGCAATGAGTTATTGTTAGAATGTTATATGAGTTGCACAATGATGCACCGAATCCGTGGATAAGGTAACCCGGATTTGGAGGCGTCAAAATAATGCTTTAAACAAATTTCTATTATTCACTAATAGGTAGACATGTCATGAGCAGAAAAAGAGGTAAGAGATAATTATAAGAAATAATAGATAAAGAGATGAGGGTATGAAAGAGTACGATTATATGAGGATATGATGTATTATGATGAAAAAGAAAGATTATTAAAAGATAAAGTTTACGTACGAGTTTATGAGATATGTTGATGAAGATGTTAATACCTGAGAATAAGCAGGTAGTCATGAGTTGAAGCAAGTCAGATGAGAATTGGGCTAAGAATAGATTTTCGTCCATGAACTAGATAAAGAAATATGAATGAAAGAGGTAGTAAGGTGATATATATGTTAAGGTAATTCGATTAAATGTTCGATGAAAAGATTATGCAAAAATAGGAAGTAAACCTGTGACACTCCCAAATCCGGGTACTTCATTTCCACGTGATTTGGTGTTCACTGTCCAAATACATCACATCACATCTAACTACCCATTCAAATATAAATGAGAATTCTTAATTAAAATAGAAATCTCTCATTAAAGGGTTACAACATCATAAATAAATCCCAGGTCATCTAACCTTAATAAAACATCAAATGCGGAAACATAATCAAGTCTAATACATAATCATCATTAAAACAAATACAACAAGTCTTCATCACTTGTTTGCTTTTCCTTTGCCCTTACTAGTGGACGACTTGTCAACTCTTTAAACTTTAGCTGTAATGTTATTATGCAAGGTTGAGCAATGATTTCCCAGAAAGTACAACAACAACAATAATAATAACATGCAAAATAATCAACAGATATTGAATAATCAAAGATTCAGCTTCTGAGTCAAGATTATGAGACAAGATTCAAAAGAACGTCTGAGGGTCTTAAGACCACGAACTATGTCCCAGGTTATCAGTATTTCTACTTTAAACCTTTAACAGTCGTAAGACTATATGGACCTTACTTCTCGTACTCAGGGAGATCAGCCCTTTGTACCATGTATGTACACAATATCTTAACGCTAACGCTTAAATAAAATCCCCTGTATAAGGGTTGTTCATCTCAGTTTGACATCAGAGTCCGCACCAAATGAAGTTTGGTTTGGATTTACTTCAAAAACGTTTCCAGAATTTAGAACGCTCATCAACTATAGACTAGTCGAATCAATAAAGGTTCGCTAGTCAATCAAGGTTCAATAAAAAAATGTAATTGATATTCGAAAATCAAAGACTGAATCTCACAAAAGATACAATTGAATGAAATAGAATTAAGAACTTTCTCAAGTAAATAATAACATTATAAAGCTTGCATGCTAAAAGGATGAACTTCAGGAACTTGCGTAGAAATAATTAAATAAGGATAAGATACTTGCTTTCAACAAAATAAAAAGATTAGGAGTAGTAAACTTGATTTCGATGAAATAAAGATTAAGGGTAGAAAACTTGCCTTGTGCGTAGATTACAAATTAAAATTTCACATTCTTTAATCAACCTATACATTCCGTTTATAAAACAGTAACAATAATTAGTTACAGTATTATAAACACTTCAAGACTCATTCTCATCCAGTATTCATTTTAATATCTAAACTATTTTTTGGTTATCAATCTCACTTTAGAAGTTGTAAGCCTAATCATAGCAATATCATACTTAAGAATTCCTAAAACTTAACGTTAAGTTAGGGTTCATCAATCTTTATATTCTATAATCAGCAAGTATATGCTTAGCATCCAACTCAACATCTTGGTATTCGTTCAACACATTAATCTAAGTTTTAAACATGCATAGGGTGACATAGCATAACTATAAAGAAAGAAAATTTTTAACACTTTTTGCACTGAGCTCGCCGGGGCGATAAAACTCAGTTCAATGAGCTCGCCGGGGCGAGAAACTCAGTTCATTGAGCTCGCCGAGGCGAGCTCCCGCCGGGGCGAGAAACTCAGTTCATTGAGCTCGCCATGGCGAGCTCCCGCCGGGGCAAGAAACTCAGTTCATTGAGCTCGCCGGGGTGAGAAACACGAATTCTAGATTCTGCAGTTCGCGAAGAACACATAAACAGGCCAAAAATTTCTAATCTTCTTATTCTTACATCAAATTAAACATACCCAAATACTATAATTCATATATAATCGTTACCCAAGCCTTCTAGCATGATTCTAACAACTTAAATCGTATAAACCATGAATCTAAGAATCAAAATTTGAGTTTTTTGTCATTTTATCAAAGTTTCTTCAAATTCCATGAAATCAAACATAACAGGCTCGTTATAACACCAAATTAATCCGTTTAAATCTTGTTTTGCATTATTACGTATTATCAGTCATTCAACTTCATTCCTAATAGCTAAAAACGGAGAGAAATATAGAAAGAGTTTTGAGAGTATTGGAAGAATTGTAGAATTTCTCATCATTCCCTAGCATTCTAAGTTATTAATTGAAGGTAATTCTTCTAACTAAGTTTAATTTATGTTTTAAATTCTTCCATGAAAGTAGTCTGTAGGTTTTTTGATAATGGACCTTCATGTGTAATTGATTGTAAATTGTTTATAATTGTTTAAAATGCATGTATAATTTACCATATGATGTTTATAAATTGTTTAATTGGATTAATTTATGAGATTACGCCTTTAATTGGAAGTTCTGAAAGTTACAGAGTAATTACATATGAATATGAACTATATGTATAAAATTGATGTCTGTGTTGCAAGTTAATCGGTTAAATTGATAATTTATTTTGTTTATGCATGTAAAGAAATGAGGAAGAAGAAGGCACATGTAGAGGAAAAAGAGAATCCAAGCAAGAAGAACTCAAGCCAAGCAAGCCTAGCAAGCTTCTTAATCATCTAGAAGGATATACAGAGGTAAACACCAACCAAATCCATTCCATTCGATTTCTGGTTAAGTTTTTCAAGTTTTTCTTAGTTTTAAGCTCTTAAGCTTGTGGGTCGGATTTATGGCGATTCTTGGTATTTTTGTTTGTTGTGATTATTTGTAAATGTTGTTAAGAGACTATATAAGCCATTAATAACACCAAAGTGGAGACTATATAAGCCATTAATAACACCAAAGTGGAACAAAAATGCAAGAAATCCTTACCTTGGCTTAATGGAGCAAGAACAATGGACAAAACATGGACTTTGGACATTCAGACCATTTTAGAGGACTGTAGAGCTATAATTTCATGTTTGTTAATTTTATTTGTTGATATGGTATTGTAGTTCCATGGGTTACGAAGATAACCCAGTTGGAATGGAGTAAAAAGGAGTTAAACCGAGTTCATAGTAATGATTTTTATAAAACTTATCAAGAACTCAAAGAACAGAGTATGAACTATGTACTTTGGCCTAAGATTTGGCCATGTTAATATTTATGGGTAATTTTAAATTTTTAATATGTTGTAGCCCCATAAGTTAGGAGCCCATAGAGTCCAAAGTGGACCAATTTGCTTGTGTATTGAAGGAGTTATGGAGGTTGGAGTGGCCGGAGGTCAGAGTCGCAAACTAGGAGCAAACCCAGAATCCGGCTACTGCAGAATGGTGCCGCAGCGTCACTCATAAGCCCTACAGCTCACGCTGCAGCGAGGGGCAAGATGGGGAAAGACCGGGACTCACGCCGCAGCGTGAGATCCAAGCTCTAAGGCTCACGCCACAACGTGAAGCCCTGTCATGGGAAAAACACAGGACTCACGCCGCAGCGTGAGGTCCAGCTATAAGGCTTGGCGCTGCAGCGCCAGTGTTGTGTCCGGCCTGGGTCGGGTCGGTCAGACCGGATCGGGTTGGGTCGGGCCTAATGAATCCTTTTCAGCGGGTCCAACACTTATATTTTTATCCCAAATGATTAAACAAGTTAGTTATTTATACCTTGTTAAACCTTAACCTTAAGTACTTAATTATATTTTAAATGTCAACCAAAGTCGTGTTGTCTTAAGGCGTAAATTGAATAACCTGGTTGCATATTTCGTTTGGCTTCCAGGGGGCGCTGCCCCCTTAGACCCCTGCCAGCTCACCGGCGACCTGGGCAGCCGCTCGCTCACCGGTGAGAGAGACCCCCGACTGGGTAGTCGTACGGCAATCAATGTGTTTTAATGATGTAACGTCTATTTTGAACAAAATTCTTATGTGACTAATTGTTATGCAAATATGTATTTACATGTGTAGGATATTAAGGAGCGTATGTTGTAATATTGTAGCAGCGCATCAGGCAAGTTCTTTCTTAACCCTTGTCTAACCATTGTGTTGGGCAAGTTTCCTTACCTTAACTCAATTTATTTATTGAGCCAGTTTCCTTAACCGTACAACTTTTGTTTATTGTGCGAGTTGTTTATTAATTGAGCAATCATTCTATATTATTGCAAGTTCCTTACTCAACTATTTTCATTTGAGCAAGTTTCCTATTTTATTCAAATGTTGTATATTGTTGCAAGTTTCATGACTCAAATCGAGTTATTTCTTTCAAGTTATATTAGTGAATTAATTATTGTTAATTATTCCACATCAAGGATAAATTATTGATATTCGCTTCTTGTGCATTTGAATTCATTATCTGTTGTTGGATTGTGAAACATTTAAGTTCTTCACTCATGAACTGTTTAAGGAAATAGTCTACGCTATTTGTTTTGGCTAGACATGTACATGTTATTATTTTAAAAGCTATCCAAACCGGTTGTTGCTATGGATTCTTGGACTGAGAGAGCAACCCTTATTTAGGGGATTTTAATATGCTGGTTATTCGATGCAGTCAGAGTTAAATGTTATGCATATATATAGGGTACGAGAGGCTGATCCCCTCGAGTACTACTGACGGGCCAGGCGTTTAAAAGGGTTAGTTGAATGACTGATCCTTTGGCCAAATAGTTCATGGTCTATTGGACCACTCAACAGTAAATAATCAATATTCATTATTTTATTTGAACTTTGATTATATTGTCAGCTATTTCTCCAATGTTCTTAAATTGTTGAACTACGTGATTATTATTCTCATTCATTCATGATATATATTATTTATTTTATACTTGCGGAGTAAAGTAGTTGCTCACTCTTGCTATATCATGAACCTATTGCAGTTAAGCCGGGGAGTTCCAAAGCGGACAAAGGCAAAGAAAAGCTTAAGGAATAGTTATATGTACTATCCCGTTATGTAATCGTGGAATCGTTTTGTATTATTATTGTATTCTGCGATGTATTTATTTAAGGTTATAGACTTTGGGACCGTAGTAAACCTTTTGTAATAAACAACATATGTTTATTTATTCCGCATTAGTTGATTTATGTTGTTTAGAGGTGTATGGGTGTAGTTTATCATGAGCACTAGATTTGAGGTATAGGTACCTGAATTTGAGGGTGTCATACAATGTCCCAATTAAATATAAGACATGAAATTACTCTCAAGTTTTATTTTATTTAATTATATGTATTTCAATTCCCAAATGCACAACTCTAAATAATGTAAATTAAAAACTCTTTCTAATTTCATTCTGCCTTGGCCAAGGACTACTGAGTTGTCATTTATTGAATCACATAGGACATTCACATCTTTTACTAGATGTGGTAGATTCTTTGTTGATCATTCATCTATCTCCATGTATAACTTATTATACTCAAGCATACCCTTTGATATATACTAAAGGTCTTAAGGACATGTCAATGTATACCTCATCATACACAAGATACTATGTTGATCTCAAGTTCAAGGATCACTTGTACTACTATCACTAGAGAAATTCCTATTGACAGGCGAGTAAAACTCCATTAGGTATTTCCTTAGCGAGCCACGTTCAGTGAACTTATTCTCTAATAAGCACCTACATACTTGCTTTAATGTCTTCACATAAATGATTATGAGATCAATCATCCTCTTCCTAAGAGTAAGCAACATATGTACTAATCTATCCGGATTCACTAATCCCCTTTTTAGTAATCCAATGATTAGGAACAATTTTAGTTTGTGAGCTATCTAGAATTTGGATCTCATTAGCATGATCACCATCATGATTCTAAAAGCATTGCTCAAAACTATGGGTTTATTACATTTAGAAAATAGCACCATGTAGATAAAGTAAAATACATTTTAATACTTTTATTAGTAAATGAATAAGATTACAAAGTATATATTACATCATATCAAATATGATTGGCTTGTGTGCATACTACTTTCAATCTCCCACTTGCACTAAAGCCAATCGCCATGGTATCTAATACTCATCTTCTCTAAGTGACGATCAAACTGTTGTGGAGTTAAAGCTTTAGTAAATGGATCTGCAATGTTATCTTGAGAGTCCACACGCTCTAGGGTGACGTCTCATCTTTCAATGATTTCTCTAATCAAATAAAACCGTCGCAATACGTATTTGAATTTCTGATGAGACCTGAGTTCCTTAGCATGTGCAATAGCTCCAATGTTGTCATAGAATAAAGATACGACTCCTCTAATGCTAGGAACTACTCCAAGTTCAGTTATGAACTTCTTCATCCAAACAGCTTCCTTTGCAGCTTCACTTACAGCTATGTACTCTGCCTTTGTCACTGAATCAGCAACTGTTTGCTGCTTGGAACTCTTCCAACTCACTGCGCCACCATTTAAGGTAAACACATACCCTGAAACGGATTTACTGTCATCTTGGTCCGTTTGAAAACTTGAGTCTATATAGCCCTCTAGTTTTAATTCAGACCCACCGTAGACAAGAAATACATCCTTAGTTCTTCTTAAGTATTTTAAGATATTTTTTCACTGCCTTCTAGTGCTCTTCTCCTAGATTTGACTGATATCTGCTTGTTACACTAAGTGCATGAGCGACATCTGGTCTAGTACATATCATACCGTATATGATAGATCCTATTGCTGAAGCATATGGAATCTTACTCATACGGTCTCTCTCCTCAGGTGTCTTTGGGGCCTGTTTCTTGGAGAGATGTATTCCATGGCTCATCAGCATAAGACCTCTCTTGGAATCTTCCATACTAAACTTCTTTAGCAGCGAGTCAATGTACTTTCCTTGGGTCAAGCCAAGCATCCTTTTAGATCTATCTCTATAGATCTTTATCCCCAAAATAAAGGATGCCTCACCCAAGTCCTTCATGGAGAAGTGTTTAGATAACCAAATTTTGATCGACTGTAGCATATGAACATCATTCCCTATCAGTAATATATCATCAATGTAGACACCCAAATTTTGCGTTTCCTTCTACTAACCATGACAGGAGGGCGAAATCGTCAATTGAACCAGCTTGCGGGAGCAAAGGAGCGGGCACAAGGGCGAGCGCCCGGCACCGCCGCAATGTTTTGGGCAACCCAAGTTTACGTGACAATAAGGCCGTCCGAGGCATATACTTCCGAATGAGGTGGCACGTCCCCCGGAAATTCCCGGACTGCAGAACCCGAGCCTGTCAGCGAAAACCGACGTTGCGGCACGAAAATCGAGGCGTGGCACGAAAATCGAGAAAGTCAGGCCCGCCAGCCGCGGATAGATCTGCGGCCAAGTGGGTGCGCCAGCACGGAAACCAGGAAACCAGGCACTACCAGCTGAGTGCGATGGGAGGCGTGCCAGCTAGCCAGCCGCAGATCCATCTGCGGCCAGCCGCAGATAGATCTGCGGCTGGCTTTGGCCAGCCTATTTAAGCAAGCTTCAGGCGGCATACAGGAGGTTCAGCAATTTTGGAAGAAGAAGAATTTCTGCAGCAGCACCAAGCACGGAAATAGAGAGAAAATAGTGAGATTTTGCTACCAAAAATAGGAGAGAAAGTGAGAAAAAAAGAGAGGAATATTATTCTTGTGATTTGATTGTATCACATAATACTTTTTCTTCTATTCAAATACACAAATTTAGATCCATTTTGACCTCATTTGCAAGGTGAAAAATCTCTTCAATTTTGCAATTTCTATCACATCTTTTTGTCAAATCAAATAAAGTTTTCATATGATTATGGAATGATAAATTAGGGGGTATTAGCGAGGGTTCCATTTGGAACAAAATTCTTCCTAATAACCCGATGATATTTATTTGTTGATTCCTTGTTTGTTTTTTTGTGTTATATTGACATAGATTCTTTTAGATCTCTATTTTGGGATGTCTTGATATTGGTAGATTATCCGTATTGGTTAATTCTTGTAATATTCGATTGTGGGTGTGTGTAAATTTGGTTGTGAGCCTAGGAAAGCGACCCCGTGGTCCAAATCCGATGATGGACATGTCTTGATGTATGTAGCGGGTAGGATGTAGCCTCTTTGTAAAATATGTAATCGTTGGGCCTTAAAACGACGCTAAGGCGAAAATCGTGTTTAAGGCCCCGAAATAGTGAAATTGGTGATTGTTGGCGTTTCGGGGATATTTTGAAGTCTTACAAGCCCATGAATAGCCCCGACGCGTGTTTATGCTCGATTTGATTTATGACACGAAATTGATTTCAAAGCTAAATGATAAGATTTTCATAAAATCAATCAAACTAGGACATTAGAATCACGAGGTTAAAACTTGAGAAATGCTAATGAATGTCGATTCCTATTTGACGAGAAGGCAAAGGAAAATCGTTTTTCCAACATCATAAAAAATGATTTTATAAATAAATGGCGTTTTATTAAACCGTTGTGCATAGGGTTAAAGAGATTCTAGAAATTGCCCATCATTTTATGAAAGCAACGTATAGATCTCGATTCCTATTTAGACGAAGGTTTAAAACTCTTGTTTTGCCAGAACGACACTTAATGAAAATCTCATAGTTTTGGACAATCAAAATCAAACCTTTCTCATAAAGAAATAAAGCCTTCTCGTGTATATCGAAAAGACATTCCGAAGCGTTCTCAAATTAAAACACGGTTTTCCCTAAAAATCCAAATGATTCTTTCATACAAACCCACAACGACATTCACATAGGCACACACACACACACGCACACATACACACACATATTCATGAATTAAAGGATAGGAAAGTATCAAGATTGCGGTAACCGTGTTTCACGGAAGTCGAGGGGTGCCTAACACCTTCCCCTCACTTAAGCAAGCCCCCGAACTCTATGAATCTCGATTCGCAGACCAATTAATTCGGAGTCACACATGAGCCAGCGATTTATAAAAAAATGAAAATTCGGATGAGTTGGTACATCCATTTCAAATATACCAACTGGCGACTCTGGTTAATTGGCTCATCATAAAAAACGATCTTTCAAAACCCCGTCGACATCAATGCCGACCTTTTCCAAAAATCATCTAAACCAAAAGGCTAAAATTGGAAAAGGAATAGAGAAAGCGAAAAACCCGGCGTCGACAGCTGGCGACTCTGCTGGGGATATTAGAGGGCTTAAGCCGCGTCAAGTCTTGATGCTATCCTATCCTTAAAAAATTTATGAATATGTATGTGCGTGCAACATTTTGACCTATTTTACTCATTGTTGTGTGAATGTGTGCTTTTGTCCAATGAATGAATGATTGAATGGAGTTGATTTACCTTAAAGTAATCATTTGCATACGGTGAGGACGATGAATGGGAATGTATGTTGAGATTGTACCTCCTCCTGAGGCGAACCCGTCGGTTGCTTATTACTGGACTCGATGGGGCTGCTCCCCGGAGATGGCTCAGGAAACGCACCACTCAAATCCGCTCCAATCGAAAGGGCTCAAACGAGTAGATTGCGAAGATTTGGGAACCTTCATGCCGAAAAGCCCGTGAGAGTAACCCTAGGATAGGTCAGCCTCAGATTAACCCAACGCAGGATGAGTCTCTTCATACCCTTTTACGTTTCTGCGTATAAATGCCATAATTCCATTACAACATATTCATATATGCTTCCCCTTTATGTCAAAAGAAAATACTAACCTCTGTGTTTTGCAGGGAACGACACGGGAAGCATAATAAATCATATCTGGCATGTATTATTTCAATAAAGAACCACTAACGAGTTGTTTTGCAGAAAAAGATTAAAAAACCCAAAAACACACAAAAGGTTACGGTTTTAGCATGCATCCATTCTGTCATTTCCCCAGGACTAAACTTCGAACCATTGTCTCTGTAGGATTGCTCCTCAAACCCGTTCGCAGTCTAAGAGAGCCCAGAATTCTACATCTGAAATGGCTGATATTCCTAACCATAATTCCATATCTCGGGAGGAGTTTGATGATTTCAAAAAACAGATGATGGAAATGGCCACAATGTTAAAGAAACAGTTCTTAATCAGACAGGATCCGGTAAACCAGGGATCGCATAATATTCCACCACCAGGGGATGATCAGAATCCTCCTAAAAATGGTACAAACTTGCTTAAAGAGGACCAACCCCGACTCAAGGACGAGCCAGTCATCCCAAGGCCCGTTCCCATACCTAGCAGGACAGTGATTACTATCCCAGAAGAGGGGGATAATGACGACCTTCGGAGAAAAATGAAACACATGGAGGAAACCATCCAATCTCTAAAGGGCATAGGATCCCTGGGCAGGGTTAATTACTCGGATTTATGTGTTTTCCCTCCCCGGAGCCCAGATATCCAGAAAAGTTCAAAGTTCCCGAGTTTGAAAAGTACAATGGAAAGGGAGACCCCTATACACACTTGAAAATATACATTGGAGAACTCGGGGCTTATGCCGAGGACGAGGGGTTAAGAATGCAACTATTCCAGAAAAGCTTAACAGGGGAGGCAAGAATCTGGTATGCCCGCCTCGACAACGCCCGAATCCACAACTGGGAGGAATTGGCCCATACCTTCTTGACCCAATACAGCTTTCAAGGCCCAGATGGCCCCTGACAGGTACCAAATGACAAAGGTTAAGAAACAGCCTAGGGAGTCCTTCAGGGAATATGCCCAACGATGGAGGGGCATGGCCGCACAGGTAACCCCCCCAATGAACGAATCAGAGATGGTGATGACCTTTGTAGACATCCAGGAGGCACCATATTATGAGAGGGTCATCTCGGGGATTGGAAGACCTTTTTGCTGAAATGATTAAACATGGAGAGATGGTAGACATGGGGTTGAAATCGGGTAAAATCCGGGATCTTACTGCTTTAGAAACTGCTGCTGAGCAAATACAGAATGGAAACTATAGCAGCACTTCCCGGAGGGTCCAAAAGAAGAAGGAAGAGGATGTCTCCCTCATCCTACAAGGGTCATCCAGAAAAAGCAGAAAGCCATCTTCCGGTACAGGCACAAAGGGAGGGCCATCCCGACAGCCAAATTTTACAGATCAAAGAGCAGAAGGGCGAAGAAGATATGAGGCCTCGCAAAACCGAGTATTCACCCCGCTCGGGGAGCCCGCTTGAACGAGTATTAGCGGTATTGATGGCCCAAAAGAAGATAATCAATTTGGCTCCCCCAAGTGACCCGAAGGGAAGGAGAATTTGATCCAAGCAAGCGGTGCGCCTATCACTCGGGTTCCCCGGGTCATGATACACAGGATTGTTGGACATTGAAACATATAATTCAGAACATGATCGACAACGGGGAAATTGTGGTGGAGCAGCCAGACTCCCCGAATGTTAAGGGCAAATCCCCTGCCAAGACATGATGGGGGGGGAGTCAATGTGACAGAGGCAAGTGAGGCTGGGGGGCCGCCAAGGTTGAACTACGTGCAGAAAATTGAGGAGATGATCAACGTAATACACGATCATGGGAATGCACGGGTAACGCCCATCAGGTTGATAGGGATAAGTACAAATGGCATGGAAGGACCTGTCAAGTTGACAGCCCCGAGGCCCATCATCCTTGCAGCCAGGCCGCAACTCCCTATCAGTAGTCTGAAGACTGTACCCTGGAATTATGGGGGAATGCCAGAGGAAGCGGTCAGTTGTGCTTCCGTGACGACCAAGGGGAACCCCTTATATCTGCCCGGGCGAGTCCTTGAGAGCCAAAAGAGAAAAAATGAAGAGGTTTCTGAGGAAAGGGCCATAGAGTTTTTGAAAAGGATGGATCACCCAGAAATGAGGGGGATCCAGATTTTAAACGAGGAATCAACCCTAACATCAGTCATGGATTTGGTGTTGTCATCCAGTGAGCATATGCAAAACCCTGATGAAGGTTCTGGAGGAGGCATTTGTGCCCAAAGAAATTAGTGAGGAGGGTTTCGGCCGGTTGGTAGGCCACTTATTGGAAACCGATGCAATATCCTTTACAGATGAGGACATTCCCGAAGAGGGAAGGGGGCACCGAAAACCGCTACACATTGCAGTAATCTCCTCAGGATATGTCATGAATGGGGTACTGATCGACGGGGGATCGGCATTGAATATATGTCCTCTCAGTACGCTGAAGAAAATGAACATCAGTCCCAAGTGCCTGCGGGCCAGTCATGTGGTGGTTCGGGCTTTTGACGGATCCCGGAGGGACACCATCGGGGAGATAGAATTGCCAGTGGAGATAGGACCCTGTACTTTTGATATCTCCTTCCAAGTCCTGGATATCACGGCAAGCTACAACCTGCTGTTAGGGAGGCCGTGGATACACATGGCCGGGGCAGTTCCTTCCACGCTCCACCAACAAATCAAGTTGATCATCGATGGGAATCTGGTAACAATCTCGGCCGAATGTGATGACCCTTCTCCTCCCAGGAGTGGCCTACCAGTAATCAATGTGGATGAGTCAAGCGGCGCCTGCCAGCTTTCAAGCACTAGAGATTAGCACTCCCCATTATAGATGCCTGGGAGCTCCAGCTGTGAAACCAAGGGTCTCTCCGGAACTCACCTTTGTGGCAAAGGAAATGATTAAAATGAACTTCCAACCTGGACAGTGGACTAGGGAAAAGCAGTCAGGGAATCACCGAGCCCATCCACCTACCACAGCAGATAGGCAAAGCAGGATTGGGATACCATGTGGGCGCAGTACGGGGACACCGTCAGGGTGCGACTCCGATTCGACTAGTTGGCAGTCCAGTGACCAAAGTCGACAATGGGCAGGGGATCAGCAGGGCCTGTGATTGGGGCAGGGAATGAAGAGTTAACCCCCACACGTAATGAGTTGGCCCGGAGGGAAAGTTTCCTGCAGGAGGTCGCAAAGGAGTTTGAAACCAAATGCTATATCCCCAGACAATCAACAAGCAGTAAGGAGGGGACGAATGTTATCGCACCACCGGGAGCCCAACAAGTTGTGCCTGTCATCGATTGGGCAGGGCTGATTATTCCTGGAGAAGATATGGAGAAGGATTCAGGCGACGTATCCGTAATCATCGGGGAGGTGTCCGATGTGAGGCCCTCCTTTATCCGGCGCATTTCATCTGACCTGACCATCGACAATTGGACCCAGAAACCAGTAATATCCAAAAAAGGGTAAAGCTCGACGTCAGGGTGATTGACCCCAGATGATGGGGGAATGAAGAAGTTTATTTTTGTTGTTGTTTTATTTCTGCATCATTATGTCGTTTCTTCTTGTTATTTGAAAATGCGATCATCGTGAAAAATCGATTTGTATATGACAAGTATTTTGTTTCATGTCAGGTGTACCAATTTGAGTAATCCTTGCCTAACAAATGGTCTTTAAAATTTGAATGATGATTATGATTTTGACATTGAGCTGGATTTCGATTTAATGGGCATTGAACAAGATGAGACAGATTACGACGACGCACCTGACGAGATCAAGGGATGGGTCGAGGATAAACCCAAACCCAACTTGGACCAAACCATCACCATTGATATTGGAACCCCTGACCAGCCAAAGGAACTCAAGATAGGGATGGACCTTACCCCCAGCCAAAAAAAGCCGAAATAATTGAGTTACTGAGCCAATATGAGGATGTCTTTGCCTGGTCGCACGAGGATATGATCGGATTGTCCACCGACATTGTGGTGCACCGGTTACCTATCAAGGAGGGTTTCAGGCCTGTCAAGCAGAAACTAAGAAAGTTGAAACCGGAGTGGAGCTTAAAAGTGAAGGAAGAGATCATCAAGCAGTTCAGGGCGGGAATCATTATGGTGTCCACTTACCCGGAATGGCTATCCAATGTGGTCCCAGTGGCTAAACCTGGAGGAAAGGTGAGGGTATGCGTGGACTACAGAGATCTAAACAAGGCCAGTCTCAAGGACAACTTCCCGGTGCCTTTCATACACATCCTGGTAGATAACACGGCCCAGTACGAAATGTATTCCTTTGTGGATTGCTTTGCGGGATATCATCAGATAATGGTGGCGGAAGAAGACCGGGAAAAGACCGCATTCATCACCCCTTGGGGCACTTTCTGCTATAGACGACTGGCTTTCGGTCTCACAAATGCAGGGGCTACTTATCAGAGAGCCATGATGGCCTTGTTCCACGATATGATGCACAAGGAGATAGAGGTCTACGTGGATGACATTATTGTGAAATCGAAGGTAGAGTCCGATCATATAACTCATCTCAAAAAGCTATTCGATCGGCTCAGAAAGTATAATTTGAAACTCAATCCAGCCAAGTGCGCTTTCGGAGTACAGTCGGGCAAGCTCTTGGGTTTCCTGGTTAGTGATCGGGGCATTGAGTTGGATCCAGCAAAGATTAAGGCCATTGTGGATATGCCGGCACCCCACACGGAAAAGGAGATAAGAGGATTCCTGGGAGAATAAACTTCATCAGCCGTTTTATATCCCACTTGACGACTACATGTGAACCGATTTTTAAACTGTTAAGAAAAGGGGTGTCCCAAGAATGGAATGAGCAATGTCAAAGGGCGTTTCAGACCATTAAAAAGCAATTGACTGAGGCACCAGTGCTGGTACCCCCGAAGGATGGGATCCCTCTGTTTATGTACATATCGGTCAATGCCATTGCGATGGGATGCATGCTGGGACAGAAAAATGAGGCGGGTAAGGAGCAGGCCATCTATTACCTCAGCAAAAGATTTAGCCAATGTGAGCAGAATTACACTCCCATCGAGAAGAACTTGTTTGTGCTCTGGCCTGGGCGGCAGGGAGATTACAGCACTACCTCCATGGGCATACAACGTACCTGATATCAAGAATGGATCCCCTGAAATATATTTTCGAAAGGCCCATGCTGAATTGTCGACTATCAAGATGACAGTTAATTTTTACAACAGTTTGACATGGTGTACGTGACCCAGAAGGCCATGAAAGGGCAGGGAATTGCAGATCAGTTGGCAGAAGCCCCGGCAGGAGGGATGGAGCCGTTAGAAACTCCTCTCCCGGGCGAGGATATATTTTGGGTATCGCGCGAAAAATGTGATGACGAGGGACAATTCTGGAAGCTGTATTTTGATGGTGCCATGAATGCCGAGGGGGCAGGAGCCGGAGCGGTCCTAGTCTCTATCACCGGAGAACAATATCCCGTGGCCACCAAGCTTCGTTTCAGCAATTCGAACAACACCGCTGAATACGAGGGGTGTATCTTGGGACTCCGATTGGCCCGCGACATGGGAGTGAGGAGACTAGCAGTGTTTGGGGATTCAGAATTGGTAATCAGACAAGCAATCGGGATATACAACACTAAGGAGCTTCGGTTACTTCCATACCATCGTTGTGTCACCCAGCTTATGCAAGAGTTCGAAGATATCGCCTTCCGCCATATTCCTCGGGGACGAAATGATTTTGCCGATGCATTGGCGACTTTGGCTTCCTTAATCCACGTGATCAAGAGTAGGGACAGTCCACAGATTGAGATCACCGTACAGAATGCCCCGGCATATGAGGAAAATGTGGCAGTGTTATCAAACGAGGTGGTGTTGACAAGGCAGCCCTGGTATCACGACATAAGGGAATATCTGAGAGACAGATCCCTTCCCGATCAGGCAAATCGGACTGAAAGGATGAGAATTCAAAAGATGGCGATGAAGTTTTACCTGAGTGGCGATTCTCTTTACAAAAGGGATGCCGGATTGGGACTGTTGCAATGCGTAGACGAAACGCAATCCCAAAGGATTATGAATGAAATCCATGGCGGGGTGTGTGGGCCACATATGAGTGGACCGATGTTGGCCAAAAAGATCTTGAGGACAGGGTATTATTGGTTAACGCTGAAGGCCGATTGCGATGATCATGTCAAACGGTGTTATCAATGCCAGGCGCACGGTAATGTGATCCATACACCTCCCAATGAACTGCATTGTATGACCTCCCCATGGCCATTTTCAATGTGGGGAATGGATGTAATCGGACCAATAGAGCCCAAAGCGAGCAACGGGCACCGGTTCATTTTCGTCATGATCGATTATTTCACCAAATGGGTAGAGGCAGCTTCTTTCCCTAAAGTAACTCCAGGAGGTCATCGTCAGCTTCATCAGGAATAATGTCATTTGCCGATATGGGCAACCTGAGGTTGTAGTCTCCGACAATGCCAAGAATTTAAACAACGCCCTCATGAAAGGACTGTGTGACCAGTTCAAGATTAAGCATCTCAATTCCGTCATTTACCGTCCCAAAATGAATGGGGCAGTGGAGGCGGCCAATAAGAACATCAAGAAGATCATGGCAAAAATGTCTGCTAATCATCGGGGATGGCCAGATCGGTTACCCCTCACCTTGCTGGCATACCGAACATCAACGCGTACTTCTACAGGGGCAACCCCTTACGCTTTGGTGTATGGAATGGAGGCTGTTCTACCAGTCGAGGTTGAGATGGCGTCCCTCAGAATAGTGATCGACGCTCAGATAAGCGAAGAGGATTGGATGCAAAGTCGATATGACCAATTGGCCCTGATTGATGAAAGGAGAGTGGCTGCCATTTGGCATGGTCAGCTATATCAACAGAGGATCTCTCGATCGTACGATAAAAAGATAAGACTTCGGAAGTTCAAGGAAAACGATTTGGTGTTGAAAAGAGTCATGCCTTGTCAAGACGAGGCCAAGGGGAAGTTTGCCCCGAACTGGGAAGGGCCATTTGTGATCAAGAAAGTACTATCCGGAGGGGCCCTCATATTGCAAGAAATGGATGGTGAGGTATTTCCACAACCCCTCAATTCTGACTCGGTGAAGCGGTTCTACGCTTAAATCATCAGTTCCTTTTTCCCCTGACAGCGAACTACGTAGGACCTGATCTTCCAACTTGTGGGGGTACGTAGGCAGCCATCATGGCGCGGTCCGATCCTTTAAAAATAATCCTTTCCCTGACCAAAACCAATTTTCGATAGCCAGATAAAACCCTCCTACATCCTCAAAAACCTTCCCGAAACCAACTGCCTAACCAGTTTCATCCCAGAATACATACCCTGATCCAACCCAAACAGTTATCCAAAATCTGAGATTCAATCCGACGAAATCAAAAGGTGTGTTGTGCGGCAATATCTGTCAAATCTCCATCAAGTCTTGAGGAAAGAAAGAAGGCGAAATGTCAAAATCATGGTCAGTTGGATAAAATGATGATCCAATGGATGGCAATGATACGACAAAAGGGGAAAATGACTAAATTTAAATGCATGTCTATATATATAAGTCGTTTTATTACAAGATTTCTCTTTCAATAACTGATGAAACCAACATAGTCTATGCAGGAAATAAAATAATCTACAAATCTGAAACTAGCCGAAGCAGGATGGACAGGGTGGTGGATAGATCTGAAGCATCAGCATCTCCTGCAATCTGCTGCCCCATCATATCAATACGATCCAGTAAAGCAGTAGCTCGGCTGACAGTCCCAAAATGAGCATCTACCACTGCCCTGGTCTGAAATACAATGGCCTCTCTATCAGCAATGGCAACATCTCTAGCCCGAATGGCCTCATCTCTCTCGGCAAGGGCGGCATCCCTCTCGGCTTCAGTAGTAATCAGGGCCAGGCGGAGTCGGGAATCCTCAGCGACCCGACTCGGGGCAGAATCGGCTGAAATGGAATGGTCTGTGGTATTTTCTGTGAAAATCACTCCAGAGTCATCAAAGGCCCCAGTCCGACTCAAACTAGCCGAATCCAGGTCTCCACGCAACCACTGTACGTAGGCAAATGTCTGGATGTGACAGCTCGCACTATATTCGGCAAAGATCCTGCGATCCCAAAGCTCGTATACCTGCAATAGATCCCTCTCTGTACAGGATGATATAAGGAATCGGTATGAGGCTTGCACCCGCGAAGGGGTGTAAATCCTGTGTCTGATCAAACTGCCCCATAACCGCCAGGGGATGATAGGTCGTCACAAACCCCTTAACCCAGCAATGGGAATGAAATCCATGCCAGGCACATGAGTCAAGAAGCTCATGAAGGAGCAATAGCCCGAGTAAACCAATAGATGAAAGGGGTCCTCAATGATAGACAAAAATGATGTCCAGGAGGCCACATCAGTACAACTCGCGGGACGAAGCGAAAACTGCGTGGTTATGTCATGACTGAAGCAAAACCCTTGGCGACGGAAATGGCCGAAGGGACTAAGATGACTCATGAACCACATATACAATAAGGTCGAACTCCCTCTGAAGAATCTTCCTCGGAAGGACTGGCAATATGTGGCCGACATATAGGTATCCGCCAATATCATGGGGAGAAGGGTGTGATCCTCCCGAAGGGCTCGAACGGCCGCCACAATCCGCATATCCAAATGATCGGGTCCTGCAGGCAAATACAAAACTGAGATGACACAGGCCATCAGGACATCCATTCTCAAGGCGCCCCAGCGCTCCTCGGACACGGAAAAATCACCGAAGAAGAGTCGAAAACCGTCAGGTGAGCCAAATCGGTCAATGAAGAACTGAAGGGGAACCATATGGTCTGATGTGATTACCGGTAATAAGACAGCCCTCCGCAAACCGGTAAAAGTCAAGAATTGACGGCGCATGGAACCAACGGTAACCCTAGCACAGGGACCATCCAACGGCAAGCCGGTGAAGCGAGCATACTCCTCAAGGGTGGGGGTCAGCTCTACTGTCCCAAACCTAAACACCTGACGGGCAGGGGCCCAACAGCTCAGAAGACCATCCACAAAGCCCCGCTGGCACCCGGAAGGTTTAATAAGGACCAAGAATGTCCCAAAAGACCATCTACGATAACCCCTATCTGCTGGCAGTAGACTGTCCAACCAGCGGAAGAGGCTGCCAACCAACCCTGTGGGAAGAGTGGAATCCAAACGAACCACGGCATCTGAGGACGACATCTGTGAAAAAAAATAGTATCAAAAAAGACTGTACAGGGGTCATTCTCTACCCATAAATAAAAAGCATGCATCATACAGTTAATAATAAAGCAGGTGAATCCCATAAAGATGAAAAAAAGACTGTGCATAAATAAATAAATGAGTTCAGTACATAGTGCATAAATGAAAAAGAAATCTAAGCAGGTACCGATACAAAAGGCCCTATCCTATCCTGGTCTAAATAAAATCAGTATCATCTATGAAAGCAGGATCCTCGAACTGATCCCCTGGAGTCGTCGAGCTCGGAGGACCAAAGTTCATATCAGGGATGTAGGGATGCGCTGTGGCATCAGATGAACTCGGGCCTGCATCATAACCTGCACCGTCAGGATCGTAGGTGTAAGCCTCCTCCGGGGCCCGGCCCAACCCCCGAATAAACAGCGATAACTGATCTACCTGACGTGTCAATGCGGCGATCTGCTCAGCGTGGGTGGGAGTCCGAACACAGGCAGCCCAATCGGTCATCGTCACCGAGCCTGGAACCATATCTCCAAGAAAGAAAGTGGCCCGAGTCTGAGGACCGATGGTACGGGGCACCCACCATGTACGGAATGCAATCACTCGTAGTGGGACCCGTGGAAAGCATCCGACCGTCCTCCCCGGCAAGCATGATCTCCGAGGGCTGAGAATCCAGCGGCCAGAAAGTAGTGAAGGAAAGGGAGTGCGGGATGCGGATCTCCCCAGTGACGCATCTGAATGCGCGCTCTCCCAGATACATCACCCAGCCTCCAACACTCTGCAAAGTGAGGCGACGGGTGGAAAGCTCGAACTCTGGGCCGGAAGGATGCCCGTCAGCAAACCCCACAGTCAGATGCTCGGAGAGGTAGGGAATCCAGACGACGTCGGCAGCCGTGATCAACTCCAGCTGAATAATACGACAATGTGCAAAGCTGCCCGACACGGGGACCTCCTCCAGAGTACTGTGATGCCATCGCCGACCCCGAGGATAAGTGTCCGGGCCCAGAGTAGTGATAGGCCTCAGACATGGCAGCCGCTCGTAAGCCCAGAACTGTGAATAGAAACAAGGCAAGACATGAGTCACTACTAATCAAATACAGAAAAGAGATGAAAGGAAAAGAAATACAGTAAGAGAGAGGAGGAGGGGACTCACCAACAGAAAATGGTAGAAGCCGAGCCAGGCATCAGTCTGTCCCTCTGAGCGTAGACGCATGCCGTGGAGGAAATAGGCAAAGGTGAATGACCCCCAGTCGTAATCACCGATGCGGTCCACATCTCTGACCGCTCCTACGACGCTGAAATGAATGGTGGAGGAGTTGTTCCCCAGAAAACAACCCCTCATGATGGTCAGGAACAGGCGTCGTAGCAGAATGTCCCTGGTGCCCTGATCTGCTGGAATAGGCAGCGCATAGAGACCCCCGACTGCATCGACAGCCAAAGCACCAGATCGGATACTGCGGGCCTTAAAGACCCGGTCCTCAGCAGCGAAGCCCAGCAAAGCTCGAACCTCCACAGGAGTGATATCAAGATCCAAGGGGACGCGGGACCCGGTAAACTCAATGCCGGTTAATGTACCTCAAGACCCATGGGTTCAACACGACCACACATACGAGCAGAAGAAGAGACTGCCTCTTGAGGAACCATACCACGCATAAAGCACTCATGTAACCCCACGGGCACTGGCGGGGGATGATAGTGAAGAAATGTCGAAAGCCCCAAGAGTCCACCATCGCCCGCCCGATAATCACTGTGCAGGGCCGCGTAAAGGGAGTAGATGTTGAACCAGTTACCCCTCGGCTGGGTAAACTCAGGCACCTGTGAAAATCACCAATGGGTCAATCCAGATAAAACCGGAAATTGAGAAATCAAGAACAAATGAAAAGCCGAATCGAGGATACCTCATTAGCCACAAGAGATGCCGAGGGATGACGACTGAGATCCCGACCCAATAGATCGGGTATCTGGACAGAAGCGCCAGATAGGGTGCGATGAGTGGGGGGAGCTGATGTGCTGGAAGACGGCTCCTCCACCGCAACCTCCGGAGGAGCAACCTCCTCAACGTCCGGGTGATCAGGACGGATGACAGACTCCGCCAAGCGACGAGCCTGACGGGTACGAGGGGGAATAGGGGCAGGTGCAGCCCTACGACGGCGAACACCCGAAGTCCGAGAGGCGGAGGAGCTACTGGGCGCATCACGATCCATAGCTGGAATGGAACGGGCGAGAAAGAAGGTAAGTTCCCTTTTAAAATTATGCAAGGAACATTCTAAATTTCTAGCCTCATCATATGATTAATGCAACATGATGCATGTCAAAAAAAAAAAAAAAAAAAAAAAATCGGCAGAGTTCCGTTTGTAAAATGGACGTCCCAGGCCTAAGCCAAACATGTTTTCCATCAATCAAAGTCTCAAACAGATCTAAATTGCATTCATATATGTAATTACAGCATGTAATGCATGATTTTATTGCAGGAAAGGAATAACAATATGTGGGACCCCCACCCCGCCTCATGAACATAAAATAGGACTCACATAGTTGATACATAGCATGTATATAGGATGGTACATTACATAGCATTGTAAAGCATACATTTTATCTCTAAACATGCCAATAGTCAAATGTATAGCAAAACATTGACGAAATTGAAAAGTGACCGGTCAAAGTGTTACCTGTAGCGTGTAGATCAATCCTACCGGAACAGTTTTTGCAGGAAAGTGAAAAAAAATCGACAAAAAGCCCTTGCGAACAAGAAAAATCGAGAGAATCTCTTTGGATTACAAGTTGAAAGTGACAGATCTGGAGGAGCCACGTTGGATTTAAGGCCCGATCATGGCCGCAGATGTATCTGCGGCTGGCCGCAGATCCATCTGCGGCTGGCCCTGGTGGGTCCCACCTTGCTCCCTTGCAGCCATTTGACGTGTTGAAGTGAAAAGTTTACGAGATGGGTGACCGGCGACGATACCCGGCCCCGACATGACGATCGACCGGCGACGATAACCGGCGATCACGAGATGGATGACCGGCGACGATAACCGGCTCCGACAAAATAACCGACCGGCGACGATAACCGGAGGTTACGAGATGGGTGACCGGCGACGATACCCGGCCCCGACATGACGATCGACCGGCGACGATAACCGGCGATCACGAGATGGATGACCGGCGACGATAACCGGCTCCGACAAAATAACCGACCGGCGACGATAACCGGAGGTTACGAGATGGGTGACCGGCGACGATACCCGGCCCCGACGAGACGATCGACCGGCGACGATAACCGGCGATCACGAGATGGATGTCCGGCGACGATAACCGGCTCCGACAGATAACCAACCGGCGACGATAACCGGGGGTTACGAGATGGGTGACCGGCGACGATACCCGGCCCCGACGAGACGATTGACCGGCGACGATTAACCGGCGATCACGAGATGGATGACCGGCGACGATAACCGGCTCCGACAGATAACCAACCGGCGACGATAACAGGGGTATAACAGAAGGGACACAGGCGAAGATACCAGGCCCCGAAGAGACGATTTAACGGCGACGATAACCGGCGATCACGAGATGGATGACCGGCGACGATAACCGGCTCCAACAGATAACCAACCGGCGACGATAACCGGGGTTTACGAGATGGGTGACCGGCGACGATACCCGGCCCCGACGAGACGATTGACCGGCGACGGTAACCGGCGATCACGAGATGGATGACCGGCGACGATAACCGGCTCCGACAGATAACCGACCGGCGACGATAACCGGGGGTTACGAGATGGGTGACCGGCGACGATACCCGGCCCCGACATGACGATCGACCGGCGACGATAACCGGCGATCACGAGATGGATGACCGGCGACGATAACCGGCTCCGACAGATAACCGACCGGCGACGATAACCGGGGGTTACGAGATGGGTGACCGGCGACGATACCCGGCCCCGACATGACGATCGACCGGCGACGATAACCGGCGATCACGAGATGGATGACCGGCGACGATAACCGGCTCCGACAAGATAACCGACCGGCGACGATAACCGGAGGTTACGAGATGGGTGACCGGCGACGATACCCGGCCCCGACATGACGATCGACCGGCGACGATAACCGGCGATCACGAGATGGATGACCGGCGACGATAACCGGCTCCGACAGATAACCGACCGGCGACGATAACCGGGGGTTACGAGATGGGTGACCGGTGACGATACCCGGCCCCGACATGACGATCGACCGGCGACGATAACCGGCGATCACGAGATGGATGTCCGGCGACGATAACCGGCTCCGACAGATAACCAACCGGCGACGATAACCGGGGGTTACGCGATGGGTGACCGGCGACGATACCCGGCCCCGAACGAGACGATAGATTGAAAGAGTGAACCCAAGGACTAACAAACACGGTCAAGGGGTTAATACATTGACACTCTTACGAGTGTCTTGCATGCATTACATCTTGTGTTGCATCATAAGCTATATGTGTGGCATCATGTATGTACTGTCATTCTTACGAACTGTCATTCATGCATCGAGTGTCTATTCTTTATCCTGTTCATTTCATTTATCATTTCATAAACATGATAAAGAGGGGCAGCTGTAGACACCCAAATTTTGCGTTTCCTTCTACTAACCATGACAGGAGGGCGAAATCGTCAATTGAACCAGCTTGCGGGAGCAAAGGAGCGGGCACAAGGGCGAGCGCCCGGCACCGCCGCAATGTTTTGGGCAACCCAAGTTTACGTGACAATAAGGCCGTCCGAGGCATATACTTCCGAATGAGGTGGCACGTCCCCCGGAAATTCCCGGACTGCAGAACCCGAGCCTGTCAGCGAAAACCGACGTTGCGGCACGAAAATCGAGGCGTGGCACGAAAATCGAGAAAGTCAGGCCCGCCAGCCGCGGATAGATCTGCGGCCAAGTGGGTGCGCCAGCACGGAAACCAGGAAACCAGGCACTACCAGCTGAGTGCGATGGGAGGCGTGCCAGCTGGCCAGCCGCAGATCCATCTGCGGCCAGCCGCAGATAGATCTGCGGCTGGCTTTGGCCAGCCTATTTAAGCAAGCTTCAGGCGGCATACAGGAGGTTCAGCAATTTTGGAAGAAGAAGAATTTCTTTCTGCAGCAGCACCAAGCACGGAAATAGAGAGAAAATAGTGAGATTTTGCTACCAAAAATAGGAGAGAAAGTGAGAAAAAAAGAGAGGAATATTATTCTTGTGATTTGATTGTATCACATAATACTTTTTCTTCTATTCAAATACACAAATTTAGATCCATTTTGACCTCATTTGCAAGGTGAAAAATCTCTTCAATTTTGCAATTTCTATCACATCTTTTTGTCAAATCAAATGAAGTTTTCATATGATTATGGAATGATAAATTAGGGGGTATTAGCGAGGGTTTCCATTTGGAACAAAATTCTTCCTAATAACCCGATGATATTTATTTGTTGATTCCTTGTTTGTTTTTTTTGTGTTATATTGACATAGATTCTTTTAGATCTCTATTTTGGGATGTCTTGATATTGGTAGATTATCCGTATTGGTTTAATTCTTGTAATATTCGATTGTGGGTGTGTGTAAATTTGGTTGTGAGCCTAGGAAAGCGACCCCGTGGTCCAAATCCGATGATGGACATGTCTTGATGTATGTAGCGGGTAGGATGTAGCCTCTTTGTAAATATGTAATCGTTGGGCCTTAAAACGACGCTAAGGCGAAAATCGTGTTTAAGGCCCCGAAATAGTGAAATTGGTGATTGTTGGCGTTCGGGGATATTTTGATGGCTTACATGCCCATGAATAGCCCCGACGCGTGTTTATGCTCGATTTGATTTATGACACGAAATTGATTTCAAAGCTAAATGATAAGATTTTCATAAAAATCAATCAAACTAGGATATTAGAATCACGAGGTTAAAACTTGAGAAATGCTAATGAATGTCGATTCCTATTTGACGAGAAGGCAAAGGAAAATCGTTTTCCAACATCATAAAAAATGATTTTATAAATAAATGGCGTTTTATTAAACCGTTGTGCATAGGGTTAAAGAGATTCTAGAAATTGCCCATCATTTTATGAAAGCAACGTATAGATCTCGATTCCTATTTAGACGAAGGTTTAAAAACTCTTGTTTTGCCAGAACGAACACTTAATGAAAATCTCATAGTTTTGGACAATCAAAATCAAACCTTTCTCATAAAGAAATAAAGCCTTCTCGTGTATATCGAAAAGACATTCCGAAGCGTTCTCAAATTAAAACACGGTTTTCCCTAAAAATCCAAATGATTCTTTCATACAAACCCACAACGACATTCACATAGGCACACACACACACACACGCACAACATACACACACATATTCATGAATTAAAGGATAGGAAAGTATCAAGATTGCGGTAACCGTGTTTCACGGAAGTCGAGGGGTGCCTAACACCTTCCCCTCACTTAAGCAAGCCCCCGAACTCTATGAATCTCGATTCGCAGACCAATTAATTCGGAGTCACACATGAGCCAGCGATTTATAAAAAAACGAAAATTCGGATGAGTTGGTACATCCATTTCAAATATACCAACTGGCGACTCTGGTTAATTGGCTCATCATCAAAAACGATCTTTCAAAACCCCGTCGACATCAATGCCGACCTTTTCCAAAAATCATCTAAACCAAAAGGCTAAAATTGGAAAAGGAATAGAGAAAGCGAAAAACCCGGCGTCGACAATCAACATATAATACAAGGAATGAAACAGCGCTCCCACTAACCTTCTTATATACACAAGGTTCATCCTCATTTTTTATAAAATCAAACCTTTTGATTATCTCATCAAAACGGATGTTCCATTTTTCAAGAAGCTTGCTTCAATCCATAAATGGATTGTTGTACCTTACAGACTTGGTTTGTTCCAACCGTTGAAACAAAACCCTCTAGCTGTATCATATATCCATTCTCCTCAAGCTCTCCATTAAGGAAGGTCGTTTTCACATCCATTTGCCAGATTTCGTAGTCATAATAAGCTGCAATTGTAAATAAAATCTGAATGGACTTGAGCATAGCTACTAGTGAGAAGGTTTCATCATAGTCAACTGCTTGTCTTTGTTTGAAACCTTTTGTATCCAGTCGGGCCTTATAGGTCTCTACCTTGCCGTCCGCTCCAGTCTTTCTCTTAAAGACCCATTTACACCCAATAGGCTTAATGCCCTCAGGTGGTGAAATCAAAGTCTATACTTGGTTTTTATACATGGAGCCCATCTCGGGTTTCATGGCTTCTAGCCATTTCTCTGAGTCTTTACTACTCATAGCCTCTTCGTAAGTCAATGGATCATCATCATCTATGATGTGTACCTCATCATCATCCTCTATGATGAATCCATACCTATCAGGTATCTTCGGTACTCTTTCAGATTTATGAATAGGTTATGGTATAGTAGGTTCTTCCACTTGGTCAGGTACCTGACTTTGATCCGTAGTATTTTGTGGTTCTTGAACTTCTTCAAGATATATCTTACTCCTACTGACCCCTTTAAGGATAAATTCCTTTTCCAAGAAGGTAGCGTGTTTCGCAACAAACACCTTTTGATCAGTAAGATGGTAGAAATAATACACTGATATTTCTTTAGGGTATCCCATGAATCTACACTTGTCAGATCTAGTCTTCAACTTATCATGCTCAAACCTTTTGACATAAGCTGGACAACCCCAAGTCTTAACATGCTTAAGATTTGGTTTCCTCCCTGTCCATATCTCATATGGGGTCTTTAGGACGGATTTAGTAGGTACCTTGTTAAGTAGGTATGCAGCCGATTCTAGGGCATAACCCCAGAAGGATACTGGGAGGTCGGTAAAACTCATCATGGAACGAACCATGTCCAACAATGTTCGATTTCTCCTTTCAGATATACCATTCAACTGTGGCGTCCCTGGTGGAGTCCATTGTGAGATTATACCATTTTCTTTGAGACAATTGAGAAACTTATTGGTCAAGTATTCCCCTCCTCGATCCGATCGAATATCTTAATACTCTTACCAGTTTGCTTCTCTACTTCACTTCTGAATTCTTTGAACATAATTCAGATTTGTATTTCAATAAATACGCATATCCAAATCTAGAATGATCTTCAGTGAAAGTAATAAAATAATAATACTCTCCTCGCGCATTCGTTGTCTTAGGTCCACATACGTCTGTATGTACCAACGCTAACAACTCTGTAACTCTTTCTCCTTTTCCACTAAAAGGGGATTTAGTCATCTTACCCATGAGACAAGATTCACAAGTTGGATATGATTCATAATCAGATAGCTCTAAAAGACCATCATTATACAACTTGGTTAATCTTGTTTCATTGATATGACCGAGTCTACAGTGCCACATAAAGGTATAATTAACATCATCTCTTTTTCTTTTCTTAGTTTGTTCAATTTGAAGTATATTTTCATGCAATTTAAGTATGTAAAGTCCATTCAATAAATTGCCAACACCATATAAAACATTTTTATTATAAATAGAACAATTATTGTTCTTTATTATAATATCAAAACCATCCATATCCAATACAGAAATTGAAATAATGTTTCTAATGAGTGTTGGAACATAATAACAATTATTTAAACTAATGGACTTGCCCATAGGCAGTGCTAAACAATAAGTTCCTACAGCTAATGCAGCAACCTTTGCTCCATTTTCCACTCGTAGGACGACTTCATCCTTATTCAGCTTTCTACTTCTGCTTAGTCCGTGCATATTATTACATATGTGAGAACTACAACCAGTATCCAATACCCAAGTAGAATTTTGACTTTCAGAAAAATTAATTTCAATCACGAACAAACCTAGATCGGAAGTCGAAGCTTCTCCAAGCCTCTTCTGGTCCGCAAGATATTCCTTGCAGTTCCTCTTCCAATGTCCCAGCTTGTTGCAATGGTAGCAAATTTCATTGTTATCATGATCAACTTTCTTTTTATCCTTTCTTTTCGCCTTGCCCTTAGCCTTCTTATTTTTCTTCTTTTCAGAAGATACCTTGGTCGTCTTCCTTTTCTTGGAAGAATCATCCACTAGTAAAACTTGGTTCTTGTTGGATGAGAAGTGACATTCAGTAGTTTTCAGCATGTTAAGTAACTCAGGCAAGTTGACGTCCAACTTATTCATGTGAAAATTCATAACAAATTTTTAGAAGGTGTCTGGTAGTGACTGCAAGATCAAATCTTGACCTAACTCCCCATCCATCACGAACCCTACTTGTCTAAGTTGTTCAATCAGATTGATTATCTTTAGGACATGAGTCTCAACAGTAGTGTCATCGGTCATACGAGATCGGAAGAGCTCCTTAGATATCTGATATCTAGTAGTCCTACTTTGCTCACCATACAACTCCTTGAGGTGCAACAATATAGTAGGAGCATCCATAGTTTCATGCTGACATTGAAGCTCGTTACTCATGGATGCGAGCATGATGCATTGAGCCAAAATTGCATCATCTTGCCACTTTCTGAAAGTAGCAATCTCTTCCTTAGAGACTGTTTCTGCAATATTTGCAGGGACTGGCAAATTTAGGACATAAGAAATCTTTTCAGCAGTGAGAACAATTCTTAAATTCCTTAACCAGTCCGTGTAATTCGGTCCCGTCAGTTTGTTAGCATCAAGTATGCTACGCGGTGATAGTGAGTTTGACATTTTTAAATTCTGCATGTGAAATAGATAACATTTTAGCATACTTTCATTTTATTAATTACCAAAATAAATTAGATCTTTATTTAAATTGGTATCTCCCACTATTTTCATCAAACTATATTACCCTCAATATATAGTTCGGCAAATCTAACTAAAGATTTGTTAGTGAGAATAAGGATCTCATTTCAAATGTAAATAGCCTTGTGTGTGCACAATAAATTATATATAAATAAATAGGTAGACAACTATTGTCAATTACATCACCATGTAACTCCTTGTATTTTGTCTCTTAGATTATAATGGTCAAGTGTGTGCACATCCGAACTAAAATAGTCTAAGTTAAGTCAAACCCAGCATTTATATATAAGTGGAGAGAAAAATACAGCTCTTGTGTGTGCACAACAAAGCGGTAATGTTCAATTCCTTTATAAACATCCAATGTAATAAAGAAACATTTTAAATATTTAATACTTGCCTTGTGTGTGCACAACAAACTCATATTAAATATTCACTACTCTATCACTTTACCATGCTAGAAGGCGACGTTCGATATTCCAAATATCTTCGAACGTTACAACTTAATATAATTTTTTTGAGGGGTTTATTATTAATTGTCTCATCTTGTTTAGCGCGCGTGCACATATATATATAAAATACACGTCATATTATTTAACATGTGAAGCATGTTGTATAATATATAATATATATTGTAAACATGCACATATAGAATATTATATTCTACCCGGATTGATTATGGACTTTTATTCTAGATTGGTTCACTAGAGCTACCAAGTGAACCAAAATGTCAAACCTAGGGTGCAAGAACTGAATTTAAATATAACTATTACATTTAAATCTCGGGCTCTATTACAAACGGGTATTCTAGCACTCCTTGCTCCTTTGTCTCCAATTCTTCAAAATAATTCTAACGAATCCTATTACATCAACTATTTACAATGAATAGAAACCTTGATTAGCAGTCAAGGGGACGTACATAGGAGGAAGATAGAATTTACATCAAGAAAAACTAGAGAAGACGAGGTACGCAGACTATATTAGCCTTAATATATAGTTTGGCAATTCTAATTAAAGATTTGCTAGTGAGAATAAGGATCTCATTTCAAATGTATATAGCCTTGTGGTGACACAACAAGTGATATATAAATAAATAGGTAGATAACTATTGTCAATTACATCACTATGTAACTCCTTGTATTTTGCCTCTTAGATTATTTTGATCAAATGGTGACATATCCGAATCAAAATTGTCCAAGTTAAGTCCAACCTAGCACTTCCATATATGTGAAGAGAAAAATACCGTTCTTGTGGTGACACAACAAAACACTAATGTTCAATTCCTTAATAAGCATCAAATGTGATAAGCCAATATCTTAAATATTTAATACTTGCTTTGTGGTAACACAACAAACTTATATTAAATATTTAATACTCTATTGCTTTACCATGCTAGAAGGCGACGTTCGATATTCCAAATATCTTTGAACGCTTAGGACTTAATATGATTTCTTTGAGGGGTTTGTTATTATTTGTCTCATCTTGTTTAGTGCCCATGCACACATATATATAAAATACGCATCATATTATTTAACATGCGAAGCATGTTGGATAATATATAATATATATACATAGTAAGCATGCACATATAGAATACTATATTCTACCCAGATTGATTATGGACTTTTATTCTAGTTTGGTTCACTAGAGCCACCAAGTGAACCAAAAGGTCAAACCTAGGGTGCAAGAATTAAATTTAAATATAACTATTATATTTAAACCCGGGCTTCATTACAAACGGGTCTTCAAGCAGTCCTTGCTCCTTTGTCTCTAGTTCTTCAAAATAATTCTAACTAGTCCTATTATATAAACTATTTACAATAAATAGAAACCTTGATCAGCAGTCAAGGGGAAGTACGCAGACCCCATTTATAAAAACTCATTCATTCAAGCATCCTATAAAATAAATCCAATCACACATTGGTCATAAGTCCATAATCAATCCCTATTTATTATCATATATATCTCCATATGCATCAATAAATAACATTCATCTCATGAATAATAAAACAATTTCATATATGCATTGATATCATTTAATGGGCAAACATTTGCTAATATTTAGTTTTGAAACAAAATAAACTCTTTTATTTTAATCAAAAACCAAATCAAATTTAAACTCCTTTAATTTTAGCAATCTAAAATCATATTTCAGATAAAATAAATATTTGTATTTTAAACTTTTATTAATTAAATAAACCATTTATTTTAATTGAAGGAAAAATAATTTTTCAAAACCTGCAGACCGGTGCGGCCGCGCTCCAAAATGAACTAGAAGCGGCGCGACCGCGATACTGTTAGGTTTGTATATAGCGCGAACATGCAATCGAATTACATAAATAGTGCAGAAGCGCGATAGAAAGGGATTTTAAAATTTTTCTTACAAACCATCACCATGATCATCCATTTGCTCAATTATCAATTAAACGAAAGAGATAAAGTATGAGAATCATACCCTTGAAGAACCATGCTTCCACAGGTACGAGTTCACCTCCAAATCCTTCGCGTTCTCCTTGAATTCCACCGATTAAATTCCTTCTTTGATTAACGTTAGCCACCCAAGTGTTTGGCCTCTAGAGGTGATCCACCAAGGAATAATAGTTGTTCAAGAAGATGAGTGTTGGCAAAACCCTAGTTTCTATCTCTATAGAAATTGCAAGTACTCTCTCTCTCTCTAATTCTTATGGAAGAGTGTGTAACTGTCTAACCCTAAATCATGATAAGACTCCTTTTATTTATAGATATAGGGAACCCTCCTAAACTATTTAGGATTAAGGTTTTTATTTTAATTAAACTCTTTTAATTAATTGAACTCCTAATCCAATTAGGAATTCATGAGAGAGTACTTCTATTAATTAATTCCCAATCCCTATTAGGAATTAAATAATAGTAATAGTAATAATAATAATAAGACTCCTCTTATTAATAAATATTAAGCTATTTAATTTATTCTATCTTCATAGATTAAATTAAATACACTTAACTTATTATTACGATTATGCCATTTACTTCTTAAATAAATATTTTTCTTTTGCGGTGTGACCCATTAGGTTCTCCATATTAAACCGGTTGTGAATAAATCAATTAGAACAATTCTAATCTTATTTAAATAAATAAATTAAACTATTTAATTTATTTAAATAAATAATATTTATTCTACAATAAGGGTAAGCCCCCTTAGCGATCAACAACTTTCCAGATAATATAGATTTCAACATTAATCACAAAAGAACCTTTAAGTGAATAGTTACCGTACAATTCAATCCTTCTACCATACAATGTCCCAATTAAATATAAGACATGGAATTACTGTCAAGTCTTATTTTATTTAATTATATGTATTTCGATTCTCAAATGCACAACTCTGATAATGCAAATTAGAAACTCCTTTCTAATTTCATTCTGCTTTGGCCAAAGACTTCTGAGTCGTCATTTATCGAATCACATAGGACATTCTCTCCTTTTACTAGAAGTGGTAGATTTTTTGTTGACCATTCACCTATCTCCATGTACAACTTATTATACACAATCATACCCTTTGATATACCCTAAAGGTCTTAAGGGACAATTCAAAGTATAACTCATCATACACAAGATACTATGATGATCTCAAGTCCAAGGATCACTTGTACTACTATCACTAGAGGAATTCCTATTGACAGGCGAGTAAAACTCCATTAGGTATTCCTTAGCGAGCCACGTTCAGTGAACTTATTCTCTAATAAGCACCTACATACTTGCTTTAGTGTCTTCACACAAATAATTATGAGATCAATCATCCTCTTCATAAGAGCTAGCAACGTATGTACTAATCTATTCGGATTCACTAATCTCCTTTTTAGTAATCCATCGATTAGGAACGATTTTAGTTTGTGAGCTATCTAGAATTTAGATCTCATTAGCATGATCACCATCATGATTCTAAAAGCATTGCTCAAAACTATGGGTTTATCACATTTAATATAACAACATCATGTAGATAAAGTAAAATGGCTTTAATAAACGAATAAGATTACAAAGTATATGCTACATAATATCAAATATGATTGGCTTGTGTGCATACTACTTTTAATCTCCCACTTGCACTAAAGCCAATCGTCATGGTATCTAATACCTTTCTTCTCTAAGTGACGATCATCCTGCTGTTTGGATAAAGCTTTAGTAAATGGATATGCAATGTTGTTCTTGAGAGTCCACTATCTCTATAGTGACTTATCCTCTTTCAATGATTCCACTAATCAAATGAAAGTGCCGCAACACATGTTTGAATCCAAGATGAGACTTAGGAACTATTCCTAGTTCTGTAATAAACTTTTCATCCAAACAATCGAACTTGCAGCTTCATTTACAGCTATATACTTTGTCTTTGTCACTAAACCAACAACTCTTTGTTGTTTAGAACTTTTCCAATTAACTGCACCACCTTTCAAGGTAACGATTTACCTTAAAGTGGATTTGTTATCGTCTTGATCAGTCTGAAAAACTTGAGTCTATTTAGTCCTCTAGTTTTAATTCAGACCTACCATGAATCATGATCACATCTTCAGTACCGGTTAAGTACTTAAAGATGTTTATCACTGTCTTACAGTGATCATCTCCAGAATATGACTAATCAACATCAGGCCTTGTATATTCACTGCATACATGATAGTAACTCATGCGATCTCTCTTTTAATTGGAGACAATTTTAGAGAGATACACTCCATGGCTCATCATCATGAGACCTCTCTTGGAGTTTGCTATGCTAAACGCCTTTAGCATCAAATGAATATACGTTCCTTTGGTCAAGCCGAACATCCTTTTAAATCTATCTATATAGATTTATATCCCTAATTTATAGGATGCTCCTCCCAAGTCATTCATGGAGGAATGTTTAGACAATTTTATCTTTACTGATTGTAGCATTGGTGTGTTATTCCTTATCAGTAGTATATCAACATATAATACTAGGAATGTCACAGTGCTCCCACTGACCCTTTTATACACACTAGGTTCATTCTCGTTTTTGATAAAATCAAACTCTTTTGATTGTCTCATCAAAACGAATGTTCCATCTTTGAGAAGCTTGCTTCAATCCATCAATGGATCATTATAGCTTAAAACACGATTTGTTTCAACCTTTGAAACAAATTTCTCTTGCTGCATCATACATACATTCTCCTCAAGTCTTCATTGAGGAAGGGTGTCTCCACATCCATTTTGCCAGATTTCGTAATAAGCTGCAATCACAAGCAAAATCCAAATGGACTTGAGCATTACCCGGTAATAAGGTTTTATCACAATCAACTCCTTGACTTGAAAAACCTTTTAAACAGGTCTGGTCTTATAGGTCTCCACCTTGCCATTTGCCCTAGTCTTTCTCTTAAAGACCCATATTCACACTCTAGGCACTATGCCCTTTTGTAGAGTAACCAGAGTCTATACTTGGTTCTCATACATGGAGTCCATTTCGGATTTCATGGCCATCTGTCATTTCTGTGAGTATCTTCTACTCATAGCCTCATCGTATATAACTGGATCATCATCCTCTATGATGCGTACCTCATCATCATCCTCTATGATGAATCCATACCTCACAGGTATCTTCGGTACTCTTCCAGATTTACGATTCGGTTGTGGTACAATAGGTTTATCTACAGGTTCCTCGGTTCGACTTAAAGTGCTTTGTGGTTCTTGAACTCCTTCAAGATCTATTACCCTCCCACTATCTCCTTCAATGATAAACACCTTTATCTAAGAAGGCAGCATGTAAGATTATAGTAATAATACCCTAAACTTTCTTTAGGATATCTCACAAATCTGCACATATCAGATTTTGTCCCAAACTTATCTTTGAAACCTTTTCACATAAGCTAGACAACCCCTTATCTTAACATACTTAAGAGTAGGAATCCTTCCTATCCATAACCTTTATGGAGTCTTGGGCTCAGATTTTTAAGGTTACCTTATTTCGTAGATATGCAATCGTTTCTAGGGCATAACCCCAGATGGATACTAAAATGTCCGTAAAAATCATTATGGACTATACCATGTCCAACAAGGTACAATTTCTCCTTTTAGATACACTAATCAATTATTGCGTATCAGCAGGTGTCCATTATGAGAAAATACCATTTTGAGATGATCTAGAAACTCATTGCACAAGTATTCCTTCCTCGATCTGATCAAAGAATCTTAATACTTTGTCAATATGTTTCACTTCTGAATTCTTTGAACATTTCAAATGATTCAGACTTGTATTTTATCAAATACACACATTCAACTCTTTGAATGATTATCTCCTTTTCTTTTACTAGTTTGTTCAATTTGCAAAATTATTTATCATGTAAGTCAAGTTTACAAAGTCCATCAAGTGATCTTCTAGTTTCAAACAAAACATCATTATAAATAGAACAACAATTATTCGTAAATATAATACCAGAATCTTCCTTGTCCAACAATGAAAATTCTAATGTTTCTAATGAGAACTGGAAGATAATAACAACTTATTAACTTAATAGACTTGCCCGTAGGCAATGCTAAACTATAAGTTCTATGGTTAATGAAGCAACCTTTGCTCCATTCCCACACACAAGATTATTTACTCTTAGTTTAGCTTTCTACTTCTGCTTAGTCTGTGTATTAAATTGCATACGTGAGAACTACAGTCGGTATCCAATACCCAACTAGAACCTTGACTTACAAAAAGATTTATTTTTTAATCATGAACAAACTTATATCTGTAACCGAATCTTCACTAAACTTCTTCTGGTTAGCCTCTGTAAGATACTCCTTACAGTTTCCTTTCCAGTGTCCAGGCTTATTGCATTGGAAGCATACTGCTTTGCTATCTGCATCAGTCTTGTTCTTATTGTCCTTGCCTTTTCATTTACCTTCTTTGAATTGTTCTTCTTTTAAGAAGTTCCTTTGGCCCTCTTCCGCTTCCTGGAAGAATCATCTACCAGTAATATTTGGTCTTTCGTGGTTGGAAAATGACTCTTTACAGTTTTCAACATGTTTAAGCAACTCAGGCAGGCTGACATATTGCTTGTTCATGTGGAAATTCACAACAATTTGTGAGAAAGAGTCCGAAAGTGATTGCAAGATCGAATCTTGGATCAACTATCCATCCATTAAAACCTAGTTGTCCCAATTGTTCAATCAGATTGATCATTTTAGGACATATGTCTGTACTGTAGTGTCATCGGCCATTCTAGATCGGAAAAGCTGCTTAGATATCTGATATCTAATAGTCCTACTTTCCTCACCCTTCAACTCTTTGAAGGTGCAGAGTATAGTAGGAGCATCCATAGTTTCATGCTGACGCTGAAGCTCGTTACTCATGGATGCGAGCATGATGCATTGAGTCAACTATGCATCTTCTTGCCACTTTTTAAAAGTAGCAATCTCTTTCTCTGAGGCATTGTCTGCAACCATTGCAGGGATAGGCATATTAAGGACATAAGAAAGCTTTTCAGCCTTGAGAACTATTCTCAAATTCTTTAACTAGTCCGTGTTATTTGGTCCAGTTAATTAGCATCTAATATGCTTCGCAGTGATAGTAAATTAGACATTGTAAAATTCTGTAAATGAATTTGTAATTTAACAACATTTTAGCATACATTCATTTCTTAATTAATTACCAAAATAAATTAGGTCTTTATTTTAAATTGGTATCTCACTATTTTCATCAAACTATATTACCCTCATTATATAGTTCAGCAATTCTAATTAAAGATTTGCTAGTGAGAATAAGGATCCCATTTCAAATGTATATAGCCTTGTGGTGACACAACAAACGATATATAAATAAATAGGTAGACAACTATTGTCAATTACATCACTAGGTAACTCCTTGTATTTTGCCTCTTAGATTATTTTGATCAAGTGGTGACACATCCGAATCAAAATTATCCAAGTTAAGTCCAACCTAGCACTTCCATATATTCGAAAGAGAAACACTATCCTTGTGGTGACACAACAAAACAGCATCGTTCAGTCTATGTATAAGCATCAAATGTGATAATGCAACATCTTAAATATTTAATACTTGGCTTGTGGTGACACAACAAACTCATATTAAATATTTAATACTCTATTGTTTTACCATGCTAGAAGGCGACGTTCGATATTCCAAATATCTTTGAACGCTTAGGACTTAATATAATTTCTTTGAGGGATTTGTTATTATTTGTCTCATCTTCTTTAGCGCGCATGCACATATATATATAAAATACGCGTCATATTATTTAACATGCGAAGCATGTTGTATAATATATAATATATATATATATATATATATATATATATATATATATATATATAGTAAGCATGCACATATAGAATACTATATTCTACCCAGATTGATTATGGACTTTTATTCTAGTTTAGTTCACTAGAGCCACCAAGTGAACCAAAAGAACAAACTTAGGGTGCAAGAATTAAATTTAAATATAACTATTACATTTAAACCCGGGCTCCATTACAAATGGGTCTTCAAGCGCACCTTGCTCCTTTGTCTCCAATTCTTCAAGTAATTCTAACTAAACCTATTACATAAACTATTTACAATAAATAGAAACCTTGATCAGCAGTCAAGGGGAGGTACATAGGAGGGAGATAGAATTTACATTAAAAAAAATTAGAGAAGACGCGGTACGCAGACCCCATTTATAAAAATCCATTCATTCAAGCATCCACTAAAATAAATCCAATCACACATTGGTCAGTAGTCCATAATCAATCACTATTTATTATCATACATATCTCCATATGTATCAATAAATAACATTCATCTCATGAATAATAAAACCATTCCATATATGCATTGATATCATTTAATGGGCAATTAAAAGTTTACTAAAAATTCAATTTTAAAACAAAAATAACTCCTTTATTTTGATCAAAATTTAAATTATAATAATCTTATTTATTTTATTTTATCTAATTTTGAATAAAAATAAACTCCTTTATTTTTAATCAAATTCCAAATCAAAATAAAACACCTTTATTTTAATTAATATGGAAACCAATTTCAAGTTTAAAATAAACACGTTTATTTTTAACTTAAAATTGTTGGAAAATAAAATATGTTGAATCCTATTCCTTATCAAAATATACATCTTTATTTTTAAGGAAACATGAAATCCTATTCCATATGTGAATAAACTCCTTTATTCTAGTTAACGTAGAATCCAATTCCAAGTTAAAATAAAACTTTTAATTTAAATTATATTCCAATTCAAAATAAACCTTTTATCTTAATGGAAAATAAATAAAATCAAAATAAATTTTTTTTCAAAATCTGCAGACCGGCGCGGCCGCGCTCCAAAATGAACTAGGAGCGGCGCGGCCGCGCTGCACGCCCAGAAATATTTTCTGGGTTCGGGCGCGGCCGCGCAGCGTAGCAGACTTCGAATTTTTTTTTTTTACGTTGCCCAGAAAATCGATCCAATCGCATACCCATACATACATGGAATCATAATAATTGATAATTAGCACAAGGTTAGGCTCTGATGCCACTGTTAGGTTTGTATATAGCGCGAACATGCAATCGAATTACATAAATAGTGCGGAAGCGCGATAGAAACGGATTTTAAAATTTTTCTTACAAACCATCACCATGATCATCCATGTGCTCAATTATCAATTAAACGAAAGAGATCAAGTATGAGAATCATACCCTTGAAGAACCATGCTTCCACAGGTACGAGTTCACCTTCAAATCCTTCGCGTTCTCCTTGAATTCCACCGATTAAATTCCTTCTTTGATCAACGTTAGTCACCCAAGTGTTTGGCCTCTAGAGGTGATCTACCAAGGAATAATAGTTGTTCAAGAAGATGGGTGTTGGCAAAACCCTAGTTTCTATCTCTATAGAAATTGCAAGTACTCTCTCTCTCCAATTCTTATGGAAGAGAGTGTAACTGTCTACCCTAAATCATGATAAGACTCCTCTTATTTATAGATATAGGGAACCCTCCTAAACTATTTAGGATTAGGGTTTTTATTTTAATTAAACTCTTTTAATTAATTGAACTCCTAATCCAATTAGGAATTCATGAGAGAGTACTTCTATTAATTAATTCTCAATCCCTATTAGGAATTAAATAATAGCAATAGTAATAATAATAATAAGACTCCTCTTATTAATAAATATTAAGCTATTTAATTTATTCTATCTCCATAGGCTAAATTAAATATGTTTAACTTATTATTACGATTATGTTATTTACTTCTTAAATAAATATTTTTCTTTTGCGGTGTGACCTTTTAGGTTCTCCATATTAAACTAGTTGTAAATAAATCGATTAGAACAATTTTAATCTTATTTAAATAAATAAATTAAACTATTTAATTTATTTAAATAAATAATATTTATTCTACAATAAGGGTAAGCCCCCTTAGCGATCAACGAGTTTCCAGATAATATAGATTTCAACATTAATCACAAAAGAACCTTTCAGTGAATAGTTACCGTATAATCTAATCATTCTACCATACAATGTTCCAATTAAATATAAGACATGGAATTACTGTCAAGTCTTATTTTATTTAATTATATGCATTTTGATTCTCAAATGCACAACCCTAAATAATGTAAATTAGAAATACCTTTCTAATTTCATTCTGCTTTGGCCAAAGACTTTTGAGTTGTCATTTATCGAATCACATAGGACATTCACTCCTTTTACTAGAAGTGGTGGATTCTTTGTTGATTATTCACCTATCTCCGTGTATAACTTATTATACCCAATCATACCCTTTGATATACCTTAAAGGTCTTAAGGGATATATCAAAGTATAACTCATCATATATAAGATACTATGATAATCTCAAGTCCAAGGATCACTTGTACTATTATTAGTAGAGGAATTCCTATTGACAAGTGAGTAAAACTCCATTAAGTATTCCTTAGTGAGCCACGGTCATTGAACTTATTTTCCAATAAGCACCTACATACTTGTTTTAGTGTCTCCACACAAATGATTATGAGATCAATCATCCTCTTTCTAAGAGTAAGCAACGTATGTACTAATCTATCCGAATTCACTAATCCCCTTTTTAATAATCTAACGATTAGGAACGATTTTAGTTTGTAAGCTATCTTGAATTTAGATCTCATTAGCATGATCACCATCATGATTCTAAAAGTATTTCTCAAAACTATGGGTTTATCACATTTAATATAACAGCATCATGTAGATAATATAAAATGCCTTTTAAGAAAATCAATTCTTTTATTAATAAATGAATAAGATTACAAAGTATATGCTACATCATATCAAATATGATTGGCTTGTATGCATACTACTTTCAGATTTTTGATGAGACCTAGGTTTTTTGGCTTGTGCAACAACCCCAGTGTTATCACAATATTGATGAGACCTAACGATTAGGAACGATTTTAGTTTTAAGGTTTCTAAGAATTTAGATCTCATTAGCATGATCATGATCATGATTCTAAAAGTATTGCTTAAAACTATGAGTTTATCACATATTAAATAATAACACCATATAGATAAAGTAAAATGCCTTTAATAAGTCAATTCTTTTATTAATAAATGAATAAGATTACAAAGTATATACTACATCATATCAAATATGATTGGCTTGTGTGCATACTACTTTCAATCTCCCACATACACTAAAGCCAATCGCCATGGTATCTAATACCCATCTTCTCTAAGTGACGATCAAACTGTTGTTTGGTTAAAGCTTTAGTAAATGGATCTGCAATGTTGTCTTGAGAGTCCACACGCTCCAGGGTGATATCTCCTCTTTCAATGATCTCTCTAATCAAATGAAATCGTCGTAACACGTGTTTGAATTTCTAATGAGACCTGGGTTCCTTGGCCTGTGCAACAGCTCTTGTGTTGTCACAGAATAAAGGAACAACTCCTCTAATACTAGGAACCACTCCAAGTTCAGTTATGAACTTTTTCATCCAAACAGCTTTCTTTGCAACTTCACTTACAGCTATGTACTCTACCTTTGTCACTAAATCAGCAACTGTTTGCTACTTGGAACACTTCCAACTCACTGCGCCACCGTTTAAGGTAAACACATACCCTGAAACGGATTTATTGTCATCTTGGTCCATTTGAAAACTTGAGTCTATATAGCCCTCTAGTTTTAATTCAGACCCACCGTAGACAAGAAATACATTCTTAGTTCTTCTTAAGTACTTTAAAATATTTTTCACTACCTTCTAGTGCTCTTCTCCTGGATTTGACTGATATCTGCTTGTTACACTAAGTGCATGAGCGATATCCGATCTAATACATATCATACCATACATGATAGATCCTATTGCTGAAGCATAAGGAATCTAACTCATACGGTCTCTCTCCTCAAGTGTCTTTGGGGCCTGTTTTTAGAGAGATGTATTCCATGGCTCATCGGCATGAGACCTCTCTTGGAATCTTCCATGCTAAACTTCTTTAGCAGCGAGTCAATGTACTTTTCTTGGGACAAGCCTAACATCCTTTTAGATCTATCTTTATAGATCTTTATCCCCAAAATAGAGGATGTTTCACCCAAGTCTTTCATGGAGAAGTGTTTAGATAACCAAATTTTGATCGACTATAGCATAGGAACATCATTCTCTATCAGTAATATATCGTCAACATATAATACTAGGAATGAAATAGCGCTCCCACTAACCTTCTTGTACACAAAAGGTTTATCCTCATTTTTGATAAAATCAAACTTTTTGATTTTCTCATCAAAACGGTTGTTCCACCTTCGAGAAGCTTGCTTCAATCCATAGATGGATTGTTGTAGCTTACAGACTTAATGTATTCCAATCATTGAAACAAAACCCTATGGCTGTATCATATATATATATATATATATTCTCCTCAAGTCTACTATTGAAGAAGACTGTTTTCACGTCTATTTGCTAGATTTCGTAGTCATAATAAGTTACAACTGCAAGCAAAATCCGAATGGACTTGAGCATAGCTACTAGTGAGAAGGTTTCATCATAGTTAACTCCTTGTCTTTGTTTGAAACCTTTTACAACCAGTCGGACCTTATATGTCTTTACCTAGCTTGTCGTCCGCTCCAGTCTTTCTCTTAAAGACCCATTTGTGTCCAATAGACTTAATGCCCTCAGGTGGTGAAACCAAAGTCCATACTTGGTTTTTATACATAGAGTCCATCTCGGATTTTATGGCTTCTAGCCATTTCTCTGAGTCTTTGCTACTCATAACCTCTTCGTAAGTCAATGGATCATCATCATCTGTGATGTGTACCTCATCATCATCCTCTATGATGAATCCATACCTATCAGGTATCTTCGGTACTTTTCTAAATTTATGAATAGATTATGGTACAATAGGTTCTTCTACTTGGACAAGGTTATCTAGTTGACCTGTAGTGGTTTGTGGTTCTTCAACTTCTTCAAGATCTATTTTCCTCCCACTAGCCCCTTCAAGGATAAACTCATTTTCCAAGAAGGTAGTGTGTTTTGCAACAAACACCTTTTCCTCAGTAGGATTATTAAAATAGTATCCTAAACTTTCTTTAGGATATCCCATAAATTTACACTTATCAGATCTTATCCAAAGCTTATCATTCTGAAACCTTTTCACATAAGTTGGACATCCTCAAGACTTAACATGCTTAAGACTTGGTTTCCTCCCTGTCCACAACTCATATGGAGTCTTACGGACGAACTTCGAGGGGACCTTATTTAGTAGATATGCAGCCGTCTCTAAGACATAACCCCAAAAGGATATTGGAAGGTCGGTAAAATTCATCATGGAATGAACCATGTCCAACACTGTTCGATTTCTCCTTTCAGATACACCATTTAACTGTGGCGTTCCTGGTGGAGTCCATTGTGAGATTATACCATATTTCTTTGAGATAATTGAGAAACTCGTTGGTTAAGTATTCCCCTCCTCGGTCCGATCGAAAAATCTTAATACTCTTACCAGTTTGCTTCTCTACTTCACTTCTGAACTCTTTGAACTTTTCAAACGATTCAAATTTGTATTTCATCAAATACACATATCCAAATCTTGATGATCATTAGTGAAAGTAATAAAATAAAAATACCCTCCTCGTGCATTCGTTGTCATAGGTCCACATATGTTTGTGTGTACCAACGCTAACAACTCTGTAACTCTTTCTCCTTTTCCACTAAAAGGAGATTTGGTCAGTTTACCCATGAGACAAGATTCACAAGTTGGATATGATTCATAATCAGATGGCTTTAAAACCCCATCTTTATGCAACTTGGCTAATCTTGTTTCATTAATATAACCGAGTCTACGGTGTCACATAAAGGTATAATTAACATTATCTCTTTTTTTCTTAGTTTGTTCAATTTGAAATATATTTTCATCCAAGTCAAGTATGTAAAGTTCATTTAGTAAATTGCCAACACTATATAAAATATTTTTATTATAAATAGAACAATTGTTGTTCTTTATTATAATATCAAAACCATCCATATCCAATACAGAAATTGAAATAATATTTCTAATAAGTGTTGGAACATAATAACAATTATTTAAACTAATAGACTTGCCTGTAGGCATTGCTAAACAATAAGTTCCTACAACTAATGCAGCAATCTTTGCTCCATTTTCCACTCGTAGGACGACTTCATTTTTGTTCAACTTTATACTTCGGCTTAGTCCCTGTATATTGTTACATATGTGAGAACCACAACCGATATCCAATACCCAAGTAGAATTTTGACTTTCAGAAAAATTAATTTCAATCATGAACAAACCTAGATCGAAAGTTCAAGCTTTTCCAAGCTTCTTCTGCTTTTGATCTGCAAGATAATCCTTGCAGTTCCTCTTCCAGTGATCTGGCTTATTGCAATGGTAGCAAATTCCTTTGCTATCTGGATCAGCTTTCTTATTATCCTTTCCTTTCGTATTTCCCTTAGCCTTCTTCTTTTTCTTCTTTTCAGAAGATACCTTGGGCCTCTTCCTTTTCTTGGAAGAATCATCCACTAGTAAGACTTGGTTCTTGTTGGATGAGAAATGACCTTCAGCAGTTTTTGGCATGTTAAGTAACTCAGGCAAACTGACGTCCAACTTATTCATGTGAAAATTCACAACAAATTTTGAAAAGGTGTTCAGGAATACTACAAGATCAAATCTTAACTTAACTTCCCATCCATTACGAACCCTAGTTGTCTAAGTTGTTCAATCTGATTAATCATCTTTAGGACATGAGTCTCAACGGTAGTGCCCTCGGTCATCTGAGATCGGAAGAGCTTCTTAGATATATGATATCTAGCAGTCTTACTTTGCTCACAATACAACTCCTTGAGGTGCAGCAATATAGTAGGAGCATCTATAGTTTCATGCTGATACTGAAGCTCGTTACTCATGGATGCGAGCATGATGCATTGAGCCAAGATTGTATCATCTTGCCACTTTCAAAAAGTAGCAATCTCTTCCTTAGAGGTTGTTTCGGTAACAGTTGCAGGGACTAGCGAATTTAGGACATAAGAAATCTTTTCAGCAGTGAGAACAATTCTCAGATTCTTTAACCAATCTGTGTAATTCGGTTCGGTCAGTTTGTTAGCATCAAGTATGCTACGTAGTGATAGTGAGTTTGACATTTTTCAAATTTCGCATGTGAAATAAATAACATTTTGGCATACTTTCATTTTATTAATTACCAAAATAAATTAGATCTTTATTTAAATTAGTATCTCCCATTATTTTCATCAAACTATATTACCCTCAATATATAGTTCGACAAATCTAATTAAAGATTTGCTAGTGAAAATAAGGATCTCATTTCAAATGTATATAGTCGTGCGTGTGCACAACAAACTATATATAAATAAATAGGTAGACAACTATTGTCAGTTACATCACCATGTAACTCCTTGTATTTTGTCTCTTAGATTATAATGGTCAAGTGTGTGCACATCCGAACTAAAATAATCTAAGTTAAGTCAAACCTAGCATTTATATATAAGTGGAGAGAAAAATACAGCTCTTGTGTGTGCACAACAAAGCGGTAATGTTCAATTCCTTTATAAACATCCAATGTAATAAAGAAACATCTTAAATATTTAATACTTGACTTATGTGTGGACAACCAACTCATATCGCTTTACCATGCTAGTAGGCGAAGTTCGATATTCCAAATATCTTTGAACGTTACAACTTAATATAATTTTTTTGAGGGGTTTATTATTAATTATCTCATCTTGTTTAGCGCGCATGCACATATATATATAAAATACGCGTCATATTATTTAACATGCGAAGTATGTTGTATAATATATAATATATATATATATATATAGTAAACATGCATATATAGAATATTATATTCTACTCGGATTGATTATGGACTTTTATTCTAGTTTGGTTCACTAGAGCCACCAAGTGAACCAAAAGGTCAAACCTAGGGTGCAAGAACTGAATTTAAATATAACTATTACATTTAAATCTCGGGCTCCATTACACACGGGTATTCTAGCGCTCATTGCTCCTTTGTCTGCAATTCTTCAAAATAATTCTAACGAATCCTATTACATCAACTATTTACAATGAATAGAAACCTTGATCAACAGTCAAGGGGAAGTACATAGGAGGAAGACAGAATTTACATCAAGAAGAACTAGAGAAGACGAGGTACGCATACCCCATTTATAAAAACCCATTCACTCAAGCATCCTCTAAAATAAATCCAATTACACATTGATCAATAGTACATAATCAATCCCTATTTATTATCATACATATCTCCATATGCATCAATAAATAACATTTATGTGATGAATAATAAAGTTATTCCATATATGCATTGATATCATTTAATGGGCAAAAAGTTTGCTAATCTTTAGTTTTGGATCAAAATAAACTCTTTTATTTTAATCAAAAAACAAATCAAAATTAAACTCCTTTAATTTTAGCAACCTGGAATCCTATTCCAGATAAAATAAACATCTTTATTTTAAACTTTTATCAATTAAATAAATCATTTATTTTAATTGAAAAACCAAAAAAAAAAAAAATTCAGTTCCTGGGGTGTGGCGCGGCCGCGCCAAGAATGAATTGGGATGCAGCGCGGCCGCGCTGCAAGGCCAGAAAAGAGATTCTGGGTTAGGGCGCGACTGCTCTCTAGAATGAACTAGAGGCTGCGCGGTCGCGCCGTGACGCAGAATCAGAAAAATTTTGCAGCCCATAAAATCCGATCGAATCGCATATCAATTCATACATGGAATCAACAAAATGAATAATTAACACAAGGATTGGTTGTGATATCATTGTTAAGTTTGTATATTATGCAAGCATGTAATCAAATTACATAAATAAAGAAGAAGCGCGATAAAAACGGATTATCAAATTAAAATTTTGATACAAACCATCACCATGATCTTTCCTTATGTTCAATTATCAATTAAACGAAAAAGATAGAGAATAAGAATTATACCCTCGCACACTTAAGCTTCCTCGGGTACAAGTTCAACTCTAAAATCCTTCGTGTTCTCCTTGAATTCAACGGTGAGATTCCTTCCTTTGATCAACGTTAGCCACCCAAGTGTTTGGCCTCTAGAGGTGATCTACCAAGGAATAATACTTGTTCAAGAAGATGGGTGTGGGCAAAACCCTAGTTTGTATCTCTATAGAAATTCTCAGTACTATACACAATTCTAATGTAAGAGTGCGTAACCCTAATCTATGATAAGACACCTCTTATTTATAGATATAGGGAACCCTCCTAAACTATTTAGGATTAGGGTTTTTATTCTAATTAAACTCTTTTAATTAATTAAACTCCTAATCCAATTAAGAATTTATGAGAATACTTCTATTAATTAATTCTCAAACCCTTTTAGGAATTAAATAATAATAATAGTAATAATAATAATAAGACTCCTCTTATTAATTTATATTTAATATTTTTAAAATATTAAATAATAAATATTAAGCTATTTAATTTATTCTATCTCCATAGACTAAATTAAATATGCTTAACTTATTATTACGATTATGCCATTTACTTCTTAAATAAATATTTTTCTTTTGCGGTGTGACCCTTTAGGTTCTCCATATTAAACTAGTTGTAAATAAATCAATTAGAACAATTCTAATTTTATTTAAATAAATAAATAAAACTATTTAATTCATTTAAATAAATAATATTTATTTTACAATAAGGGTAATCCACTTAGCGATCAACGGGTTTCCAGATAATATAGATTTCAATATTAATCACAAAAAAACCTTTTCAGTGCATAGTTACCGTACAATTCAATCCTTCTATCATAAAATGTCCCAATTAAATATAAGACATGGAATTACTGTCAAGCCTTATTTTATTTAATTATATGTATTTCGATTCCCAAATGCACAACTCTAGATAATGCAAATTAAAAACTCCTTTCTAATTTTATTCTGCCTTGGCCAAGGACTACTGAGTTGTCATTTATCGAATCACATAGGACATTCACATCTTTTACTAGATGTGGTAGATTCTTTGTTGATCATTCACATATCTCCATGTACAACTTATTATACCCAGTCATACCTTTTGATATGCCCTAAAGGTCTTAAGGGACATGTCAAAGTATAACTCATCATATACAAGATACTATGATGATCTCAAGTCCAAGGATCACTTGTACTACTATCACTAGAGGAGTTCCTATTGACAGGCGAGTAAAACTCCATTAGTTATTCCTTGGCGAGCCACGTTCAGTGAACTTATTCTCTAATAAGAACCTACATACTTGCTATAGTATCTCCACACAAATGATTATGGGATCAATCATCCTCTTCCTAAGAGCAAGCAATGTATGTCCTAATCTATCCAGATTTACTAATCCCCTTTTTAGTAATCTAACGATTAGGAACGATTTTAGTTTTAAGTTTTCTAAGAATTTAGATCTCATTAGCATGATCATCATCATGATTCTAAAAGCATTGCTTAAAGCTATGGGTTTATCACATATTAAATAACAGCACCATGTAGATAAAGTAAAATGCCTTTAATTAGTTAATTCTTTTATTAATAAATGAATAAGATTACAAAGTATATGCTACATCATATCAAATATGATTGGCTTGTTTTGTGTGTATACTACTTTCAATAAACGGCCACCTTCTCGTCAATACCCGACATGTCTCGCGGTTCCAAACAAAAATTAATATCTGAATATACCCTCATGAACTCTATTAGATTTGTCCGAAGGGGTTCTCGAAGCCCGGACCCAATCTTTACTAACTTGTCGGACTTTCTTGGGATCAACTCGATATCCTCCGTTTCTTCAGCGGGAAGTGTTAAGGGTTCAGTAGATCCTTCGGTGAATGGTTCCATTTCAATAGCCATAGTCTGCTTGTGTTTACTGACCCTAATGCCCGAAGAGATTAAAGTATTCCTATAGCACCGCCTAGCCAGATCCTGGTCACCTCTAACTTCACCGACCTAATTCAGCGTGGGGAATTTAATCTTGAAATGCGAAATCAATGTCACTGCTTGCAGGGTAGTCAGCGTAGGCCGACTAATTATGGCATTGTAGGCCGAATCCACCTGTACTATAAAGAACTTAATAAGAATTTTGACTTGTCAAGGGGCCGTCCCGAAGACGACAGGCAACTCAATTGTCCCTGACACTTCCACTGGGTCATTGCTAAACCCATATAGAGGGCCCTACTGGCCTACTTTCAACTTTCGTCCTCCCAAATCTAACCTCTGATATGCATGGGTATGTAAGATGTCGACGGAGGACCTATTGCCTATCGGCATTCTCTTCATATCTACGGGTCTGACCTGAGCTATTATCACCAAGGCGCCTTTATGCGGCTCAACAAGATCGGATGGGTAATACTCGTCTGAAAAAGAGATGACCATGCTAGGGTGCGCCCATTCCTTCCTAGCAGGTTATACGGTTATAGTAAGCACCGCATCTACGGCGGCCCTTATCTTCCTCCCTGCAATCTTACCATGTGATCCACCAGATATAACGTCGACCACCCTTCAGATTGGGGGGTTCTGATCCGTCTGTTCCCCGATTGTTCAGGAACCGTCGCTTCCTGCCTTCCTCCTGCCGACCCGCTACATACTGCACCAGATCCCCTCTTTGGAGTTTCTTCTCTTTCAGGTTTTTCAAATTATAGCAATCCTCTGTGGAATGTCCGAAAGTCTGGTGGTAGTTGTAATAATAGTTGTGATTTCCCCAATAAGACCTGGCGCTCGTCGGGCAAGGTTCAAAGAATGGCTTATTCCTGATCGCCTCTAATATCTTTGCTCGATCGGTGTTGAGGGGAGTATAAATTTTGTTCACGTTTTTGTTTGGAAATGGTGGTCTACCTCCTCCCGATCCTCCTACATTGAAACTTCGCCTCAGCTGGTTATTCGACTTGGGCGTATTATTCCGATCCCAGTCTCTCGATCTATCCTCCGAGTGTGCTGTCGACGCCGGTTTTCTCTCGCCTCTTTAGCGATATTGTCCTTTTCCGATTTTAACCTTTGATTTAATGATTCTTTGGAAAAGGTCGGCATTAATGTCGACGGGGTTTTGAAAGATCGTTTTTTATGATGAGCCAATTAACCAGAGTCGCCAGTTGGTATATTTGAAATGGATGTACCAACTCATCCGAGTTTTCGTTTTTTATAAATCGCTGGCTCATATGTGACTCTGAAATAATTGGTCTGCGAATCGAGATTCATAGAGTTCGGGGGCTTGTTTAAGCGAGGGGAAGGTGTTAGGCACCCCTCGACTTCCGTGAAATACGGTGTAGACACCCAAATTTTGCGTTTCCTTCTACTAACCGTGACAGGAGGGCGAAATCGTCAATTGAACCAGCTTGCGGGAGCAAAGGAGCGGGCACAAGGGCGAGCGCCCGGTCCCGCCGCAATGATTTGGGCAGCCCAAGTCGACGTGACAGCATGACCGTCCGAGGCAGGCATTTCCGAATGAGGTGGCACGTCTCCCGGAAGTTCCCGGACTGCGGAATACGAGCCTGTCAGCGAAAACCGACGTTGCGGTACGAAAATCGAGGCGTGGCACGAAAATCGAGAAAGTCAAGCCCGCCAGCCGCGGATAGATCTGCGGCCAAGTGGGTGCGCCAGCACGAAAACCGGGAAATCAGCACTCAGCAGCTGAGTGCGATGGGAGGCGTGCCAGCTGTCCAGCCGCAGATCCATCTGCGGCCAGCCGCAGATAGATCTGCGGCTGGCTCTGGCCAGCCTATTTAAGCCAGCTTCGGCAGCATACAGGGGGTTCAGCAGTTTTGGAAGAAGAAGAATTTCTGCAGCAGCAAAAAACACGGAAATAGAGAGAAAATAGCTAGATTTTGCAACAAAATAGGGAGAAAGAAGAGGAAAAAAAGAGTGGAATTAATTCTTTTGAGTTTGATTGTATCAAATACATCATTTATCCTATTCAAATACACAAGTTCACATCCATTTGAGATCAATTGCAAGGTGAAAATCTCTATTTGTTCTAGCAATTCATGTCCTATTGATTTGGGTAAATTAGATATAATTTTCATGTATCTTGTTGAACAATGAATTAGGGATTATGAGTGAAGTTTCCATCGGAATAAACTCTTCCTAATAACCCGATGATATTCGTTCATTAATTTCTTGGTTTGTTTTAAGGTGTTATATTCGGTATCAATTCCTTTAAATCGTTATTTTAAGATGTCTTGGTATTGTTAGATTTATCCGGGTTGGTTTATCTTCTTGTAATATCCGATTGTTTGTGTGTGGATACTTGGTTGTGAGCCTAGGAAAGCGACCCCGGGGTCCCGATCCGATGATGGACATATCTTGATGTAAGAAGTAGAGATGACATAGTTCTCATTGTAAATATGTAATCGTTGGGCCTTAAAACGACGCTAAGGCGAGAATCGTGCTTAAGGCCCCGAAATAGTGAAATTTGTGATTGTTGGCGTTCGGGGATATTTTGATGGCTTACATGCCCATGAATAGCCCGACGCGTGTTTATGCTCGATTTGAATTATGACACGAAATTGATTCCAAAGCTAAATGATAAGATTTTCATAAAATCAATCAAAGTAGGATATTAGAATCACGAGGTTAAAATTTGAGAAACGTTAATGAAATGTCGATTCATATCTAACGAGAAAGCTAAAGAAAAATCGTTTTCCAAAACAACACACGAAATGATTTTACAAATAATTGACGTTTTATTAAATCTTTGTGCATAGGGTGAAAGAGATCCTAGAAATTGCCCATCATTTTATGAAAGCAACGTATAGATCTCGATTCCTATTTTGACGAAGGTTTAAAACTCTTGTTTTGTTAAAACGACACTTAACGAAAATCTCATAGTTTTGATAATTAAAATCAAACCTTTCTCATAAAGCTTTCTCGTGTATGCCGAAAAGACATTCCGAAGCATTCTCAAAGTAAAACACGATTTTCCCTAAAATCCAAATGACTCTTTCATACAAACTCACCACAACATTCACATAAGCACACATACACACACACGCACGCACACACACATACATTTCATGAATTAAAGGATAGGAGAAGCATCAAGATTGCGGTAACCGTGTTTCACGGAAGTCGAGGGGTGCCTAACACCTTCCCCTCACTTAAGCAAGCCCCCGAACTCTATGAATCTCGATTCGCAGACCAATTAATTCGGAGTCACATATGAGCCAGCGATTTATAAAACACGAAAATTCGGATGAGTTGGTACATCCATTTCAAATATACCAACTGGCGACTCTGGTTAATTGGCTCATCATAAAAACGATCTTTCAAAACCCCGTCGACATCAATGCCGACCTTTTCCAAACGTCATCTAAATCAAAAGGCTAAAATTGGAAAAGACCAAAGACGAGAAGCGAAAAAACCCGGCGTCGACAGCTGGCGACTCTGCTGGGGATATTAGAGGGCTTAAGCCGCGCTTAAATCTTGATGCTATCCTATCCTTAAAAGAATTTTATGAATATGTATGTGCGTGCGACATTTTGACCTATTTTACTTATTGTCGTGTGAATGTGTGCTTTTGTCCAATGAATGAATGATTGAATGGAGTTGATTTACCTTAAAGTAATCATTTGCATACGGTGAGGACGATGAATGTGAATGTATGTTGAGATTGTACCTCCTCCTGAGGCGAACCCGTCGGTTGCTTATTACTGGACTCGATGGGGCTGCTCCCCGGAGATGGCTCAGGAAACGCACCACTCAAATCCGCTCCAATCGAAAGGGCTCAAACGAGTAGATTGCGAAGATTTGGGAACCTTCATGCCGAAAAGCCCGTGAGAGTAACCCTAGGGTAGGTCAGCCTCTGATAAACCCAACGCAGGAAAAGTCTCTTCATGCCTTTTTACGTTTATATGTCTAAATGTCATGATCTCATTCAATATTCATACATCCCTTTTTCTGTGTCGAAAGAGATTACTAACCGCTGTGAATTGCAGGGAATAGTTGGGGGAGCATAATAAAGCATGTTTGGCATTGGTTATGGCACTAAAGGACTACTAACTTTCTGTTTTACAGGGAAAGATTAAAAAACAAAAAAAAAACACACAAAAAATTTTACAGTTTTAGCATGCATCCATGTTTTCATTTCCCCGGGACTAAACTTCGAACCGTTGTCTCTGTAGGATTGCTCCTCAAACCCGTTCGCAGTCTAGGAAAGCCCAAAATTCTACATCTGAAATGGCTGATATTCCTAATCATAGTTCCATATCTCGGGAAGAGTTTGATGACTTCAAAAAACAGATGATGGAAATGGCCACGATGCTAAAAGAGCAGTTCTTAATCAGACAGGATCCGGTAAGCCAAGGACCACATAATATTCCACCACCGGGGGGTGACCAGAATCCTCCTAAAAATATTGCAAACCTGGGTAAGGATGACCAACCCCGACTCAGGGACGAGCCAGTCATCCCAAGGCCCGTTCCCATACCTAGCAGGACAGTGATTACTATCCCCGAGGAGGGGGGCAATGACGACCTTCGGAGAAAAATGAAACACATGGAGGAAACCATCCAATCTCTAAAGGGCATAGGCTCCCTGGGCAGGGTTAATTACTCAGACCTGTGTGTTTTCCCCGGGGCCAGATATCCAGAAAAGTTCAAAGTTCCCGAGTTTGAAAAATACAATGGAAAGGGAGACCCCTATACACACTTGAAAATCTACATTGGAGAACTCGGGTCTTATGCCGAGGACGAGGGGTTAAGAATGCAGCTATTTCAGAAAAGCTTAACAGGGGAGGCAAGAATATGGTATGCCCGCCTCGACAACGCCCGAATCCACAACTGGGAGGAATTGGCCCATACTTTCTTAACCCAATACAGCTTTCAGGCCCAGATGGCTCTTGACAGGTACCAAATGACAAAGGTTAAAAAACAGCCTAGGGAATCCTTTAGGGAATATGCGCAAAGATGGAGGGGCATGGCTGCCCAGGTAACTCCCCCGATGAGCGAATCAGAGATGGTAATGACCTTTGTAGACATTCAGGAGGCACCGTATTATGAGAGGGTCATCTCGGGGATTGGAAGACCTTTTGCGGAAATGATTAAACATGGAGAGATGGTTGACATGGGTTTGAAATCGGGTAAAATCCGTGATCTTACTGCTTTAGAAACTGCTGCCGAGCAAATACAGAACGGAAACTATGGCAGCACTTCCCGGAGAGTCCAAAGGAGGAAGGAAGAGGATGTCTCCCTCATCCTACAAGGGTCGTCCAGTAAAGCAGAAAACCATCTTCCGGTACAGGCACAGAGGGGAGGGCCACCCCGACAGCCCAATTTCTCAGATCAAAGAGCAGAGGGGCGAAGAAGATATGAGGCATCGCAAAACCGAGTATTCACCCCGCTCGGGGAGCCGCTTGAACGAGTATTAGCGGTATTAGTAGCCCAAAAGAAGATTGTTGGTTTGGCACCCCCGAGTGACCCAAAGGGTAGAAGGTTTGACCCGAGCAAGCGGTGTGCATACCACTCCAGTTCCCCTGGCCATGATACACAGGATTGCTGGACGTTAAAGCATCGAATCCAAAACCTGATTGACAGTGGAGAGATTGTGGTGGAACAGCCGGATTCCCCGAATGTTAAGGCAAATCCCCTGCCAAGACATGATGGAGGGGGAGTCAATGCGACGGAGGCAAGTGAGGCGGGGGAGCCGCCAAGGTTGAACTATGTGCAGAAAGTTGAGGAGATGATAAATGTGATACATGACCATGGGAGTGCGAGGGTAACGCCCATCAAGTTGATAGGGGTAAGTACGAATAACATAGAGGGACCTATCAAGTTGACAGCTCCGAGGCCCATCATTTTTGCTGCAAGGCCACAACTCCCTATCAGTAGTCTGAAGACTGTACCCTGGAATTACGGGGGAATACCCGAGGTAGCGGCCAGTTGTGCTTCCGTGACGACCAAGGGGAACCCCCTATATCTTCCCGGGCGAGTCCTTGAGAGCCAAAAGAGAAAAAATGAAGAGGTTTCCGAGGAAAGGGCCATAGAGTTTTTGAAAAGGATGGATCACCCGGAAATGAGGGGGATCCAGATTTTAAATGAGGAATCAACCCTAACATCAGTCATGGACTTGGTGTTGTCATCCAGTGAGCATTGCAAAACCCTGATGAAGGTTCTGGAGGAGGCATTTGTGTCCAAAGAAATTAGTGAGGAGGGTTTCGGCCAGCTGATAGGCCACTTATTGGAAACCGATGCAATATCCTTTACGGATGAGGACATTCCCAAAGAGGGAAGGGGGCACCGAAAACCGCTACACATCGCGGTAATCTCCTCAGGATATGTCATGAATGGGGTGCTGATCGACGGGGGATCGGCATTGAATATATGTCCTCTCAGCACGCTGAAGAAAATGAACATCAGTCCCAAGCGCCTCCGAGCCAGTCATGTGGTGGTTCGGGCTTTTGACGGATCCCGGAGGGATACCATCGGAGAGATAGAATTGCCAGTGGAGATAGGGCCCTGTACTTTTGATATATCCTTCCAAGTCCTAGATATTACGGCAAGCTACAACCTGCTGTTAGGGAGGCCGTGGATACACATGGCCGGGGCAGTTCCCTCCACGCTCCACCAACAAATCAAGTTGATCATCGATGGGAATCTGATAACAATCTCGGCCGAATGTGATGACCCTTCTCCTCTCAGGAGTGGCATACCAGTAATCAATGTGGATGAGTCAGCGGCGCCTGCCAGCTTTCAAGCACTAGAGATTAGCACTCCCCATTATAGATGCCTGGGAGCTCCAGCTGTGAAACCAAGGGTCTCTCCGGAACTCACCTTTGTGGCAAGGGAAATGATTAAAATGAACTTCCAACCTGGACAGGGACTAGGGAAAAGCAGTCAGGGAATCACCAAGCCCATCCACCTACCACAGCAGATAGGCAAGGCAGGATTGGGATACCATGTGGGCGCAGTACGGGGACACCGTCAGGGTGCGACTCCGATTCGACTAGTTGGCAGTCCATTGACCAAAGTCGACAATAAGCAGGGGGTCAGCGGACCTGTGATTGGGGCAGGGAATGAAGAGTTAACCCCCACACGTAATGAGTCGGCCCGGAGGGAAAGTTTCCTGCGGGAGGTCGCAAAAGAGTTTGAAACCAAATGCTATATCCCCGGACAATCAACAAGCAGTAAGGAGGGGACGAATGTTATCACACCACCGGGAGCCCAACAGGTTGTGCCTGTCATCGATTGGGCAGGGCTGATTATTCCTGGAGAAGATATGGAGAAGGACTCAGGCGACGTATCCGTAATCATCGGGGAGGTGTCCGATGTGAGGCCGTCCTTTATCCAGCGCATTTCATCTGACCTGACCATCGATAATTGGACCCAGAAACCAGTGATATCCAAACAAGGGTAAAGCTCAACGTCAGGGTGGTTAACCCTAGGGGATGGAGGAATGAAGAAGTTTTTATTTTGTTGTTGTTTTATTTCTGCATAATTGTGTCGTTTCTTCGTGTTATTTGAAATTGCGATCGTCGTGAAAAAATGATTTATATATGACAAGTATTTTGTTTCATGTCAGGTGTACCCATTTGAGTAATCCTTGCCTAACAAATGGTCTTTCAAATTTGAATGATGATTATGATTTTGACATTGAGCTGGATTTCGATTTAATGGGCATTGAACAAGACGAGACAGATTACGACGACGCACCTGATGAGATCAAAGGATGGGTCGAAGATAAACCCAAACCCAATTTGGACCAAACCATCACTATAGATATCGGAACCCCTGACAATCCAAAAGAACTCAAGATAGGGACAGACCTTACCCCCAGCCAAAAAGCAGAAATAATTGAGTTACTAAGCCAATATGAGGATGTCTTTGCCTGGTCGCACGAGGATATGATCGGATTGTCCACCGACATTGTGGTGCACCGGTTACCCATCAAGGAGGGTTTCAGGCCTGTCAAGCAGAAACTAAGAAAGTTGAAACCTGAGTGGAGCTTAAAAGTGAAGGAAGAGATCATCAAGCAGTTCAGGGCGGGAATCATTATGGTATCCACTTATCCTGAATGGTTATCCAATGTGGTCCCGGTGGCTAAGCCTGGAGGAAAGGTGAGGGTATGTGTAGACTACAGAGATCTAAACAAGGCCAGTCTCAAGGATAACTTCCCGGTGCCTTTCATACACATCCTGGTAGATAACACAGCCCAGTACGAAATGTATTCTTTTGTGGATTGCTTTGCGGGATATCATCAGATAATGGTGGCAGAAGAAGACCGGGAAAAGACCGCATTCATCACCCCCTGGGGCACTTTCTGCTATAGACGACTGGCTTTCGGGCTCACAAATGCAGGGGCTACTTATCAGAGAGCCATGATGGCCTTGTTCCACGATATGATGCACAAGGAGATAGAAGTCTACGTGGATGACATTATTGTGAAATCGAAGGTAGAATCTGATCATATAACCCATCTCAAAAAGCTATTCGATCGGCTCAGAAAGTATAATTTGAAACTCAATCCAGCCAAGTGCGCTTTCGGAGTACAGTCGGGCAAGCTCTTGGGTTTCCTGGTTAGTGATCGGGGCATTGAGTTGGATCCAGCAAAGATTAAGGCCATTGTGGATATGCCAGCACCTCGCACAGAGAAGGAGATAAGGGGATTCCTCGGAAGGATAAACTTTATCAGCCGTTTTATATCCCACTTGACGACTACATGTGAGCCCATTTTCAAACTGTTAAGAAAAGGGGTTTCCCAAGAGTGGAATGAGCAATGTCAGAAGGCTTTTCAGACCATTAAAAAGCAGTTGACTGAAGCACCAGTGCTGGTACCCCCCCGAAGGATGGGATCCCTCTGTTTATGTATATATCGGTAAATGCCATCGCGATGGGATGTATGTTGGGACAGAAAAATGAGGCGGGAAAAGAGCAGGCCATCTATTACCTCAGCAAAAGATTTAGCCAATGTGAGCAGAATTACACTCCCATTGAGAAGACCTGTTGTGCTCTGGCCTGGGCTGCAGGGAGATTACAGCACTACCTCCATGGGCATACAACGTACCTGATATCAAGAATGGATCCCCTGAAATATATTTTCGAAAGGCCCATGCTGAATTGTCGACTATCAAGATGGCAGTTAATTTTACAACAGTTTGACATGGTGTACGTGACCCAGAAGGCCATGAAAGGGCAGGGAATTGCAGATCAGTTGGCAGAAGCCCCGGCAGGAGGGATGGAGCCGTTAGAAACTCCTCTCCCGGGCGAGGATATATTTTGGGTATCGCGCGAAAAATGTGATGACGAGGGACAATTTTGGAAGCTGTATTTTGATGGTGCCATGAATGCCGAGGGGGCAGGAGCCGGAGCGGTCCTAGTCTCTATCACCGGAGAACAACACCCCGTGGCCACTAAACTTCGTTTCAGCAATTCGAACAACACCGCCGAATACGAGGGGTGTATCTTGGGACTCCGATTGGCCCGTGACATGGGAGTAAAAAGACTAGCGGTGTTCGGGGATTCGGAATTGGTAATCAGACAAGCAATCGGGGTATACAACACTAAGGAGCTTCGGTTACTTCCATACCATCGTTGTGTCACCCAGCTTATGCAAGAATTCGAAGATATCGCCTTCCGCCATATTCCTCGGGGACGAAATGATTTTGCCGATGCATTGGCGACTTTGGCTTCCTTAATCCACGTGATCAAGAGTAGGGACAGTCCACAGATTGAGATCACCGCACAGAATGCCCCGGCATATGAGGAAAATGTGGCAGTGTTATCAAACGAGGTGGTGTTGACAAGGCAGCCCTGGTATCACGACATCAGGGAATATCTGAGAGACAGATCCCTTCCCGATCAGGCAAATCGGACGGAGAGGATGAGAATTCAAAGGATGGCGATGAAGTTTTATCTGAGTGGCGATTCGCTTTACAAAAGGGATGCCGGGTTGGGACTGTTGCAATGCGTAGACGAAACGCAATCCCAAAGGATTATGAATGAAATCCATGGCGGGGTGTGTGGGCCACACATGAGTGGACCGATGTTGGCCAAAAAGATCTTGAGGACAGGGCATTATTGGTTAACACTGAAAGCCGATTGCGATGATCATGTCAAACGGTGTTATCAATGCCAGGCGCACGGTAATGTGATCCATACACCTCCAAATGAACTGCACTGTATGACCTCCCCCTGGCCATTTTCAATGTGGGGAATGGATGTAATCGGACCAATAGAGCCCAAAGCAAGCAACGGGCACCGATTCATCTTCGTCATGATCGATTATTTCACCAAATGGGTAGAAGCAGCCTCTTTCCCCAAAGTCACTCAGGAGGTCATCGTCAACTTCGTCAGGAATAATGTCATTTGCCGATATGGGCAACCTGAGGTTGTGGTCTCCGACAATGCCAAGAATTTGAACAACGCCCTCATGAAGGAACTGTGTGACCAGTTCAAGATTAAGCATCTCAATTCCGTCATTTACCGTCCTAAGATGAATGGGGCAGTGGAGGCTGCCAATAAGAACATCAAGAAGATCATGGCAAAAATGTCTGCTAATCATCGGGGATGGCCGGATTTGTTACCCCTCACCTTGTTAGCCTACCGAACATCAACGCGTACTTCTACAGGGGCAACCCCTTACGCTTTGGTGTATGGAATGGAGGCTGTTCTACCAGTCGAGGTTGAGATGGCGTCCCTCAGAATAGTGATCGATGCTCAGATAAGCGAGGAGGATTGGATGCAAAGTCGATACGACCAATTGGCCCTAATTGATGAAAGGAGGGTGGCTGCTGTTTGGCACGGCCAGCTATATCAACAGAGGATCTCCCGATCATACGACAAAAGGATCAGACTTCGGAAGTTCAAGGAAAACGATTTGGTGTTGAAAAGAATCATGCCTTGTCAAGACGAGGCCAAGGGGAAGTTTGCCCCGAACTGGGAAGGGCCATTTGTGATCAAGAAAATACTATCCGGAGGGGCCCTCATATTGCAAGAAATGGATGGTGAGGTATTTCCACAACCCCTCAATTCTGACTCGGTGAAGCGGTTCTACGCTTAAATCATCAGTTCTGTTTTTCCTTTGAGAGCGAACTACGTAGGACCTGATCTCCCAACTTGTGGGGGTACGTAGGCAGCCATCATGGCGCGGTCCGATCCTTTAAAAAAAAATAATCCTTTCCCCAACCAAAACCAATTTTCGATAGCCCGATAAAGCCTTCCTACACCCTCAAAACCTTCCCGAAACCAACTGCCTAACCAGTTTCATCCCAGAATACATACCCTGATCCAACCCAAACAGTTATCCAAAATCTGAGATTCAATCCGACGAAATCAAAAGGTGTGCGGCAATATCTGTCAAATCTCCATCAAGTCTTGAGGAAAGAAAGAAGGCGAAATGTCAAAATCATGGTCAGTTGGATAAAATGATGATCCAATGGAGGGCAATGATACGACAAAAGGGGAAAATGACTAAATTTAAATGCATGTCTATATATATATAAGTCGTTTTATTACAAGATTTATCTTTCAATAAACTGATGAAACCAACATAGTCTATGCAGGAAATAAAATAATCTACAAATCTGAAACTAGCCGAAGCAGGATGGACAGGGTGGTGGATAGATCTGAAGCATCAGCATCTCCTGCAATCTGCTGCCCCATCATATCAATACGATCTAGTAAAGCAGTAGCTCGGCTGACAGTCCCAAAATGAGCATCTACCACTGCCCTGGTCTGAAATACAATGGCCTCTCTATCAGCAATGGCAGCATCTCTAGCCCGAATGGCCTCATCTCTCTCGGCTAAGGGCGGCATCCCTCTCGGCTTCAGTAGTAATCAGGGCCAGGAGGAGTCGGGAATCCTCAGCGACCCGACTCGGGGCAGAATCGGCTGAAATGGAATGGTCTGCGGTATCTTCTGTGAAAATCACTCCAGAGTCATCAAAGGCCCCCGTCCGACTCAAACTAGCCGAATCCAGGTCTCCACGCAACCACTGTACGTAGGCAAATGTCTGGATGTGACAGCTCGCACTATATTCGGCAAAGATCCTGCGATCCCAAAGCTCGTATACATGCGATAGATCCCTCTCTGTACAGGATGATATAAGGAATCGGTATGCGGCTGCACCCGCAAAGGGGTGTAAATCCTGTGTCTGATCAAACTGCCCCATAACCGCCAGGGGATGATAGGTCGTCACGCCCCTTAACCCAGCAATGGGAATGAAATCCATGCCAGGCACATGAGTCAAGAAGCTCATGAAGGAGCAATAGCCCGAGTAAACCAATAGATGAAAAGGGTCCTCAATGATAAACAAAAATGATGTCCAGGAGGTCACATCAGTACAACTCGCAGGACGAAGCGAAAACTGCGTGGTTATGTCATGGCTGAAGCAAAACCCTTGGCGACGGAAATGGCCGATGGGACTAAGATGACTCATGAACCACATATACAGCAAGGTCGAGCTCCCTCTGAAGAATCTTCCCCGGAAGGACTGACAGTATGAGGCTGACATGTAAGTATCCGCCAATATCATGGGAAGAATGGTGTGATCCTCCTGAAGGGCCCTAACGGCCGCAACAATCCGCATGTCCAAATGATCGGATCCTGCAGGCAAGTACAAAACTGAGATGACACAGGCCATCAGAACGCCCACTCTCAAGGCATCCCAGCGCTCCTCGGACACGGAAAAATCACCGAGGAAAAGACGGAAACTGTCAGGTGAGCCAAATCGGTCAATCAAGAATTGAAGGGGAACCATATGGTCTGATGTGATTACCGGTAATAAGACGGCCCTCCGCAAACCGGTAAAAGTCAAGAATTGACGGCGCATGGAACCAACGGTAACCCTAGCACAGGGACCATCCAACGGCAGGCCGGTGAAGCGAGCATACTCCTCAAGGGTGGGGGTCAGCTCTACTGTCCCAAACCTAAACACCTGACGGGCAGGGGCCCAACAGCTCAGAAGACCATCCACAAAGCCCGCTGGCACCCGGAAGGTTAATAAGGACCAAGAATGTCCCAAAAGACCATCTACGATAACCCTATCTGCTGGCAGTAGACTGTCCAACCAGCGGAAGAGACTGCCAATCAACCCTGTGGGAGGAATGGAATCCAAACGAACCACGGCATCCGAGGACGACATCTGTGAAAAAATAGTATCAAAAGGACTGTACAGGGGTCATTCTCTATCCATAAATAAAAGAGCATGCATCATACAGTTAATAATAAACCAGGTGAATCCCATAAAAATGAAAAGAAAACTGTGCATAAATAAATAAATGAGTTCAGTACATAGTGCATAAATGAAAAAGAAATCTAAGCAGGTGCCGATACAAAAGGGCCCTATCCTATCCTGGTCTAAATAAAGTCAGTATCGTCTATGAAAGCAGGATCCTCGAACTGATCCCCTGGAGTCGTCGAGCTCGGAGGACCAAAGTTCATATCAGGGATGTAGGGATGCGCTGTGGCATCAGATGAACTCGGGCCTGCATCATAACCTGCACCGTCAGGATCGTAGGTGTAAGCCTCCTCCGGGGCCCGGCCCAACCCCCGAATAAACAGCGACAACTGATCTACCTGACGGGTCAATGAGGCGATTTGCTCAGCGTGGGTAGGGGTCCGAACGCAGGCAGCCCATTCGGTCATCGTCACCGAGCCTGGAACCATATCTCCAAGAAAGAAAGTGGCCCGAGTCTGAGGACCGATGGTGCGGGGCACCCACCATGTACGGAATGCATCACTCGTAGTGGGACCCGTGGAAAGCATCCGACCATCCTCCCCGGCGAGCATGATCTCCGAGGGCTGAGAATCCAGCGGCCAGAAAGTAGTGAAAGAAAGGGAGTGCGGGATGCGGATCTCTCCAGTGACGCATCTGAATGCGCGCTCTCCCAGATACATCACCCAGCCTCCAACACTCTGCAAGGTGAGGCGACGGGTGGAAAGCTCGAACTCCGGGCCGGAAGGATGCCCGTCAGCAAACCCCACAGTCAGATGATCGGAGAGGTAGGGAATCCAGACGACGTCGGCAGCCGTGATCAACTCCAGCTGAATACGACAATGTGCAAAGCTGCCCGACACGGGAACCTCCTCCAGAGTGCTGTGATGCCATCGCCGGCCCCGAGGATAAGTGTCCGGGCCCAGAGTAGTGATAGGCCTCAGACATGGCAGCCGCTCGTAAGCCCAGAACTGTGAATAGAAACAAGGCAAGGCATGAGTCACTATCAAATACAGAAAAGAGATGAAAGGAAAAGAAATACAGTAAAAGAGAGGAGGAGGGGACTCACCAACAGAAAATGGTAGAAGCCGAGCCAGGCATCAGTCTGTCCCTCTGAGCGTAGACGCATGCCGTGGAGGAAATAGGCAAAGGTGAATGACCCCCAGTCATAATCACCGATGCGGTCCACATCTCTGACCGCTCCTACGACGCTGAAATGAATGGTGGAGGAGTTGTTCCCCAGAAAACAACCCCTCATGATGGTCAGGAACAGGCGCCGTAGCAGAATGTCCCTGGTGCCCTGATCTGCTGGAATAGGCAGCGCATAGAGACCCCCGACTGCATCGACAGCCAAAGCACCAGATCGGATACTGCGGGCCTTAAAGACCCGGTCCTCAGCAGCGAAGCCCAGCAAAGCTCGAACCTCCGCAGGAGTAATATCAAGATCCAAGGGGACGCGGGACCCGGTAAACTCAATGCCGGTAATGTACCTCCAGTCCCATGGGGTCAACACGACCTCGCAGTCGAGGAGATGAAGAGACTGCGTCTGGTGGAACCATCGCTCGGATAAAGCCCTCATGTAACCCCAGGGGCACTGGCGGGGGATGATAGTGAAGAAATGTCGAAAGCCCCAAGAGTCCACCATCGCCCGATAGTCACTGTGCAGGGCCGCGTAAAGGGAGTAGATGTTGAACCAGTTGCCCCTCGGCTGGGTAAACTCGGGTACCTGGGGCAATCACCAAGGGGTCAATCCGGATAAAAGGAGAATGGAGAAATTGAGAGTGAAATCAGAATAGAGCTGAAATATACCTCGTTAGCCACGAGAGATGCTGAGGGGTGACGACTGAGATCCCGACCCAAAAGATCGGGTATCTGCACAGAGGCGCCAGAAGGAGCCTGATGAGTAGATGGAGCCGGTGTGCTGGAGGATGGCCCCTCCGCCGCGACCTCCGGAGGAACAGCCTCCTCGAAGTCCGGATGACCAGGACGAATGACAGCCTCCGTCAAACGACGAGCCTGACGGGTCCGAGGAGGAACAGGAGTGGGTGCAGCCCTACGACGGCGAACACCCGAAGTCCGAGAGGCGGAGGAGCTACTGGGCGCATCACGATCCATAGCTGGAATAGAACGGGCGAGAAAGAAGGTAAGTTTCCTTTTAAAATTATGTAATGAACACTCTAAATTTCTAGCCTCATCATGTGATTAATGCAACATGATGCATGTTAAAAAAAAAAAAAAAAACGGCAGAGTTCCGTTTGTAAATTGAACATCCCAGGCATAAGCCAAACGTGTTTTCCATCAATCAAAGCCTCAAACAGATTTAAATTGCATTCATATATGTAATTACAGCATGTAATGCATAATTTTATTGCAGAAAAGGAATAACAGTATGTGGGACCGCCTCATTAACATAAAATAGGACTCACATAGTTGATACATAACATGTATATATGATGGTACATTACATAGCATTGTAAAGCATACATTTTATCTCTAAACATGCGAATAGTCAAATGTATAGCAAAACATTGACGAAATTGAAAAGTGACCGGTCAAAGTGTTACCTGTAGCGTGTAGATCAATCCTACCGGAACAGTTTTTGCAGGAAAGTTGAAAAAATCGACAAAAAGCCCTTGCGAACAAGAAAAATCGAGAGAATCTCTTTGGATTACAAGTTGAAAGTGACAGATCTGGAGGAGCCGCGTTGGATTTAAGGCCCGATCATGGCCGCAGATGTATCTGCGGCTGGCCGCAGATCCATCTGCGGCTGGCCGCAGATCCATCTGCGGCTGGCCCTGGTGGGTCCCACCTTGCTCCCTTGCAGCCATTTGACGTGTTGAAGTGAAAAGTTTACGAGATGGGTGACCGGCGACGATACCCGGCCCCGACATGACGATCGACCGGCGACGATAACCGGCGATCACGAGATGGATGTCCGGCGACGATAACCGGCTCCGACGGATAACCAACCGGCGACGATAACCGGGGGTTACGAGATGGGTGACCGGCGACGATACCCGGCCCCGACATGACGATCGACCGGCGACGATAACCGGCGATCACGAGATGGATGTCCGGCGACGATAACCGGCTCCGACAAGATAACCAACCGGCGACGATAACCGGGGGTTACGAGATGGGTGACCGGCGACGATACCCGGCCCCGACATGACGATCGACCGGCGACGATAACCGGCGATCACGAGATGGATGTCCGGCGACGATAACCGGCTCCGACAAGATAACCAACCGGCGACGATAACCGGGGGTTACGAGATGGGTGACCGGCGAGGATACCCGGCCCCGACATGACGATCGACCGGCGACGATAACCGGCGATCACGAGATGGATGTCCGGCGACGATAACCGGCTTCGACAGATAACCAACCGGCGACGATAACCGGGGGTTACGAGAGGGGTGACCGGCGACGATACCCGGCCCCGACATGACGATCGACCGGCGACGATAACCGGCGATCACGAGATGGATGTCCGGCGACGATAACCGGCTCCGACAGATAACCAACCGGCGACGATAACCGGGGGTTACGAGAGGGGTGACCGGCGACGATACCCGGCCCCGACATGACGATCGACCGGCGACGATAACCGGCGATCACGAGATGGATGACCGGCGACGATAACCGGCTCCGACAAGATAACCGACCGGCGACGATAACCGGAGGTTACGAGATGGGTGACCGGCGACGATACCCGGCCCCGACATGACGATCGACCGGCGACGATAACCGGCGATCACGAGATGGATGTCCGGCGACGATAACCGGCTCCGACAGATAACCGACCGGCGACGATAACCGGGGGTTACGAGATGGGTGACCGGCGACGATACCCGGCCCCGACATGACGATCGACCGGCGACGATAACCGGCGATCACGAGATGGATGTCCGGCGACGATAACCGGCTCCGACAGAGGACCAACCGGCGACGATAACCGGGGGTTACGCGATGGGTGACCGGCGACGATACCCGGCCCCGAACGAGACGACAGATTGAAGGAGTGAACCCAAAGACTAACGAACACGGTCAAGGGATTGATACATTGACACTCTTACGAATGTCTTGCATGCATTGCATCTTATGTTGCATCATAAGCTATATGTGTGAGGCATCATGTATGCAATGTCATTCTTACACACTGTCATTCATGCATCGAGTGTCTATTCTTTATCCTGTTCATTTCATTTATCATTTCATAAACATGATAAAGAGGGGCAGCTGTAGACACCCAAATTTTGCGTTTCCTTCTACTAACCGTGACAGGAGGGCGAAATCGTCAATTGAACCAGCTTGCGGGAGCAAAGGAGCGGGCACAAGGGCGAGCGCCCGGTCCCGCCGCAATGATTTGGGCAGCCCAAGTCGACGTGACAGCATGACCGTCCGAGGCAGGCATTTCCGAATGAGGTGGCACGTCTCCCGGAAGTTCCCGGACTGCGGAATACGAGCCTGTCAGCGAAAACCGACGTTGCGGTACGAAAATCGAGGCGTGGCACGAAAATCGAGAAAGTCAAGCCCGCCAGCCGCGGATAGATCTGCGGCCAAGTGGGTGCGCCAGCACGAAAACCGGGAAATCAGCACTCAGCAGCTGAGTGCGATGGGAGGCGTGCCAGCTGTCCAGCCGCAGATCCATCTGCGGCCAGCCGCAGATAGATCTGCGGCTGGCTCTGGCCAGCCTATTTAAGCCAGCTTCGGCAGCATACAGGGGGTTCAGCAGTTTTGGAAGAAGAAGAATTTCTGCAGCAGCAAAAAACACGGAAATAGAGAGAAAATAGCTAGATTTTGCAACAAAATAGGGAGAAAGAAGAGGAAAAAAAAGAGTGGAATTAATTCTTTTGAGTTTGATTGTATCAAATACATCATTTATCCTATTCAAATACACAAGTTCACATCCATTTGAGATCAATTGCAAGGTGAAAATCTCTATTTGTTCTAGCAATTCATGTCCTATTGATTTGGGTAAATTAGATATAATTTTCATGTATCTTGTTGAACAATGAATTAGGGATTATGAGTGAAGTTTCCATCGGAATAAACTCTTCCTAATAACCCGATGATATTCGTTCATTAATTTCTTGGTTTGTTTTAAGGTGTTATATTCGGTATCAATTCCTTTAAATCGTTATTTTAAGATGTCTTGGTATTGTTAGATTTATCCGGGTTGGTTTATCTTCTTGTAATATCCGATTGTTTGTGTGTGGATACTTGGTTGTGAGCCTAGGAAAGCGACCCCGGGGTCCCGATCCGATGATGGACATATCTTGATGTAAGAAGTAGAGATGACATAGTTCTCATTGTAAATATGTAATCGTTGGGCCTTAAAACGACGCTAAGGCGAGAATCGTGCTTAAGGCCCCGAAATAGTGAAATTTGTGATTGTTGGCGTTCGGGGGATATTTTGATGGCTTACATGCCCATGAATAGCCCGACGCGTGTTTATGCTCGATTTGAATTATGACACGAAATTGATTCCAAAGCTAAATGATAAGATTTTCATAAAATCAATCAAAGTAGGATATTAGAATCACGAGGTTAAAATTTGAGAAACGTTAATGAAATGTCGATTCATATCTAACGAGAAAGCTAAAGAAAAATCGTTTTCCAAAACAACACACGAAATGATTTTACAAATAATTGACGTTTTATTAAATCTTTGTGCATAGGGTGAAAGAGATCCTAGAAATTGCCCATCATTTTATGAAAGCAACGTATAGATCTCGATTCCTATTTTGACGAAGGTTTAAAACTCTTGTTTTGTTAAAACGACAGTTAAAGATAATCTCATAGTTTTGATAATTAAAATCAAACCTTTCTCATAAAGCTTTCTCGTGTATGCCGAAAAGACATTCCGAAGCATTCTCAAAGTAAAACACGATTTTCCCTAAAATCCAAATGACTCTTTCATACAAACTCACCACCACAACATTCACATAAGCACACATACACACACACGCACGCACACACACATACATTTCATGAATTAAAGGATAGGAGAAGCATCAAGATTGCGGTAACCGTGTTTCACGGAAGTCGAGGGGTGCCTAACACCTTCCCCTCACTTAAGCAAGCCCCCGAACTCTATGAATCTCGATTCGCAGACCAATTAATTCGGAGTCACATATGAGCCAGCGATTTATAAAACACGAAAATTCGGATGAGTTGGTACATCCATTTCAAATATACCAACTGGCGACTCTGGTTAATTGGCTCATCATAAAAACGATCTTTCAAAACCCCGTCGACATCAATGCCGACCTTTTCCAAACGTCATCTAAATCAAAAGGCTAAAATTGGAAAAGACCAAAGACGAGAAGCGAAAAAACCCGGCGTCGACATACGGTTACCGCAATCTTGATACTTTCCTATCCTTTAATTCATGAAATGTGTGTATGTGGGCGTGTGTGTGTGTGTGCTTATATGAATGTTGTGGTGAGTTTTGTATAGAAAAGGAATTCTTTTTGGTGTTTTATTTTGGAAATGTTTTAGAACGTCGTTTCCGTTAATACGAGAGAGCTCCTTTATGCATGCGAAAGGTTTGATTTTACTTGTCAAAAGCTATGAGATTTTATTAGGCGTTGTTTTGGCGAAAATAAGAGTTTTCTAAACCTTCGACAAAATAGGAATCGAGATTTATACGTTGCTTTCATAAATGATGGGCAATTTCTAGGATCTCTTTCGCCCTATGTATCCAGGTTTAGTAAAAAAAAAAAGAAAAAAAAACGTTTATTTCTTTTTATAAAAACCATTTTCCGTGACATTTAAAAAAAACAACTTCTCTTTAGCTTTCTCGTAGAATAGAAATCGACTTTCATTAGCATTTCCCATTTTGAGCCTCGTGATACTAATATCCTACTTTGATTGATTCTAGAAAAATCTTTATTGTTTTGGTTTTGAAATCTTTTGTTTGGTGTTACAAATCAAATCAAATATCAAAACGCGTAGGGGGCTATTCACGGGCATGTGAGCCATCAAAATACACTCCGAACGCCAACAATCACATATTTTCACTATGACGGGGCCTTAAACACGATTTTCGCCTTAGCGTCGTTTTAAGGCCCGATGATTACATATTTACAATGAAAACTACATCATTCCTACTTCTTACATCAAAAGAGATCCATCATCGGATTTGGACCACGGGGTCGCTTTCCTAGGCTCACAACCAAATTTCCACACACCCACAATCGGATATTACAAGAAATAACCAACACGGATAATCTAACAATACCAAAATATCCTAAAATAGCGATCTAAAGGAAACACACCCAATATGATACCGTAAAAAAAACAAACAAGAAATCAATAAATAAATATCATCTGGTTATTAGGAAGAATTTTGTTCCGATGGAACCCTCACTAATAATCCCTAATTCATTATTCCATCATCAATTGCATGAAAACCACATTTAATTCAACCAAAGGATATGATAGAACTTGCAAAATAAGAAGATTTTCACCTTGCAAATGAGATCAAAGTGGATGTAAACTTGTGTAGTTTGAATAGAAGAAATAGTATATGTGATACAATCAAGTCAAAAGAATATTATTCCTCTCTTTTTTCTTCCTTTCTCTCCTATTTTGTTGTAAATCTATGCTATTTTTCCCTCAATTTCCGAGCTTTCGCTGTTGCTGAATTCCTTCTTCTTCCGATTTCTAACTCTCTGTATCACTTGAATGAAGGAATGTGCTGAAGTAGGCTGGCTTAGCCCAGCCGCAGATTGATCTGCGGCTGGCCGCAGATCAATGTGCGGCTGGCCTTAGCCCGCCTTCCACTCAGCACGCCATGCACTTTGATTATTTAATTCTTCTCGGTTTCTGCACCGCACCTCGATTCTTGCGTCGCGCTGTCGGTTTTCGCCGAAAGGCCTGTATTTTGCAGTCCAGAAATTTCCGGGAGAAGTGTCACCTTATTCGGGAATGCCCGTTGTGTCAGCTTTGGTCGCCAATCATTGCGGTGGTGTTGGACGTTCGCACTTGTGCCCATTCCTTCGCTCCCGCAAGCCGGTTCAATTGACGATTTTGCCCTCCTGTTATGGTTAGTACAGGGAACGCAAAAATTGGGTGTCTACATGTGCCTCAGGCTTCAGGCTCCCAATAGCTTCTTCGAGGGTGATAAACCCGCCAGCCCGACTGTAAGCCTCTAACAAGTCTCTAGAGGGATTAAGAATGAGATCTTTTACCAGCTTCTTGAACTTTGTAATGTCCAACCTTATGGTAAAGAACCCCACAGCCTGCTGCACGTTCAGGTCTGCCACAGTGTCGACTGCTTCCCTGAACCTCTTTACATACTGGTTGAGGCTCTCATCGGAATGCTGCTTGACTTGCATCAAAGACATTGTAAGCTTTCCCCTCCGTTTGTTACTTCCGAACCGTGCATGGAACTTGTCACATAGATGTTCCCATGAACTGATAGAGTTTAGAGTGAGAGACACCATCCATTCTCGAGCCCCACGCCTCAACGTAGTGACAAACATATGATATTTGGCGGCGGCGAGATGGCTATAATAATCCATAATTTGATTATACGCATGTGTGTGGTCATATGGATCTCTAGTGCCGTCGTACGTCTCTAATGACAACATCTTCTTGAACTTATCAGCCTTCACCCGCTTTATCTCCGAGGTAAAAGGTGACATGGCATTGTTCAGTAACTCCTTCGACTGATCGGCTGCCGCCAGCCTTTGCTCCACTTCTTTCAGTCTTTTTGCAAGGGAGCCGGTCTCGTTCTTCTAGGGGGACGATTAAAGCCTATCCCGAGCATCATCCGGAGAACCCATCATCCTCTTGTTACCAAACCTCCCTATTTCCAAAGAATTATCCCTACAGCGGCTTCAATGCCTGCTCCGGTCTAATGTGCAGCTTTTCGGTCTGCTTGTATCCTGCGAGCGACCTATGTGCCTCCTGCGGATCGGGGAGTGACTCATAGGCCTACTCAAATCCTGTGAAGGGCTTTGGTGCCTGCCGTAGAGCGGCTCTTCGGCCTACTTCTGTCCTGCGAGCGACTTATGTGACTGTCGCAGATCGGGGAACGACTCTTAGGCCTGCTCCTTTTCTGTCCAGAACTGTCCGAATGATAGGTCCTGGATTGGCTCTGAACTACAATCTCCCTATCATGTGGTCTACTCGAAGAAACCTCCTCTTCGGCCACCAACTTTTCCAATTGGGCATCAATCTGCCACTTCTTTCGGGTCAAGATTAGTCGTCTTTGGTCCCGCTCACACAAGCTACTTTCTCGCTAAGTACATGTTTGGGACGGGGTGTCCTCGGTATGATCAGGAGATTGCGGCGTCTTATGGCTATTAGAGAACAATTGTCGACGGGTCGGCGCTGAATGAGCTTTCTGGGGTCCCGCAGATTATCCTCTAAGTCCCAACCTCTCCTTCAACGGTCTTTTGAGCCGATCCTTTATTAATCCCCTAGGCTGAGCCGTGGGGTTAACCGAATTTCCTACCCGGTTCGATGTCGTGTTCACCATGATTGTTACTTTTATTGTTGCTCGTCAAAGTGATTGTGAATTAAAATATACTAAAGGCCTTCCTTCTAGCGCCAATGTTAACTCCAAGATTTCGTTGCGCGTCCAATCACCAAAATACGCCTCAAATCGTGCACAAGAATGGAACCAGACTCAGAGAGCTGACGACTTTTGCCTCTGGGGGATAGTTTCGGTGTGAGAATAAGTACAGGTTATTCAAGGTATTAACAATGGATGTTTAGCACTTTAGTAAGCAAAAAGTCATTACCTGCGAATTAGGGTTTAGCCTTGTATTTATAGAGATCATACCACCTTCATTGCCCTGTCCCCGAATTGTAGTAGGACTCTTAATCATGGTAATTACCTATGATTAGATAGAACTAAATCTTCTTAAAGAAAGTAAGATATAATCATAACTCTTTCCTTAGGAACTCAAATTCAGTTAGGAATCTTAGTTTTCTTAACTGTCAAATAGTCCAACCATGCCACATCTCCCCATAAAATAAGACTCACCGGATCTACCGGGCCCATTAAATCAGACCCCAACAAATAAATAACATAAATTTAAATTTGGGTCTTTAATTAGTCGTACGTTCACATATAAAACATTGTAATTCTAATTTATTTTTAGAATTAAACTATGAATTGATATGAAATTAAAGTTTAAGCTTTGTTTCTCTAAACCTTCCATTAAAATATGAATTGATATGAAATTAAAGTTTAAGCTTTGTTTCTCTGAACCTTCCATAAGTGGACAGGTCCTTTATCACCTTTCTTTCGCGTCTTAATCTTTATTTCTAAAAGTTTTCGAACCATGTCCTACATTTATCTACACCAGATCATGTAAATATCTATATCTATGTTATTAACTTGGGCTTGGAGAGACATTTTAACTTTGAATTCATTTTTTTGCAACAGCTTTATGCACAAACCAAATAGAGAACAACTGCGCTACATAAGGGCGGAACAAATTGTAAGTAGCAAGACAGACTTGAACCCAAAATCTTGCGTCCCTAAAGCTAAGATACTATGTTAAGCTAAAAACTAAAGCTAAGATACTAAGCTAAGTTAAAAAATTTAAAATTTGGGTGCAGAGATACAAGTGCGCGTAAATTTTAAAAAAAAAATAAGAATTTAAGTATGCGTCGATATGACACATGTTAAAAATATAACATTAATTATATAATTCCAAAAGAAATAATAAACTATTATTGCCATTTGCAACCATTCGTTTTCATAAATCATTTAAAGATGACTCTTTCAAAAAATTATTTAAAAGGAAAATTTGACATACCAATTGATAATATCAAAATAAAAGAATTGATAATAAAAATAGTTCAAAAGGAAATAATTAGCATAAGCAGCCTACACACATTTAAATAAAACGAAGAAGTATAATCAATAGTTACACACACATTAATATTTGTTTAACTATTTAAGAAATAATTAGACCAAAGAAAACCTTGACGCCCCCAAATCCGGGTCACCTGAACCGCAGACCTGGTTCGTCACTATATAATACATACATCATGTTGTCGATAATATATAGCGGAATAAAGGAATATTTACATTAATATAACATAAATAATCCTACTCCAAGTCTTAAAACTAAGACTACTCCAAAACATAACTTAATACATAAGAGTACATAAGTCTTAATACGTAACATCAAGTAATAAGTTTTGATACAAACGATGATTCTAGTACAATTAAATGAAACTAATCAGTAGCTTTGCCCTTTCCCTTATCCTTTCCCGAGCTCTCGCCACGTGCTGCACTAACTGAAAAGTTTTAAGGAAAGCAAGGGTGAGTAACAAATTTGTCCCGCAAGTAAAATAGCAGCGAATAATCACGTGGATAACTTTATAGCTCATAGGAGTTAAAAATGAGATAGCTCAAGGAAATAAACAACTTATTTATCACTATTATAGTGGTTGCTGTGGACCGAAGGATTTCCTGAAGTATCCAAGGATTTCAAAATTTCCCCAAGGAAAGGAACTATTCAATACTGAGGGTGCACCGAGGCACAGAACTCTATTCTAGAATTACCGAAAATTCATCTGATAATCCACAAAAAAAACGGTACAATAGGTGATCAGCCTAGAATACCTGGCGTTATGCATAAGCCTCACTTACTATTTACGCGCGTGTCGGTTCCCGACGTTTATACAATTGCCCCTGCTATGAGGGTTGTTCTTCTCAGCTTTACATGGGAATCCAAACCAAAACAATTTGATCGGATAACTTTACTTAACATCAACAATAATTCGAGGACTTAACCTCCCTTCAATAAGTAAATCAATAAGTGTCTAGCCGAAGCAATTGGCTTTAACATAGCTTTCAAACAATTTATGGAATAAGAAACTTTAAGGCTCAACAACATGCATTATAGCATAGGTAGATAACTTGAAGATAACTTGAAGGAATGTCAAATCATTTAAATAATCATAAGAGTACTCGCACAATGTAATAAGTTGCGAAAGTTTAGAAAACTAGCTCAATATCGCAACACATGTAATCAATACATAACTTGAGTAGATTTAGAGAACTTGCTTTAATATAGAATACTTGTTTAATGTCAATTTAAAGAAGAATTTGAAAACTTGCACAAAGTGCAAATATCAATAAGTATTATAGATGTAGAATAATTATCAATAATTAATCCACTAACATGCTTGAAACATAATAACTCGAGTATGAGTTAGAAAACTTGCTTAATTAAACATAGTTGAGTAAGGAGCTTGCGATAATATAAAATAGGAAACTTGCCCAAATGTAAGGGTTGAGTAAGTTTAAGAAACTTGTATTCAATATATAGAAAGAATGAAGTTAGTGAACTTGCCCAACATAAGGGTTAGACAAGCGTTAGAAAACTTGCAACAATATATACCTGTTTGCACAAAATGAAAATAGTGCATAAGGTTTAGAAACTTGTCTGGTGCGTCTGCTATAATATTACAACACACACTCCTTAATATCCTACACATGTAAATACATATTCACATAATAATTAGTAACATAACGGATACTAAATATTGGTTTATACTACTCTATAATGTCCCATTCATATTAGAAACAAAATATTAATCAAGGTTATGCCCACCAGTTACGGCGTTACGACGCTTGTACGTTTGTACGCCAAACTTGCCTATTCGAACGCCCGAGCGACACGTAATTGTGTACGCCTAGCATGTGACACCCCCAAATCCGGGTACTTAATTCCCACAGATTTGTGTTCACTATCTCATTCATTCACATCTAACTACCCATAATTAAAAACAAATAAATAAACTTAAAGAAACATCTTCCCAAAATGGGTTACATCATCAAACTGATAAATAATCAAATCCCATGTTATCTTAACCTTAATACATCAATGCGGAATAAAACATAATACTAAATAAGTCTTGTTGCATAAGACATCAACTAGACAACAAGTCTTAAGCTACTTCTGCAACTTGCCCTTTCCTTTGCTCGTGGACGGCTCGTCCTGCTTTTCTGGCTTAGCTGCAATGTTTAATGCAAGAGTGAGCAAATAATTTCTCACAAGTACGATAACAATAATATTTAAATGAAATGGATTTTAACTGGGGAATAATAGTTTTCTGAATCTCAGTCAATAAATGATTAAAATCTAAAAGCTCGTTAGAATGCTTGATTCAAGGAAAAATAGATTTCAAGATTTAGAAATTATATCTGAGGGTCACAAGACCTCGAACTATGTCCTAGGTTAACAAGTATTCCTACTGTAACCTTTAACAGTCATATAGACTATGGACCATCATCTCGTACTCAGGGGGATCAGTCCTTTGTACAATGTATTGTGCACAAATATTTTAACGTTGTCGCGTAGTTAATCCCCTATATTAGGGTTGTTCATCTCAGTTTATCATCAGAGTCCGTACCAAAAGGAACTTGGCTCGGAATAGGTTCAAAACATTCTAAGTCTTTGAAACGTTCATCAACTAAGGACTAGCTGAATCGATAAGGGTTTGCTAGTCGCTAATACATTTGATTCAACACTTAAAGTTTATTCAATAGAAACTATGCTCGAAATTTGAATAACAAACAATGATTGGAATAAAGCTTAAGTACGTAACATGATAGTAACCTTGCTTGAATATCAATAAGCTAAGGTCAATAAGCTTGCTCAATATAAATAAACTTGCTTTGAATATATTACCAAGTTAAAAGGAAAGAACAACTTGCTTTAAATAAATAACAAGTTCAAGAGAAGAATAACTTGCTTTAAATAAATAACAAGTTCAAGAGAAGAATAACTTGCCTCAAGCGTAGATTACAAATTTAATATTTCACGATCCTTAAACAACCTATACATTTAATTATAAAATGGTAACATAATTAGTTACAGAATAATATACACTTTAGGCTTGCTCCTATCATATTTTATTATAACACTTCGGTTATCATTCAATAATTAATGAATGTTAGCTTAATAACCACCATGACCACTCATTGGTCATTTATAAATTTTAAAACTTGTTTATACCATCATAGAAGAATTATAAAGAAATAAAAATTAAAATAAAAATAAAAATTTTAGTTACTGTTTCCCTCGCCGGGGCGAGAAAATTCTTAACAAAATCTCGCCGGGGCGAGAGGCTCGCCGGGGCGAAGAAAATCAATACATTTCTCTCGCCGGGGCGAGAGACTCGGCAGTCGTCTCCTACAGTCGCGAACCAGTGAAAACTTAGGCCAAATTTTCCAAATTCTACCATCCAATACACAAATTAAATATACCCAGACATCCAACATGCTAGAAAATAATTACCCAACATGTTTCTAACCAATCTAAACATTATAAAACACATATTCAACCAATTACAAAACCCAAAATCCACTATTAAACAATTTATTCATGTTTTAACCATTTTTATGAACTAAGCTCTGTAACCTCACCTTTCAACCAATTAAAACCATTCTTCTTGCATTATTCTTGTTTTTCATCACATTATCATAATCAAACATCAATTAACCGATTAATAATCAAATTAAACAAAAAATTTCATACATATAGACCATACATGGAACAAAACTTTGTAAACACCAAAACACTATTCTAAAACTTGCTTTCATGGATTAATACCTCTAAATTGATTATTAATCATCATATAATCATCTAACACGTGATTACTACCAATTACACCAAGTAATTCATGTTTTAAGCAAGTAAATAATATACAGAGAACTAAAAATAAAATACATTAAAGAGTTTATACCTTCTATTTGCTTTGATTAATAAGATTAACCTCCTTTGGTTTGAATTTCTTCCTCCAATACCCAAACTATTCTTCTCAATTCTCTTTTCTCACAACTCTCAAGCTCTCTCTTGTTTTCTCTGTATTTCTCTTTTCTCTTTGAACTCTGTTCTTTCTCTTCTTTCTTTTCTTTTCTTATGCTATACAACTGACGTAGTTAAAAAAAAATAAAACTGATAACTTAATAAACAAATAATAACGTACAATCTAAATTTAATCCATCAGTTAAAAAAAATCAAAAGCCTCTAAGGCTTGTTTGGTTAAATTAAAATAGAATAATTCATTATTTCCAACCAAAGGTCATAAGGCCTTGTTTGGAAAAACTAAATTAAAACTCCTTCCATTTATTTTAATAAATCATTATAACGTATAGTTTTAATTGTCACACTTCTAATTTAATTGAACTTATTATTAAATAAATTCAATTAAACCTTACTAACTTAAATAATAATTTTATTTAACCAATAACAATAACACCAAATGAACTATATTATTCAAATAAATCATTTATTCAAATAAACCTTTTCATCATCTAATTTAATTATTAAATTAAATTAGAATAAACATAACAAATCACATTCAAATAACATTTAACATTATTAAACTTAACATATACCCATTCCACAAAAACTTAATAAATTATTTATTTAGCTCAATAAATTAATAAAAATATTTATATAAATCAATAAATATTTTTATTCAATCACAAAAATTGCATTCGTTACATCCTTCCCTCCTTAAAAGGATTCTGTCTCTAGAATCACAACGCAATAAATTTGTCTGTTACATTCTCCCCTCCTTACAAAGATTCTGTCCCCAGAATCACGATACAAAGATTAAACAAATAATTGAGGATAATTCTGCATCATTTTCTCTTCGAGTTCCCACGTAGCTTCTTCAGCACTATGGTTCCTCCAGATTACCTTAACAGAAGGTATCACTTTATTTCTAAGAACCTGCTCTTTCCTGTCTACTATCTGTACAGGTATCTCTTCATAGGATAAATCTTTCTTAAACTGTATTGGTTCATACTCTATTACATGTTTATAATCAGACTTATACGGTCGTAGCACCGATATGTGAAAGACATTATGAATGTGGTCTAACGCGGGAGGTAAAGCTACCTCATAAGCCACCTCGCCTACTCGTTTCAGTACCTCGAAGGGTCCAATAAATTGCAGACTGAGCTTACCCTTTTTACCAAATCTAATCTTCCCCTTCCAGGGAGATACTTTGAGGAACACAAAACTCCCGACGTCGAATGCACGATCTTGGCGATGTTGATCCGCATATTTCTTCTGACTGTCTTGAGCCGCTAACAATCTGGCTCTTATCACTTTGATAATTTCAGCAGTTTGTTGTACCAGCTCGGGTCCCAATAAGCGACGTTCACCAACCTCATCCCAACATAACGGAGTTCTGCACTTCCTTCCGTACAATGCTTCGTATGGCGGCATTCCAATACTCGCGTGATGACTATTGTTATAGGCAAACTCGACCAGAGGTAAATGATCATCCTAGTTGCCTTTAAAATCCATAACGCACACTCGAAGCATATCCTCCAACGTTTGAATTGTCCTTTCACTCTGGCCATCGGTTTGAGGATGGTAAGCTGTACTCATTCTCAACTGCGTCCCCAAACAAGCTTGCAGACTCCTCCAAAACTTTGATGTAAAACGTGAATCTCTGTCTGACACTATTGACACTGGAACACCGTGCCTTGAGACAATCTCCTTGACGTATAATTTCGCCAGCTGATCCAAAGTGAATCTGATTTTAATAGGCAAGAAATGTGTTGATTTCGTTAGTCTGTCCACTATGACCCATATCGCGTCATAACCCTTCTGAGTAGTTGGAAGCCCTACCACGAAATCCATCGTGATATGCTCCCACTTCCATTCTGGTATCTCCAAGGGCCGTAACAAACCACTTGGTCGTTGATACTCCGCTTTAACTCTCTAACAAGTGAGACACTTCGCAACACACCCAGCAACCTCTCTTTTCATGTTTGGCCACCAAAAATGTTGTCGAAGATCCTGGTACATTTTTGTGCTACCCGGGTGAATCGAAAATCTTGAACTGTGAGCTTCGTTCAAAATCTCTTCTTTGATCTTTGGCACTAACGGAACCCAGATTCTGCCCTCAAATCTCAGCATTCCTTCGGTGTCGATTTTGTATTTAAGCTCTTCTCCCTCAAGCACTTTTTTCCGTATCTTAAGACACTCCTCATCCTGGAGTTGTGCTTCCTTGACTTTGTCCACCAGAGTTTGTTGAGTTTTCATCTGGAACAATTTTTCATTAGGCTCTGCCAGAACCTTCACCTCTAATTCCAATTTAGCCATTTCCGCTACAAGCTTCTCCTGAGCAGTTAACAAAAGTAGTTTCTCCCGACCCTTTCTGCTCAAAGCGTTAGCAACCACGTTAGCCTTCCCTGGATGGTATAGAATTTCACAGTCATAGTCTTTGATCAATTCTATCCATCTCCTCTGCCGCATATTCAAATCCTTCTGTGTAAAAATATATTTCAGACTTTTATGATCTGTGTATATTTCACACTTCTCCCCATAGAGATAGTGTCTCCAGATTTTCAGAGCAAACACCACAGCTGCTAACTCCAAGTCATGGGTTGGATACCCTTTTTCATAGTCTTTTAGTTGGCGTGATGCATATGCAATAACCTTACCATTCTGCATCAACATACAACCAAGTCCCTTATGCAATGCGTCGCTATATACCACAAAATTTCCTGTATTATCTGGCAAAGACAACACAGGTGCCGAACTTAGTCTCTTCTTTAGTTTTTGAAAACTCTCTTCGCACTTCTCCGTCCAAACAAACTTCACTGATTTTCTTGTTAAATTCGTTAACGGAAAGGTGATCCTGGAGAAATCTTGAATAAAACGTCTGTAATATCCTGCCAAACCTAGGAAACTCCTCACTTCTGACGGTGTCTTCGGCTGATCCCAGTTTATCACAGCTTCGACTTTTGATGGGTCTACCGATATTCCGTCCTTATCAATCACATGCCCAAGAAATTGCACACGGTCCAACCAAAATTCCCACTTCAAAAATTTTGCATACAATTTCTCGTTCCTTAACACCTCTAAGGTTATCCTCAAGTGCTTCACGTGTTCTTCCTGAGTTTTGGAGTAGACCAGAATGTCGTCTATAAATACCACCACAAATTTATCCAGAAATGGTTTGAACACCCTATTCATTAAGTCCATGAATGCTGCAGGCGCATTCGTCAAACCAAATGACATAACCAAAAACTCATAATGACCATATCTGGTTTGAAATGACGTCTTTGGTATGTCCTATTTTCTCACCTTCAACTCATGGTACCCACTTCGTAAATCTATCTTTGAAAAATATCTTGCTCCCTTCAGTTGGTCAAACAGGTCATCGATCCTTGGCAACGGGTACTTGTTTTTGATCGTGACCTTGTTCAACTCTCTATAATCAATGCAAAGACGCATTGATCCATCCTTCTTCTTAACAAACAATACTGGCGCTCCCCACGGCGAAACGCTCGGTTGAATATACTTCTTATCTAGCAGCTCTTGTAGTTGTACCATCAATTCCTTTAATTCCACTGGAGCCATTCGATACGGGACTTTCGATATAGGGGCCGTTCCCGGTGCTAAATCAATCACAAACTCGATTTCCCTATCTGGCGGTAATCCTGGCAAATCATCAGGAAACACGTCCGCAAAATTCCTAACTACTGGTATCTCCTCCAGCTTTGCACCCACTTTTCAGATATCAACTCTGTAGGCTAGATATCCTACACATCCTTGTCTCAACATCTTTCTGGCCTGCATCATCGTCAGATAACTCGTTTGTCTAGGCAACTTGCTGCCATAAAACACTACCTTTGACGGAGTCATAAGGTTTACACATTTCTTTTGACAGTCAATAACTGCCCCATGGTTGAACAACCAATCCATACCCAAAATAACGTCAAACTCCCCAAGACGAATTGGGATTAAGTTGACTGTCATCACATGACCCTTGATATCTATCTGACAGTTCTTGTGTACAAACTTAACAGGAATCACTTCTCTATTCGCAATTTCTATGTTCATAGGGTAATCTAATTCTTCCTGGGGTAACCCTACTTTCTTAGCAAAATCATCGGATATAAATGAGCAAGTAGCACCCGAGTCAAACAATGCATAAGCATTAACATTATTGACTGGAATGATACCTGACACCACATCCTTTGACTGCACAGCATCCTGCACCGTCATGTTGAATGTTCGAGCGGTAGGTCGACTAGGCTGTGTTGGTCCTGTGATGGTCAGATTGCCACCACCGCTATTTCCTTTTCCTGCACTTGCACTCCCTGCAGCTTTCTTAGGGTAATCCCGTGCAAAATGATCCTTTGACCCGCAAATAAAACATGAGCCTTTATTCGGATTAGGACAACTTGGTGCGATATGACCCTCCTGTCCACAGTTGAAGCACACCCTCTTACCTTTAAAGCACACACCCATATGGCTCTTTCCGCAGTTGTTACACACCTCTATCTTCTTCTTCTGATTACCCTGCTGACTTCCCGCAGAGTTACTATCACTCCACTTTCTTTTCTGGCCACTACCCCCATGACTACCACTTGCTTTGCTTTCATTCTCATTCTTCTTTTTCTTCTACTCCTGATTGTACTTGGACAGAGCATCACTGCCTCCTTCAGCGATAATTGCCTTTTCTAACACTGTCGCAAATGAGTTCAGTTGAAATAACGAAACTCGACTATATAACCAAGGTTTCAATCCCTGCTCAAATCTTCTAGCCTTTCGCTCATCCGTGTTGACCTGATATGGCGCAAACCTCGCCAGCTCATTGAACTTTGCTGCATACTCAGGTACCGTCATGGTACCTTGCTTCAGCTCTAGAAACTGCACCTCCATCTGATTCTGAGCACTTGTTGGGAAATAGGTCTCGAAAAATATTTCCTTAAATCGCTCCCACGGTATTATCCCTTACCTACCTCGGGTTTTATTTGCTTGCCACCAGTAGCTTGTTTCTGATTTGAGCATGAACGTTGCAAATGCCGTCTTTTGGTCCTCATTGACCCTAGCGACATCAAACACCTTCTCCATTTCCATGACCCACGTTTGAGCCTCTATCGGATTCATAGACCCTTGAAATTCTGGGGGTCCGACAGCCTTGAAATCTTTAAAAGTTGTAGCCTGAGCGTGGGGTTAATTGGCAAATGCTCCCGTTAGCAGGTTTACCAGCTGCTGCATTGGATTAGCGTTGACTTCCTCGTTATTATTGGTGGTTCCCTCAGGGGTCTGTTGACGGGTTTGTCTTCTTGGCGGCATCTTACTGTTAAGAATTCGCGCTATTAGATTATTATTCAATTACTTACACATTTAAGTCTTAACTTAAACATTTATAAACAACACTTAACACATAGCACATCTGATAAACTTTCGCATTTTTATTCATTTACTGCTTCAAAACATAATAAAAATAGCATCATAGTTATTTACATCATTTATCCTGACATCACAAAGTTCCAGGATTACATCATTATTCTATCCCATTATATAAAACTGGGATTTACAACTTACTAATTCATAAATTTCATAATAACATATCTAATCATAATCTACGATGATAACCCACGACATACAGCTTCCTGGCGTTCCTGCTCCATAATACGAGTCACCATCCTTCGACCCATTACATCTGGATGACGATGAACTCGATCCTGAGCTCTATCTACCATGGTATGAAAAATATACTCCATCTCATCAATCTTGGCCTTCTTTGACCGCACCTCACATTCAACACGATCTGCGCGGTTAACCTCTCTCAACCAAGCAGTCTCAGCTCTCGCCCGCTCAGCTGACTCCTTTTTCAACTCATCTCGTACGATTTCATTCCTGGCTATCAACTGTCCTCGTTGATACTCAGACTGTGTTAGCCTCTGCTCAGCCTCTGCAAGACGTGATGAAAGGTCTTGGATCTCAGCATCCTTCTGCTCTAAAGGGGCTTGACGTTCCGCAGCCTGTTCTTCTAACTCCTCCTTTTCACTCTCTACATGTACCAGCTTACATTCCACGTCTCCAAGACGTATATCTAGCTCCTCTATCTCACTGTTCTTCTGCTCCAAGACAGTCTGTCGCTCAGCCAGTTGCCTCTCTAACTCCTCCACTCTATCTTGCAACTCAATGTTGCGATCATACACCTGCTCATACATCTGAACACCTAAGGAGGTTAGTGATATCTCCTCAGGGTCCTCCTCCTCCTCCTCGACCTCCTCCGGATCCTCCTCAGGATCAGTCTCAGGCTCGTACTCGGGACCTGCAACTGTGACCAATGGGGATGGCTCCCTCTGTACTAACTGCTCATGAACTACGTGAATATCTCGGGGCTCCTCCTCCCTAGCCTGGCTGGGCTCTCCTCTATCAGTCATCCTGACAACAAAATTTTAAGTTTTAATTACTAATCGATAATACTCGCGAGCACATAAGTTTGTTATCAAATAAACACATAGCACATAATCATTTTATTGTCTTTTATGAATTTCCATAATTCATTCCTTAGAACTCGGTAAGAGTTTATCACCACTATATTCTCTATCTTCTAAAAGGCTACTACCCTAAGGTTTTCCCTACCTAAAGGTTCATAACCTACAGCTCTGATACTAACCTGTGATACCCCCAAATCCGGGTACTTAATTCCCACAGATTTTGTGACAACCCGGATTTTTGAGAATAATTATAATAAGAATTTAATATAGAATAATTCTTATTATGAGCCGCGTTTGAATATATATGTGTTATATATATTTATGTGATTAAATAGATGAGCTTAATATGTATATATATAAATGTGAAATATATACATAGATTCGAAATGAATGAGTTAATAGTTAATTATTGCAACGATCGCGAGTCATGGGTAGCTTGATAATTCGAGCTTATGAATATTATTGAATAAAATAGACTTTTATTGATAATATTATGTGGTAAGTGTTTAAAGGTTATATTATAACCTAGATTATGTGTAGACGATGATTAGTAGGTATCAAAGTTTTTGTATTACCTAATTTGGCGGATTCGAGAAATATCGCTAGAGTACTATTTATTGGATTAAATAAATAGTTAAAGGATAATATTATTGGACGAGTTAATTATTGTAAAGACGCTAACCCAAAATATGGGTGAGATATATGTACGTTGATGTATATGATTATGGGGAGTTAATCGGAAAGAGTAGCGATCGCGAATCGTGAATACCCTTGTAATTTGGGTTTATTAATAGTATTAACGGATTAAATATTATTTTTATGTGACGTGTTTAAAGGCTATTTTATAACCTGGATAATGTCAATGTATGAAGTTTTATGCGTTATTGAATCGTAGGGGTGAATAATTGATTTTGCGAAAGATCGCAAAATTACTATTCACGGGGCACGTTTCCCGAGGCACTATTCACGCCATAAAATTTTTGTGTCTTTTTCGATGTTGAATAATTTCATAAATACGTGTATGCGTACGAATAATTTTTCCAAGTGTCAGAAATTTTATTTGAGCTGATACGTGATTTTATCCGTATCCGAAATGTATTATATGGGTGTTCCGAATAATTGGACAAATCCCTTAATAATTATTTTTACATATCCCAATATTTATGGTAATGTCCATTTTAATTTTGGGTAGGGTTATTTACCAGTTTTGGTACAAAAGTGGGAGTTTTCGGGTATATTTTTGGTGTATTTGGGTATTTATTTTGGCTTGTCACTCCAAGAGGGAACCAATCCCTCATTTTGGGCCAATCAAATTGCAAGGAGGGAGAGCTATTGCCGGCAATGTTGAAAAATTGGCCACCTTGAGCCATTAAACCACAAACTCATTTTTCTTCCCAAATTTACTCCTCCACTCTCCCAAATAATTCAACAACTTCATTCCTCTATTGCAAACCATCAGCTCCCCATTCAAACCCATTTCAAATTCTGCAGAGAGAGAGAGAGTGAGAGTGAGAGAGCTCGCCGGAAAAAGGAGGAGGAGTCGCCGGAAGTTCGCCGGAAAAAGGAAGGAGGAAGAAGAAGGAGGCACGGGAGGAAGAAGAAGAGAATCCAAGCAAGAAGGACCTTCAAAATAAATCCTAGCCGAGCTTCTTAATCATCTAGGAAGGATTTATAGAGGTAAACACCAATCAAATCCTTTCCATTCGATTTCTTATTGAGTTTTTCAAGTTTTTCTTAGTTTTGAGCTCTTAAGCTTGTGGGTCGGATTTGTGGCGATTCTTGGTGTTTTTGTTTGTGGTGATTGTTTATAAATGTTGTTAAGAGGTTATATAAGCCATTAATAACATCAAAGTGGAACAAAAACGCAAGAAATCTGTACCTATGCTTAAGGAGGATGAAGAACATGAAGAACAATGAACTTTGGACATGAACTTGGACATTTGGACGATTTAGAGGACTTTGTAGCTATGATTTTGTGTTTGTTTAATTCGTTTGTTGTTATGATATTGTACTTCCATGGGTTATGAGTTTAACCCAGTTGGAATGGAGTAAAAAGGGATTAAAACGAAGTTTTGGTGATGATTTTGGTGAAGAACACCAAGAACACCAAGAACACAAAAATATAACATGAGTTGATACTTTGGCCTAAGATTTGGCCATGTTAATGTTAATGTATAGCTCTGAATTTTTGATATGTTGTAGCCCTATGTCTTAGGAGTCCATAGAGTCCGAAACGGACCAATTTGAACGTGTATTGAGAGAGTTATGGTGGTTGGAAGCAAGATAGGTCTAGAACACCAAAACAGAGCATTCCGGGAAGCAAAACGCGTTGGGGACTCAGGCCTAGCGCCAACGGCGCTTGGCTGGGCGCTGTAGGCGCTGGCCACGGGGCCAGCTACTGCATAGGAGCGCTGTAGGCGCTGGCCATAGGCCATTGTGAGCGCCAACGGCGCTGGTAAGGAAACTGTGCAAAACTGCTCCGACGTCCTTTAGTAAAATGGGCATAACTTTCTCATACGAACTCGGATTGAGATGATTCAAGATGATTCGGAAAGAGAACGAGTAGACCTACAACTTTCGTTCTTTGAGTTTTTCAATTTGAGGTCGGGATCAATTCCCAAATTGACCATTTGTGTGACTGATGTGTTTTTGGAGGCAATCGGAGAGTGTCGGGCATGCGCGTAAGCACGCGTAATGCTCCCGACAATGTTAAATGACGTTCTAAGTTTTATAACATGAATGTTATGATTCATAATGATACTTAACATTAACCAAGGAGTATTAGATAAATTGAATGGGCATGTTAGGCGTACGCAAATGCATGTCGCCTAGGCGTTTGAATAATCAAGTTTAGCGTATAGACGTGCAAGCGTCGTAACGTCGTAACTAGTGTGTATAATCTTGTTTAATATTTTGTTTCTAATACTAATGAAACATGATAGTGTGTTATAAACCAATGCATGAGCATGCTAAGCACATGCAAAGGAGGCGAATTAGGTGTGTGACGAGTAAACGTCGAAACGCCGTGTAAAGTGTTAATGAACTTGAATAATGTTTCGATTCAAATGAAACGAACATTATAAGATACGGGATGGGGTTAATGTAACCAATAAGTATTGATGGTGATAAGGGTCGTAACGTTTTCAAACGACGCGACGCCGAGTAACGTTTTAGAGTTAATCGCGTTATTAATTTATAATGCGCGAACAATATGAGATAAGAGTTGTTATATTGTAAACCATTATATGAAGCCTTTTTAGTGGCTAATTGGTATTTTATTGTTAAATAAATTGTGTAGGATATTTGAAGGACGAGCCATCATAATTTGGCAAGGAACGCTTAAAGATTTACGATGCAATGCAATTATCTTGATATCGTGATGATAAGGATTAGAGGCGCATGGAAACAGGAAGGTTGCTAAATGTCCCTTACTGTAATTATTTAGCTATGATGACGGTATATGATGTACGTGAATTTTACTATGTAAACCCTGAGTTAGAAATAAAGGTTATCCATTATAGTATTTATGATGTGATTATGTTAGTTACTTGTTATAGTAAACTACAAAGATGTCGATGTTGTATAAAGGACATTTTTATAACGAATGTATTGGTTATTGAATAACCTTGCGAATATTCAGGGATTGGATAAAGTCAGAATCTGAACCTTGCGTTCACACATGAGATATTGTAAAGGATCATGGTATTTATTCAACCTTGGTCATAAGTGTTTTATTTAAGGTCTTCGTGCCTGGGATTAGATGAGGATATGTTGTTATATTATTGTAATTACATACATGTAGTAAGCCCATGTTGTATGGGTAGTACCGTGACGCGCGGGAATCGGGTTCAAGGTAAGACCCGAGTTTCGGGGGCGTTACAGTTGGTATCAAAGCTGATAGGTTATAAACCTTGGGTAAGAGTACCTTAGGCTATAACTGTATTGAAGGAAGATGATAATGATGAAGATAGATAAAACTCAAATAGAGTTTAATTGATAGTAAATGAATTTAGAAAATTCATAGTAAGAGTTGAGATATATATAAGACGATTCAAAGAAGAATCTCGATGCATTATAAAAGATGAGAATTAGGAGTTACCTGACTCTAGTGATAAAGATGATAAGTGTTGATAAATATACGAGGTCTATAAGACAAAGATGCAATAAAATCATATATTATGATTAAAGAGAAGAGTAGAGAAGGTCGTAGGATGAAACGATCGTAGGATAAGGAAGATCGTAATGTAAAACGATTGTAGAGTAAGATCACGATGTGATTGGATTAAGTCATAGAATGACAGATGATCAATTGAATGATTGAAAATTTTAGTTGAATGCTATAGACAGATGGTACTATGAGATAGTACGAGTAAAACTCGGAAAGAGTTATGGGTGATGAAACACGAATTAAATTCTTGTTAAGCAACGAGTAAGCTAGGATTGGGGTTGATTTCAATTGAGGACTCATGTTAGTGGCTGAGTTGTATAATTCCTTGTATGGGCCGGGGATTCGTGCTTGGTTTGAGAACCACTTAGCTTCCTATATCGGTATAGTGGTTGAGTTGAACAATTCCTTGTATGGGCGGGGAATTTGTGCTTGGTGTAACAACCCCTTAGCCTCCTATATTGATTAGTGGCCGAGTTGATCGATTCCTTGTATGGGCAGGGGATTGTGATAGGTTCGACAATCACTTAGCTTCCTATATTGATAATCGTTGGAACCTAGTATCGCGCTATCGCTATACGTATGACGAGAAGGTGATTCTTTTCTCATATTTATATTTGATAGTTAGAGAATATTAAGATTAGGTGCGAGTTCTTTAAACTCACACGTATGGTAAGTTCGTGACTCATAATCATATGGTCTGATGGAACCCCTCAGCGAATGGACGATTTTGGTCTGACTAGGATAAGTTTCTAAACCCATATGATTGTGGTAAGTTCCTGAACTCGTATTGTGTGGTAAGTTTGATGAACTATATTGGGGTATCGAAAGGTTGGGAATTTAGAACGGTGAATTCTTAAAATGATGAGCATTGATGGAGTTAGAAATAGATAGAATTATTAAATAGTGGAGAAATGGGAGAAATTGAAGTTGATGAGGAGACATAGATATTCCAAATCTTCTAGCTATGCTAGACTTCGAAATTTATTGACTTCGTGCTGACATTTGCACTTTTGCTCTTCAAAAAATGTATGGAGCCAGATTTCTGGACCAGGGATTTTAAATGTACTATTATTCATATGTCTAAGCTAATAGTTTCGGCTAGACAAAGTTGATTTGAAAATATCAAAATGTATTTTTAAATTTTCATCAAGGCATCATGAAACCTGGTGTAGAATGACAGATGATGGAGTCATCAATGCAGATTAACCTAGTGTTGGATGTGATCATAGGATCGTCAACCCACTAAGGTATGATGTAGTATGACAAGGTCAGAAAATGACGGAATCCTAACACACTGTTGCAACAGTGCAGTATTATGACGTCATAAAATGATTTTTGTTTTCTCTAAGGTATAAAAAAAAAATTGCATGCCAATTGAGTTGGGTATAATGATTCGATTGATGTCCGAATTATTGATGTAAGTCTAAGCTATTTGATTCGGCTAGACGAATGTTGCAATGTGTTTATGAAATTCAAGCATTATTTGAGAATTTATGCCAAACCAAATTGTTTTGGTGCGGATTCTTGAGCTGGGGGAATAACCCGGAATAGGGGAATATAAGTGTCGGTTATCTGGCACGGTCAGGATTTAATGTTATGCATACACATGGTGTACGAGAGGTCGATCCCCTCAAGTACAACTGGCGGAGAGCAACCCTTAATATGGATGCTATAAGTGTCGGGTATCCGATGCAGTCAGAGTTAAATGTTATGCATATACATGGGGTATGAGAGGCTGATCCCCTCGAGTACTACTGACGGACTAATTCCTTGACTATGGTCATGGTCTTTATGAGGTAGATTTCCTTTTCTTAATTGAAATCGGTAGGGGTAGTAATACCCGTAAACCTCAATGTTCATGTTCTTTATGGCTCCCAGCAGGGGTAGATTACCTTTTTCATAATTGAAATCGGTAGGGGTAGTAATACCTGTAAACCTCTATGGTCATGGTTTTTATGACCCCTCAGCATAATATGAAAAGTTTTTAAGGAATATTTTATTTCCTATTTGTTCAAGTTACTTCACAATTATTAAAACAATTGTCGAAGGTTCCTATTATTCGGGAAACTGATTTTGGGAAGAGTGATTATCCCAAGGAGAAGTAGTCGTAGAATGCGACAATTTTAAGTGAATCCTTGAAAGAGGACAGTGTAAAGGTTAGATTGAAAACCTAGTTTTGATGGGTAGAATAAGCAAAGATGAATGCGTTGAAATTTCGAGGACGAAATTCTTAGAAGAAGGGGTGAATGTAATATCCCGAATGTTTATGAGTTAGCAAATCATGATATTAAATTATTATGATGATTGTGGCATACAATGATCCTTAGAAAAGGAAATTTATGGGTTAAGCATAGGATAATACTCAGAGATTAAATAGGTAATATGAAACCTATGTTATAGTAATACGTTAAAATTTATTCAACGATAAAATTTCGAAAGAAATTAGACGAAAACTGAGTAAGAGGTTTGATATTTGTGATTCCGAGGACGGAATCCTTATAAGGAGGGAAGGATGTGACAACCCGGATTTTGAGAATAATTATAATAAGAATTTAATATAGAATAATTCTTATTATGAGCCGCGTTTGAATATATATGTGTTATATATATTTATGTGATTAAATAGATGAGCTTAATATGTATATATATAAATGTGAAATATATACATAGATTCGAAATGAATGAGTTAATAGTTAATTATTGCAACGATCGCGAGTCATGGGTAGCTTGATAATTCGAGCTTATGAATATTATTGAATAAAATAGACTTTTATTGATAATATTATGTGGTAAGTGTTTAAAGGTTATATTATAACCTAGATTATGTGTAGACGATGATTAGTAGGTATCAAAGTTTTTGTATTACCTAATTTGGCGGATTCGAGAAATATCGCTAGAGTACTATTTATTGGATTAAATAAATAGTTAAAGGATAATATTATTGGACGAGTTAATTATTGTAAAGACGCTAACCCAAAATATGGGTGAGATATATGTACGTTGATGTATATGATTATGGGGAGTTAATCGGAAAGAGTAGCGATCGCGAATCGTGAATACCCTTGTAATTTGGGTTTATTAATAGTATTAACGGATTAAATATTATTTTTATGTGACGTGTTTAAAGGCTATTTTATAACCTGGATAATGTCAATGTATGAAGTTTTATGCGTTATTGAATCGTAGGGGTGAATAATTGATTTTGCGAAAGATCGCAAAATTACTATTCACGGGGCACGTTTCCCGAGGCACTATTCACGCCATAAAATTTTTGTGTCTTTTTTGATGTTGAATAATTTCATAAATACGTGTATGCGTACGAATAATTTTTCCAAGTGTCAGAAATTTTATTTGAGCTGATACGTGATTTTATCCGTATCCGAAATGTATTATATGGGTGTTCCGAATAATTGGACAAATCCCTTAATAATTATTTTTACGTATCCCAATATTTATGGTAATGTCCATTTTAATTTTGGGTAGGGTTATTTACCAGTTTTGGTACAAAAGTGGGAGTTTTCGGGTATATTTTTGGTGTATTTGGGTATTTATTTTGGCTTGTCACTCCAAGAGGGAACCAATCCCTCATTTTGGGCCAATCAAATTGCAAGGAGGGAGAGCTATTGCCGGCAATGTTGAAAAATTGGCCACCTTGAGCCATTAAACCACAAACTCATTTTTCTTCCCAAATTTACTCCTCCACTCTCCCAAATAATTCAACAACTTCATTCCTCTATTGCAAACCATCAGCTCCCCATTCAAACCCATTTCAAATTCTACAGAGAGAGAGAGAGTGAGAGTGAGAGAGCTCGCCGGAAAAAGGAGGAGGAGTCGCCGGAAGTTCGCCGGAAAAAGGAAGGAGGAAGAAGAAGGAGGCACGGGAGGAAGAAGAAGAGAATCCAAGCAAGAAGGACCTTCAAAATAAATCCTAGCCGAGCTTCTTAATCATCTAGGAAGGATTTATAGAGGTAAACACCAATCAAATCCTTTCCATTCGATTTCTTATTGAGTTTTTCAAGTTTTTCTTAGTTTTGAGCTCTTAAGCTTGTGGGTCGGATTTGTGGCGATTTTTGGTGTTTTTGTTTGTGGTGATTGTTTATAAATGTTGTTAAGAGGTTATATAAGCCATTAATAACATCAAAGTGGAACAAAAACGCAAGAAATCTGTACCTATGCTTAAGGAGGATGAAGAACATGAAGAACAATGAACTTTGGACATGAACTTGGACATTTGGACGATTTAGAGGACTTTGTAGCTATGATTTTGTGTTTGTTTTAATTCGTTTGTTGTTATGATATTGTACTTCCATGGGTTATGAGTTTAACCCAGTTGGAATGGAGTAAAAAGGGATTAAAACGAAGTTTTGGTGATGATTTTGGTGAAGAACACCAAGAACACCAAGAACACAAAAAATATAACATGAGTTGATACTTTGGCCTAAGATTTGGCCATGTTAATGTTAATGTATAGCTCTGAATTTTTGATATGTTGTAGCCCTATGTCTTAGGAGTCCATAGAGTCCGAAACGGACCAATTTGAACGTGTATTGAGAGAGTTATGGTGGTTGGAAGCAAGATAGGTCTAGAAACACCAAAACAGAGCATTCCGGGAAGCAAAACGCGTTGGGGACTCAGGCCTAGCGCCAACGGCGCTTGGCTGGGCGCTGTAGGCGCTGGCCACGGGGCCAGCTACTGCATAGGAGCGCTGTAGGCGCTGGCCATAGGCCATTGTGAGCGCCAACGGCGCTGGTAAGGAAACTGTGCAAAACTGCTCCGACGTCCTTTAGTAAAATGGGCATAACTTTCTCATACGAACTCGGATTGAGATGATTTAAGATGATTCGGAAAGAGAACGAGTAGACCTACAACTTTCGTTCTTTGAGTTTTTCAATTTGAGGTCGGGATCAATTCCCAAATTGACCATTTGTGTGACTGATGTGTTTTTGGAGGCAATCGGAGAGTGTCGGGCATGCGCGTAAGCACGCGTAATGCTCCCGACAATGTTAAATGACGTTCTAAGTTTTATAACATGAATGTTATGATTCATAATGATACTTAACATTAACCAAGGAGTATTAGATAAATTGAATGGGCATGTTAGGCGTACGCAAATGCATGTCGCCTAGGCGTTTGAATAATCAAGTTTAGCGTATAGACGTGCAAGCGTCGTAACGTCGTAACTAGTGTGTATAATCTTGTTTAATATTTTGTTTCTAATACTAATGAAACATGATAGTGTGTTATAAACCAATGCATGAGCATGCTAAGCACATGCAAAGGAGGCGAATTAGGTGTGTGACGAGTAAACGTCGAAACGCCGTGTAAAGTGTTAATGAACTTGAATAATGTTTCGATTCAAATGAAACGAACATTATAAGATACGGGATGGGGTTAATGTAACCAATAAGTATTGATGGTGATAAGGGTCGTAACGTTTTCAAACGACGCGACGCCGAGTAACGTTTTAGAGTTAATCGCGTTATTAATTTATAATGCGCGAACAATATGAGATAAGAGTTGTTATATTGTAAACCATTATATGAAGCCTTTTTAGTGGCTAATTGGTATTTTATTGTTAAATAAATTGTGTAGGATATTTGAAGGACGAGCCATCATAATTTGGCAAGGAACGCTTAAAGATTTACGATGCAATGCAATTATCTTGATATCGTGATGATAAGGATTAGAGGCGCATGGAAACAGGAAGGTTGCTAAATGTCCCTTTACTGTAATTATTTAGCTATGATGACGGTATATGATGTACGTGAATTTTACTATGTAAACCCTGAGTTAGAAATAAAGGTTATCCATTATAGTATTTATGATGTGATTATGTTAGTTACTTGTTATAGTAAACTACAAAGATGTCGATGTTGTATAAAGGACATTTTTATAACGAATGTATTGGTTATTGAATAACCTTGCGAATATTCAGGGATTGGATAAAGTCATAATCTGAACCTTGCGTTCACACATGAGATATTGTAAAGGATCATGGTATTTATTCAACCTTGGTCATAAGTGTTTTATTTAAGGTCTTCGTGCCTGGGATTAGATGAGGATATGTTGTTATATTATTGTAATTACATACATGTAGTAAGCCCATGTTGTATGGGTAGTACCGTGACGCGCGGGAATCGGGTTCAAGGTAAGACCCGAGTTTCGGGGGCGTTACAGATTTGTGTTCACTATCTCATTCATTCACATCTAACTACCTATAATTAAGAACAAATAAATAAACTTAAAGAAACATCTTCCCAAAATGGGTTACATCATCAAACTGATAAATAATCAAATCCCAGGTTATCTTAACCTTAATACATCAATGCGGAATAAAACATAATACTAAATAAGTCTTGTTGCATAAGACATCAACTAGACAACAAGTCTTAAGCTACTTCTGCAACTTGCCCTTTCCTTTGCTCGTGGACGGCTCGTCCTGCTTTTCTGGCTTAGCTGCAATGTTTAATGCAAGAGTGAGCAAATAATTTCTCACAAGTACGATAACAATAATATTTAAATGAAATGGATTTTAACTGGGGAATAATAGTTTTCTGAATCTCAGTCAATAAATGATTAAAATCTAAAAGCTCGTTAGAATGCTTGATTCAAGGAAAAATAGATTTCAAGATTTAGAAATTATATCTGAGGGTCACAAGACCTCGAACTATGTCCTAGGTTAACAAGTATTCCTACTGTAACCTTTAACAGTCATATAGACTATGGACCATCATCTCGTACTCAGGGGGATCAGCCCTTTGTACAATGTATTGTGCACAAATATTTTAACGCTGTCGCGTAGTTAATCCCCTATATTAGGGTTGTTCATCTCAGTTTATCATCAGAGTCCGTACCAAAAGGAACTTGGCTCGGAATAGGTTCAAAACATTCTAAGTCTTTGAAACGTTCATCAACTAAGGACTAGCTGAATCGATAAGGGTTTGCTAGTCGCTAATACATTTGATTCAACACTTAAAGTTTATTCAATAGAAACTATGCTCGAAATTTGAATAACAAACAATGATTGGAATAAAGCTTAAGTACGTAACATGATAGTAACCTTGCTTGAATATCAATAAGCTAAGGTCAATAAGCTTGCTCAATATAAATAAACTTGCTTTGAATATATTAACAAGTTAAAAGGAAAGAACAACTTGCTTTAAATAAATAACAAGTTCAAGAGAAGAAAAACTTGCTTTAAATAAATAACAAGTTCAAGAGAAGAATAACTTGCCTCAAGCGTAGATTACAAATTTAATATTTCACGATCCTTAAACAACATATACATTTAATTATAAAATGGTAACATAATTAGTTACAGAATAATATACACTTTAGGCTTGCTCCTATCATATTTTATTATAACACTTCGGTTATCATTCAATAATCAATGAATGCTAGCTTAATAACCATCATGACCACTCATTGGTCATTTATAAATTTTAAAACTTGTTTATAACATCATAGAAGAATTATAAAAAAATAAAAATTAAAATAAAAATAAAAATTTTAGTTACTGTTTCCCTCGCCGGGGCGGGAAAATTCTTAACAAAATCTCGTCGGGGCGAAGAAAATCAATACATTTCTCTCGCCGGGGCGAGAGACTCGGCAGTCGTCTCCTACAGTCGCGAACCAGTAAAAACTTAGGCCAAATTTGGCCAAACTTTCCGAATTCTACCATCCAATACACAAATTAAATATACCCAGACATCCAACATGCTAGAAAATAATTACCCAACATGTTTCTAACCAATCTAAACATTATAAAACACATATTCAACTAATTACAAAACCCAAAATCCACTGTTAAACAATTTATTCATGTTTTAACTATTTTTATGAATTAAGCTCTGTAACTTCACCTTTCAACCAATTAAAACCATTCTTCTTGCATTATTCTTGTTTTTCATCACATTATCATAATCAAACATCAATTAACTGATTAATAATCAAATTAAACAAAAATTTTCATACATATAGACCTTACATGGAACAAAACTCTGTAAACACCAAAACACTATTCTAAAACTTACTTTCATGGATTAATACCTCTAAATTGATTATTAATCATCATATAATCATCTAACACATGATTACTACCAATTACACCAAGTAATTCATGTTTTAAGCAAGTAAATAATATACAGAGAATTAAAAATAAAATACAGTAAAGAGTTTATACCTTCTATTTGCTTTGATTAATAAAATTAACCTCCTTTGGTTTGAATTTCTTCCTCCAATACCCAAACTATTCTTCTCAATTCTCTTTTCTCACAACTCTCAAACTCTCTCTTATTTTCTCTGTATTTCTCTTTTCTCTTTGAACTCTGTTCTTTCTCTTCTTTCTTTTCTTTTCTTATGCTATATAACTGACGTAGTTAAAAAAAATAAAACTGATAACTTAATAAACAAATAATAACGTATAATCTAAATTTAATCCATCAGTTAAAAAAATTCAAAAGCCTCTAAGGCTTGTTTGGTTAAATTAAAATAGAATAATCCATTATTTCCAACCAAAGGTCATAAGGTCTTGTTTGGAAAAACTAAATTAAAACTCCTTCCATTTAGTTTAATAAATCATTATAACGTATAGTTTTAATTGTCACACTTCTAATTTAATTGAACTTAATATTAAAAAAATTCAATTAAACCTTACTAACTTAAATAATAATTTTATTTAATCAATAACAATAACACCAAATGAACTATATTATTCAAATAAATTATTTATTCAAATAAACCTTTTCATCATCTAATTTAATTATTAAATTAAATTCGAATAAACATAACAAATCACATTCAAATAACATTTAACATTATTAAACTTAACATATACCCATTCCACAAAAACTTAATAAATTATTTATTTAGCTCAATAAATTAATAAAAATAGTTATATAATTCAATAAATATTTTTATTCAATCACAAAAATTGCATTCGTTACATAGCACGCCCCTTCGATTTATCTAATACTCATTGGCTAATCCTAAGTATCATTATAATTCATAACATTCACGTTTTAGGACTTATAACAATGTCTTTTATTGTACGAAGCATCACACATTGCACACACGCATAACCGACCCCTTCCGTTGCACAACAACCCTAAAAACGGTCAATTTCAAAATTACTCCATTTAGAAAATTTTAATTCTAATTAATGGATGTTGTAGTTCTATCTCTAAGCTTTCCGGATCATCTTGAATCGCCCAAATCCGAGTCCGTATGAGAAAGTTATGGCCATTTTCCCAACGAACGTCGAAGCTGAGTCGGGCAGCAGAAACGCGGGCGGGCGGCACCAGGTGCACGATGGGCGGCAGCGCACGCGTCGGGGCGCGTGGGGCCTTGGTGCGGGCACGCGGGTGGCCTGATGGCCCTTGTCAGACATCGCGATTTTGGCCCTCCTTTACTCCAATCCTCATAACTTCTTCTCTAGACCTTCAAATTAGTCCGTTCTAGACTCTATGGACTCCTAAGACATAGAGCTACAACATATCAAAAATTTAGAGTTATCCATTAACATTAACATGGCTGAATCTTAGGCCAAAGTACTAAGTTTGTACTCTGTTTTGAATGTTCTAAGTGTTCTTCACTAAAACCACCACCAAATCTTTGTTTTAATCCTTTTTTACTCCATTCCAACTCGGTTAACTACAATATCATAACAACAAACAAATTAAACTAACACGAAAAATTAGCTACAAAGTCCTCTAAATTCGTCCATAACAGTCCATAGTTCATTTTTGCCCATTTTCTTCCTCCTTTATGCATATGTACGAATTTCTTTCATGTTTGTTCCACCTTGATGTTATTAGGAAGGTTTTTACGGTCTTAATAACATTCTTAGTCGTCCATGAACAACAAATAACAACCATAACAACACAAATCCAACCAATCAAGTAAATAAGCAAGAGAATAAGAAAAACTTGGAAAGTTAGAAGAAATGAGTTTGGGTAAGCTATTTACCTCTTAGATTCTCCTCTTAGGTTGCAAAATGTTTACTAGAGCTTTGTTAAAACGTCTCCTCAACCTTCTTGAGTTCTTCTGTAGCCCTCTTCCAAGCTTTAGCTCTCACCCACTTCCTTCTCTCTCTAGAATATTTAGAGCTTTTGATGGTAGGAATGAAGAAGAAGAAGATGGAGATGGAGTTATGAGATGATTACTTCTTTACTTCTCCTTCTTGTTGCTAACTAGCTCCGTTAGAGCTTGAAGATTTCCCTTCTTCTTTCTTAGCTCCCACCCGAACACTCTCTCTTCCTCTAGTTTGTTTCTTGCTTCCAAACTCTTTCTCTCTCTATTTGCTCTCTCTCTCTTAGAAATTCTGCAGAAAATGAAATGGTAAAGGTTGAAAATGGAGAGTAGAGGAATGAGTTGTTTGGGTCTTCTAGGTGTCTTGGAAGAGATGGGAGGGATATTGGAGAGCTCAAGGCACTTGTCTAGGTTGGGCCACTAAATGTTTGACATGCTTGTGTTTGGGAGATGAACCTCCCAACACTTGGTCTCCTCCCCTCCCAACCGTGCACTCCCTCTCTCTCTTGCACCCAAAATGCTGATTTTTGTGCCCATATCCCACATGGGTCAAGTCTTGGGCCATGGGTTTGGATCATGGGTTTGGGTTACCCTTAAAATCACTTGGGCTTCTAATTAACTCAGCAATGACTCCAAATAAAATTCTAACACTTGAAAAAAATATCTAATCGCATACACGCCTAACGAAGTACTACAAATCGAAAGAAAAGACGTAAAATATTATGGTGTGAATAGTGCCTCGGTAAACGTGCCCCGTGAATAGTGATTTTGCAATTTTTCGCGAAATCAGTATATTCACCCTAACGTCACGACAACACATAAAATTTAACCCATACATATATATAGGTTGTAACACAACCTTTAATAACCTAACACATAATAATATAAATAAAAATAAAAAAAATTCATTTCATTCACACATAAGCTTGGGTTACAAGAAAATTCAAAATTCTGGATCGTTACATTCTCCCCTCCTTATAAGGATTTTGTCCCCAGAATCACAATATAAGGTTAACTAAAAAGTTGAGGGTAATTCTCCTTCATCTTATCTTCTAATTCCCACGTAGCCTCCTCGGCATTGTGGTTTCGCCAAATTACTTTTATAGAAGGTATAACCTTATTTGTTAATGCTTGTTCTTTCCTATCGATTATCTGAATAGGAATTTCCTCATACGTTAGATCCTTCTCTATTTGGACAGGCTCATAGGATATCACGTGCTAATAATCGGGCTTATATGGTCGTTACACTGAGACGTGGAACACGTTATGTATATGCTCCAGTTCAGGAGGCTAGGCTACCTCGTACGCCACTTCACCCACTCTTCTCAATACTTCGAACGGTCCTACGAACCTCGGGCTTAACTTTCCCTTATTTCCAAAACGTATTTTCCCTTTCCAAGGAGATACCTTCAGAAACACGTAGCTGCTGGCGTCGAAGTCTCTCGTCTGGCGATGTTGATCTGCATACTTCTTTTGTCGGTCTTTGGCTGCAACCAATCTTGCCCTAATCACTTTGACCACTTCTGCTGTCTGATGTACCAATTCTAGTCCCAACAGTCGTCGTTCGCCAACCTCATCCCGGCCTAATGGTGTCCTGCACTTCCTTCCGTAGAGGGCTTCATATGGTGGCATACTGATACTTGCATAATAGCTATTATTATAAGCAAATTCCACAAGTGGTAAATGGTCATCCCAATTTCCCTTGAAATCCATCACACAAGCTCTCAACATATCTTCTAGTGTCTGAATTGTTCGTTCGCTCTGTCCGTCAGTTTGAGGATGGTAAGCAGTACTTAATCGCAACTGTGTTGCCATTCTCTCTTGCAAGCTCTTCCAAAAATTTGACGTGAAGTGCGGATCTTGATCTGAGACAATTGACACTGGCACTCCATGTTGTGAAATAATTTCCTTTATATATAACTTGGCTAGTTGGTTCAAATTAAATCGGATCTTTATCGGTAGAAAGTGTGCTGATTTCGTCAATCGATCTACGATAGCCCAAATGGCATCATAACCCTTCTGTGTAACTGGAAGTCCTACCACAAAGTCCATAGTGATATGCTCCCACTTCCATTTCGGTATATTCAGTGATTGAAGTAACCCACTCGATCTTTGATGTTTCGCTTTGACTTGTTGACAGATGAGACATTTGTTAACGTACTCTGCTACGTCTCGTTTCATATTGGGCCACCAAAAATATTGACGAAGATCCCGGTACATTTTTGTGCTTCCTGGGTGGACAGAATATGCTGAATTATGTGCTTCATGTGAAATTTCCTCCCTTAATTCAGTCACGGCTGGCACCCATACTCGCTCCTCATATCTCAAGATACCATCCTTATCCATTCGGAATTTCTCTTCCTCATTTTCTACGATCCTTTTCTGTATCCTTTCACATTCTTCATCCTTTTCCTGTGCTTCTCTCACTTTGTCGAGTAACGTCGGACGATCTTCAATTACGAATAACTTCTCTGCTGCCTCTGCCAGACTTTTCACTTCAATCTCCAGTCTCGCCATTTCCAGTATTAACTCCTCGTGAGCTGTCAACATAAACAATCTCTCGTTCCCCTTTCTACTCAATGCATCTGCTACTACGCTTGCTTTTCCTGGGTGATAAAGAATTTCTTAGACGTAATCTTTAATTAATTCCAACCACCTCCTCTGTTACATGTTCAACTCCTTCTGTGTGAAAATATATTTCAGACTTTTATGATCCGTGTATATCTCACATTTATCCCCATAAAGGTAATGTCTCCAAATTTTCAATGCAAAGACAACAACTGCTAATTCCAGGTCATGGGTAGGGTATCGCTTCTCGTAGTCCTTCAACTGTCGTGACGCATACACAATGACCTTGCCGTGTTGCATTAACACACAACCAAGACCTTTGTGTGACTCATCACTATACAATACAAAACCTCTTGTATCATCTGGTAAGGACAATACAGGCGCCTCGCTTAACCTCTTCTTCAACTCCTGAAAACTATCTTCGCACTTTTCAGACCATACAAACTTTATCGTCTTTCTCGTCAGATTGGTCAATGGGGTTGCTATCTTCAAAAAATCATGGATAAATCTTCGATAGTACCCGGCTAACCCTAAGAAACTTCGCACTTCCGTCGGCGTCTTCGGTTGTTCCCAATTACTAACTGCCTCCACCTTCGCAGGGTCCACTGAGATACCGTCCTTGTCGATCATATGCCCTAAAAATTGCACCCTTTTCATCCAGAATTCGCACTTGGAAAACTTAGCGTATAACTTTTCCCTTCTAAGTGTCTCCAGTACTTTGTTCAGATGATCGACACGCTCTTCTTCGGTCTTTGAGTAAATCAAAATGTCATCAATGAAAACTACTACGAACTTATTTAAGTACGGCTTTAGAATCCGGTTCATCAAGTCCATGAATGCTGTCGTCACGTTAGTTAAACTGAAAGACATCACCAAAAACTCGTAGTGACCGTATCTCGTCCGAAACGCAGTTTTGGGTAAATCTTCCTTCCTTACTTTTAGCTGATGATATCCGGTCCTCAAATCTATCTTCGAGAAGTGTCTGGCTCCTTTAGTTAATCGAACAAGTCGTCAATCCTTGGCAATGGATACATATTCTTGATTATTGATTGTTTAATTCCCGGTAGTCGATGCAGAGCCTTATCGATCCGTCCTTCTTCTTGACAAACAAAACTGGTGCTCCCCATGGGGATACACTCGGCTGGATATACCCATTGTCCAGCAATTCCTAAAGTTGTATCAACAATTCCTTCATTTCTACTGGCACCATACGATACGGAGCCTTTGAAATCGGTGCAGTCCCTAGTACTAAGTCTATTGCAAATTTAATTTCCCTGTCTGGCGGAAGATCAGGTAATTCACTTGGAAACACATCTGGAAACTCTCTCACTATCGGTATATCTGTAATTCCTACCCCTCCTTTCTTTGTATCTATAATATAGGCTTTCTTTAGTAACTTCCTGGCCTACATCATCGTGAGACAACATGAACGTCTCAGCGATGTGCTACCATAAAATACTACTCTCGACCGGTTCGAGGTCTGAAGGTTCACACTCTTCTTCTGACAGTCGATCACTGCAGCATGGTCACACAACCAATCCATTCCCAATATTACATTGAACTCTCCCAACTTTATTGGGATCAAATCCACGCAAAAATTATATCCCCTAATCTCAGTGCAACAATTACGAAGAATAAACTCTACAGGAATTATCTCGTTATTCGCAATTTCTATGCTCAAGGGATTATCTAACTGTTCTTGGGGTAAATTCAACCGTTTAGCAAAATCTTCAGACACAAAGGAACGAATAGCACCCGAATCAAATAATGTGCAGGCATTCATATTATTGATTGGGATAATACCTGACACCACTTCCTTAGCAATCACTACATCCTAGACGGTCATGTTGAAGGTTCGGGCAGGGGTTCGGTTCGGCGGAGTCGGCCATCCAACCATTACTTTATTGCCTCCTCCTCGATTATCGCTACCACCGCTGCTTCCTTTCTTCGAGCAGTCTTTGAACTGATGCTCCTTTGATCCACAAGAATAACATCTAAGGTTCTTCCTTGGGTTTGGGCAATGCGGTGCTATATGCCCTTCCTGGTTGCAGTTGTAGCAGACATTACGTCCCTTCAAGCACTCTCCCTTGTGATTTTTCCCATATTTTGAATAGGCTTCAATCTTCCTCTTAAATCCTCCCTGATTATTCCCCGTCTGATTAGTGTTGGTGTTGTTTCTGTTGCCACCGTCCCATTTTCTCTTTCCCGAATTGCTTCCACCGCTACTGCCACCGCCACGATAGTCTCCTCCACTCTTTTTATTCTTCTTGTGTTGATTCAGGGCCTCAATCTCTCCTTCAGTGATGATAGCTTTTTCCAGCAGTGCACTAAAGGTTTTAATCTGAAAAATGGCTACCTTGTTATACAACCATTGTTTCAGCCCTTGTTCAAACCTTTGTGCCTTCAGCTCTTCAGTACTTACTTAAAGCGGTCTCCCTACTTCAACTCTAAGAATCTCAACACCATTTGTCTTTCCATGCTCTTTGGGAAATAATTCTCGAAAAATAATTCCTTGAACCTGTCCCATGGTATCATTCCTTCGCCTGCTCGCTATTGGTTAGCCTCCCACCAATAATTTGCTTCTCCCTTCATCATATAGGTGGCGAATGTCGTTTTCTAGTCATCCCCCATGCGTGCGATAATGAAAGCCTTCTCCATTTCCTTCACCCAAGACTGGGCTTCAATCGGATCAGTCGTTCCCTTGAACTCTGGGGGTCCTACGCTTTTGAAGTCTTTGAAACTTGTTATGGGTGCTACCGGTGGGTTGGGATTCACAAGTCCCGCATTTCTCCTTTCCATTCTCTCCAGTATATCCACTAACTGCTGCATGGGGTCCGTCAACCCTCCTTCATTGTTAACTGATCCCTCAGGTGTTGCTGGGGTGGTATGTTACGTCTGGGCCGCATCCTCTACTAAACGTAAGAAAGCTTAATGTCATCATCTCATATACTACGAGAATATCTATCATGAGTACTACAAGCAGACCACAGAGCGACACACTCTATTAGCAACTCGTAGAGAAATATAGCTTCATTGTAGGGAATGTAAATACCTTCACAACTCTCTAGGATGCGTCTATCTAAGATCACCCCAAAACTCTACATGAGTTTTATCTACTCTCATCCTCTATATACTTCCTAAGGTTATAACCTAAAGACCTCTCCTTAAAGGTTTATAACTTAAGGCTTTGATACCAACCTGTGACGCCTCCAAATCTGGGTCACCTGAATCGCAGACCTGGTTCATCACTATCTAATACATACATCATGTCGTCGACAATATATAGCGGAATAAAAGAATATTTACATTGATATAACATAAATAATCCTGCCCCAAGTCTCAAAACCAAGACTACTCCAAAACATAACTTAATACATAAGAGTACATAAGTCTTAATATATAACATCAAGTAATAAGTGTTGATACAAATGATGATTCTAATACAATTAAACGAAACTAATCAGTAGCTTTGCCCTTTTCCTTATCCTTTCATGAGCTCTCGCCACGTGCTGCACTAACTGAAAAGTTTTAAGGAAAGTAATGGTGAGCAACAAATTTGCCCCGCAAGTAAAATAGCAGCGAATAATCACGTGAATAACTTTATAGCTCATAGGAGTTAAAAATGAGATAGCTCAAGGAAATAAACAACTTCTTTATCACCATTATAGTGGTCGTTGTGGACTGAAGGATTTCCTGAAGTATCCAAGGATTTCAAAATTTCCCCAAGGAAAGGAACTATTCAATACTGAGGGTGCACCGAGGCACATAACTCTATTCTAGAATTACCGGAAATTCATCCGATAATCCACAAAAAAACGGTACAATAGGTGATCAGCCTAGAATACCTGGCGTTATGCATAAGCCTCACTTACTATTTACGCGTGTGTCAGTTCCTGACCACTGCTATGAGGGTTGTTCTTCTCAGCTTTACATGGGAATCCAAACCAAAACAATATGATCGGATAACTTTACTTAACATCAACAATAGTTCGAGGACTTAACCTCCCTTCAATAAGTAAATCAATAAGTGTCTAGGCGAAGCAATTGGCTTTAACATAGATTTCAAACAATTTATGGAATAAGAAACTTTAAGGCTCAACAACATGCATTATAGCATAGGTAGATAACTTGAACGAATGTCAAATCATTTGAATAATCATAAGAGTACTCGCACAATATAATAAGTTGCGAAAGTTTAGAAAACTAGCTCAATATCGCAACACATGTAATCAATACATAACTTGAGTTGATTTAGAGAACTTGCTTTAATATAGAATACTTGTTTAATGTCAATTTAAACAAGAATTTTAAAACTTGCACAAAGTGCAAATATCAATAAGTATTATAGATGTAGAATAATTATCAATAATTAATCCACTAACATGCTTGAAACATGATAACTCGAGTTTGAGTTAGGAAACTTGCTCAATTAAACATAGTTGAGTAAGGAAACTTGCCCAAATGTAAGGGTTGAGTAAGTTTAAGAAACTTGCATTCAATATATTGAAAGAATGAAGAATGAAATAGGAAACTTGTATAAAATATGAAAGAAACTTGTAGAAAGAATGAAGAATGAAATAGTTGATAATATACAATATTTGTATAAAATAGGAAACTTGCCCAAATGTAAGGGTTGAGTAAGTTTAGGAAACTTGCATTCAATATATAAAAAGAATGAAGTTAGGCAACTTACCCAACACAAGGGTTAGATAAGCGTTAGGAAACTTGCAAAAATATATACCTGTTTGCACGAAATGAAAATAGTGCATAAGGTTTAGAAACTTGCCTGGTGCGTCTACTATAATATTACAACACACGCTCCTGAATATCCTACACATGTAAATACATATTCACATAATAATTAGTGAAATAACGGATACTAAATATTGGTTTATACTACTCTATAATGTCCCATTCATATTAGAAAAAAATATTAAACAAGGTTATGCCCACTAGTTACGGCGTTACGACGCTTGTACGTTTGTACGCTAAACTTACCTATTCGAACGCCCGAGCGACACGCAATTGCGTACGCCTAGCACGCCCCTTCGATTTATCTAATATTCATTGGCTAATCCTAAGTATCATTATAATTCATAACATTCACGTTTTAGGACTTAGAACAATGTCTTTTATTGTCGGAAGCATTACACATTGCACATACGCATGACCGACGCCTTCCGTTTGCACAACAGCCCTAAAAATTGTAAATTTCAAAATTACTCCAGTTAGAAAATTTTAATTCTAATTAATGGATGTTGTTGGTCTATCTCTAAGCTTTCCGAATCATCTTGAATCGTCCAAATCCGAGTCCGTATGAGAAAGTTATGACCATTTTCCTAATGGACGTCGAAGCTGAGTCGGGCAGCGCACACGCAGGCGGGCGGCACTAGGCGCACGGCGTGCGGCAGCGCGCGCGTGGGTGCGCGGAGCCTTGGTGCTGGCGCGCGTGTGGCCTGATGGCCCTTGTCAGACATCGCGATTTTGACCCTCCTTCACTCCAATCCTCATAACTTCTTCTCTAGACCTTCAAATTGGTCCGTTCCGGATTCTATGGACTCCTAAGACATAGAGCTACAACATATCAAAAATTTAATTTTACCCATTAACATGAACATGGCCGAATCTTAGGCCAAAGTACTAACTTCGTACTCTGTTTTGAATGTTCTAAGTGTTCTTCACTAAAACCACCACCAAATCTTTGTTTTAATCCCTTTTTACTCCATTCCAACTGGGTTAAACTCATAACTCATGGAACTACAATATCATAACAAAAATAAATTAAACCAACATGCAAAATTAGCTATAAAGTCCTCTAAATTCGTCCATAACAGTCCATAGTTCATTTTTGCCCATTTCTTCCTCGTTTATGCATTGTTACAGATTTCTTTCATGTTTGTTCCACCTTGATGTTATTAGGAAGGTTTTTATGGTCTTAACAACATTCTTAGTCGTCCATGAACAACAAACAACAACCATAACAACACAAATCTAACCAATCAAGTAAATAAGCAAGAGAATAAGAAAAACTTGGAAAGTTAGAAGAAATGAGCTTGGGTAAGCTATTTACCTATTGGATTCTCCTCTTAGGTTGCTAAATGGTTACTAGAGCTTTGTTAAAACCTCTCCTCAACCTTCTTGAGTTCTTCCGTAGCCCTCTTCCAAGCTTTAGCTCTCACCCACTTCCTTCTCTCTCTAGAATATTTAGAGCTTTTAATGGTAAGAATGAAGAAGAAGAAGATGAAGATGGAGTTATGAGATGATTACTTCTTTACTTCTCCTTCTAGTTACTAACTAGCTCGGTTAGAGCTTGAAGATTTCCCTTCTTCTTCCTTAGCTCCCACCCGAACACTCTCTCTTCCTCTAGTTTGTTTCTTGCTTCCAAACTCTTTTTCTCTCTATTTGCTCTCTCCTTCTTAGAAATTCTGCAGATAATGAAATGGTAAAAGTTGAAAATGGAGAGTAAAGGAATGAGTTGTTTGGGTCTTCTAGGTGTCTTGGAATAGATGGGAGGGATATTGGAGAGCTCAAGGCACTTGTCTAGATTGGGCCACTAAATGTTTGGCATGCTTGTGTTTGGGAGATGAACCTCCCAACACTTGGTCTCCTCCCCTCCTAACCGTGCACTCCCTCTCTCTCTCTTGCACCCAAAATGCTGATTTTTGTGCCCATATCCCACATGGGTCAAGTCTTAGGTCATGGGTTTGGGTCATGTATTTGGGTCACCCTTAAAATCACTTGGGCTTCTAATTAAATCACCAGTGACTCCAAATAAAATTCTAACACTTGAAAAAATTATCTAATCGCGTACACGCCTAACGAAGTACTACAAATCGAAAGAAAAGACATAAAAATATTATGGCGTGAATAGTGTCTCGGTAAATGTACCCCGTGAATAGTGATTTTGCGATTTTTCGCGAAATCAGTACATTCACCCTAACGTCACAACAACACATAAAATTCAACCCATACATATATCTAGGTTGTAACACAACCTTTAATCACATAACACATAATAATATAAATAAAAAAAAATTCATTTCATTCACACATAAGCTTGGGTTACAATGAAATTTAAAATTCCCGATCGTTACAAAACCAATGACCAAGCAACAATATACTTTCACCAAGAAAGACATAAAAATGGTAGCAATATAAATCAATAAAGGAGACGAACAAAGAAAACTCATTAAGATAAAAGCTAAGAATTGAGACGGAGAAAGAAGAAAGAGAAAAGGAGAAAAAGAAATAAGAAGGGGAGCACTATTTTCACATGTATTTTTATTATTTTACAATATTCCCTCTTATGTGAAGTGAAACTCACTTTATTCTCATATGAGAGAAGACCATGTAGAGCTATCAAAAACACATGTAAGAATAATAGTTCATAAAGAAGAAAAAGGAGAGAAGATGTCGCGCATGAAGCCACCGGATTGCCACTTGAAGGCCGCCGAAGTCGCCTCTAGCCTCTAGCCTCTAGCCTCTTCTCTCCCTCTCAATTAAATATCCAAAAAGGTGAGCTTTCTATCTTTCTCAATCCCACAGGTCTGATTTTTCTCTCCTTCTCTTTTTTTTCATATTTACAAAAAGTCTACAGCCACACTCCAACTGCAAAATGCTGGGATACGACTGGTGCTACACCATGTGCACCGTCGCACCCCATCCGGCAGAAAGGTGCCGCATTCTTAGATGTTATGTTAACTAACTGCTCCAAAAATTTAGGCTATCAGAGAGTGTATATCATGATTTTACATTATACAAGTGCTCCTTTGTCATCCCAATTAATTGAAAGATGGTTCTTTTTGCAAACTACACAATATATCTATACTCGAGCATCATGCAACGGTAAAGAATAAGAACTTAGTCACTGAGCTGGGGCTGTGGTCGATGATCGTGGTACTTGTAAGGTACGATTCAGCATATAGTAGCAGGAACTTAAATAGGAGCATGGGTGTATGAGGCGCATACTATAATGACCATGAGACCACCTACCTACTGATCATGTATACGTCTAGATGGATTAGGATCCCACCATTACTCTTATCCTTCAATTTTCTCCATTACATAATTAACGACCCAAATATTATATTTCGCACCAAAATAAAATTCATCACAAATTTGTCGCAAATAATTATGTCGTTGAAAGTGTCGCTAAATATAATATTAGTGCCGCTAAATGTGTATTGAGAGAAATTGGTTGATAGGTGTAACGAAGGGAATCATAATCCCGTCTAGATATATGTTAAATTAGGCTTGGGAGAGAATTACAATTTTGTATTCAGTCTTTTTGTGACAACTTATGAAATATAAATCCTCTTTATTTAAAATCTATTGTGCATCTTATATAAATACATACATATGCATAACTATAAAGGGAGTTACCTTCCACTATTTGAATTACCTTTTCCTAGAGTAATGTTGATATTATTCAACATCGACCACATCCAGGGGTTTCACTTCATGTTTAAGCCATTCTCACAGCCAATTTCTGATATTATCATATTTGATAGCTGTTACCCTTGTTAATAGTTTAATGACTGAAAATTCAGAAGCTAATTGGTGCAGCAACATCTTAATAAGGTAATGTTAATAGCTACAAACACTTATGATATGAATAGATCGTACCCTGATAGAGTGGATTCATGCAAGACCATGGTCTTATTCTAAGCCAGCATACAATTAATGAGATGAGTACACAAAAAAAGGAGTGGAAAATTGTTCATGGGCCAAATGTAAATACATACAATTTGAAAGCACTGCTTCATTCTAATAAAAAGTTCTATGTTGACACAATTAAATGCTACTGTACGAATAACAAGTTCATCTAGTGTTCTCATGGACTAATCCTAACTTTCAATTCAATATCATCGACAGTGTATTTACAGGCTTACAGCACAAAATATTGACCAAATGGAACATAGAAGACAATTAGTTATAGAGGTATCTGATCTAAAAGTAAAACATGGATCTCATATACAACATGGGACTTGAATCATGCCCACACACCCCACACACCCCAAGCAAAAGACTCCTCTTCCCGTATTAGAGGTGGTCTGCTGATGTTAGAAAATTTATGTTGGAGTATTTCTGGAATTTAATGTAAAAAATAAAGGAAAGCTATGACTATGGTGGAGCTTCGCACTCCACTACCCCGATCCTCAACCTCAGAAAGAGTGAATTGATTGCAATTAAATTTTTAGTCTCGGAATATTTTTTCAATTATCTGTCAAATGTCTCACTGGTTCCATAATATATATATAGGGAACAAACCTTACGTTGTATTTCGGCCCAGTAAACTAACGACCAGTGTTCTAAAAAGCTCTTTAGGGCGCCCATCTAAGCATTGTAGGCCCCTTCAGCACCATGCCCAAAGCACCTAGCACATAACACCTAATACTCAAACTAGTTCATGAATCGTCCTAGTCGCAAGACTCAGAATCAGACTCAAACTCGACTTAGCATCAACTAAGATGCCCCGAAATCCGTCTACTCTTCACAGCGGACTTGGTGTTGACTTGTACACATCTTCCATGAAATTTACCGATGATGCTATTAGTTTAACTAGTCTATTACAGACATTTTAACAAATTCTTTACCATTCTCCTTGGATCGCATAAATAGGTAATGACTTCCGTACAAATTCTTTACTGATGATGCTATTGTTAATTATCCGCATAAATAGGTAACTTGATAGTAGTTGGGATAGACATATACCTAACTACCGCATGCAACCAATAGAGAATCTAGTCCTAATGACTTCATATGCGAAAGTTGGTAATTGAAAGGATGATTGACGAGATTTAGTGACACGTGTCTTATTAATCATTCTTGAAATTGGTCTCTTGATAGTATATAAGATAGACATATACCTATGCACCGCATTAGGAAGATTCGTGATTGACCATCGACAGAGGCTCTTATGAAGTTTTGATTTCTCGGTTGTCAATTCGTATGTCATAACTGATTAAAAAGAGAGAGTTAGAAGATTCAAATGACGTGTTGGGAGAAATTGTAATCTTAGATCTTTCTATCTTGATATTTTACCGCATTCTATTCATTACTTGTCTTTTGAACTCGTCTAATCAACAAAACTCAAATCTTCATCGTTTAAACAAGATCAAATTGATATACGATTGGTACTTGGTATTTATTCGTCTCAATTCCCTGTGGGTTCGACTCATATCTTATCAATATATTACTTGTGGACCGTGTATACTTGCACATGTGTGTTTATCGATTGCAAAATCGTCCAACAAGTTTTTGGCGCCGTTGCCGGGGAATTATTTTCTAATAATTATACCAATATTAATTTCAATCAATCGACTTGGTCTCATTTTAGACTTGAGAACGAGTTCGGGGTATACCCAATCAAAATACCATGGCTGAGGAGGAGCCTAAATCTTTGAGGAAGTATGCCATGCCTCTTGTTACAGATTTACACTCGAGCATTTCCAGGCCAGCTATTAAGGCCACCCACTTTAAAATAAAGCCAGGGACTATCCAGATGGTCCAAAACTGTTTGCAGTTTGGTGGGTTACCTAATGACGACCCAAATGCTCATTTGATGAATTTTCTGGAAATCTGTGACACATTTAAGTACACTCAAGTTACCGATGATGCTATCAGACTCCGATTATTTCCTTTCACGCTTCGTGACAAGGCAAAGAGTTGGCTACATTCGCTTCCTTTGGGCTTGATTACCACATGGAATGACTTAGCCGAGAATTTTTTGGCAAAGTTCTTCCCACCCGCCAAAATTGCACGATTGAGAAATGACATCACTTCGTTTGCTCAATATGATTTTTTGTCCTTGTATGAAGCTTGAGAACGATTCAAAGATCTAATAAGGAGATGTCCACACCATGGTTTGCCTCAATAGTTGCAGGTCCAGACCTTCTATAATGGGTTGACAATTGCTACCTGATCAAGTGTTGACGCAACTGCAGGTGGTGCTTGTCGACGCCGGGTTTTTTTCGCTTTCTCTGTCTTTGGTCTTTTCCAATTTTAGCCTTTTGATTTAGATGACGTTTGGAAAAGGTCGGCATTGATGTCGACGGGGTTTTGAAAGATCGTTTTTATGATGAGCCAATTAACCAGAGTCGCCAGTTGGTATATTTGAAATGGATGTACCAACTCATCCGAATTTTCGTGTTTTATAAATCGCTGGCTCATATGTGACTCCGAATTAATTGGTCTGCGAATCGAGATTCATAGAGTTCGGGGGCTTGCTTAAGTGAGGGGAAGGTGTTAGGCACCCCTCGACTTCCGTGAAACACGGTTACCGCAATCTTGATGCTTCTCCTATCCTTTAATTCATGAAATGTATGTGTGTGTGCGTGCGTGTGTGTGTATGTGTGCTTATGTGAATGTTGTGGTGAGTTTGTATGAAAGAGTCATTTGGATTTTAGGGAAAATCGTGTTTTACTTTGAGAATGCTTCGGAATGTCTTTTCGGCATACACGAGAAAGCTTTATGAGAAAGGTTTGATTTTAATTATCAAAACTATGAGATTTTCGTTAAGTGTCGTTTTAACAAAACAAGAGTTTTAAAAACCTTCGTCAAAATAGGAATCGAGATCTATACGTTGCTTTCATAAAATGATGGGCAATTTCTAGGATCTCTTTCACCCTATGCACAAAGATTTAATAAAACGTCAATTATTTGTAAAATCATTTCGTGTGTTGTTTTGGAAAACGATTTTTCTTTAGCTTTCTCGTTAGATATGAATCGGCATTTCATTAACGTTTCTCAAATTTTAACCTCGTGATTCTAATATCCTACTTTGATTGATTTTATGAAAATCTTATCATTTAGCTTTGGAATCCATTTCGTGTCATAATTCAAATCGAGCATAAACACGCGTCGGGCTATTCATGGGCATGTAAGCCATCAAAATATCCCCGAACGCCAACAATCACAAATTTCACTATTTCGGGGCCTTAAGCACGATTCTCGCCTTAGCGTCGTTTTAAGGCCCAACGATTACATATTTACAATGAGAACCATGTCATCTCTACTTCTTACATCAAGATATGTCCATCATCGGATCGGGACCCCGGGGTCGCTTTCCTAGGCTCACAACCAAGTATCCACACACAAACAATCGGATATTACAAGAAGATAAACCAACCCGGATAAATCTAACAATACCAAGACATCTTAAAATAACGATTTAAAGGAATTGATACCGAATATAACACCTTAAAACAAACCAAGAAATTAATGAACGAATATCATCGGGTTATTAGGAAGAGTTTATTCCGATGGAAACTTCACTCATAATCCCTAATTCATTGTTCAACAAGATACATGAAAAATTATATCTAATCTACCCAAATCAATAGGACATGAATTGCTAGAACAAATAGAGATTTTCACCTTGCAATTGATCTCAAATGGATGTGAACTTGTGTATTTGAATAGGATAAATGATGTATTTGATACAATCAAACTCAAAAGAATTAATTCCACTCTTTTTTTCCTCTTCTTTCTCCCTATTTTGTTGCAAAATCTAGCTATTTTCTCTCTATTTCCGTGTTTTTTGCTGCTGCAGAAATTCTTCTTCTTCCAAAACTGCTGAACCCCCTGTATGCTGCCGAAGCTGGCTTAAATAGGCTGGCCAGAGCCAGCCGCAGATCTATCTGCGGCTGGCCGCAGATGGATCTGCGGCTGGCCAGCTGGCACGACTCCCATCGCACTCAGCTGCTGAGTGCTGATTTCCCGGTTTTCGTGCTGGCGCACCCACTTGGCCGCAGATCTATCCGCGGCTGGCGGGCTTGACTTTCTCGATTTTCGTGCCACGCCTCGATTTTCGTACCGCAACGTCGGTTTTCGCTGACAGGCTCGTATTCCGCAGTCCGGGAACTTCCGGGAGACGTGCCACCTCATTCGGAAATGCCTGCCTCGGACGGTCATGCTGTCACGTCGACTTGGGCTGCCCAAATCATTGCGGCAGGACCGGGCGCTCGCCCTTGTGCCCGCTCCTTTGCTCCCGCAAGCTGGTTCAATTGACGATTTCGCCCTCCTGTCACGGTTAGTAGAAGGAAACGCAAAATTTGGGTGTCTACAGCTGCCCCTCTTTATCATGTTTATGAAATGATAAATGAAATGAACAGGATAAAGAATAGACACTCGATGCATGAATGACAGTGTGTAAGAATGACATTGCATACATGATGCCTCACACATATAGCTTATGATGCAACATAAGATGCAATGCATGCAAGACATTCGTAAGAGTGTCAATGTATCAATCCCTTGACCGTGTTCGTTAGTCTTTGGGTTCACTCCTTCAATCTGTCGTCTCGTTCGGGGCCGGGTATCGTCGCCGGTCACCCATCGCGTAACCCCCGGTTATCGTCGCCGGTTGGTCCTCTGTCGGAGCCGGTTATCGTCGCCGGACATCCATCTCGTGATCGCCGGTTATCGTCGCCGGTCGATCGTCATGTCGGGGCCGGGTATCGTCGCCGGTCACCCATCTCGTAACCCCCGGTTATCGTCGCCGGTCGGTTATCTGTCGGAGCCGGTTATCGTCGCCGGACATCCATCTCGTGATCGCCGGTTATCGTCGCCGGTCGATCGTCATGTCGGGGCCGGGTATCGTCGCCGGTCACCCATCTCGTAACCTCCGGTTATCGTCGCCGGTCGGTTATCTTGTCGGAGCCGGTTATCGTCGCCGGTCATCCATCTCGTGATCGCCGGTTATCGTCGCCGGTCGATCGTCATGTCGGGGCCGGGTATCGTCGCCGGTCACCCATCTCGTAACCCCCGGTTATCGTCGCCGGTTGGTTATCTTGTCGGAGCCGGTTATCGTCGCCGGACATCCATCTCGTGATCGCCGGTTATCGTCGCCGGTCGATCGTCATGTCGGGGCCGGGTATCGTCGCCGGTCACCCATCTCGTAACCCCCGGTTATCGTCGCCGGTTGGTTATCTGTCGGAGCCGGTTATCGTCGCCGGACATCCATCTCGTGATCGCCGGTTATCGTCGCCGGTCGATCGTCATGTCGGGGCCGGGTATCGTCGTCGGTCACCCATCTCGTAACCCCCGGTTATCGTCGCCGGTTGGTTATCTTGTCGGAGCCGGTTATCGTCGCCGGTCATCCATCTCGTGATCGCCGGTTATCGTCGCCGGTCGATCGTCATGTCGGGGCCGGGTATCGTCGCCGGTCACCCATCTCGTAACCCCCGGTTATCGTCGCCGGTTGGTTATCTTGTCGGAGCCGGTTATCGTCGCCGGTCATCCATCTCGTGATTGCCGGTTATCGTCGCCGGTCGATCGTCATGTCGGGGCCGGGTATCGTCGCCGGTCACCCATCTCGTAACCCCCGGTTATCGTCGCCGGTTGGTTATCTTGTCGGAGCCGGTTATCGTCGCCGGACATCCATCTCGTGATCGCCGGTTATCGTCGCCGGTCGATCGTCATGTCGGGGCCGGGTATCGTCGCCGGTCACCCATCTCGTAACCCCCGGTTATCGTCGCCGGTTGGTTATCTTGTCGGAGCCGGTTATCGTCGCCGGTCATCCATCTCGTGATCGCCGGTTATCGTCGCCGGTCGATCGTCATGTCGGGGCCGGGTATCGTCGCCGGTCACCCATCTCGTAACCCCCGGTTATCGTCGCCGGTTGGTTATCTTGTCGGAGCCGGTTATCGTCGCCGGTCATCCATCTCGTGATCGCCGGTTATCGTCGCCGGTCGATCGTCTCGTCGGGGCCGGGTATCGTCGCCGGTCACCAATCTCGTAAACTTTTCACTTCAACACGTCAAATGGCTACAAGGGAGCAAGGTGGGACCCACCAGGGCCAGCCGCAGATGGATCTGCGGCCAGCCGCAGATGGATCTGCGGCCAGCCGCAGATACATCTGCGGCCATGATCGGGCCTTAAATCCAACGCGGCTCCTCCAGATCTGTCACTTTCAACTTGTAATCCAAAGAGATTCTCTCGATTTTTCTTGTTCGCGAGGGCTTTTTTGTCGATTTTTTCAACTTTCCTGCAAAAACTGTTCCGGTAGGATCGATCTACGCGCTACAGGTAACACTTTGACCGGTCACTTTTCAATTTCGTCAATGTTTTGCTATACATTTGACTATTTTGCATGTTTAGAGATAAAATGTATGCTTTACAATGCTATGTAATGTACCATCATATATACATGCTATGTATCAACTATGTGAGTCCTATTTTATGTTCATGAGGCGGTCCCACATATTGTTATTCCTTTTCTGCAATAAAATCATGCATTACATGCTGTAATTACATATATGAATGCAATTTAAATCTGTTTGAGGCTTTGATTGATGGAAAACACGTTTGGCTTATGCTTGGGATGTTCAATTTACAAACGGAACTCTGCCGTTTTTTTTTTTTTTTTTTTTTTTTTTTTTTTTTTTTTTTAACATGCATCATGTTGCATTAATCATATGATGAGGCTAGAAATTTAGAATGTTCATTACATAATTTTAAAAGGAAACTTACCTTCTTTCTCGCCCGTTCTATTCCAGCTATGGATCGTGATGCGCCCAGTAGCTCCTCCGCCTCTCGGACTTCGGGTGTTCGCCGTCGTAGGGCTGCACCCACTCCTGTTCCTCCTCGGACCCGTCAGGCTCGTCGTTTGACGGAGGCTGTTATTCGTCCTGGTCATCCGGACGTTGAGGAGGCTGTCCCTCCGGAGGTCGCGGCAGAGGGGCCATCCTCCAGCACACCGGCTCCATCTACTCATCAGGCTCCTTCTGGCGCCTCTGTGCAGATACCCGATCTTTTGGGTCGGGATCTCAGTCGTCACCCTTCGGCATCTCTCGTGGCTAACGAGGTATATTTCAGCTCTATTCTGATTTCACTCTCAATTTCTCCATTCTCCTTTTATCCGGATTGACCCCTTGGTGATTGCCCCAGGTACCCGAGTTTACCCAGCCGAGGGGTAACTGGTTCAACATCTACTCCCTTTACGCGGCCCTGCACAGTGATTATCGGGCGATGGTGGATTCTTGGGGCTTCCGACATTTCTTCACTATCATCCCCCGCCAGTGCCCCTGGGGTTACATGAGGGCTTTATCCGAGCGATGGTTCCACCAGACGCAGTCTCTTCATCTCCTCGACTGCGAGGTCGTGCTGACCCCATGGGACTGGAGGTACATTACTGGCCTTGAGTTTACCGGGTCCCGCGTCCCTTTGGATCTTGATATCACTCCTGTGGAGGTTCGAGCTTTGCTGGGCTTCGCTGCTGAGGACCGGGTCTTTAAGGCCCGCAGTATCCGATCTGGTGCCTTGGCTGTTGATGCAGTCGGGGGTCTCTATGCGATGCCCATTCCAGCGGATCAGGGTACCCGCGATATTCTACTCCGCCGCTTGTTCCTGACGATCATGAGGGGTTGTTTCCTAGGGAACAACTCCTCCACCATTCATTTCAGCGTCGTGGGAGCGGTTAGAGACGTGGATCACATCAGTGACTATGACTGGGGGTCATTCACCTTTGCCTATTTCCTCCACGGCATGCGCCTACGCTCGGAGGGACAGACTGATGCCTGGCTCGGTTTCTACCACTTTCTGTTGGTGAGTCCCCTCCTCCTCTCTCTTACTGTATTTCTTTTCCTTTCATCTCTTTTCTGTATTTGATAGTGATTCATGCCTTGCCTTGTTTCTATTCACAGTTCTGGGCTTACGAGCGGCTGCCATGTCTGAGGCCTATCACTACTCTGGGCCCGGATACCTATCCTCGGGGTCGGCGATGGCATCACAGTACTCTGGAGGAGGTCCCCGTGTCGGGCAGCTTTGCACATTGTCGTATTCAGCTGGAGTTGATCACGGCTGCCGACGTCGTCTGGATTCCCTACCTCTCCGAGCATCTGACTGTGGGGTTTGCTGACGGGCATCCTTCCGGCCCGGAGTTCGAGCTTTCCACCCGTCGCCTCACTTCGCAGAGTGTTGGAGGCTGGGTGATGTATCTGGGAGAGCGCGCATTCAGATGCGTCACTGGAGAGATCCGTATCCCGCACTCCCTTTCTTTCACTACTTTCTGGCCGCTGGATTCTCAGCCCTCGGAGATCATGCTTGCCGGGGAGGACGATCGGATGCTTTCCACGGGTCCCACTACGAGTGATGCATTCCGTACATGGTGGGTGCCCCGTACCATCGGTCCTCAGACTCGGGCCACTTTCTTTCTTGGAGATCTGGTTCCAGGCTCGGTGACGATGACCGATTGGGCTGCCTGTGTTCGGACTCCTACCCACGCTGAGCAGATCGCCTCATTGACCCGTCAGGTAGATCAGTTGTCGCTGTTTATTCGGGGGTTGGGCCGGGCCCCGGAGGAGGCTTATACCTACGATCCTTACGGTGCAGGTTATGATGCAGGCCCGAGTTCATCTGATGCCACAGCGCATCCCTACATCCCTGATATGAACTTTGGTCCACCGAGCTCGACGACTCCAGGGGATCAGTTCGAGGATCCTGCTTTCATAGATGATACTGATTTTATTTAGACCAGGATAGGATAGGGTCTTTTGTATCAGCACCTGCTTAGATTTCTTTTTCATTTATGCACTATGTACTGAACTCATTTATTCATTTATGCACAGTTTTCTTTTTCATTTTTATGGGATTCACCTGGTTTATTATTAACTGTATGATGCATGCTCTTTTATTTATGGATAGAGAATGACCCCTGTACAGTCTTTTTGATACTATTTTTTCACAGATGTCGTCCTCGGATGCCGTGGTTCGTTTGGATTCCATTCCTCCCACAGGGTTGATTGGCAGCCTCTTCCGCTGGTTGGACAGTTTACTGCCGGCAGACAGGATTATCGCAGATGGTCTTTTGGGACATTCTTGGTCCTTACTGACCTTTCAGGTGCCAGCGGGTTTTGTGGATGGTCTTCTGAGCCATTGGGCCCCTGCCCGTCAGGTGTTTAGGTTTGGGACAGTAGAGCTGACCCCCACCCTTGAGGAGTATGCTCGCTTCACCGGCCTGCCTTTGGATGGTCCCTGTGCTAGGGTTACTGTTGGTTCCATGCGCCGCCAATTCTTGACTTTCACCGGTTTGCGGAGGGCTGTCCTATTACCGGTAATCACATCAGACCATATGGTTCCTCTTCAATTCTTGATTGACCGATTTGGCTCACTTGACAGTTTCCGTCTTTTCCTCGGTGATTTTTCCGTGTCCGAGGAGCGCTGGGACGCCCTGAGAGTGGACGTTCTGATGGCCTGTGTCATCTCAGTTTTGTACTTGCCTGCAGGGTCCGATCATTTGGACATGCGGATTGTTACGGCCGTTAGGGCCCTTCAGGAGGATCACACCATTCTCCCCATGATATTGGCGGATACCTATATGTCGGCCACATATTGCCAGTCCTTCCGAGGGAGATTCTTCAGAGGGAGTTCGACCTTATTGTATGTGTGGTTCATGAGTCATCTTAGTCCCATCGGCCACTTCCGTCGCCAAGGGTTTTGCTTCAGCCATGACATAACCACGCAGTTTTCGCTTCGTCCCGCGAGTTGTACTGATGTGGCCTCCTGGACATCATTTTTGTCTATCATCGAGGACCCCTTTCATCTATTGGTTTACTCGGGCTATTGCTCCTTCATGAGCTTCTTGACTCATGTGCCTGGCATGGATTTCATTCCCATCGCTGGGTTAAGGGGCGTGACGACCTATCATCCCCTGGCGGTTATGGGGCAGTTTGATCAGACACAGGATTTACACCCCTTCGCGGGTGCAGCCGCATACCGATTCCTTATATCATCCTGTACAGAGAGGGATCTATTGCAGGTATACGAGCTTTGGGATCGCAGGATCCTTGCCGAATATAGTGCGAGCTGTCCCATCCAGACATTTGCCTAGGTACAGTGGTTGCATGGAGACCTGGATTCGGCTAGTTTGAGTCGGACTGGGGCCTTTGATGACTCTGGAGTGATTTTCACGGAAGATACCACAGACCATTCCATCTTAGTCGATTCTGCCCCGAGTCGGGTTGCTGAGGATTCCCGACTCCGCCTGGCCCTGATTACTACTGAAGCCGAGAGGGATGCCGCCCTTGCCGAGAGAGATGAGGCCATTAGGGCTAGAGATGCTGCCATTGCTGATAGAGAGGCCATTGTATTTCAGACCAGGGCAGTGGTAGATGCTCATTTTGGGACTGTCAGCCGAGCTACTGCTTTACTGGATCGTATTGATATGATGGGGCAGCAGATTGCAGGAGATGCTGATGCTTCAGATCCATCCACCACCCTGTCCATCCTGCTTCGGCTAGTTTCAGATTTGTAGATTATTTTATTTCCTGCATAGACTATGTTGGTTTCATCAGTTATTGAAAAAGAAATCTTGTAATAAAACGACTTATATATATAGACATGCATTTAAATTTAGTCATTTTCCCTTTTGTCGTATCATTGCCATCCATTGGGTCATCATTTTATCCAGATGACCATGATTTTGACATCTCGCCTTCTTTCTTTTCTCAAGACTTGATGGAGATTTGACAGAGATTGCCGCACACCTTTTGATTTCGTCGGATTGAATCTCAGATTTTGGATAACTGTTGGGTTGGATCAGGGTATGTATTCTGGGATGAAACTGGTTAGGCAGTTGGTTTCGGGAAGGTTTTGAGGGTGTAGGAAGGTTTTATCTGGCTATCGAAAATTGGTTTTGGTCAGGGAAAGGATTATTTTTTTTTTTTTTTTGAAGGATCGGACCGCGCCATGACGGCTGCCTACGTACCCCTACAAGTTGGGAGATCAGGTCCTACGTAGTTCGCTCTCAGGGGAAAAAGGAACTGATGATTTAAGCGTAGAACCGCTTCACCGAGTCAGAATTTAGGGGTTGTGGAAATACCTCACCATCCATTTCTTGCAATATGAGGGCCCCTCCGGATAGTACTTTCTTGATCACAAATGGCCTTTCCCAGTTCGGGGCAAACTTCCCCTTGGCCTCGTCTTGACAAGGCATGACTCTTTTCAACACCAAATCGTTTTCCTTGAACTTCCGAAGTCTTATCTTTTTATCGTACGATCGAGAGATCCTCTGCTGATATAGCTGACCATGCCAAATGGCAGCCACTCTCCTTTCATCAATCAGGGCCAATTGGTCATATCGACTTTGCATCCAATCCTCTTCGCTTATCTGAGCGTCGATCACTATTCTGAGGGACGCCATCTCAACCTCGACTGGTAGAACAGCCTCCATTCCATACACCAAAGCGTAAGGGGTTGCCCCTGTAGAAGTACGCGTTGATGTTCGGTATGCCAGCAAGGTGAGGGGTAACAGATCTGGCCATCCCCGATGATTAGCAGACATTTTTGCCATGATCTTCTTGATGTTCTTATTGGCCGCCTCCACTGCCCCATTCATTTTGGGACGGTAAATGACGGAATTGAGGTGCTTAATCTTGAACTGGTCACACAGTCCTTTCATGAGGGCGTTGTTTAAATTCTTGGCATTGTCGGAGACTACAACCTCAGGTTGCCCATATCGGCAAATGACATTATTCCTGATGAAACTGACGATGACCTCCTGAGTTACTTTAGGGAAAGAAGCTGCCTCTACCCATTTGGTGAAATAATCGATCATGACGAAAATGAACCGGTGCCCGTTGCTCGCTTTGGGCTCTATTGGTCCGATTACATCCATTCCCCACATTGAAAATGGCCATGGGGAGGTCATACAGTGCAGTTCATTGGGAGGTGTATGGATCACATTACCGTGCGCCTGGCATTGATAACACCGTTTGACATGATCATCGCAATCGGCCTTCAGCGTTAACCAATAATACCCTGTCCTCAAGATCTTTTTGGCCAACATCGGTCCACTCATATGTGGCCCACACACCCCGCCATGGACTTCATTCATAATCCTTTGGGATTGCGTTTCGTCTACGCATTGCAACAGTCCCAATCCGGCATCCCTTTTGTAAAGAGAATCGCCACTCAGGTAAAACTTCATCGCCATCTTTTGAATTCTCATCCTTTCAGTCCGACTTGCCTGATCGGGAAGGGATCTGTCTCTCAGATATTCCCTTATGTCGTGATACCAGGGCTGCCTTGTCAACACCACCTCGTTTGATAACACTGCCACATTTTCCTCATATGCCGGGGCATTCTGTACGGTGATCTCAATCTGTGGACTGTCCCTACTCTTGATCACGTGGATTAAGGAAGCCAAAGTCGCCAATGCATCGGCAAAATCATTTCGTCCCCGCGGAATATGGCGGAAGGCGATATCTTCGAACTCTTGCATAAGCTGGGTGACACAACGATGGTATGGAAGTAACCGAAGCTCCTTAGTGTTGTATATCCCGATTGCTTGTCTGATTACCAATTCTGAATCCCCAAACACTGCTAGTCTCCTCACTCCCATGTCGCGGGCCAATCGGAGTCCCAAGATACACCCCTCGTATTCAGCGGTGTTGTTCGAATTGCTGAAACGAAGCTTGGTGGCCACGGGATATTGTTCTCCGGTGATAGAGACTAGGACCGCTCCGGCTCCTGCCCCCTCGGCATTCATGGCACCATCAAAATACAGCTTCCAGAATTGTCCCTCGTCATCACATTTTTCGCGCGATACCCAAAATATATCCTCGCCCGGGAGAGGAGTTTCTAACGGCTCCATCCCTCCTGCCGGGGTTTCTGCCAACTGATCTGCAATTCCCTGCCCTTTCATGGCCTTCTGGGTCACGTACACCATGTCAAACTGTTGTAAGATTAACTGCCATCTGGATAATCGACAATTCAGCATGGGCCTTTCAAAAATATATTTTAGGGGATCCATTCTTGATATCAGGTACGTTGTATGCCCATGGAGGTAGTGCTGTAATCTCCCTGCCGCCCAGGCCAGAGCACAACAAGTCTTCTCGATGGGAGTGTAATTCTGCTCACATTGGCTAAATCTTTTGCTGAGGTAATAGATGGCCTGCTCCTTACCCGCTTCATTTTTCTGTCCCAGCATGCATCCCATCGCAATGGCATTGACCGATATGTACATAAACAGAGGGATCCCATCCTTCGGGGGTACCAGCACTGGTGCCTCCGTCAGTTGTTTCTTAATGATCTGAAAAGCCCTCTGACACTGCTCATTCCATTCTTGGGAAGCACCCTTTCTTAACAATTTAAAAATCGGCTCACATGTAGTCGTCAAGTGAGATATAAAACGGCTGATGAAGTTTATTCTCCCCAGGAATCCTCTTATCTCCTTCTCTGTGTGGGGTGCCGGCATATCCACAATGGCCTTAATCTTTGCTGGGTCCAACTCAATGCCCCGATCACTAACCAGGAAACCCAAGAGCTTGCCCGATTGTACTCCGAAAGCACATTTGGCTGGATTGAGTTTCAGATTATACTTTCTGAGCCGATCGAATAGCTTTTTGAGATGAGTTATATGATCGGATTCTACCTTTGATTTCACAATAATGTCATCCACGTAGACCTCTATCTCCTTGTGCATCATATCGTGGAACAAGGCCATCATGGCTCTCTGATAAGTAGCCCCTGCATTTGTGAGACCGAAAGCCAGTCGTCTATAGCAGAAAGTGCCCCAGGGGGTGATGAATGCGGTCTTTTCCCGGTCTTCTTCCGCCACCATTATCTGATGATACCCCGCAAAGCAATCCACAAAAGAATACATTTCGTACTGGGCTGTGTTATCTACCAGGATGTGTATGAAAGGCACCGGGAAGTTATCTTTGAGACTGGCCTTGTTTAGATCTCTGTAGTCTACACATACCCTCACCTTTCCTCCAGGCTTAGCTACTGGGACTACATTGGATAGCCATTCCGGGTAAGTAGATACCATAATGATTCCCGCCCTGAACTGCTTGATGATCTCTTCCTTCACCTTTAAACTCCACTCCGGTTTCAACTTCCTCAGTTTCTGCTTGACAGGCCTGAAACCCTCCTTGATGGGTAATCGGTGTACCACAATGTCGGTGGACAAACCAATCATATCCTCATGAGACCAGGCGAAGACATCCTCATATTGTTTAAGCAACTCAGTCATTTCGACTTTTTGGCTGGGGGTAAGGTCCGTCCCTATCTTGAGTTCCTTTGGCTGGTCAGGGGTTCCAATATCAATGGTGATGGTTTGGTCCAAGTTGGGTTTGTGGGGTTTATCCTCGACCCATCCCTTGATCTCGTCAGGTGCGTCGTCGTAATCTGTCTCATCTTGTTCAATGCCCATTAAATCGAAATCCAGCTCAATGTCAAAATCATAATCATCATTCAAATTTGAAAGACCATTTGTTAGGCAAGGATTACTCAAATTGGTACACCTGACATGAAACAAAATACTTGTCATATATAAATCATTTTTTCACGATGATCGCATTTTCAAATAACAAGACGGAACGACATAATGATGCAGAATTAAAACAACAACAAAAATAAACTTCTTCATTCCCCCATCATCTGGGGTCAATCACCCTGACGTCGAGTTTTACCCCTGTTTGGATATCACGGGTTTCTGGGTCCAATTGTCGATGGTCAGGTCAGATGAAATGCGCCGGATAAAGGAGGGCCTCACATCGGACACCTCCCCGATGATTACGAATACGTCGCCTGAATCCTTCTCCATATCTTTTCCAGGAATAATCAGCCCTGCCCAATCGATGACAGGCACAACTTGTTGGGCTCCCGGTGGCGCGATAACATTCGTCCCCTCCTTACTGCTTGTTGATTGTCCGGGGATGTAGCATTTGGTTTCAAACTCCTTTGCGACCTCCTGCAGGAAACTTTCCCTCCGGGCCGACTCACTATGTGTGGGGGTTAACTCTTCACTCCCTGCCCCAATCACAGGTCCGCTGATCCCCTGCTCATTGTCAGCTCTGGTCGCTGGACTGCCAACTAGTAGAATCGGAGTCGCACCCTGACGGTGTCCTCGTACTGCGCCCACATGGTATCCCAATCCTGCTTTGCCTATCTGCTGTGGTAGGTGGATGGGCTCGGTGATTCCCTGACTGCTTCTCCCTAGTCCCTGCCCAGGTTGGAAGTTCATTTTAATCATTTCCTTTGCCACAAAGGTGAGTTCCGGAGAGACCCTTGGTTTCACAGCTGGAGCTTCCAGGCATCTATAATGGGGAGTGCTAATCTCTAGTGCTTGAAAGCTGGCAGGCGCCGCTGACTCATCCACATTGATTACTGGTAGGCCACTCCTGGGAGGAGAAGGGTCATCACATTCGGCCGAGATTGTTACCAGATTCCCATCGATGATCAACTTGATTTGTTGGTGGAGCGTGGAAGGAACTGCCCCGGCCATGTGTATCCACGGCCTCCCTAACAGCAGGTTGTAGCTTGCCGTGATATCCAGGACTTGGAAGGAGATATCAAAAGTACAGGGTCCTATCTCCACTGGCAATTCAATCTCTCCGATGGTGTCCCTCCGGGATCCGTCAAAAGCCCGAACCACCACATGACTGGCCCGCAGGCGCTTGGGACTGACGTTCATTTTCTTCAGCGTACTGAGAGGACATATATTCAATGCCGATCCCCCGTCGATCAGCACCCCATTCATGACATATCCTGAGGAGATTACTGCAATGTGTAGCGGTTTTCGGTGCCCCCTTCCCTCTTCGGGAATGTCCTCATCTGTAAAGGATATTGCATCGGTTTCTAATAAGTGGCCTACCAGCTGGCCGAAATCCTCCGCACTGATCTCTTTGGGCACAAATGCCTCCTCCAGAACCTTCATCAGGGTTTTACAATGCTCACTGGATGACAACACCAAGTCCATGACTGATGTTAGGGTTGATTCCTCATTTAAAATCTGGATCCCCCTCATTTCCGGGTGATCCATCCTTTTCAGAAACTCTATGGCCCTTTCCTCGGAAACCTCTTCATTTTTTCTCTTTTAGCTTTCAAGGACTCGCCCGGGAAGATATAAGGGGTTCCCCTTGGTCGTCACGGAAGCACAACTGACCGCTTCCTCTGGCATTCCCCCATAATTCCAGGGTACAGTCTTCAGACTACTGATAGGGAGTTGCGGCCTTGCTGCAAGTATGATGGGCCTCGGGGCTGTCAACTTGACAGGTCCCTCTATGTTATTCGTACTTACCCCTATCAACCTGATGGGCGCTACCCGTGCATCCCCATGATCATGTATCACGTTGATCATCTCCTCAATTTTCTGCACATAGTTCAACCTTGGCGGCCCCCCAGCCTCACTTGCCTCCGTCGCATTGACTCCCCCTCCATCATGTCTTGGCAGGGGATTTGCCTTAACATTCGGGGAATCCGGCTGTTCCACCACAATCTCTCCACTGTCAATCAGGTTTTGGATTCGATGCTTTAACGTCCAGCAATCTTGTGTATCATGGCCAGGGGAACTGGAGTGGTATGCACACCGCTTGCTCGGGTCAAACCGTCTACCCTTTGGGTCACTCGGGGGTGCCAAACCAACAATCTTCTTTTGGGCTACTAATACCACAGCTAATACTCGTTCAAGCGGCTCCCCGAGCGGGGTGAATACTCGGTTTTGCGAGGCCTCATATCTTCTTCGCCCCTCTGCTCTTTGATCTGTGAAATTGGGCTGTCGGGATTGCCCTCCCCTCTGTACCTGTACCGGAAGATGGCTTTCTGCTTTTCTGGATGACCCCTGTAGGATGAGGGAGACATCCTCTTCCTTCCTCTTTTGGACCCTCCGGGAAGTGCTGCCATAGTTTCCATTCTGTATTTGCTCGGCAGCAGTTTCTAAAGCAGTAAGATCCCGGATTTTACCCGATTTCACACCCATGTCAACCATCTCTCCATGTTTAATCATTTCCGCAAAAGGTCTTCCAATCCCCGAGATGACCCTCTCATAATACGGTGCCTCCTGAATGTCTACAAAGGTCATTACCATCTCTGATTCGCTCATCGGGGGAGTTACCTGGGCAGCCATGCCCCTCCATCTTTGCGCATATTCCCTAAAGGATTCCCTAGGCTGTTTTTTAACCTTTGTCATTTGGTACCTGTCAAGAGCCATCTGGGCCTGAAAGCTGTATTGGGTTAAGAAAGTATGGGCCAATTCCTCCCAGTTGTGGATTCGGGCGTTGTCGAGGCGGGCATACCAGATCCTTGCCTCCCCTGTTAAGCTTTTCTGGAATAGTTGCATTCTTAACCCCTCATCCTCGGCATAAGCCCCGAGTTCTCCAATGTATATTTTCAAGTGTGTATAGGGGTCTCCCTTTCCATTGTACTTTTCAAACTCGGGAACTTTGAACTTTTCTGGATATCTGGCCCCGGGGAAAACACACAGGTCTGAGTAATTAACCCTGCCCAGGGAGCCTATGCCCTTTAGAGATTGGATGGTTTCCTCCATGTGTTTCATTTTTCTCCGAAGGTCGTCATTGCCCCCCTCCTCGGGGATAGTAATCACTGTCCTGCTAGGTATGGGAACGGGCTTTGGGATGACTGGCTCGTCCTTGAGTCGGGGTTGGTCATCCTTACCCAGGTTTGCAATATTTTTAGGAGGATTCTGGTCACCCCCCGGTGGTGGAATATTATGTGGTCCTTGGCTTACCGGATCCTGTCTGATTAAGAACTGCTCTTTTAGCATCGTGGCCATTTCCATCATCTGTTTTTTGAAGTCATCAAACTCTTCCCGAGATATGGAACTATGGTTAGGGAGATCAGCCATTTCAGATGTAGAGACCTGGGCTTTCTTAGACTGCGAACGGGTTTGAGGAGCAATCCTACAGAGACAAATGGTTCGAAGTTTAGTCCTGGGGAAATGAAAACATGGATGCATGCTAAAGCTGTAACCTTTTTTGTGTTTTGGGGGTTCTTTAATCTTTCCCTGCAAAAGAGAAAGTTAGTAGTCCTTTAGTGCCATAACCAATGCTAAACATGCTTTATTATGCTCCCCCAACTATTCCCTGCAATTCACAGCGGTTAGTAATCTCTTTCGACATAGAAAAGGGATGTATGAATATTGAATGAGATCATGACATTTAGACATATAAACGTAAAAAGGCATGAAGAGACTTTTCCTGCGTTGGGTTATTCTGAGGATGACCTATCCTAGGGTTACTCTCACGGGCTTTTCGGCATGAAGTTTCCCAAATCTTCGCAATCTACTCGTTTGAGCCCTTTCGATTGGAGCGGATTTGAGTGGTGCGTTTCCTGAGCCATCTCCGGGGAGCAGCCCCATCGAGTCCAGTAATAAGCAACCGACAGGTTCGCCTCAGGAGGAGGTACTCTCTCAACATACATTCACATTCATCGTCCTCACCGTATGCAAATGATTTCTTTAAAGTAAAGCCATTCCATTCAATCATTCATTCATTGGACAACAACACACATTCGCACAACAAAAGTAAAAAATCAAAATATCGCACACACACACATTTTATGAATTTTAAAGGACAGGACAGCATCAAGATTTGAACGCGGCTTAAGCCCTCTAATGTCCCCAGCAGAGTCGCCAGCTGTCGACGCCGGGTTTTTTTCGCTTTCTCTGTCTTTGGTCTTTTCCAATTTTAGCCTTTTGATTTAGATGACGTTTGGAAAAGGTCGGCATTGATGTCGACGGGGTTTTGAAAGATCGTTTTTATGATGAGCCAATTAACCAGAGTCGCCAGTTGGTATATTTGAAATGGATGTACCAACTCATCCGAATTTTCGTGTTTTATAAATCGCTGGCTCATATGTGACTCCGAATTAATTGGTCTGCGAATCGAGATTCATAGAGTTCGGGGGCTTGCTTAAGTGAGGGGAAGGTGTTAGGCACCCCTCGACTTCCGTGAAACACGGTTACCGCAATCTTGATGCTTCTCCTATCCTTTAATTCATGAAATGTATGTGTGTGTGTGCGTGCGTGTGTGTGTATGTGTGCTTATGTGAATGTTGTGGTGAGTTTGTATGAAAGAGTCATTTGGATTTTAGGGAAAATCGTGTTTTACTTTGAGAATGCTTCGGAATGTCTTTTCGGCATACACGAGAAAGCTTTATGAGAAAGGTTTGATTTTAATTATCAAAACTATGAGATTTTCGTTAAGTGTCGTTTTAACAAAACAAGAGTTTTAAACCTTCGTCAAAATAGGAATCGAGATCTATACGTTGCTTTCATAAAATGATGGGCAATTTCTAGGATCTCTTTCACCCTATGCACAAAGATTTAATAAAACGTCAATTATTTGTAAAATCATTTCGTGTGTTGTTTTGGAAAACGATTTTTCTTTAGCTTTCTCGTTAGATATGAATCGACATTTCATTAACGTTTCTCAAATTTTAACCTCGTGATTCTAATATCCTACTTTGATTGATTTTATGAAAATCTTATCATTTAGCTTTGGAATCCATTTCGTGTCATAATTCAAATCGAGCATAAAACACGCGTCGGGCTATTCATGGGCATGTAAGCCATCAAAATATCCCCGAACGCCAACAATCACAAATTTCACTATTTCGGGGCCTTAAGCACGATTCTCGCCTTAGCGTCGTTTTAAGGCCCAACGATTACATATTTACAATGAGAACCATGTCATCTCTACTTCTTACATCAAGATATGTCCATCATCGGATCGGGACCCCGGGGGTCGCTTTCCTAGGCTCACAACCAAGTATCCACACACAAACAATCGGATATTACAAGAAGATAAACCAACCCGGATAAATCTAACAATACCAAGACATCTTAAAATAACGATTTAAAGGAATTGATACCGAATATAACACCTTAAAACAAACCAAGAAATTAATGAACGAATATCATCGGGTTATTAGGAAGAGTTTTATTCCGATAGGAAACTTCACTCATAATCCCTAATTCATTGTTCAACAAGATACATGAAAATTATATCTAATTTACCCAAATCAATAGGACATGAATTGCTAGAACAAATAGAGATTTTCACCTTGCAATTGATCTCAAATGGATGTGAACTTGTGTATTTGAATAGGATAAATGATGTATTTGATACAATCAAACTCAAAAGAATTAATTCCACTCTCTTTTTCCTATTCTTTCTCCCTATATTGTTGCAAAATCTAGCAATTTTCTCTCTATTTCCGTGTTTTTTGCTGCTGCAGAAATTCTTCTTCTTCCAAAACTGCTGAACCCCCTGTATGCTGCTGCCGAAGCTGGCTTAAATAGGCTGGCCAGAGCCAGCCGCAGATCTATCTGCGGCTGGCCGCAGATGGATCTGCGGCTGGCCAGCTGGCACGCCTCCCATCGCACTCAGCTGCTGAGTGCTGATTTCCCGGTTTTCGTGCTGGCGCAACCCACTTGGCCGCAGATCTATCCGCGGCTGGCGGGCTTGACTTTCTCGATTTTCGTGCCACGCCTCGATTTTCGTACCGCAAACGTCGGTTTTTTTCCCGCTGACAGGCTCGTATTCCGCAGTCCGGGAACTTCCGGGAGACGTGCCACCTCATTCGGAAATGCCTGCCTCGGACGGTCATGCTGTCACGTCGACTTGGGCTGCCCAAATCATTGCGGCGGGACCGGGCGCTCGCCCTTGTGCCCGCTCCTTTGCTCCCGCAAGCTGGTTCAATTGACGATTTCGCCCTCCTGTCACGGTTAGTAGAAGGAAACGCAAAATTTGGGTGTCTACAGTGCTTTAATGGGAAAGAGCTTTAAAGATGCCTATAAGTTATTAGAGACTATGGCTGCCAATAATTATCAATGGCTGTCGGAGAGGAGAATGCCACAAAAGGCAGCAGGAAAATTGGAAATTGATTCTTTCACTGCAATAGCCGCTCAGCTAGCCGCACTTATGAAGAAAGTGGAAACTCTAGGAACTCAATCTCTTCAGAGCATTTCAGAAACATGTGACTTGTGTGTTAAGAATCATCCTACCGAGCAATGTGCAATCAATGCAGAATCCGTACAGTTCATTGGTAATTATAATAGGCAGTAAAACAACCCTCACTCTAATCACTACAATCCGGGATGGAGGAATCATCCAAATTTCTCATGGAGCAACAACATTAACACCCAAAACTAATATTCAGCTCCCAGGCATCAATATCCTCCAGGATTTCAAATCCAAACTCAACCACCTCATCAAACTCAATCACACCAACAAGTCTCAAACCCACCCTTGCCTCAACAGGAGAAAAAGCCTAGTGTGGAGGAGTTATTAGCTCAATCAATTGCATAAAACAGTGCTTCAATACGGAATCTAGAGCTTCAGCTAGAACAAATAACTAGTGCTCTTAATATTCGTCCTCCAGGTGCCTTACCTAGTGATACTGAAGTTAACCCAAAAAGAGAAGGTAAGGAGCATTGCAAGGCTATGACTTTGAGAAGTGGTAAAGAACTATTGGAAGTTATGAATGAAGTTCCATCAGAAACAGTGGTTGAGGATGTAAACGTGGAGAAAGAGGAAGAAAAGAGAATAGTAACAGAAAAGAAGGAAAAGGAGCCAATGTCAAAATCAGAGGGGAGCAAGCAAGGCCCTATGTATCCACCATGCCCGTTCCCACAACGTCAGCAGAAAATAAAGTTGGATAAGCAATTCTCTAAGTTCTTGGAAGTCTTCAAGAAATTGCACATAAATATACCATTCACTGAGGCATTAGAACAAATGCCTAGCTATGTAAAGTTCATGAAAGACATTCTGTCAAGAAAGAAAAGGCTTAAGGATTTCGAGACGGTGGCACTAACCGAAGAATGTAGTGTTGTTCTACAAAGAAAGTTACCACAAAAGTTGAAAGATCCGGGGAGTTTCACAATTCCTTGCACAATTAGTAACCAATTCTTCGGCAAAGCCTTATGTGATTTGGGAGCAAACATCAATCTAATGCCACTCTCAATTTATCAACAGTTGGGATTAAGTGAGGCAAAACCTACAAATGTTACATTGCAACTTGTGGATAGGTCACTCATATACCCAAGAGGTATAGTAGAAGACATGCTTGTCAAGGTGGACAAGTTTATTTTTCCAGCAGATTTCATTGTCCTTGATTTTGAAGAAGATAGGGAGATACCTATTATCCTTGGGCGACCATTCTTAGCCACGGGCAAAACTTTGATTGATGTGTAAAAAGGTGAGCTAACCATGCGTGTCCAAGACCAAGAGGTAACTTTTAATTTTTTTAAAGCAATGAAGTTCCCTAATGTGCAGGATGAATGCTTCAGGATGGACTTGATTGACGAAGTGGTGAATGAGGTGTTCATAGAAAATTATATAGTTGATCCTTTTGAAGAATTGCTTGGCAAGTCACTTGAGAGTGAACCTCTTTTTCTTAATGAGATGGTGAATGGGCTGAATGTTCCCCCACGTTTTATCAAGTTTAAGCAACAGTTTGAATCGTTAGATAGATCAAACAGTTCTAATGCCATTACAAAATCCTCATGGGAGGAGCCACCCACTTTGGAGCTCAAACCATTGCCTATCCACTTGAGGTATGCATATTTGGGTAATGCTAGTACTTTGCCTGTTATTGTGTCGGCTTCACTTGATGATGTGTAAGAAAATAAATTGCTAAGAGTGTTACAGGAGTACAAAAAAGCTCTAGGATGGTCCATTACCGACATCAAGGGCATTAGTCCTGCATTTTGCATGCACAAGATCATATTGGAGGACGAAGCCAAACCTGCGGTTGAGCATCAACGCAGATTAAATCCTATCATGAAGGAAGTGGTCAAGAAAGAAATCATCAAATTGCTCGATGCAGGCATCATTTATCCCATCTCGGACAGTCCATGGGTCAGTCCAGTGTAATGTGTTCCAAAGAAGGGAGGCATGACAGTGGTTTCTAATGAAAGCAATGAGTTGATCCCAACTAGAACTGTCATCGGATGGAGAGTTTGCATGGACTATAGGAGGTTGAACAAGGCTACATGCAAGGATCATTTCCCGCTCCCATTCATTGATCAAATACTAGACAGATTGGCAGGACATGAATTATATTATCTCTTGGATGGATATTTGGGCTACAACCAAATTGCTATTGCCCCCAAAGATCAAGAGAAAACGACATTCACGTGCCCATATGGGACATTTGCTTTCAGAAGAATGTCGTTTGGGCTATGTAACGCACTTGCTACTTTCCAAAGATGTATGATGGCAATATTCTCCAATATGGTTCAGCAAGGATTGGAGGTTTTCATATATGATTTTTCAGTTTTTGGAGATTCATTCAACTTATGCCTTGAAAACCTTGTGAAAGTGCTGAAACGATGTGTTGAAACAAATCGGGTGCTAAATTGGGAGAAATGCCACTTTATGGTGCAAGAAGGCATTATTTTGGGGGCATAGAGTGTCTTCAAAGGGGTTGGAGGTTGATAAGGCCAAGATTGAAACCATTGAGAAACTTCCACCACCATCTAACGTCAAGGGCATTCGTAGTTTCCTTGGACATGCTGGATTTTACATACGGTTTATTAAAGATTTTTCTAAAATTACAAAGCCATTATGCAGCCTTCTTGAGAAGGATACTCCGTTTGTCTTTGATCAAGCATATTTGGACGCTTTTGAGTTACTGAGGAAGAAATTTTGAGTGCTCCTATTATTGTGGCTCTGGATTGGGACCTTCCATTTGAATTAATGTGCGACACTAGTGAATTTGCAATTGGTGTTGTTTTGGGCCATCAGAAAGACAAGGTTTTTCATGTGATCTATTATGCTAGCAAGACACTAACTGGAGCACAACTTAACTATACAACCACGGAGAAGGAATTGCTTGCTATTGTCTATGCTTTTGACAAATTTCGTGCTTATGTCATTGGCACCAAGGTCATTGTGTATACTGATAATTCAGCCATAAAATACTTGATAGCAAAGAAGGATGCAAAGCCACGCTTGATTCGTTGGGTATTATTGCTTCAAGAGTTTGATCTTGAGATTCGGGATAAGAAGGGAACCGAGAATCAAGTGGCGGATCACCTTTCAAGGCTAGAAAATGCAGACCCAGAGGTGAGGGATGATGTCATAATCAATGAGTCTTTCCCCGATGAACAACTTTTCGCTATCACACATGAAGTGCCATAGTATGCTGACTATATGAATTATGTGGTGAGTCATGTCCTACCACCCGAGCTGAGCTATCAACAGAAAAGAAAGTTTCTACATGATGTGAAACACTATTTTTGGGATGAACCGTTTTTGTTTAAGCAATATGCAGACCAGCTGATCAGAAGATGCGTACCTCAATCTGAAATGGAAAGTATTCTATAACAGTGTCATGCTTCAGCCTTTGGAGGACATTTTGGTGGAGAGAGAACAGCTGCGAAGGTGCTTCAATCAGGTTTCTATTGGCCAACGTTGTTCAAGGATGCCCATGTTTTTATGCTGAAATGTGATCGTTGTCAAAGAGTGGGGAACATTTCCAGGCGTCATGAGATGCCTCTAACCACAATCTTGGAGGTTGAGATCTTTGATATATGGGGTATTGACTTCATGGGTCCATTCCCTTCGTTATTCAGCAATATTTACATTCTAGTGGTTGTGGACTATGTGTCAAAGTGGGTCAAAGTAGCCGAAATGCCCACCAATGATGCAAAGGTTATGCTGAGATTCCTCCACTGGAACATTTTCACAAGATTCAGGACTCCTCGGGCGATAATTAGTGATGAAGAGTCACATTTTTGCAACAAGAACTTTAATGCAACAAGAACTTTAATGCCCTTCTTGCTAAGTATGGGGTAACCTATAAAGTTGCTACGACTTACCATCCTCAGACGAGTGGCCAAGTGGAAGTGTCTAATAGAGAGGTGAAAAGAATTCTGGAAAAGGTGGTGAACCCGAACCGAAATGATTGGTCATTAAAGCTTGATGATGCCTTATGGGCGTATAAGACAGCATATAAAACTCCAATCGGGATGTCAACATACCAGCTGGTATATGGGAAGGCATGTCGCCTTCCGGTGGAATTAGAGCATAATGCATATTGGGCCATCCAGAAGCTCAATTTTGATTTGAGTGTCGTTAGGGAAAAGCGCCTTTTGCAACTTAATGAGATGGATGAGTTCCATCTCCAATCTTACGAAAATGCAAAGCTTTACAAAGAGAAAGTCAAGAGGTAGCATGACAAGAAAATTATTGATCAGAAGTTTGAGATTGGACAGTTCGTTCTGCTTTACAACTCTTGATTGAAGCTCTTTCCGAGTAAACTCAAATCCAGGTGGTCTGGGCATTTATTATCAATCAAGTATTCCCGCATGAAGCCATTGAGTTAAGGGATGACACAACAAATTAGTTGTTCAAGGTGAATGGGCAGATCCGAAATGAATGGGGAGTAGTCAGGCTAAGGACTTTAACTCAAGCGCTAGTTGGGAGGCAACCCAAATGCTCCATTTTATTATTTAAGCTATTTTATTTTTGTTTTTATTGTTTAAAAAAAATTCACTTTGTTTTCATAAAGATGATTTTTACCATTAATCGTTTCTAATTTAGTTAATTTTGTTGCTACATATAGGTGTTTTTATCCAAATTGGCACTTGAGCGAACCATGTCAGCACAACAGCACGCCAGCAGCACCATAGTAGTAACAGCCCAGCAGGCCAGTCAGGCGCTGGGCGCGGGCGCAGCAGGGGCGCGCGCGCGCACGAAGCAGGCAGGCGGGGGCGGCAAACGGGCGAGCAACAGGCGCAACGTGGGTAGTAGATTGGCGCACGGCACTGGCCGACCAGCAGGCACGCGCGGGCACGCCCTATGCCATACGGCCGCACCAACCAGTTGATGCATGTCTTTAATAGCAGCCCCTTATGCAAATTTTTGGTATTCCACTCTTTTGTCTCTCTCCTCCAAAGCCAAGAGCCAACATATTGCACATCATAGCAAAGTTAAAATCCACCACCCATTGTCCAAATTAGCATACAAGGCTTGCAATTCATCATCAAATTCAACATCTTAGCCTTCAATTCACCAAGGGTTTCAAGGATTTTGCTAGTTTTGCAAAGTTTTGCTCATTTTTCCTAGAAGCATAGGTATTAGCGTTTGAACTCGAATTTTTCTTGCTTGGTGCTGTGCTTGGGTTGAGTTTTATTGCAGGAACACTCTATTTCTCCCATTGCAAGACTTTGTGGAGGGTTAGCCTTACTTCCAAGCGCATTGACAGTTGAGATTTTGAGAGGTGCACACCAAGTGTTCGATATTTGGCCCGAAAGAGTTTCTTAACTAATTTTGGCTCTTTTCTTTGAGGCACTGATCTGGTATGTCTCCCAAACATTAACAGGGTGAATCTTCATCTTCCAAACCAACCAAGGCCTATGACAAGAAAAGGTTCGCCAGTGCGGAAGCATCCGAGCGTTACCACACTATTATGGCCACAAAATCATTGATTCCTGAGAGGGGTATTCTACCAGACAAAACAGATGGTTTTGGCATTGCAGACATAATTGAGGAAAGGGGATAGCAGACTTTCACCGCACAGCCCGAGCCCGTATGTATATCTATTGTCCGAGAATTTTATGCCAATGCCATGGAAGCCGAAGACTATGTGGTTATGGTTTAGGGCAAAAATGTGTCATTCGACAAATAGAGCATTGAAGAATATTATAACCTTCCTAGAAGTCATGACAAGGATGCGCTTACCAAGTATGGAACCGAGAAGCCTGACTGGGATGAAATTATTACAACCTTATGCAAACCAGGCACTCGTTGGACAATGAAAAAGGGAGAGACAATACATTTCCGCCAGAGTGATTTAAGTAAATATGGGAAAGCATGGTTATACTTCATCAATGCCAAGCTATGGCCATCCACCCACGCAACAGAGATGATCCCGATGAGGGCAGTCATCCTGTTTACCTTGATGATGGGGCAGATCATAAATGTTGGAAGGCTGATTCGCAACTCCATTATCCAAAATGCTAGAGGGAAGTCTACAGGTGGATTGCCACACCCATCACTGATTTGTGGCTTGTGCAAGGGGCAAAAGTCAAATGGAATACCAACGAGTTACTTCAATACCCATTGACACCTATTGATAGCCAAGCCATGCGCCATTACAAAGTTTGGAAGGGTGGGGTGCCGGAGGAGCATGGAGCTGGATTCTTACCTTTGATGTATCCTCACGAGATTGAGGAAGACATTGGCAATCCACCATTTACCATTGAGCACACCGATACATCTAGCTCATCAATTGACTTGCTTATTACCGAAATGCGCGAACTCCGGCATGAAAATCAGGAGCTGCGGGCTGAAATGCAATGGAATGTGCATAAGTTTAAGGCGAGACGGAACGTAAAATGAACTCACCATTATGATTACTTATTATTGCAATAATCCCCCGGTAACCCCTATCTTATATGGTCGTCTTGTTTGGTATTTATCGAGGTAATGATGAGTTTGTAGATTTGTAGTATAATCCCTCATAAATTTGTGTACATGTGTTAGCTCACTCCTAACTTGCATAAACAGATGACTCACACACATATTGTAATGACCTTGAGTAGTTGAGAGCCTAACTATTTTGTTAAATTATAACTTTGTGTTGCTCTTGGACCCCTTTTGATCTTCTTCCTTTGAGGCCAATTCTTGAGTCATTTCCCTCTTAACTTAATTATCATTTTGTGTTTATTTCAGTGAGTTATTGTATCTCTAGTTTGCTCGAGGACAAGCAAAGGGTTAAGTTTGGGGGTATTTGATGAGGGTGTTTTATACACACAATTTGGGTACCTTTGATCTTGATAATTTGTTAGCTTTTGGGAATTTTATATGGTTTTTAGGTACTTTTATCTTATTTTTAGATAATTTAGTTGTTTGTTATTTTTACATCTTTTATGTTTCTTTGATGCATTTTCATTGTGTTTGTAGGAATTAAAATAAAGATTGCTCGGATCGTTGTTTGCAATGACTCAATGTCCGTGCTTGGATATCCGTGCCCATATGGTAATATAGTGGAAATTTGTGTTTGGTGACGCTCGATGTTTAATTTGATGAAATTTGAAAGTTAAGCGTGCACGGCGTTGGAAAGCGTGCACGGCGTGCGGCATCGGCCAAGCCACGAGTAGCAAGCCCGTGCGTGGATATCCGTGCCCAAATGGTAATATAGTGAAAATTAGTGTTTAGCGACGCTCGGTGTTTAATTTGATAAAATTAGGAAGTTAAGTGTGCCCGCCATTGGAAAGCGTGCACGGCGTGCGGCGTCAGCTAAGCCACGAGCGGTAGCCAGCACGCACGAGCAGTAGATGGGCGCGGGCGCGCGCGGGCGCGCGCGGGCCTTGGCAGGCAAGCCTCGACAGGCAGGCATTGGGCGCGGACGCTGTACGGCGCGCGCGGGCGCGCGCGGGCCTCGGCAGGGCTCGGCAGCCTCAGCAGCCTTGGTAGGCGCTGGGCGCGGGCGCAACAGGTGCGCGCGCGGGCACGGGTACGGGGAGCGACATGCGGGCAGCCAGGCGTGCAGTAGGCGGGGCGCCAGGCGGGCGGACAGGGCATGGGCGCGGGCGCGCGGGGCGCAAGCGTCGGCAGCCAGCGTGCGGGCGTGCGGCAGCCAGCGTGTACCAACCAGGCCATGGACGCGTGCGCGCCAACGCCGTCCTGAGTGCGATCCGACATACTTTCAGTGCGATCTGAGTTGCATTTTATCCGAGCTTGGCTGGGGTTTCTTGGAGGAGGCTATATATATTCTCTTCTGAGCTTCATATCAGACATCTAGAGATAGGGAGGCTACATATTACATCAAACAACAGTGCTAAAGGCTACAAATCAAGCTGAATCAAGCCATAAGCCATGGAACTCAGTCATCAAGAATTGCAAAACCTAGGAGGAGAGCTAGAAATTAACAGCAACCCAAGGGACAACAGCTGAATAGCTTCAAAAGTGGTTTTATTTCTAGAATTTCATCTCTTTTGTAATTCGAATTTGACAATGTATAAATTGGAATTGATGTTTATAGTAGCTATTATGAACAAACCTTTTATTCTAAGATTGCAATGAAACCCAACACTTAAATTGAATTGAATTCTCTCTCTTGATATTAGTTAATCATTTGTGAATTGATTATCATAGCCTTTGCTTTCTAGATTCATTGCTTGACCCGTAATTACTTTGGGAACTTATATGAACTTGACGAACGGATTATAGGTTAAGACCTAGTTATGATAACGTACGAAAGTTAAAGATTATTGTGGGTTATTAATTAGATTAAGTGACGTGTGTCTTGTTAATTATCCGCATAAATAGGTAACTTGATAGTAGTTGGAATAGATATATACCTAATTACCGCATGCAACCAATAGAGAATCTAGTCCTAATGACTTCTTATGCGAAAGTTGGTAATTAAAAGGATGGTTGACGAGATTTAGTGACACGTGTCTTATTAATCATTATTGAAATTGGTCTCTTGATAGTGTATAGAATAGACATATACCTATGCACCGCATTAGGAAGATTCGTGATTGACCATCGACAGAGGCTCTTATGAAGTTTTGATTTATCGGTTGTCAATTCGTATGTTATAACTAATTAAAAAGAGAGAGTTAGAAGATTCTAATGACGTGTTGAGGAAAATTGTAATCTTAGATCTTTTTATCTTGATATTTTACCGCATTCTATGCATTACTTGTCTTTTGAACTCATCTAATCAACAAAACTCAAATCTTCATCGTTTAAACAAGATCAAATTGATATACGATTGGTACTTGGTATTTATTTGTCACAATTCCCTATGGGTTCGACTCATATCTTATCAATATATTACTTTTGGACCGTGTATACTTGCACGTATGTGTTTATCGATTGTAAAATTGTCCAACATTGGAACTAGTACCGTTTGACAATGAAATAGAGAGAAGGTTCCAAAAGGTTTGAAAATTTTGTTAAGAAGCACTAAGTCAAAAGACAATGGCTGCAGAGGAAGAACAAAAATCACTCAAGGATTATGCGATGTTGCAAGTCACAGAAATTCATCCGAGCGTATGAAGGCCAGCAATCCAAGCAAATACTTTCAAGATCAAACTGGGAACGATTCAGTTGATTCAGAATTCAGTTCAGTTTGGGGGGTTTACCGAATGACGATCCCAATGGTCATCTGGTTAGCTTTATGGAGATTTGTGACACGTTCAAATAAAATGGAGTTATTGATGATGCCGTGAGACTTAGACTTTTTCCTTTCACACTCTGTGATAAGGTGAAGAGTTGGCTACATTCACTACCAGCGGGGTCAATCGCAACATGGAATGACTTGGCACAGAAATTCTTAGCAAACTTTTTCCCACCAGTAATGATAGCTAGGATGAGGAATAACATCACATCATTCACACAGCAGGATTTTGAGTCTCTTTATGAGGCTTGGGAGTGCTTCAAGGACTTACTACGGAGATGTCCTCATCATGGCATTCCAAAGTGGTTGCAGGTTCAGACATTCTACAACGGATTGTTTAGAACAACTCGAACCAGTATTGACGCAGCTGCAAGAGGAGCATTAATGGGAATGAATTTTGATGAGCCATACGAGCTCTTGGAAATGATGGCAGCAAACAACTACCAGTAGCCTATAATAAGGATGAATCAGCCGAAAGCAGCGAGTATATATGGAGTAGATGCGTAACTGCTTTATCTGCACAGGTTGTAACATTGTCCAAGAAGATAGATGTTATGGGAACGCAACTTATACAACAGGTGGCTATGGTATGTCAGATTTGTGCGGGCAACCATCCAAGCAACCAATGTGTCATTAGTTCAAAGTCGGTACACTACATCGGTAGCAGCAACAGACAACAGTGCATGAATTCTAATACCTATAACCCTGGATGGAGAAATCACCCCAATTTTTCATGGAGCGACAATCAAGGTCAAGCCTCAGCTCCAAGATAATTTCATCCACCAGGTTTTCAAAATTAGAATCAACAACAGCCGGAGAGGAAATCAAACTTGGAGGAGTTGATTACAAAATACATTGCTCACAATGACACGAGGATGAATAGCTTAAAAGGTTCAATGCAAAATCTGGAGAATCAAGTGGGGTAATTGGCAAGTGCAATCAACAGCTATCCTCAAGGTTCTCTTCCAAGTAGGTTCTCTTCCAAGTGACACCAAGACAAACCCCAGAAACCAAAGTCATAAGCATTGTAAGGCTATCACACTCAGGAGTGGCAAGGAGTTGAACGAGAATGCTAGAGTACCCACACCAAAGCCACACATTGTTGGAGAAAATGTTGAAAAAGAAGATAACAAGAGTGGAGAGAATGAAAAGGAAGGAAGCCCAATTGAGAACCTTAACGGAGGCAAGCAAAGTCAGTTAATGCCTCATGTACCGTTCCCACAACGATTGCAAAGTTAGAAGTTGGGGAAGCAATTCGTGAAGTTCTTGGAAGTCTTTAAGAAGCTACACATAAACATTTCGTTCGCTGAGGCTTTAGAGCAGATGCCTAGTTATGTGAAGTTCATGAAGGAGATCTTGTCAAAGAAATGTAGGTTAGGCGATTGTGAGACCGTGGCATTGACGGAGGAGTGTAGTATCATTCTCCAAAAAAATCTACCATCGAAGTTGAAAGGACCCAATGAGTTTTACAATTCCTTGCACAATAGGGAATCAGTTCGCTGGTCGAGCTTTGTGTGACCTGGAAGCAAGCATCAATCTCATGCCACTATCCATTTCTAAGAAGTTGGGATTGAAGGAAGCTAAACCGACGAATGTCACCTTGCAACTGGCAAATAGGTCGATTACTTATCCGAGGGGAATAGTAGAGGATGTGTTAGTCAAGGGGGATAAATTCATATTTCCGTTGAATTTTGTGGTATTGGATTTTGAGGATGACAAAGAAATTCCAATCATCTTGGGAGACCTTTTTAGCTACTGGAAGAACTTTAATTGATGTGCAAAATAGGGAGCTCACTATGAGAGTCAATGATCATGAGGTTAAGTTCAACATTTTTAAAGCAATCAAATTCTTGAACGATGTGGAGAAATACTATTTGGTCAAAGAAGCCAACGAAATGGTTGAAGATGATATGTTAAGTTATCGCAGTTTGAAAATTTCAGTTTGTGATGATGTGCATGAGGAAATAGAAACAGTTGAATGGAAGGGGTATAGCTTGAAGCATTGTTGGGGATGTGCAGCTAATAACATTTCGAACACCCCAGCCAAGCCCGAATAAAGATTTAAAGAAGTCAGACTGACGACTCTAAAAACAAACGTTGTTTGGAAGGCAACCCAAGAGTTTTTGGATTTTAATACTAGATTGCATGTTAATTAGTTATTAGTCTTATTTTTCAAGTTGCAGGCTTGTTAAGCAATTTTAATAAATATCTGATTCATAGTTGCATTTTAATTATATTTTAATTTTTATATGTTTGGTTTAATTTATTTGGTATATGTCTTTTAGTAATCGCACGTTAGTTGTAATTATTTCAGGTATCATATGTAGCAAAAGAGCACGAAACGTCGTTCACGCAATGCAACCAAAGCTAACCAAGGCACCAAAGCAAGCAAGCAAGCACACACTAAGCAGTAGCTTAAGCGCAGCTACGCTAGAGCCTAGCGTAGTAGCGCTTGGTTTTACATGGGTCTAGCGCAGCAACACTTGGTTTCACACGCAAGTATACATGATCAACAAATAATATAGAGATAAGTAGAGTGTCAATCTCACAAGGAATATGCTAATAATATTATCCAAGTACTAACTTTGTATCAACTCGATCTTATTTAAACAAATGAAATTCAATTATAAAATTAAACTAATTTACTATCAAAGAATAAAATCATAATTAAAAGTTAATATTACAATTTTTCCCAATGTCACGTTTAAATCTCTTCACTTTCATTTTAATTAATTAATTATACAGAATCGTTAACAAGAATTCATAGTTATTTATAAAACCCTTTCTCAAGTAGTTATATAAATATATCTATTCCAATTAATTCACTATATTCCTATGTGTAATAATCATGAACACGTTCATTAAGTATCAATTCTCAAAAAAGGTTGCATATGGCATATAGTTATATTCTTATCCTATACACGAATAATGTTATTCAATCAAGAGAATAATCTATAGCACATGTATCATATTCAGATCTAACTCTAGAATTCATCTACTAATTTCATCTAGGTTATCACAATAATTGTTGGCTCGAAAATCATACATGAAGCACAAAATATGATAAACGATTCAATTATAATCAACCATAACTAAAATGAGAGCAATTTAATTTAAAACATTGGGTTCCATTGAAATCTTAAAATAAAATTAGTTTATAGCGTAGGAATAAAACATCATCAAATTAAGTAGCATCTTAGATTACAAAAATAAAAGGAAAAGATAAGAGAGAAAGAGTTTGTGTCACGCAGCCTTCACTCTCCAAGCTTAGCCCTTGAATCCTCGCTCTTCTTCGTGCTCCTTGAAATCTGATGAATAACCCTAACTTTGATGTGTGTTAGATTAGATGTATATGTTGTTAGCCCCCTGATAATCAGCCTATGATGTGTAGTTTATAGGCTCTTCCATAGCTTGGTAGACATTTAATCCAATTAATAATCAATATGGTAAGTCCCGAGTCAATTAGAAATGCAAAACTCAGCAAAATCAGCCCCCGCGCACAAACCAGCGCAACAACGCTCACTATTAACGTAGCAGCACTGCCTCTATCATAGCAGCGCTCTATAGTAGCGCAGTTGCACTGTACATTCTGCTCCCTCCTGTAGATCTTTTCGCGAGCTTTGATTTAATAGGTGGTAGGTCCCGTAACTCTTTCCGGATAAAAAGTTATGGCCCTTTACCAACAAACGTCGAACTAGCCAATATCCTGGCACCACAACACTTTTGCAACTTCAATTTGACTATAATGCAACCATTTTGCTTCCATTTCCTTTTCCTACACAAAAGCATAAAAACACATAAAAAGAAATAGAAAATACTTAAGAACTCACAATTTCATCAAGCTAAAAGTACTCAATTTATAGGTATAAAACGCACTCATCAAATACCCTCAAACTTAAATCTTTGTTTGTCCTCAACCAAAATACTAAGAACAAAAACAAATTCTAACAAACAACTACTCAAGCAATAAATCAATACAAATTTGAACAATGACCTCAAAGATTTTATTAAAACGAAAGCCTAGGATTTCAACCTACTCATCAGTTCCACATCTACTTATGACCCTTTTAAGTGTGTGTGTGTGTGTGTGTGTGCGCATCCAAATGTTCAAACTAGCCATAACTCAGATAAGCTCATATAATCAAATGCTCTATAAAAGATTTTCAAATCAACTCTATAAACTAACTTTCACATCAATCTCTGCTAATTAAGGCTAAACATAAATTTAGAGAATCAAAAGAATATTAAAAACATTTAAGCACGCTTGAACCTTTCTCGAGTATTTTAAAAACACATTCTTTTTCTTTTTCTTTTTAGTGAGTGCATTTTTTGCTCCATCTCACTTCCTATTAAACGAGTGTGTTTTACGCTCTATCTCGTTGCATGTATTTATGAGTGAGTGTGTTTTACGCTCCATATCAACCCACCACATGATTCATTTTTTTTCAACTCGAGAAGATTCAAAATTTCAAAATTTTTAATAATCCAAGATTTCCCCCAAACTTATGTTATTGCCTAAATTTCGCTTTGAATGATGCTCAAATAAAATTTTAGAGTTTCAATGATATCTCCAACAAACATTCAACCAATTTTTTCATTTTTATTTTTTAAGTCCCAACTAGCTAAACAAATGGATATGTGCTTTTATGTACAAAATGATCACAAATAATGTAAACCTAAACTCATAAGCCAAAATATAAACAAGCATGCTTCTAATTTCATAAGACTTAAAAATTAATCACAAAAAATTTTCATAGGCCATCATCAATTACAATCAATCCATTGCTCAAGTTAAAATAAACTAACTAAAATGCAACTCTAATAACATAATACGCTCAAGTACCAAATAAAACAATAACAAAGAATACCACCCTCAAACTTAAACTAGACATTGTCTTCAATGGCTAAGATAGAAAAAATTAAAGAACTGCCCTAAGAATCGGCTGATTGGCCACTTCAGCGTCCTCGTCGTCCGCTAAGTCGAGAATGTATTTCATTTTGTTTGATACTTGGTATCTGAAAACAATTAACCTAACTAATTAAAATGCAATGAAATGAAAACTAAACAACTAAACCGCAATAAACTGAAAATTAAACTTGGGTTGCCTCCCATTAAACGCTTGGTTTAGAGTCGTCAGTCCGACTTCTTTAATTCTCTATCAGTCTGGTTCAATCGCAAAAATTATCATATCATGCCGCCTTATTGTCTTTTTCTTGTACTGCATGGCATTCTTACATGATTGGTGACCCCCAAACTTAACTTCATCCATCGACAAAAAGAAACTTTCCTCATCTGCTTTATCCGTTATTACACCTTTAACAAGATCAACCCAAAAACATTCTTCATGATCCTTTGGGTACTCGATGGCTTTGAAAATCTTGAAGGCAACCTCTTGATCTTCATCTTTCTTGTCATCAAACCCATTCTTGCTCCTCTTATTTCCAACCTCAGAATCATCTTCCACATCAGGATGTACCCTCTTTAAAATTCCTTCAATAGTCTCGTGTAACTCCTCGTCACTTCCTTGTGTATCCACCTTGCACTGCTTTTTACCTTCCTCTTTAGGATTAATCTCTGTATCGCTAGGTAAAGTGCTTTGCGGTCGATTCATGATATGATCGACAAGTTATCCCCTTGGTTCTCGAGGTTCCACATTGAAGCTTCTAGATTCGTCATCTTAACCTCATTTTGAGATATGCACTTAGTAAGGAGATCCTCCAAAGCTTTTTCTTCTTGTTGCTCTATGTACTTGGAAAGAATCTCCTCTAAATTAGGCTTTTCCTCTTCTTGTGGTGGAGGTTGATACGAATATTTTGAAGAGTATGATAGACTTGGAGTATAGAATTGATCTTGATTGTTGTTCCATGAAAGGCTCGGATAATTCTGTCAACCCGAATGATATACTTGGAGTATAGAATCTGTGTCATGCAACCTTCACTCTCCAAGTTTATCCCTTGAATCCTCACTCTCCTTCGTGCTCCTTGAAATTTGATGAAGAACCCTAGCTTTGATGTGTATTAGATTATATGCCTATGTTGTTAACCCATTGATAATCAGCCTATGATGTGTATTTTATATGCTCTTCCATAGCTTGGTAGACATTTAATCCAATTAGCAATCAATATGGTAAGTTACAAATCAATTAGAAGTGCAAAACTCAGCAAAATCAGCCCCCGCGCACAAACCAGTGCAGCAGCGCTCACTATTAACGTAGTAGCACTACCTCTAGCGTAGCAGTGCTCTATAGCAGCGCAACTGCACTGCACATTCTGCTCCTTCCTGTATATCGTTTTGCGAGTTTCGATTTGATAGGTGGTACATCCCATAACTCTTCCCGGATAAAAAGTTTTGGCCTTTTTACCAAAAGATGCCGAACCAGCCAATATCCTAGCACCGCGACACTTTTGCAACTTCAATTTGACTATAATGCAATCATTTTGCTTCCATTTCCTTTTCATACACAAAAGCATAAAAACACATAGAAAGAAATAAAAAATACGCAAGAACTCACAATTTCATCAAGCTAAACGTACTCAATTTATAGGTATAAAACCCACTCATCAGCAGTTGCACTGTCTCAGCTGAAAAGTTTTAAAATGGGCACACAGGTTCAAATGGGGGCATTACTCTCCTACTCAAATTCAAAGTCTCATTCTCTCTAACTTCTACTCAAAACCAAATTCCATACTACAATCTCTTATACACCAAAATAATTTCCATACACACATACTTATATTGTTAGGTTTGTATATAACGCAAGCATGCAATCAAATACATAAATAGGGCGGAAGCGTGATAAAACGGATTTTAAAATTTTAATACAAATTGTGACGCCCCCAAATCTGGGTTACCTTAATCTCGGATTCGGTGCACCATTGAAGAACTCACAAAGCATTCTAGTAATAACTTAATGCGGAAAATAAAATATTTACATTGATTTAAAATAAATATTCTCGTCCCAAGGCTCGAAACCATAACTAAAACATAATACTAATAAGTCTGAATACATTACATAGCTTAGAAAATAATCTTAACAAGTCTTGACATAAGACAGGAACAACAACATAGCAAGACAAGCTATCATGTAGCTTTGCCTTAGCCTTTATTGTAATATTCTAAACCCTAATAAGATTTATATATGTAAAGTATATGTTTATTAAATGAAATTTCTTGTTCCGACTTTGTGTTATGTGATTGTATATTTTATTAAAGAATTAGGTCAAATAAAAAAAATTTCTGAAGCTGCATAGTCGTGCTTACACGGACAAAATGATTTGTCGTGCTTCTGAAGAATTCACCGAGAAGCGTCTCGGCAAATTATTTTTGTATGCTTCTGTGTCGTTCTTGGAGATGACAAAGTGATTTGTCGTGCTTCGGAGTTAATATATTATTATATTAACTGATAAAAATCTAAAATAAATTGAATAGGGTTTGAAATGATAAACTGAAGTAGCAACCCTAATTTGAAAACCCTACTTAATAAAATTTGTCCGAATTGTTAAATCAAAACCCTAATTATTACACAATAATTCTAATTAAAATAATTAAATTATAAGTAATAAATCATAACATTAATTATAAATCATTTAACTTAGATTAAAACTATAATTGAAAGATTTAAACCCTAATCTATGAATTAGGAAACTCTAACCCTAATTTAGAAACCCTAAACCTAATTAGTAAACTCTAATTATAAAATTATGAGTTTCTAAATCTTAATAATGAAACTTAAGCTTAATTAAGTTATTACTAACCTAATTACTTTACACTAATCATTAATTACCAAACCCTAATCAAGATTAAAATGAATTAAACCTAGGTTAGTAAACTAACCAATTGGAAAATTTCAAGTAGTGTGCTAGCATGCGTCCAATAGACTTTGACACATTCCAGCACAAGCATGAGGCCAAGATCAGATTGCAAGCAACACAAGTAACAATTCCAAGATATTTTGGAGGGCAAAATTGGGGAAAAAATGAAAGAAACCCTAATTTTGAGATTCCTATAAATAGAACATCAAGCTGACCATTAGACCTACAAATTTACAAAGCCTAAACACTTATAATCATACCATATTAAGCCTCTATAAGTGTAAGATCAGAATCAAAAGCCAGAGTTCAAAAATCTAAGAAAAATGTGCAAAAACCCTAATTTTATATTAGATCTTTAAAGCTTTGTTAGATGTTATGTTTAAATATTTAAAGATATGTAATAACATGTTATTTAGTGATCTGGGTTGGTTAAACAAGGATCCATAACATTTAAATGGTCGAATGGTCTGACAGGCTACTTTGTCAGACCTTTTGATCGGCTTAAATTGGTCGTTTGATCTGTTTTAAAGTTTGTATGTGTAGTATGTTATGTTATTAACAATATTCAATTGGTAGAATAGTAAAAAATATATATAGGATGGAAGATATTAATGGTCAAAACCCGTTGATCGCTCACGGATGGCTGATTCTGGGCAACCTAGAAAATTCTAAGTATATCTGACAGTCGTCTAACAAGCTTTGACCGACTTTAATCTTGCTTATATGATGTTTGTAAATGTTATTTCTTGGATTGAACATGTTCTATGCCATGTATACTACAACCTTGAATCATTAAATCACAAAAACAATAATAACCATGCAAGTTATTAACGGTCAAACATGGTTGACCAACCATGACTGGTGAGTTTCTGGGTAACCCAGAAACTCAAGTACAGTATGAACTAGGTAGTTTGACCATGAATTATATAGCATCAATTGATATTGTTTAAGCTTAAATTTCATATGTCGTTGTATCTTGCCATGCCTAGTATAACAACAAACAAAAATCAAACTGTAAACATTAACCAGCTGAAAATTATTTGCGGTCAAAAGTCCTTACTCAACCATGACCGGTTGTTGTTCATGAAGAACACCTGTAGCGACACTCTCCTTCCCAAAACCCAGAAACCTAAAATCCTATGCAGTCCGTCGCTAAAGCCCTTTTGCGACAGTTTTAAATAAAAATTAATAAAAATAATTAAATAAATTATAAATAAATATTAAATAATTCATAATAATTAATAAATAAATATAAAAATTCATTTTTAATTATAATTAATAATTTTTAATATTCTTATATAATTTTTAATAATTATTTAATTTAATTTAATATTAAATTATTTACTAAATATATTAAATAAATGATTTAAAAATAATATTAATGTATTTAAATTAGTTTAAATGATAACTAAATCATTTAAAAATATTACTAACTTTCCAAAATTATTATAAATAATAAATAAATTATTTTAAATAATATACTAAGTATTTGAAAATATTTTAAATGATAATTAAATCATTTAAATATTAAATTAAGTTTTAAAAATTATTATAAATAATAATTATATCATTTAAATGATAAAATAAATTCTAAAGATATTATTAATGATAAAATAAATCATTTAAATAATATTCTATCTTTCTAAAAATATTATAAATGATAAATAAATCATTTAAATAATATTTTAAGTATCCAAAATTATTTTAAATGATAAATAAATCACTTAAATAACATATTAATGTTTTAAAAATATTCTAAATGATAATTAAATCATTTAAAAATATTCATAAGCTTGTAAAAATATTTAAAAATATTTTTAAGCTTATAAAAATTATTTAAAAATAATATTAAGCTTCTAAAAATATTATAAATGATAATTAAATTATCTAGACTAATATTTAAGCTTCTAAATGAAGTTTTATTGATAAACCTATGTGTTTAGCTATCTAATGATGCGACCGAGATATCGAATCGACGTCGAACCTTCGTGAAACTTGTCTAGTTCAATTAGATAAGTATTATTATAGATTCTAATGTTTATTATTGAAATGAATAGACATAAATAGACTACCCAACGTTGATAAACAGCGTAAACTTAACGTGCTACACTAAGACAAGTCTCCAAACCTTGTTACCTTTATGCAAGTCTTCTAATTTTGTTATATTTATGCAAGTCTTTTACATCTTGCTATCAATTATTGTGAAGTTATTGCTTCTTGTTCAGCATAGCTTAAGAAATGAATCATTATTTATATATTGTTTATTCGAGCGTAAATTATTGTGTCAAACCAAATTGTTTTGGTACGACATCTTATACTAAGAAATGGAACACCTTGATGTAAGGTGAACTGAAACACCCTGATATAAGGTGCCAGTAAATGTTGATTATATATCGACATAAAATTGTAGGATGATATGCATACTCCTAGGATATTGGTTAGGCTGATCCCCTACCAGATATCCGAAATCAAGCAGTTCTAAGTCATTGAAGACTGATAGAACTAATTGAAATATATGGTTCATGTACAGAACCCTCAGATATACATCTTTGACATCTTTCAACTCGAATACATTGTGATTATATTTTCAAATAAACTTGCTGAGCATTTGTAGCTCATTCTTGCATACAACTTTCTTTGCAGTTTTAGATGGTAATTCTGGAACTTCAGAGACGACTAAAGGGAAACGATCGTGTTAATTAGTTTTACTTTATTTAAGTCTTTTAAAGGTTTTGTTGTAATAACTTAGTACTGAGAACGATGTAATTGAACTTAATGATATAAAATATATTATCATCCTTTATTCTATCGAATGTGTTATACTTTGATCTTTAAATTGTTAGAATAGTTGTACTAAGTTAGTACAGTATCCATATGAACTATACATCTGAATGAGAGTATTGAATGATATTGAGAGTTCTATAAGCTCTAGGGTTACACTTAATAAGCGCCGCTAAGGTGCCACCTTTACCGGAATGTGCCCCTCAGTTCTAGGGACAATCTTATCTTTAATACTATGAATGTCAGATAGATAGGAACTATTGATATGAAAGAGATATCCACAAGATATGAATCTATACATCTAAGTGAGGGTAACGTTCTGACGAGAACTATTATCTGTTATGGGATACTGTGAACCTTGGATAGATAGAAGTTATATATTATAGAATATTTATAGTTAAATAGTATCACGTGAGCACCAAATCTGCTACAAGAGGTGTAAAGAATTTGGGGGCATCACAAGTAGGTATTAGAGCTGTAGATTATAGCTCTAAAGTAGTTAGGAAATACCTTAAGATATAATCTTTGAGTCCGTAAAATACTTAATACACATAAGATAACCTTAAAAGCCTTATATTTTTGTGTAAACATGCTTCATCATAATACTAAACAAGTAAAAATTCTTTTGTAGAATGGCAAACCCAGATTGGGGAGAGATTTCAGGGGAGATAGATTCACATGTGATAGAGCTCGAGTAAGACAGTGATCTTGAAGGACAAGAAGTTCAATATGAATTAGAATTCCATGATGCGATAGAGGTAGAACCTAATGAGTATACTACAGAGGTTCAGAGTATAGAAGAAGGAGAGGATGAGGAAGAACCAATATGGCAGGATATATCAGAAGTTTGAAATCAATCTGTAGAAGAGTTAGAAGAAGGAAACCCAGAGGAGGAAAACCTACTAGAACAAGCCCAGATGGAAATACATACCTTGAACAATAGGGTAACGTATGTGGAAGAAAGGTTGGAGAATGAAGAACGATTAAATATCTGACTTCAGACACTGTTGTTAAGAAAGGAAAGAGAAAGATATCAAATCCAAGAAAGGCTTGATAGAACTAATAGAGAATTTTGCGAAACACTTGTGGATCTAGATAAGCGAGTAGAGGATTATCCCGTAGAGAATGGAAAGACTTGATACGACATCAATAGGTGGGTGGTATCCAGTATGTTGTGTGATGAGTATCGTAAGAGTAAGCTTTAGATAAACCTGGTCACCAAAGTGTGTATGTAAACAGTAGTATCTAAACTACTTTACCCAAGTTTTGGGAAACTGGTTTGGGAATGCTAGTAGTGTCAGGTTTGTATATAGTGGGAACATGAAATCAAATTACATAAATAGTACGGAAGCGCAATAAAACGGATTTTAAAATTTTTCATACAAACCATCACCATGATCATCCTTGTGATCAATTATCAATTAAACGAAAGAGATAGAGATATAGAATTATACCCTCGTGAATCAAAGCTTCCTTAGGTACAAGTTCACCTCTAATTCCTTCGCGTTCTCCTTGAATTCCATCGATTAAATTCCTTCCTTTGATCAACGTTAGCCACCCAAGTGTTTGGCCTCTAGAGGTGATCCACCAAGGAATAATAGTTGTTCAAGAAGATGGGTGTTGGCAAACCCTAGTTTCTATCTCTATAGAAATTGTAACTACTCTCTCTCTCTCCAATTCTTATGGAAAAGTGTGTAGTGTCTAACCCCAAATCATGATAAGACTCATCTTATTTATAGATATAGGGAACCCCACCCTCATAAACTATTTAGGATTAGGGTTTTTATTTTAATTAAACTCCTTTAATTAATTAAACTCCTAATCCAATTAGGAATTTATGAGAGTACTTTTATTAATTAATTCCCGAACCCTTTTAGGAACTAAATAATAATAATAGTATTAATAATAATAAGACTCCTCTTATTAATTTATATTTAATATTTTCAAAATATTAAATAATAAATATTAAGTTATTTAATTTATTATATCTCCATAGATTAAATTAAATACACTTAACTTATTATTACAATTATGTCATTTACTTCTTAAACAAATATTTTTCTTTTGCGGTGTGACCCTTTAGGTTCTCCATATTAAACCGGTTGTGAATAAATCAATTAGAATAATTCTAATCTTATTTAAATAAATAAATTAAACTATTTAATTTATTTAAATAAATAATATTTATTCTACAATAAGGGTAAGCCCCCTTAGCGATTAACGACTTTCCAGATAATATAGATTTCAACATTAATCACAAAAGAACCTTTTAGTGCATAGTTACCGTACAATTCAATCCTTCTACCATACAATGTCCCAATTAAATATAAGACAAGGAATTACTGTCAAGTCTTATTTTATTTAATTATATGTATTTCGATTCTCAAATGCACAACGCTAATTAATGCAAATTAGAAACTCCTTTCTAATTTCATTCTGCTTTGGCCAAAGACTTCTGAGTTGTCATTTATCGAATCACATAGGACATTCTCTCCTTTTACTAGAAGTGGTAGATTCTTTGTTGACCATTCACCTATCTCTATGTACAACTTATTATACCCAATCATACCCTTTGATATACCCTAAGGGTCTTAAAGGACATGTCAAAGTATAACTCACCATACACAAGATACTATGATGATCTCAAGTACAAGGATCACTTATACTACTATTACTAGAGGAATTCCTATTGACAGGCGAGTAAAATTCTATTAGGTATTCCTTAGCGAGCCACGTTCAGTGAACTTATTCTCCAATAAGCACCTACATACTTGTTTTAGTGTCTCCACACAAATGATTATGAGATCAATCATCCTCTTCATAAGGTGCTTATTGGAGAATAAGTTCACTGATTCACTAATCCCCTTTGTAGTAATCCATCGATTAGGAACGATTTTAGTTTGTGAGCTATCTAGAATTTAGATCTCATTAGCATGATTACCATCATGATTCTAATAGCATTGCTCAAAACTATGGGTTTATCACATTTAATATAACAGCATCATGTAGATAAAGTAAAATGTCTTTAATAAACGAATAAGATTACAAAGTATATGCTACATCATATCAAATATGATTGGCTTGTGTGCATACTACTTTCAATCTCCCACTTGCACTAAAGGCAATCGCCATGGTATCTAATACCCTTCTTCTCTAAGTGACGATCATCCTGCTGCTGGATAAAGCGTCAGTAGATGGATAGGCAATGTTGTTCTCGAGAGTCCACTATCTTTATAGTGACTTTTCCTCTTTCAATGATTCCACTAATCAAATGAAAGTGCCGCAACGCTTGTTTGAATCCAAGATGAGACTTAGGAACTATTTCTAGTTTTGTAATGAACTTTTCATCCAAACAATCAACTTGCAGTTTCATTTACAGCTATATACTTTGTCTTTGTCACTAAACCATCAATTCTTTGCTGTTTGGAACCTTTCCAATTCACTACACTACCTTTTGAGGTAACTATTTACCCTAAAGTGGATTTGTTATCGTCTTGGTCAGTCTGAAAAACTTGAGTCTGTTTAGCCCTCTAGTTTTAATTCAGATCCACCATGTATCATGATCACATCCTCAATACCGGTTAGGTACTTAAAGATATTTTTTACTATCTTACAATGATCTTCTCCAGAATATGACTGATCAACATCAGGCCTTGTATATTCACTGCATACATGATAGTAACTCATGCGATCTCTCTTTTAATTGGAGACAATTTTAGAGAGATACACTCCATGGCTCATCATCATGAGACCTCTCTTGGAGTTTGCCATGCTAAACGCCTTTAGCATCAAATGAATATACGTTCCTTGGGTCAAGCCGAACATCCTTTTAAATCTATCTATATAGATTTATATCCCCAATTTATAGGATGCTCCTCCCAAGTCATTCATGGAGGAATGTTTAGACAATTTTATCTTTACTGATTGTAGCATTGGTGTGTTATTCCTTATCAGTAGTATATCAACATATAATACCAAGAATGTCACAGCGCTCCCACTGACCCTTTTGTACACACAAGGTTCATTCTCATTTTTGATAAAATCAAACTCTTTTGATTGTCTCATCAAAATGAATGTTCCATCTTTGAGAAGCTTGCTTCAATCCATAAATGGATCGTTGCAGCTTATATACATGATTTGCTTCAACCTTTGAAAGAAATTCCTCTGGCTGTATCATACATACATTCTCCTCAAGTCTTCATGGAGGAAGGACGTCTCCACATCCATTTTGCCAGATTTTGTAATAAGCTGCAATCACAAGCAAAATCCAAATGGATTTGAGCATTACCCGATAATAAGGTTTTATCACAGTCAACTCCTTGACTTTATTTAAACCTTTTAAACAAGTCTGGTCTTATAGGTCTCTACCTTGCCATTTTCCCTAGTCTTTCTCTTAAAGATCCATATACACCCTTTAGGCACTATGCCTTTTGGTGGAGTAACCAGAGTCTATACTTGGTTCTCTTATATGGAGTCCATTTTGGATTTCATGGCCATCTGCCATTTCTCTGAGTGTCTTCTACTCATAGCCTCATCGTATATAACTGGATCATCATCCTTTATGATGTGTACCTCATCATCATCCTCTATGATGAATCCATACCTCCCAGGTATCTTCGGTACTCTTCCAGATTTACGATTCGGTTATGGTACAATAGGTCTATCTACAGGTTCCTCGATTCGACTTAAAGTGCTTTGTGGTTCTTGAACTCCTTTAAGATCTATTACCCTCCCACTAGCTCCTTCAATGATAAACACCTTTATCTAAGAAGGAAGAGTGCAGGATTATAGTAATAATACCCTAAACTTTCTTTAGGATATCCCACAAGTCTGCACTTGTCAGATTTTTGTCCCAAACTTATCTTTGAAACCTTTTCACATAAGTTGGACAACCCCTTATCTTAACATACTTAAGAGTAGGAATTCTGTCCTATCCATAACCTTTGTGGAGTCTTGGGCTCGGATTTTTGAGGTTACCTTATTTTTGTAGATATGCAGCCGTTTCTAGGGCATAACCCCAGATGGATACTAGAATGTCGGTAAAAATCATTATAGACTACACCATGTCTAACAAGGTACAATTTCTCCTTTTAGATACACCAATCAATTATTGTGTATCAGGAGGTGTTCATTATGAGAAAATACCATTTTGAGATGATCTAGAAACTCATTGCACAAGTATTCTTTCCTCCATCTGATCAAAGAATCTTAATACTTTGTCAATATGTTTCACTTCTGAATTCTTTGAACATTTCAAATGATTCAGACTTGTATTTTATCAAATACACACATTCAACTCTTTGAATGACCATCTCCTTTTCTTTTATTAGTTTATTCAATTTTGCAAAATATTTTTCATATAAGTCAAGTATACAAAGTCTATCAAGTATTCTTCCAGTTTCAAACAAAACATTATTATTATAAATAGAACAACAATTGTTCTTAAATATAATACCAGAACCTTCCTTGTCCAACAACGAAAGTTCTAATGTTTCTAATGAGAATTGGAACATAATAACAACTTATTAACTTAATAGACTTGTCTGTAGGTAACGCTAAAATATAAGTTCCTACGGCTAATGTAGCAACCATTGCTCCATTCTCCACACGTAAGATTACTTACTCTTTATTTAGCTTTCTACTTCTGCTTAGTCTCTGCATTGGATTGCATATATGAGAACTATAGCCGGTATCCAATACCCAAGTAGAACCTTGAGTTACAGAAATATTTATTTCAATCATGAACAAACTTATATTTTTAACCGAAGCTTCACTAAGCTTCTTCTGTTAGCCTCTGTAAGATTCTCCTTACAGTTTTCTTTCTAGTATCTTGGCTTATTGCAGTGGAAGCAAACTCCTTTGCTATCTATATCAGTCTTGTTCTTATTGTCCTTTGTTTTTGCCTTTCCATTTACCTTCTTTGAATTATTCTTCTTTTAAGAAGATCCTTTGGCCCTCTTCCGCTTCCTGGGAGAATCATCTACTATAAGACTTGGTCTTTCTTGGTTGGAAAGTGACTCTTTACAGTTTTTAACATGTTTAAGCAACTCAGGCAGGCTGACATATAGCTTGTTCATGTGAAAATTCACAATAATTTGTGAGAAAGAGTCTGGAAGTGATTGCAAGATCAAATCTTGGATCAACTCTCCATCCAAACCCAGTTGTCCCAATTGTTCAATCAGATTGATCATTTTAGGACATATGTTTGTACTGTGGTGCCATCGGTCATTCTAGATCGGAAAAGCTCCTTAGATATCTGATATATAATAGTCCTACTTTCCTCACCACTCAACTCCTTGAAGGTGCAAGAGTATAGTAGGAGCATCCATAGTTTCATGCTGACGCTGAAGCTCATTACTCATGGATGCGAGCATAATGCATTGAGCCAAGTGTGCATCATCTTGCCGCTTTCTAAAAGTAGCAATCTCTTCCTCAGAGGAAATTGTCTGCAACCATTGCAGGGATAGGCGTATTAAGGACATAAGATAGCTTTTCAACCTTGAGAACTATTCTCAAATCCCTTATGTTAGGTTTGTATATTGCGCGAGCATGCAATCAAATTACATAAAAAGAGCGGAAGCGCGATAAAACGGATTTTAAAATTTTATACAAACCATCACGTAGATCAATCATTGTGCTCAATTAACGATATAAACAAAAGAGAAAGAGAATAAGAATTTATACCCTCGTAGAACAAAGCTTCATCGGGTACAAGTTCAACTCCTAGTCCTTCGTGTGCTCCTCGAATGCTACGGTGTGATTCCTTCCTTTGATCAACGTTATCCACCCAAGTGTTTGGCCTCTAGAGGTGATCCACCAAGGAAGAACAAGTATTCAAGAAGTTGGGTATTTGGAAAAACCCTAGTTTCTATCTCTATAGAAATTGTAAGTACTCTCCACAATCTAATGCAAGAGTGTGTAACCCTAATCTATGATAAGACTCCTCTTATTTATAGATATAGGAATAACCCTTCCCTAAACTATTTAGGATTAGGGTTTCAATTATAATTAAACTACTTTAATTAATTATGCTCCTAATCCAATTAGGAATTTGTGAGAGAGTACTTCTATTAATTAATTCTCAATCTCTATTAGGAAATAAATAATAGTTCTATTAATTAATTCCCAATCCCTATTAGGAATTAAATAATAGTAATAGTAATAATAATAATAAGACTCCTCTTATTAATTTATATTTAATATTTCTAAAATATTAAATAATAAATATTAAGCTATTTAATTTATTCTATCTTCATAGATTAAATTAAATACACTTAACTTATTATTACAATTATGCCATTTACTTCTTAAATAAATATTTTCCTTTTTGCGGTGTGACCCTCTAGGTTCTCCATATTAAACCGGTTGTGAATAAATCAATTAGAACAATTCTAATCTTATTTAAATAAATAAATTAAACTATTTAATTTATTTAAATAAATAATATTTATTCTACAATAAGGGCAAGCCCCCTTAGCGATCAACGACTTTCCAGATAATATAGATTTCAACATCAATCACAAAAGAACCTTTGAGTAAATAGTTACCGTACAATTCAATCCTTCTACCATACAATGTCCCAATTAAATATAAGACATGGATTTACTGTCAAGTCTTATTTTATTTAATTATATGCATTTCGATTCCCAAATGAATAACTCTAAATAATGCAAATTAGAAACTCCTTTCTAATTTCATTCTGTCTTGGCCAAGGACTACTGAGTTGTCATTTATCGAATCACATAGGACATTCACATCTTTTACTAGACGTGGTAGATTCTTTATTGATCATTCACCTATCTCCATATACAACTAATTATACCCAATCATACCCTTTGATATACCCCAAAGGTCTTAAGGGACATGTCAAAGTATAACTCATCATACAAAAGATACTATGATGATCTCAAGTCCAAGGATCACTTATACTACTATCACTAGAGGAATTCCTATTGACAGGCAAGTAAAACTCCATTAGGTATTCCTTAGCGAGTCACGTTCAGTGAACTTATTCTCTAATAAGCACCTACATACTTGCTTTAGTGTCTCCACACAAATGATTATGAGATCAATCATCCTCTTCCTAAGAGCAAGCAACGTATGTACTAATCTATCCGGATTCACTAATCCCCAATTTAGTAATCCAATGATTAGGAACAATTTTAGTTTGTGAGCTATCTAGAATTTAGATCTCATTAACATGATCACCATCATGATTCTAAAAGCATTGCTCAAAACTATGGGTTTATCACATTTAATATAACAGCACCATGTAGATAATATAAAATGCCTTTTAAGAAAATCAATTCTTTTATTAATAAATGAATAAGATTACAAAGTATATGCTACATCATATCAAATATGATTGGCTTGTGTGCATACTACTTTCAATCTCCCACTTGCACTAAAGCCAATCGCCATGGTATCTAATACCCATCTTCTCTAAGTGACGATCAAGCTGCTGTTGAGTTAAAGCTTTAGTAAATGGATCTGCAATGTTGTCTTGAGAGTCCACACGCTCCAGGGTGACATCTCCTCTTTCAATGATCTCTCTAATCAAATGAAACCGCCGCAACACGTGTTTGGATTTCTGATGAGACCTGGGTTCCTTAGCCTGCGCAACAGCTCCATTGTTGTCACAGAATAAAGGTACTGCTCCTCTAATGCTAGGAACCACTCCAAGTTTAGTTATGAACTTCTTCATCCAAACAGCTTCCTTTGCAGCTTCACTTGCAGCTATGTACTCTGCCTCTGTCACTGAATCAGCAACTGTTTGCTGCTTGGAACTTTTCCAACTCACTGCGCCACCGTTTAAGGTAAACACGTACCCTGAAACGGATTTACTGTCATCTTGGTTCGTTTGAAAACTTCAGTCTGTATAGCCCTCTAGTTTCAATTTAGACCCACCGTAGACAAGAAATACATCCTTAGTTCTTCTCAAGTACTTTAGGATGTTTTTCACTGCCTTCCAGTGCTCTTCTCCTGGATTCAACTGATATCTGCTTGTTACACTAAGTGCATGAGCGACATCTGGTCTAGTACATATCATACCGTACATGATAGATCCTATTGCGGAAGCATAAGGAATCTTACTCATCCGGTTTCTCTCCTCAGGTGTCTTTGGGGCCTGTTTCTTAGAGAGATGTATTCCATGGCTCATCGGCATGAGACCTCTCTTGGAATCTTCCATGCTAAACTTCTTTAGCATCGAGTCAATGTACTTTCCTTGGGTCAAGCCCAGCATCCTTTTAGATCTATCTCTATAGATCTTTATCCCCAAAATATAGGATGCCTCACCCAAGTCCTTCATGGAGAAGTGTTTAGATAACCAAATTTTGATCGACTGTAGCATAGGAACATCATTCCCTATCAGTAATATGTCATCAACATATAATACAAGGAATGAAACAGCGCTCCCACTAACCTTCTTGTACACACAAGGTTCATCCTCATTTTTGATAAAATCAAACCTTTTGATTATCTCATCAAAACGGATGTTCCATCTTCGAGAAGCTTGCTTCAATCCATAAATGGATCGTTGTAGCTTACAGACTTGGTTTGTTCCAACCGTTGAAACAAAACCCTCTGGCTGTATCATATATACATTCTCCTCAAGCTCTCCATTGAGGAAGCCGTTTTCACGTCCATTTGCCAGATCTCGTAGTCATAATAAGCTGCAATCGCAAGCAAAATCCGAATGGACTTGAGCATAGCTACTGGTGAGAAGGTTTCATCATAGTCAATTCCTTGTCTTTGTTTGAAACCTTTTGTAACTAGTCGGGCCTTATAGGTCTCTACCTTGCCATCTGCCCTAGTCTTTCTCTTAAAGACCCATTTACACCCAATAGGCTTAATGCCCTCAGGTGGTGAAACCAAAGTTCATACTCGGTTTTCATACATGGAGTCCATCTCGGATTTCATGGCTTCTAGCCATTTCTCTGAGTCTTCACTACTCATAGCCTCTTCGTAAGTCAATGGATCATCATCATCTATGATGCGTACCTCATCATCATCCTCTATGATGAATCCATACCTCTCAGGTATCTTCGGTACTCTTCCAGATTTACGAATAGGTAGTGGTACAGTAGGCTCTTCTACTTGGTCAGGTACCTGACTTTGATCCGTAGTATTTTGTGGTTCTTGAACTTCTTCAAGATATATCTTACTCCCACTGACCCTTTCGAGGATAAACTCCTTTTCCAAGACGGCAGCGTGTTTCGCTACAAACACCTTTTGATCAGTAGGATGATAGAAATAATATCCTAAACTTTCTTTAGGATATCCCACAAACCTACACTTGTCGGATCTAGTCTTTAGCTTATCATGCTCAAACCTTTTGACATAAGTTGGACAACCCCAAGTCTTAACATGCTTAAGACTAGGTTTCCTCCCTGTCCATATCTCATATGGGGTCTTTGGGACGGATTTTGTAGGTACCTTGTTAAGTAGGTATGCTGCCGATTCTAGGGCATAACCCCAGAAGGATATTGAAAGGTCAGTAAAACTCATCATGGAACGAACCATGTCCAACAATGTTCGATTTCTCCTTTCAGATACACCATTCAACTGTGGCGTCCCTGGTGGAGTCCATTGTGAGATTATACCATTTTCTTTGAGACAATTGAGAAACTCATTGGTTAAGTATTCCCCTCCTCGATCCGATCGAAGAATCTTAATACTTTTACCAGTTTGCTTCTCTACTTCACTTCTGAATTCTTTGAACTTTTCAAATGATTCAGATTTGTATTTCATTAAATACACATATCCAAATCTAGAATGATCATCAGTGAAAGTAATAAAATAAGAATACCCTCCTCGTGCATTCGTTGTCATAGGTCCACAAACGTCTGTGTGTACCAACGCTAACAACTCTGTAACTCTTTCTCCTTTTCTACTAAAAGGAGATTTAGTCATCTTACCCATGAGACAAGATTCACAAGTTGGATATGATTCGTAATCAGATAGCTCTAAAAGCCCATCTTTATGCAACTTGGATAATCTTGTTTCATTGATATGACCGAGTCTACAGTGCCACATAAAGGTATAATTAACATCATCTCTTTTTCTTTTCTTAGTTTGTTCAATTTGAAGTATATTTTCATGCAAGTCAAGTATGTATAGTCCATTCAGTAAGTTCCCAACACCATATAAAACATTTTTATTATAAATAGAACAATTGTTGTTCTTTATTATAATATCAAAACCATCCATATCCAATACAGAAATCGAAATAATGTTTCTAATGAGTGTCAGAACATAATAACAATTATTTAAACTAATGAACTTGCCCGAAGGCAGTGCTAAACGATAAGTCCCTACAACTAATACAACAACCTTTGCTCCATTTTCCACTCATAGGATGACTTCATCCTTGTCCAGCTTTCTACTTCTGCTTAGTCCCTGCATATTATTACATATGTGAGAACTACAGCCGGTATCCAATACCCAAGTAGAATTTTGACTTTCAGAAAAATTAATTTCAATCATGAACAAACCTAGATCGGAAGTCGAAGCTTCTCCAAGCCTCTTTTGGTCCGCAAGATACTCCTTGCAGTTCCTCTTCCAGTGTCCCGGCTTATTGCAATGGTAGCAAATTTCTTTGCTATCTGGATCAGGTTTCTTTTTATCCTTCCTCTTTGCCTTGCCCTTAGCCTTCTTATTTTTCTTCTTTTCAGAAGATATCTTGGGCCTCTTCCTTTTCTTGGAAGAATCATCCACTAGTAAGACTTGGTTCTTGTTGAATGAAAAGTGACCTTCAGTAGTTTTCAGCATGTTAAGTAACTCAGGCAAGCTGACGTCCAACTTATTCATGTGAAAATTCACAACAAATTATGAGAAGGTGTCCGGGAGTGACTGCAAGATCAAATCTTGGCTTAACTCCCCATCCATCACGAACCCAAGCTGTCCAAGCTGTTCAATCAGATTGATCATCTTAAGGACATGAGTCTCAACAGCAGTGCCCTCGGTCATACGAGATCGGAAGAGCTCCTTAGATATCTGATATCTAGCAGTCCTACTTTGCTCACCATACAACTCTTTGAGATGCAGCAATATAGTAGGAGCATCCATAGTTTCATGCTGACGCTGAAGCTTGTTACTCATGGATGCGAGCATGATGCATTGAGCCAAGATTGCATCATCTTGCCACTTTCTGAAAGTAGCAATCTCTTCCTCAGAGGCTGTTTCTGCAACACTTGTAGGGACAGGCGAATTTAGGACATAAGAAATCTTTTCAGCAGTGAGAACAATTCTCAGATTTCTTAACCAGTCCGTATAATTCGGTCCGGTCAGTTTGTTAGCATCAAGTATGCTACACAGTGATAGTAAGTTTGACATTTTTAAATTCTTCATGTGAAATAGACAACATTTTAGCATACATTCATTTAATTAATTACCAAAATAAATTAGGTCTTTATTTTAAATTGGTATCTCCCACTATTTTCATCAAACTATATTACACTCATTATATAGTTCGACAAATCTAATTAAAGATTTGCTAGTGAGATTAAGGATCCCATTTCAAATGTATATAGCCTTGTGTGTGCACAACAAACTATATATAAATAAATAGGTAGACAACTATTGTCAATTACATCACTATGTAACTCCTTGTATTTTGCCTCTTAGATTATAATGGTCAAGTGTGTGCACATCCGAACTAAAATAATCTAAGTTAAGTCCATCCTAGCACTTCCATATATTCGAAAGAAAAACACTGTCCTTGTGGTGACACAACAAAACAGCATCGTTCAGTCTATTTATAAGCATCAAATGTGATAAAATAACATCTTAAATATTTAATACCCGCCTTGTGTGTGCACAACAAACTCATATTAAATACTTAATACTCTATTGTTTTACCATGCTAGAAGGCGACGTTCGATATTCCAAATATCTTTGAACGCTTAGGACTTAATATGATTTCTTTGAGGGGTTTGTTATTATTAGTCTCATCTTGTTTAGCGCGCATGCACATATATATATAAAATACGCATCATATTATTTTACATGCGAAGCATGTTGGATAATATATAATATATATATAGTAAGCATGCACATAGAGAATACTATATTCTACCCAGATTGATTATGGACTTTTATTCTAGTTTGGTTCACTAGAGCCACCAAGTGAACCAAAAGGTCAAACCTAGGGTGCAAGAATTAAATTTAAATATAACTATTACATTTAAAACCCGGGCTCCATTACAAACGGGTCTTCAAGCGCTCCTTGCTCATTTGTCTCCAATTCTTCAAAATTAATTCTAATTAGTCCTATTACAGAAACTATTTACAATAAATAGAAACCTTGATCAGCAGTCAAGGAGAAGTACATAGGAGGGAGATAGAATTTACATTAAGAAAAATTAGTGAAGACGAGGTACGCAGACCCCATTTATAAAAACCCATACATTCAAGCATCCACTAAAATAAATCCAATCACACATTGGTCAATAGTCCATAATCAATCCCTATTTATTATCATACATATCTCTATATGTATCAATAAATAACATTCATCTCATGAATAATAAATCCATTCCATATATGCATTGATATCAATTAATGGGCAAAAGTTTTGCTAATATTTAGTTTTTGAAACAAAATAAACTCTTTTATTTTAATCAAAAACCAAATCCAAATTAAACTCCTTTAATTTTAGCAATCTGAAATCCTATTTCAGATAAAATAAACATCTTTATTTTAAACTTATATCAATTAAATAAACCATTTATTTCAATTGAAGGAAGAAAAAAAATTTCGGATTCTGTTAGCCGGCGCAGCTGCGCCCAGAATGAACTGGACAACGGCGCAGCTGCACTGCTCCTAGAAAAAAATATTCTGAGTTTCGGCGCAGCTGCGCTCCAGAGTGAACTGGAGGCGGCGCAGCTGCGCCGTGTCGCTGAAATATTTTTTTTTATTCTGCCCAAAAATTTCGATCCAATCGCATATCAAGCATACATGGAATTATCAAAATCGATAATTCGCACAAGATTAGGTTTGTATATTGCGCGAGCATGCAATCAAATTACATAAATAGAGCGGAAGCGCGATAAAACGGGTTTTAAAATTTTATACAAACCATCACCAAGATCAATCCTTGTGCTTAATTAACGATATAAACAAAAGAGAAAGAGAATAAGAATTTATACCCTTGTAGAACAAAGCTTCCTCGGGTACAAGTTCAACTCCTAGTCCTTCGTGTTCTCCTCGAATGCTACGGTGTGATTCGTTCCTTTGATCAACGTTAGCCACCCAAGTGTTTGGCCTCTAGAGGTGATCCACCAAGGAAGAATAAGTATTCAAGAAGTTGGGTATTTGGCAAAATCCTAGTTTCTATCTCTATAGAAATTGTAAGTACTCTCCACAATCTAATGCAAGAGTGTGTAACCCTAATCTATGATAAGACTCCTCTTATTTATAGATGCAGGAATAACCCTTCCCTAAACTATTTAGGATTACGGTTTCAATTATAATTAAACTCCTTTAATTAATTATGCTCCTAATCCAATTAGGAATTTGTGAGAGAGTACCTCTATTAATTAATTCTCAATCCCTATTAGGAAATAAATAATAGTTCTATTAATTAATTCCCAATGCCTATTAGGAATTAAATAATAGTAATAGTAATAATAATAATAAGACTCCTCTTATTAATTTATATTTAATATTTCTAAAATATTAAATAATAAATATTAAGCTATTTAATTTATTCTATCTCCATAGATTAAATTAAATACACTTAACTTATTATTACAATTATGCCATTTACTTCTTAAATAAATATTTTCCTTTTTGCGGTGTGACCCCTCTAGGTTCTCCATATTAAACCGGTTGTGAATAAATCAATTAGAACAATTCTAATCTTATTTAAATAAATAAATTAAACTATTTAATTCATTTAAATAAATAATATTTATTCACAATAAAGGTAAGCCCCCTTAGCGATCAACGACTTTCCAGATAATATAGATTTCAACATCAATCACAAAAGAACCTTTGAGTAAATAGTTACCGTACAATTCAATCCTTCTACCATACAATGTCCCAATTAAATATAAGACATGGATTTACTGTCAAGTCTTATTTTATTTAATTATATGCATTTGATTCCCAAATGCACAACTCTAAATAATGCAAATTAGAAACTCCTTTCTAATTTCATTCTGCCTTGGCCAAGGACTACTGAGTTGTCATTTATCGAATCACATAGGACATTCACATCTTTTACTAGACATGGTAGATTATTTATTGATCATTCACCTATCTCTATGTACAACTAATTATACCCAATCATACCCTTTTATATACCCCAAAGGTCTTAAGGGACATGTCAAAGTATAACTCATCATACACTAGATACTATGATGATCTCAAGTCCAAGGATCACTTATACTACTATCACTAGAGGAATTCCTATTGACAGGCAAGTAAAACTCCATTAGGTATTCCTTAGCGAGTCACGTTCAGTGAACTTATTCTCTAATAAGCACCTACATACTTGCTTTAGTGTCTCCACACAAATGATTATGAGATCAATCATCCTCTTCCTAAGAGCAAGCAACGTATGTACTAATCTATCCGGATTCACTAATCCCCAATTTAGTAATCCAACGATTAGGAACAATTTTAGTTTGTGAGCTATCTAGAATTTAGATCTCATTAGCATGATCACCATCATGATTCTAAAAGTATTGCTCAAAACTATGGGTTTATCACATTTAATATAACAGCACCATGTAGATAATATAAAATGCCTTTTAAGAAAATCAATTCTTTTATTAATAAATGAATAAGATTACAAAGTATATGCTACATCATATCAAATATGATTGGCTTGTGTGCATACTACTTTCACCTTAACTAGTCCGTGTTATTTGGTCCAGTTAATTAGCATATAATATGCTCCGCATTGATAGTAAATTAGACATTGTAAAATTCTGTAAATGAAATAGACAATATTTTAGCATACATTAATTACCAAAATAAATTAGGTCTTTATTTTAAATTGGTATCTCCCACTTTTTGATCAAACTATATTACCTTCAATATATAGTTCGGCAAATCTAATTAAAGATTTGCTAGCGAGAATAAGGATCTCATTTCAAAAGTATATAGCCTTGTGTGTGCACAACAAACTATATATAAATAAATAGGTAGACAACTATTGTCAATTACATCACTATGTAACTCCTTGTATTTTGCCTCTTAGATTATAATGGTCAAGTTGAAAGTAGTATGCACACAAGCCAATCATATTTGATATGATGTAGCATATACTTTGCAATCTTATTCGGTTATTAAAGGCATTTTACATTATCTACATGGTGCTGTTATATTAAATGTGATAAACCCATAGTTTTGAGCAATGCTTTTAGAATCATGATGGGGATCATGCTAATTAGATTTAAATTCTAGATAGCTCACAAACTAAGATCGTTCCTAATCGTTGGATTACTAAAAAAGGGGATTACTAAATCCGGATAGATTAGTACATACGTTGCTTGCTCTTATGAAGAGGATGATTGATCTCATAATCATTTGTGCGGAGACACTAAAGCAAGTATGTAGGTGCTTATTAGAGAATAAGTTCACTGAACGTGGCTCGCTTAGGAATACCTAATGGAGTTTTACTCGCCTGTCAATAGGAATTCCTCTAGTGATAGTTGTACAAGTGATCCTTGGTCTTGAGATCATCATAGTATCTTGTGTATGATGAGTTATACTTTGACATGTCCCTTAAGACCTTTAGGGTGTATCAAAGGGTATGATTGGGTATAATAAGTTATACATGGAGATAGGTGAATGATCAACAAAGAATCTACCACTTCTAGTAAAAGGAGAGAATGTCCTATGTGATTCGATAAGTGACGACTCAGAAGTCTTTGGCCAATGCAGAATGAAATTAGAAAGGAGTTTCTAATTTGCATTATCAGAGTTGTGCATTTGAGAATCGAAATACATATAATTAAATAAAATAAAACTTGACAGTAAATCCATGTCTTATATTTAATTGGGACATTGTATGGTAGAAGGATTGAATTGTACGGTAACTATTTACTCAAAGGTTCTTTTGTGATTTATGTTGAAATCTATATTATCTGGAAAGTCGTTGATCGCTAAGGGGGCTTACCCTTATTGTAGAATAAATATTATTTATTTAAATGAATTAAATAGTTTAATTTATTTATTTAAATAAGATTAGAATTGTTCTAATTGATTTATTCACAACCGGTTTAATATGGAGAACCTAAAGGGTCACACCGCAAAAGAAAAATATTTGTTTAAGAAGTATATGGCATAATTGTAATAATAAGTTAATTGTATTTAATTTAATCTATGGAGATAGAATAAATTAAATAGCTTAATATTTATTATTTAATATTTTGAAAATATTAAATATAAATTAATAAGAGGAGTCTTATTATTATTATTACAATTACTATTATTTAATTCCTAATAGGGATTGGGAATTAATTAATAGAAGTACTCTCTCATAAATTCCTAATTGGATTAGGAGTTTAATTAATTAAAGGAGTTTAATTAAAATAAAAACCCTAATCCTAAATAGTTTAGGAGGGTTCCCTATATCTATAAATAAGAGGAGTCTTATAATGATTTAGGGTTAGACAGTTACACACTCTTCCATATGAATTGGAGAGAGGGAGAGTACTTGCAATTTCTATAGAGATAGAAACTAGGGTTTTGCCAACACCCATCTTCTTGAACAACTATTATTCCTTGGTGGATCACCTCTAGAGGCCAAACACTTGGGTGGCTAACGTTGATCAAAGGAAGGAATTTAATCGGTGGAATTCAAGGAGAACGCGAAGGATTTGGAGGTGAACTCGTACCTGTGGAAGCATGGTTCTACAAGGGTATGATTCTCATACTTTATCTCTTTGTTTAATTGATAATTGAGCACATGGATGATCATGGTGATGGTTTGTATAAAAAATTTTAAAATCCGTTTTATCGTGCTTCCGCATTATTTAAGTAATTTGATTGCATGTTCGCGCTATATACAAACCTAACAGTGGTATCAGAGCCTAACCCTATGCTAATTATCGATTATGATGATTCCATGTGTGCATGGTATGCGATTGGATCAAATTTTTGGGCAGAACCTGTTTTTCCCGAAATCTGCTACGCGGCGCAGCTACGCCGGCTCCAGTTCATTCTGGAGCGTAGCTGCGCCCAAACCCAGAAAAAACGTTTCCTGGGGTTCAGCGCAGCTGCGCCGGTTCCCAGTTCATTCTGGGCGCAGCTACGCCGGACGGCAGAATCTGAAAAATAATTTATTCTTCAATTAAAAATAAATGGTTTATTTAATTGATATAAATTAAGAATAATAGAGTTTATTCACATATGGAATAGGATTCCATATTTTCTAGAATAAAAGAGTTTATTCACATATGGAATAGGATTCCATGTTTCCTTAAAAAATAAAGATGTTTATTTTGATAAGGAATAGGATTCAACATATTTTATTTTCCAAGCAATTTTAAGTTAAAAAATAAAGGAGTTTATTTTTGTTTCAAAATTGAATTTCAAGTAAACTTTTAATTGCCCATTAAATGATATCAATGCATATATGGAATAGTTTTATTATTCATGAGATGAATGTTATTTATTGATACATATGGAGATATGTATGATAATAAATAGGGATTGATTATGGACTACTGACCAATGTGTGATTGGATTTATTTTAGTGGATGCTTGAATGAATGGGTTTTTATAAATGGGGTCTGCGTAACTCGTCTTCTCTAATTTTTCTTAATGTAAATTCTATCTCCCTCCTATGTACTTCCCCTTGACTGCTGATCAAGGTTTCTATTTATTGTAAATAGTTTAATGTAATAGGTTTAGTTAGAATTACTTGAAGAATTGGAGACAAAGGAGCAAGGAGCGCTAGAAGACCCGTTTGTAATGGAGCCCGGGTTTAAATGTAATAGTTATATTTAAATTTTGTTCTTGCACCCTAGGTTTGACCTTTTGGTTCACTTGGTGGCTCTAGTGAACCAAACTAGAATAAAAGTCCATAATCAATCCGGGTAGAATATAGTATTCTATATGTGCATGCTTACTATGTATATATTATATATTATAAAACATGTTTCGCATGTTAAATAATATGACGCGTATTTTATATATATATATGTGTGCATGTGCGCTAAGCAAGATGAGACAAATAATAACAAACCACTCAAAGGAATCATATTAAGTCCTAAGCGTTCAAAGATATTTGAAATATCGAACGTCGCCTTCTAGCATGGTAAAGCAATAGAGTATTAAATGTTTAATATGAGTTTGTTGTGTCACCACAAGACAAGTATTAAATATTTAAGATGTTGCTTTATCACATTTGATGCTTATACATAGAGTGAACGATGCTGTTTTGTTGTGTCACCACAAGGACAGTGTTTTTCTTTCGAATATATGGAAGTGCTAGGTTGGACTTAACTTGGATAATTTTGATTCGGATGTGTCACCACTTGATCAAAATAATCTAAGAGGAAAAATACAAGGAGTTACATAGTGATGTAATTGACAATAGTTGTCTACCTATTTATTTATATATCGTTTGTTGTGTCACCACAAGGCTATATACATTTGAAATGGGATCCTTATTCTCACTAGCAAATATTTAATTAGAATTGCCGAACTATATAATTGAGGGTAATATAGTTTGATGAAAATAGTAAGATACCAATTTAAAATAAAGACCTAATTTATTTTGGTAATTAATTAAAATGAATGTATGTTAAAATGTTGTTAAATTACAAATTCATTTATAGAATTTTACGATGTCTAATTCACTATCACTGCATAGCATATTAGATGCTAATTAATCGGACCATATTAAAAGGACTGGTTAAAGAATTTGAGAATAGTTCTCAAGGCTAAAAAGCTATCTTATGTCCTTAATATGTCCATCCCTGTAATGGTTGCAGACAATGTCTCAGAGGAAGAGATTGCTACTTTTAGAAAGTGGTAAGATGATGCACAGTTGGCTCAATGCATCATGCTCGCATCCATGAGTAACGAGCTTCAGCGTCAGCATGAAACTATGGATGCTCCTACTAATACTCCTGCACCTTCAAGGAGTTGAAGGGTGGGAAAGTAGGACTATTAGATATCAGATATCTAAGGAGCTCTTCCGATCTAGAATAACTGATGGCACTACAGTATAGACAAATGTCCTTAAAATGATCAATCTGATTGAACAATTGGGACAACTGGGTTTTAATGGATGGAGAGTTGATCCAAGATTTGATCTTGCAATCACTTTCGGACTCTTTCTCACAAATTGTTGTGAATTTCACATGAACAAGCTATATGTCAGCCTGCCTGAGTTGCTTAAACATGTTGAAAACAGTAAAGAGTCACTTTCCAACCAAGAAAGACCGAGTCTTACTGGTAGATGATTCTTCTAAGTAGCGGAAGAGGGCCAAAGGATCTTCTGAAAAGAAGAACAATTCAAAGAAGGTATATGAAAAGGCAATAACTAAGGACACTAAGAACAAAACTGATGCAAATAGCAAAGAAGTTTGCTTCCAATGCAATAAGCCTGGACACTGGAAAGGAAACTGTAAGGAGTATCTTACAGAGGCTAACCAGAAGAAGCTTAGTGAAGCTTCGGTTAAAAATATGAGTTCGTTCATGATTGAAATAAATTTTCTATAAGTCAAGGTTCTACTTGGGTATTGGATACCGGCTGTAGTTCTCACGTATGCAATCTAATGCAGATACTAAGCAGAAGTAGAAAGCTAAACAAAGAGTAAGTAAATCTTATGTGTGGGAATGGAGCAAAGGTTGCTGCATTAACCATAGAAACTTATAGTTTCGCATTGCCTACGGGCAAGTCTATTAAGTTAATAAGTTGTTATTATGTTCCAGTTCTCTTTAGAAAAATTATTATTTCCATTGTTGGACAAGGAAGGTTTTGATATTATATTTAAGAACAATTGTTGTTCTATTTATAATGATAATGTTTTGTTTGAAACTGGAAGATTACTTGATAGACTTTGTATGCTTGACTTACATGAAAATTATTTTGCAAATTGAACAAACTAAATAAAAGAAAAGAGAGATGGTCATTCAAAGAGTTGTATGTGTGTATTTGGTGAAATACAAGTCTGAATCATTTGAAAGGTTCACAGAATTCAGAAGTGAAACATATTTGACAAAGTATTAAGATTCTTTGATCAGATCAAAGAAAGAATACTTGTGCAATGAGTTTCTAGATCATCTCAAAATGGAATTTTCTCATAATGGACACCTCCTGATACGCAATAATTGATTGGTGTATCTAAAAGGAGAAATTGTACCTTGTTGGACATAGTGCAGTCTATAATGATTTTACCGACATTCTAGTATCCATCTAGGGTTATGCCCTAGAAACGGCTGCATATCTACTAAATAAGGTAACCTCAAAAATCCGGCCCCAAGACTCCATAAAGGTTATGGATAGGGAGGATTCCTAGTCTTAAGTATGTTAAGATAAGGGGTTGTCCAGCTTATGTGAAAAGGTTTCAAAGATAAGTTTGGGACAAAATCTGACAAGTGCAGATTTATGGAATATCCTAAAGAAAGTTTAGGGTATTATTACTATAATCCTACACGCTGCCTTCTTAGATAAAGGTGTTTATCATTGAAGGAGCTAGTGGGAGGGTAATAAATCTTGAAGGAGTTCAAGAACCACAAAGCACTTTAAGTCGAACCGAGGAACCTATAGATAGACCTATTGTACCACAACCGAATCGTAAATCTGGAAGAGTACCGAAGATACCTAGGAGGTATGGATTCATCATAGAGGATGATGATGAGGTACACATCATAGAGGATGATGATCCAGTTATATACGATGAGGCTATGAGTAGAAGGCACTCAGAGAAATGGCAGATGGCTATGAAATCCGAAATGGACTCCATGTATGAGAACCAAGTATAGACTCTGGTAACTCCACAAAAGGGCATAGTGCCTAGAGTGTGAATATGGGTCTTTAAAGAGAAAGACTAGGGCAAATGGCAAGGTGGAGACCTATAAGACCAGACCTATTTAAAAGTTTTTTCAAGTCAAGGAGTTGACTGTGATAAAACCTTATTACCGGGTAATGCTTAAGTCTATTTGGATTTTGCTTGTGATTGCAGCTTATTACGAAATCTGGCAAAATGGATGTGGAGACACCCTTCCTCAATGAAGACTTGAGGAGAATGTATGTATGATACAGCCAGAGGAATTTGTTTCAAAGGTTGAAGCAAATCGTGTTTTAAGCTACAATGATCCATTTATGGATTGAAATAAGCTTCTCAAAGATGGAACATTCGTTTTGATGAGACAATCAAAAGAGTTTGATTTTATCAAAGACGAGAATGAACCTAGTGTGTACAAAAGGGTCAATGGGAGCGCTGTGACATTCTTGCTATTATATGTTGATATACTACTAATAAGAAATAACACACCAATGCTACAATCAGTAAGATAAAATTGTCTAAACATTCCTCCATGAATGACTTGAGAGGAGCATCCTATAAATTGGGGATATATATCTATATAGATAAATTTAAAAGGATGTTCGGCTTGACCCAATGAACGTATATTCATTCGATGCTAAAGGCGTTTAGCATGACAAACTCTAAGAGAGGTCTCATGATGATGAGCCATGGAGTGTATCTCTCTAAAATTATCCCCAATTGAAAGAGAGATCGCATGAGTTACTATCATGTATGCAATGAATATACAAGGCCTGATGTTGATCAGTCATATTCTGGAGAAGATCACTGTAAGACAGTGATAAACATCTTTAGGTACTTAACCGGTACTGAAGATGTGATCATGATTCATGGTAGGTCTGAATTAAAACTAGAGAGCTAAACAGACTCAAGTTTTTCAGACTGACCAAGACGATAACAAATACACTTTAAGGTAAATCGTTACCTTGAAAGGTGGTGCAGTGAATTGGAAAGGTTCCAAACAGCAAAAAGTTGCTGGTTTAGTGACAAAGACAAAGTATATAGCTGTAGATGAAGCTGCAAGTTTGATTGTTTGGATGGAAAAGTTCATTACAGAACTGGGAATAGTTCCTAAGTCTCATCTTGGATTCAAACATGTGTTGCGGCACTTTAATTTGATTAGTGGAATCATTGAAAGAGGAAAAGTCACTATAGAGATAGTGGACTCTCGAGAACAACATTGCATATCCATCTACTGAAGCTTTATCCAAACAGCAGGATGATCGTCACTTAGAGAAGAAGGGTATTAAATACCATGGCGATTGGCTTTAGTGCAAGTGCGAGATTGAAAGTAGTATGCACACAAGCCAATCATATTTGATATGATGTAGCATATACTTTGTAATCTTATTCGGTTATTAAAGGCATTTTACATTATCTACATGGTGTTGTTATATTAAATGTAATAAACCCATAGTTTTGAGCAATGCTTTTAGAATCATGATGGGGATCATGCTAATGAGATCTAAATTCTAGATAGCTTACAAACTAAAATCGTTCCTAATCGTTGGATTACTAAAAAACGGGATTACTGAATCCGGATAGATTAGTACATACGTTGCTTGCTCTTATGAAGAGGATGATTGATCTCATAATCATTTATGCGGAGACACTAAAGCAAGTATGTAGGTGCTTATTAGAGAATAAGTTCACTGAACGTGGCTCGCTTAGGAATACCTAATGGAGTTTTACTCGCCTGTCAATAGGAATTTCTCTAGTGATAGTTGTACAAGTGATCCTTGGACTTGAGATCATCATAGTATCTTGTGTATGATGAATTATACTTTGACATGTCCCTTAAGACCTTTAGGGTATATCAAAGGGTATGATTGGGTATAATAAGTTATACATGGAGATAGGTGAATGATCAATAAAGAATCTACCACTTCTAGTAAAAGGAGAGAATGTCCTATGTGATTCGATAAATGACGACTCAGAAGTCTTTGGCCAAAGCAGAATGAAATTAGAAAGGAGTTTCTAATTTGCATTAATTAGCGTTGTGCATTTGAGAATCGAAATACATATAATTAAATAAAATAAAACTTGACAGTAAATCCATGTCTTATATTTAATTGGGACATTGTATGGTAGAAGGATTGAATTGTACGGTAACTATTTACTCAAAGGTTCTTTTGTGATTGATGTTGAAATCTATATTATTTGGAAAGTCGTTTATCGCTAAGGGGGCTTACCCTTATTGTAGAATAAATATTATTTATTTAAATGAATTAAATAGTTTAATTTATTTATTTAAATAAGATTAGAATTGTTCTAATTGATTTATTCACAACCGGTTTAATATGGAGAACCTAAAGGGTCACACCGCAAAAGGAAAATATTTGTTTAAGAAGTAAATGGCATAATTGTAATAATAAGTTAATTGTATTTAATTTAATCTATGGAGATAGAATAAATTAAATAGCTTACTATTTATTATTTAATATTTTGGAAATATTAAATATAAATTAATAAGAGGAGTCTTATTATTATTATTACAATTACTATTATTTAATTCCTAATAGGGATTGGGAATTAATTAATAGAAGTACTCTCTCATAAATTCCTAATTGGATTAGGAGTTTAATTAATTAAAGGAGTTTAATTAAAATAAAAACCCTAATCCTAAATAGTTTAGGAGGGTTCCCTATATCTATAAATAAGAGGAGTCTTATAATGATTTAGGGTTAGACAGTTACACACTCTTCCATATGAATCGGAGAGAGGGAGTGTACTTGCAATTTCTATAAAGATAGAAACTAGGGTTTTGCCAACACCCATCTTCTTGAACAACTATTATTCCTTGGTGGATCACCTCTAGAGGCCAAACACTTGGGTGGCTAACGTTGATCAAAGGAAGGAATTTAATCGGTGGAATTCAAGGAGAACGCGAAGGATTTGGAGGTGAACTCGTACCTGTGGAAGCATGGTTCTACAAGTGTATGATTCTCATACTTTATCTCTTTCGTTTAATTGATAATTGAGCACATGGATGATCATGGTGATGGTTTGTATAAAAAATTTTAAAATCCGTTTTATCGCGCTTCCGCACTATTTATGTAATTTGATTGCATGTTCGCGCTATATACAAACCTAACACAAGTGTGTGCACATCCGAACTAAAATAATCTAAGTTAAGTCCAACCTAGCACTTCCATATATGTGAAGAGAAAAAGACCGCCCTTGTGTATGCACAACAAAGCAGTAATGTTCAATTTCTTAATAAGCATCAAATGTGATAAAATAACATCTTAAATATTTAATATTCGCCTTCTGTGTGCACAACAAACTCATATTAAATATTTAATACTCTATTGCTTTACCATGCTAGAAGGCGACGTTCGATATTCCGAATATCTTTGAACGCTTAGGACTTAATATGATTTTCTTTGAGGGGTTTGTATTTATTAGTCTCATCTTGTTTAGCGCGCATGCACATATATATATAAAATACGCGTCATATTATTTGACATGCGAAGCATGTTGGATAATATATAATATATATATAGTAATCATGCACATATAGAATACTATATTATACCCGGATTGATTATGGACTTTTATTCTAGTTTGGTTCACTAGAGCCACCAAGTGAACTAAAAGGTCAAACCTAGGGTGCAAGAACAAAATTTAAATATAACTATTACATTTAAACTCGGGCTCCATTACAAAAGGATCTTCAAGCGCTCCTTGCTCCTTTGTTTCCAATTCTTCAAGTAATTCTAACTAAACCTATTACATAAACTATTTACAATAAATAGAAACCTTGATCAGCAGTCAAGGGAAGGTACATAGGAGGAAGATAGAATTTACATCAGGAAAAACTAGAGAAGACGAGGTACGCAGACCCCATTTATAAAAACCCATTCATTCAAGCATCCACTAAAATAAATCCAATCACACATTGGTCAATAGTATATAATCAATCCCTATTTATTATCATACATATCTCCATATGTATCAATAAATAATATTCATCTCATGAATAATAAAACCATTCCATATATGCATTGATATCATTTAATGGACAATTAAAAGTTTACTAGAAATCCAATTTTGAAACAAAAATAAACTCCTTTATTTTAATCAAAATTTAAATCATAATAAACTAATTTATTTTATTTTATCCAATTTTGAATAAAAATAAACTCCTTTATTTTTAATCAAATTTCAAATCAAAATAAACTCCTTTATTTTAATTAATATGAAAACCAATTTCAAGTTCAAAATAAACTCCTTTATTTTAACTTAAAATTGGTTGAAAAAATAAAATATGTTAAATCATATTCCTTATTAAAATAAACATCTTTATTTTTAAGGAAACATAGAATCCTATTCCATATGTGAATAAACTCCTTTATTCTAAGAAACATGTAATCCTATTCCATATATGAATAAACTCCTTTATTCTAGGAAACATGGAATCCTATTCCATATGTGAATAAACTCCTTAATTCTAGTTAACGTAGAATCCAATTCCAAGTTCAAATAAAACTTTTAATTTTAATTATATTTCAATTCAAAATAAACCTTTTATCTTAATTGAAAATAAATAAAATCAAAATAAAAAATGTTTTCAAAATCTGCAGACCGGCGCGACCGCGCTCCAAAATGAACTAGGAGCGGCGCGGCCGCGCTGCACGCCCAGAAACGATTTATGGGTTCGGGCGAGGCCGCGCTCTAGAATAAACTGGAAGCGACGCGGCCGCGCCGCGTAGCAAACTTCGAAATTTTTTCCGTTGCCCAGAAAATCGATCCAATCGCATACTCACACATACATGGAATCATAATAATCGATAATTAACACAAGGTTAGGCTCTGATGCCACTGTCAGGTTTGTATATAGCGCGAATGTAATGCCCGAGATCAATATACATCGTAGTGTATTTAATGAATTGAATTCTATGCGAATCTTTTGTGTGTTTAAATAATTATATGTGTATATGTTATGTATATATATATATATAATAAGTAATTGGATTATGTGATGAGATGTATTTGAATAGTTGAGTTAGATTAATATAACTATTTGCTTATTGACTAGGTAGATAATAATTGTATTAAACACAAGAATGAAGCTAGAACTCAAATTGTTTTCGGAGTGAAAATTGGTGAAACGGACAGCGGATTTGAGTTCGGAACGTCGATTTTATTAGGAATCGACTATAATATCAAAAATGTGGATTTCGGAGGGCAAAATGGTCAAATGGCTTATTAAATTGATTAATGGATTAAAATAATCTTTTATTAATTAAAATGCATCAGCTGAATTTGGAGGGACTTATGTGACTAACAAATTGGGACTAAATGAGGGGTTATACGCTTGATTTATTAGGAAATCAAAAGGAGGGAGTTACACATTGCTTTAGTTCTAAAAACCATTTCAATTCCTAACCCCCATTCTCCTTTAATCCTTGCAATTGATGACTGAAGGTGGAGGGACAAGGAAATCAGATGTTACCATCATGTTTATATACTCTTCACCCAAAACAATTCTTCCATTTGTTAACATTTCACCCAAGAAAGAAGAAGATTGTGAGAAAATTGAGAGCAAGAGTGAGAGAGAGTGAGGATTTGAGTTGTTCTGGAGTTGCAGAGAATCAAGTGATCGAATCAGAAGGATTAAGAGGACTAAGTCAATAAGGAATTTCATCCAAGAGGTAATTTTTAAACCCATTTTATTTTCTTAGGAAAAATAGTGAGAAATGTATGAATAAGCATGCTATATGATTTGTTTGGGTTGTATTGCCATGTTGTTGATAACTGATGATGGTAGATTATTAAAGCATGTAATTCTAAGTCTAATCATGTCTTATTTGCTCTGAATTCAGTCAAGAGGTGCTAATCATGTTGGTTAATTTGCTAAAACGAGTTTAATTTGTAAGAAAGTCGAGTTTAGAGGCTCTAAATTTGCTAATGAAATTGTTGGTGTTATTAAGATAGTCTAGTACTCAAATTATGTTGCTTTGGGTAAGTTTACAATGTCTGGGTGTGTTCAAATTGGGATTGCATGGGTTGCTAAAAGTTTGGTTCGCAACAGACTTCAGTACTTGTGTCTGGGTACCAGCGCGGTCGCGCTGGTACCAAGGTCAAATAGGGCGCGGTCGCGCCGCACCTGTGTCAGACCTGGAAATTTCCTTTTAATTGCTTAGCTTCTCTAACTCAACTAATCTTGTGTAATGGACATGAATAAGCCTTGAATGTGTTTTAAGATGTATTACCAGCGTGTTATCAAAAAATTTAACCGTGAGCCATGATTTGGAAATTTTTAAGAAAAATTATCTTGAATTTAAGTAGTGATTTGTTAAATGTCGAATGCATGGATTTAGATTAGTTTAAGCCTTCATATCAGTATGTATAATTGCTAATTGTGGTGTGCCAAGACCCTAGTATGCTAGAATGTGAACCGAGCATTGAAAAGCTCAGTTCTGAGCCTGGAAGGGAGTAGCGCAGCCACGCCACTCCCAAGCATAAAGGCAGCGCGGCCGCGCCGTGCTGCAGAGAGACCAAGATGTTTTGTTTGTGATGTAAAGCATGATACAAGTGTGTTACCTTCTTATAAGCTTTATTAAATGACAAGTGGTATGTTGGTATCGTCTAAGTACGTTACGATTATGTTGAATCAAGGTTTAAACAGATTTTTTTTGCAAATGGAACCTTTGAAATCAAAAGAAAAACAACTATTTTTGATATATAATGAATTATTTGCATGGTATATATGGTTTAATGAATGTTGGTAAAACACATCCTTTATCATGAAGCAGTTGAATTAGTTAAGTATTGAATGAGTAGAGTATGAAAACCGGTTATTGTGAATGAGTGACTAATGAATATTTGTATATGAATGTATATAGGATACTTGCAGTAAGGTTAAACGCTAATCGTAAATTACGCGAAAGGCAAGTATCTTAACCTTTATCCACTTTATTGCAGCGATCGTAAGTACCTAACTTGCGCTACCTATTGTTGTGTGCAAGTTCCTTATAATGCAAGCTATATTTCATATAAACTTACAAATTGTGCAAGCTATATTGATGACAACTCCATTGAAATTTCAGTTGTTTATAAATTCTTAAATATTTGTGAACTGCTTTTGAGAATGTGTTCTAGTCACTTGTTTCGGCTAGATACTATTGATGCATAACGATAATTTATTGAATGATTCAATTTCATTGTAGCTACTTAAGGTTTACCAATCCAAATTGTTTTGGTGCGGTTCTGCATGAATACTAAGATGAACAACCCGAATAAAGGGGTAAAACTGATGTTGGGCATATAGTCCCATTTACGCTTACGCGTCTAAATTTCATACTTGTGCACAATGTAAGGTACGAAAGGCTGATCACCTGGAGTACTTGCAGAGAAGGTTTTACAATCTATCTGATTGATATAAACTTTTGATGGTTTTTGATGAAATAAAATTATGTTCTGGGTATTTAACACCCCTTAGTATGCTATTGAAATCTAACCCTTTATCTTGAATGTTCATACTTATCTCTTGTTGACTCTTTACATTATTTAGCATCTACAAATCAGTTATCTTTATTCGTGATGAATTTGTCGAGTTACCCGTTATACTTGCTGGGCAATTTGTGCTCATTCTTGTTTAACTTTCTTAGTTAAGGGTGAGAAGGCTGAGGGCTCGGGCAAGGACAAGGGAAAGACCAAGATGAAGTGCTGAAAGTTATTTCTTGTATAAGTTTATTTTATTTTTTTCGCATTGATGTAACATAGCGAGGAACGCTAAGTTTAAGGTTTTGTAACCTGGGATTATGGATAGATTTATATTGAGGTTTATTACCGATTACTTCTGTATCTTTGGTTTTTATTTAGAAAGTTTAATTAGTTAGATGTTATGTTTGCTGTTTTGTAAGAACTGAATCCTGTGTTTGATGTTACACGGATTTGGGGGCGTCACAGCGAACATGCAAACAAATTACATAAATAGTGCGGAAGCGCAATAAAACGGATTTTAAAATTTTTCATACAAACCATCACCATGATCATCCTTGTGATCAATTATTAATTAAACGAAAGAGATAATGTATGAGAATCATACCTTTGTAGAACCATGCTTCCACAGGTATGAGTTCACCTCCAAATCCTTCGCATTCTCCTTGAATTATACCGATTAAATTCCTTCCTTTGATCAACGTTAGCCACCCAAGTGTTTGGCCTCTAGAGGTGATCCACTAAGGAATAATAGTTGTTCAAGAAGATGGGTGTTGGCAAAACCCTAGTTTCTATCTCTATAGAAATTGCAAGTGTTTGCGAAAATCTATACTAGCAAAAATACGCAAGTATACGCAGTCCACAAGTAATAAAGTGAAAGTAGAGTATCGTCCCACAGAGAAGAATTGATTTTATAATGACAATTTCAAATTTAAATTAAAGCAATTTTAGTAAACAAATAATTGATGATTTCTGAAGTTTTGAATTTAACTAATTAATTATAAATTAAATTACTACCACTAGTTTGAAAACAGATTTTTAAAGACTTAAGATTATAACTTCACTTAATACTTTATTTTGCTTAACACGCTTCCCTTTGGATTATGCTAATTATTTTGGATTGTTAACTAGGAACTCATCACTATTTATGATCATCTTTCAATGTTTCATAAACAACTTAACTCAAATCCACAATTGATAGATTCAAATTAATCACCCTAGATAACTAACTCACTATATTTCTATGTGAATTATAATTAAAAAGGATTTAAAGCCCAAGTTCCCTATTTTGATTACATGTGGTGAATAGGTATACCTCTATCCTAATCACAAATTATGAATTCCATCGACAGCAGAAAACACAATCACATACTATTATGGTCAGATCTAATTCTATACTTCATCTTTCAAGTTCATATAGAATATCCCGGTAATTATTGGCCAGATAATTAAACAATTCAACACAAACCATAATAGACAATCCAAAAATAACTAATCATAATATTCAAAGAAGCATGCTATTCAAGACTACGCATTAAGATCCATTATAGCCTTAAAAGAAATTTTAGTTCATAACTAAACTAGAATTCATCATCCACAAGTTTAATAACATCAAAAGTTTAGAGTAAAAAGAAAATAGAAGAAACACTGTGAAATAATCCTTCAATCTCTATCCTGCTCCTCCTTGCTTTCTCCTGCTATCAACTTGCTTCAAGTCTTCTCCAATTGCTCAAAACTAGGGTTTGCTAATAATAAGTTCAACCACCTTAAAATTAACTTAAAACAATTATTTATAGTATCTGATAAAAACCCTAATTAATTAAAGAGTATCAAATCCAATTGCACATCAAATTCTTTTAAATTGCTGAAAAGTCAACTTAGTCAGCTCACGCACTAGCGCGCCCGCGCCAAGTCACAGCACATCCACAGCGCGCTCGCGCAGCACCCCAGCAGAAGCTCGGTCTGACGCCCTGCACGCCCGCGCCGCCTTCCAATGCAATTCCCGCGCGCCCGCGCAGCTCCTCAGCAACTTCCTATTCTTTTCATTTTCCTGCTTCAATGCTCCATTCCCCACCACTTTGGTTCCAAATGCAGAGTGCCTACACAAACACAAAAAACGCATGAAAAGTAACTACGACTCAAGGAAATTAACAATAGTGCAGTCAAATGGTATCCAATTCGTAGGTATAAAACCTACTCATCAAATACCCCCAAACTCGAACTGTTGCTTGTCCCCAAGCAATGCAAAACAACACAACAAAACACAATGCAACACAATAGCATTAATGCAACTAACAACCACCATGCCTAAGAATCCAACCAATAGCCAATATGAATCTTAACCGTTAGCCTCAGAGATATCAACAACTAACTTAAAACAGTAAATCCAGTCAATAGGAACTAATAATCCCCAACAATCGAACAATATACATCTGTCAACGCCCAAGTTGTGAGTGTGTGTTCATTAATCACTTTAACTACCCAAAGTTCAAAATATAGCCGCATAACCAACTCGAAAACAAGAATAATCTATTTTCAATTTAATTCAAGCACATACAACAAATCTAACCAAAATTAAGCAAATACTAAGCATGAGGGTACTAACAAGGCTTATTTCTAACTTTATTCTTCTACAAGTGCGTTTTACGCTCCATCTCGTATTTATGCTTAACTGTGCAATGCCAGGATCTCTTAGGCTTTTCAAAATCACCCATGTAACGAGCGTTTAATCAGTGACTCCCAAACCAGTCGGCTTTAGGGCACTAGGTATTAAGACACCCCCAAGGATCTAATTACCCGAGTGGTAGAGGCCACATAACCCAACTAGTCAACGGATTTATTGAAATTTTTTTTTCCTTTTTCTCTTTTTTTTTACATTAAAAGAACCCCCAAACTCAGCTTTTACCCTATTTCAGCCTTCATTGTGAATTTACCCAAAATATTTTTTTTACCCAATTCTCATTTAAAAGTCAATTATGCAACACTTTGAACTTCAGTAGTCAAATTAATCAAATCGTGTGCTATCCGATAACTCAAGTTAAGACAGACATAATTATTCTTATGATCTCAATTATATCATTCGTAATGACTATCACACTGTCCACGTTAACACAATAAAACCAAACTCATCATTGGCCGAGCCAAAATCATACCAACTACTCACTTGGATTCATGCAACGAACTAAATGTACCACAAACTAACTTACATGAACACAAATCAAAGCAACTAACAGACAATATGCATAACTATCATGCAAACACAAAAAAAATTAAACTATCACCCCCCCAAACTCATGATAGACAATGTCCTCATTGTAAAAATTAAAGCACAAGGGGAAAGAAAGAAACTCCCCTAAATAGCCGTATCATCATCTCCCACAATAGGCTCGGGAGGAGTATCAGGTGGTGGGTATGAACTAGTGGAACCAAAAGTGGGAAACTGGACCTGTACACCCAACTGATTGAATGCATGCGCCAACGCTCCAAAAAAGTCCATAGAATACGTACGGAAATCTGCATGTAGAGCATCCATCCTTCTCTGAAGATGATGCAGATCGCGTTCCTGGTTGGCATACATGGTAGGATTCACTGGCATGACAGCCTCTGCTTCATCTGCTCCTGCATCCTCCTCTTCTGCGACAACAATACTACCCATAATGAATCCAAGTCCTCGCGGATGAGACTCGCCACCATCCCAGACAACGTACTTCCGGATGTGATTATGATCAATATCCTTCATTGGCAGCAGTAAAGTCTCGTTGTCCCACGTAACCCCAGCTGCTATGCAAAGACGACTAATAATTGAAGCATGCAGGATTCCGCCAGAGGTACTCCCTCGCATAGATCGCAACATGGACGAGTGAATGAGGGCTCCCACATCAACTAGTTTGCTCTTTAGAATTCCATATAATAGTATAGCTCGGTCTTTTGTAACATCATTCATATGCCTCGTAGGAAGCATACTAGCACAGATAAAGCTATACCACGCCTTCGTGTACCGATTGAGAGTCGTGTGTGGGAAATGGAGTTTCTGGGTAGTACCGACCTTAGTGGTCCACTGAGTATCCGGCTTGCACATCTCTGAAACTATCAAGTCCAAATCAATATTCGAACACCCATAAGAAAACCAGTCGGAACCATCTTCAGGGCGTGTTTGCAAATGGTACAGATCATTGATGGCTATCTTATCATATCTCACTTCCTTGCCCCGCACATAAGAGATACCATTTTGTGTTTCCCGAGCGTTGGCATAGAATTCTCAAACAATTGCCATCGGGGCTGGCATAGGGGATTCAACAAATAACGCCCAACCATGCCCCTTAATCTGTCTCTTTATCATCCCATCGTCGTCATCTGGCTTCAACCCTCTTTCTTGCACAAAATTCTTACCAAGCCACACATCTAAATAATTATGTTGAGCCAAAAGATTGACAAACCGATGGGTGTCTAACACATCCCTTTCATCGACTTCTTCGTCGCTACTACTCGAAGAGGATATCACACGAGTTCTCTTCGGAGCCATGTTAAATCAGTTCAAACGCACAACAATGTAACAACCCCCAAACTTGACAGAAATCACAATTGGATTTAACAATCTCCTCAATCCAATACACTTACATGCACAATTCAATCCAACAATAATAGCACGATTTCTTGAAATGTATAAACAAAATTCCCAATACAATGTATACCCAAGTCTACAAACTGTCAATTGGAAGTATTACCGTAATACGAAGAAAAACCCAAACCACAATGTACTGACTTCCTGCGTTCTGACCCACTTCAATGCCTCGGTATCCCACTGCAATGCACTGAAAAACCTTCTTGGATCACACTTAGATGGTTGGAGGATTCGGATTTTAGGGTTTGAAAGAAAGGAATGGTTGGAAGAAACAAGAGTTAGGGTTTGTGAATGTAGGAATCTGATTACGTGAAGGGTTGAATCGTTGATATGATTCGATTTGGATTTGGGAAAGGAAGAGATGAGGGGAAGTATCGGTTCTAATATGGATAGGTTACTGAAAAATGAAAGTCCAAGATGGAACAGGAATATAAGGTAGCCACCGGGTCGGGTTCCAAACAGGTTTTAAAAACTGGTTACTGATCGCGGCGCGGTCGCGCAGCGTGATAGCTTAAAAACGGCGCGCCCGTGCGGTTGGTACAAAGAACAAAATTTCCTTCTGGTAGACTGCGTGCTCGCGCAGTTTGGTAGTAGAAAATCGGCGCGCCCGCGCAGTGTGGCGGAGAAGAAGAAATTTAAATCTGGAAGTATGCGTGCTCGCGCTGCTCTCCTTCATAATTTGGGCACGACCGCACTGTCCTGGCAACATGTAATTTCCTTTGTAAAGCTCGTATGTTTGAATCTGTATTATGAAGCCCTGATGTGAAACCTAAAAGAAAATAAAAAGAAATAAAGTAACTAATTACTACTAATTCATGACAAAACTAACACTACTAAATACTCCTAAAAACCACAGAATTTCAACTTAAAGAAATTAAAGATTGGTCTGCCTCCAACTAGAGCTTGATTTAAAGTCCTTCAACCAGACTACTCCCTGTTTCAAACTTTAATCGGCAAATGTGATTGAGGTTTTCTAGCGATCGACATCACCACCCCAATAATGCTTTAATCTTTGACCATTTACTTTGAATGACTCTTCCGGATTGTTTGCAAAGACTTCAACGGTGCCATGAGAGAATGCTTGTTTGACAATGAAGGGACCAGACCACCGAGGTTTAAGCTTCCCTGGAAATAATCTCAATCTAGAGTTGTAGAGAAGTACTGCTTGTCCCGGCTCAAATTTCCTTTCGATGATATTCCAATCGTGCCACTTCTTGACTTTTTCCTTGTATAACTTAGAGTTCTCATATGCTTGAAGACGAAATTCATCGAGTTCATTCAGCTGAAGAAGTCTCCTTTCCCCCGCAGCCGTGAGATCAAAGTTCAATTTTCTGATGGCCCAATAAGCTTTGTGTTCAAGTTCCACCGGAAGGTGACATGCTTTGCCCTAGACTAATTGGTATGGTGACATGCCAATGGGTGTCTTATAAGCGGTCCGATAAGCCCAAAGCGCATCATCCAACTTTGTTGACCAATCTTTTATGTTCGGATTAACAATTTTCTCCAGAATTCTTTTCACTTCTCTATTTGAAACTTCGGCTTGACCACTAGTTTGGGGATGGTAAGCTGTAGCAATTTTGTGGTTTACCCCATACTTGGCTAAGAGAGCAGAGAAATACTTATTGCAAAAGTGGCTCCCTTCATCACTGATAATTGCTCTTGGAGTGCCTGTAACGACCGTGAATTTTGTATGGCTTTGTAATATAAGCTTATGAATATTATTAAATAAAAAGAATTTTTATTAATATTATTCTATGTGATGTGATTAAAGGTTATATAACAACCTAGATTATGTGTTTGCAATATTTATAAATGTTGTTACTTAGTGGCATGAATAAATGATTTCGGAGAAATACCGCTAAAATTCTATTCGCGGGTTACTATTCGCGTAGGCACTATTCGCCTCAAAAACGTCTTTTTCATTTATTTTGAATTTTCTAAATTTTTGTCATAGTGTTAATAAAATGGATTAATAATCCAAGTGTTGGATTTTATTTGAGCCAAATTGGGATTTAATTAGAAGCCCCAAATTGCTTAAGGGTGGCCCAAACCCATGGAGCGACCCAAGACCCAACCCCATGACCCATAACCCATGACCCATGAGGGAAATGGGTTACAAATCAGCTGAATATTAGAGGAGGAAGGAGATGAACGGGAGAATGAAGAGAGGAGGAACAAAGGGAATAAGAACTTCTTGGTTGGAGCAATTCTTGTATTTGGGAGAGGAAAAGGGATGAAGAACAATTGGGGAGAAGGAGAGGGGGAGTTACCCGTACATGGGGGAGCTCAATTCCAGCCTCCCATGTATAGGGAGCTGATCAACCAAGCATGCTCAGTGTACTCCTTCTTCACTCACCCAAGGAGCTCAGCCATTTCTTCTATAAATACTCCTCATTTGTCATTCATCCATTCCTTTGTTCATTGTTGCTAAGAGAAAGCTGGAAATTGAGTGAGTGTACGGATTGAGTGGGTACGGGTGAATTGGAGAAGGAGAAGAGAGGAACTTGTAGCTGTAATCAATCCCACTTTCATCCTAGAAGTTGCTTCAAGAGGTTAGTGTTATGGAACCTAGCTTATTTCCATTGTTGTTTCAAGTTTTTGGTTTGTTATTGATTGCTTGTGGGAGTATATGTTGCTGAAATTGTTAAGTAGTTCATGAATATATATGAATGTGTTAAACTCTGTAAAAGCCTCTTTAAAAATCAATGAAAGTGGAACAATGAATGAGAACCAAAGCCTATGCATAAGGAATCAAGAATGGACATTAATGGACTGTTGGACATTGTGGACTGTTTTGGACAATTTAAGTGGTTTGATGAAAATTTAGTTTATGGTTGGTTGTGCACTTGTTTTTGTATGCCTATAATGTGTTAGGAAGTTGTGGGTATTGATTTCATTTGGAAATCTGGACTAGAGTATAATTAAACTCTGCTCCAACGTGAGTTTGTAAGCCATGCCCACCAACTATTTGGTTTAATGCTTAAGAGAATGATTTCTCTAAAGATTGTGAGAACTAGTTATGATCAATTGTTGAAATGATGTTATAAAGCATGCTTGAGCAATAAAAACATGTTTAAAGTCTTATAAACTTGGTTGGTATTGGCTAAGTAGCAAACGAGAAGAAAAATCAATTTTGTTGTTAAGGTTCTGCAGAAGCAAAACAACCTGGAACTCCCTGTATCCAGAGTAGCGCGACCGCACTACTCCCAAGCTTAAGGCTAGCGCGCCCGCGCAGGTCTGCAGAGGTGCAAAATTTTGCTGCTTTGTTTTCTTGATTTGAGGCATGTTCACATAGACCCAACATGTTGTAAATACCCCAAAACATATATATGATGTGTTAGTATAATGTTAGAATGACCCCAAGCATCTAGAGATTGGTTAGAGTAGGAAATGAACTAGAAAATAGCTACAGAAGGAGTAGCGCGGCCGCGCTACTCCCAGGCCAAAAAGCAGCGCGGCCGCGCCGTGCTGCAGAGTCGCCACGTCGTTTCTTTTGAGAACTGAAGCTGGAGGCAAGTGTATATAAGCCTCTTAAGCAGTAATACATGAAGCATAGTGGCAATCAATGTTCGTAGTGGCAATCAATGTTCGTAATGATTATAATGTGTTGATTAAGGTAAGCCAATGTTTGGTGTTTATTGTGAGACTAATTGGTATTTGAATATGTGTTTAAATGCGTAGGACCTATTTGAGGACGATTAACGTCAAATAGTAGCAACGCTTAAGGCAAGTTTCCTAAACCCTTGTCTAACCCTTGTGTTGGGCAAGTTCCTTAACTTCATTCCTTTTTCATATTGAATGCGAGTTTCTTATCTTATACAAACGACGTATATTGTGCAGATTTTTTTTTATTCTTGTTTAAGTTGGAATTGTACGAATATTCTATATTTTCCTAAAGCACACCAATGTGGTGTATTGAGCAAGTTTTTTTAATCCTTGTCTAATCCTCGTGCTAGGAAAGCTTATCAACTTCATTTAATTATATTCTTACGAATGCTATTTAATGTTCAAAGTTTATATTTACGCAATACATATATTATTGTGTGAATTCCATACTTATGCAAATCTTTCATATTTGCACAAGCGTTCAAGATGTGTTATTGACATAAACTGTTAAAGCTTTTAAGTTCACATTATGCATGAACTGTTTACGAAGAGCGTCAATGCCATTTGATTCGGCTAGACTAGTGTCCATGATTTAGAAAGCTATCCAAACCAATTGTTTTGGTGCGGACTCTTTGCAGAGATGAACAACCCTCATAGTAGGGAAAAATATATTTTTAGTCGGGGAACCGACACACGCGTAAGTAGAATGTTTGAGGCTTATGCATAACGCCGGGTATTTTAGGCTGATCACCTATTGTACCTGTAATTGTTGTTTTGGAGTTAATAGTGTAATACTGTTAATTCTAATAAAAGGTAAGTGCCATGGTGGCCACTCAGTGATTCCTGCAATTGAAACAGACTTGAAATCCTTGAATTCATTTGATATCCATCCAGTCCATAGTGACTCATCAGTGATAGTAGAGATTTGTATTAAAACTTGAGAAATTTTACTTTTGATTATGCATTGTCATTATTGCTATACTTACTGGGCAAATTTGTTGCTCACCCTTGCTTTTCTTAAAAACATTTCAGTGGTTACCCATAGAGGCGAGAGCTCGGGAAAGGATAAAGGCAAAGGCAAAGCTACGGATTAGCTTTGTCCTACTATGTTATGATTATGCTATGTTTTAAGACTCATTTAGGGATTATGTATTAAATTATGTCGTGTATTCAGACTTATGTATTAGTCATTGTGTAATTCGTTATGTCAGGTATTTGTATTGGTATCGAGACTTGGGACGAGAGTATTTATGTTATATCAATGTAAATATTTCTATTATTCCGCAATTAGTTGTTAATAGTATGTGTTTGAGTTGCATAGTGATGCACCAGATTCGAGGTTAAGGTAACCCGGATTTGGGGGCGCCACAGTGCCAAATCGTGTGAAGATGTTTTTCTGCAGAAATTTTAGAACCACCTTGGCATCATTAGTCGGCAATGCACTCGCTTCCACCCATTTAGAGACATAGTCGACCGCCAAAAGAATGTATAGGTTGTTAAAGGACGATGGGAATGGTCCCATAAAATCTATTCCCCAAACGTCGAAGACTTCAATTTCTAAAATGGCATTCAAGGGCATCTCATGACGCTTGGAAATATTTCCCACCCTTTGACATATATCACATCTTTGCACGAAGTAGTGGGCGTCTTTAAACAACGTTGGCCAGAAAAATCCTGCCTGTAATACCTTGGCCGCTGTCTTCGCGCCTCCGTAATGACCTCCATATAGTGAATCATGGCAATGATGTAAAATACTCTCTACTTCACTTTGTGGCACACACCGTCTAATCATCTGATCGGCACAATGTTTGAACAAAAACGGCTCATCCCACATGTACCTTTTTACATCATGCAGAAACTTTTTCTTTTGTTGACTGGTCAAATCAAGAGGAAGTACGTTGCTAACCAAATAGTTGACAAAATCGGCATACCATGGGACTTCGGAATGAATCACAAACAACTGCTCATCTGGAAAGAACTCATTGATCACCGTTTTGTCTCCCTTGACGTGGTCATTGTTTTCTAATCTCGAGAGATGATCTGCCACTTGATTTTTCGTCCCCTTCCTATCCCAGATTTCCAAGTCGAACTCCTGGAGTAGAAGTATCCATCGAATCAGCCTTGGCTTCGCATCCTTTTTCAAAATCAGATATCTTATGGCAGAATGGTCAGTGAACACCACTACTTTAGTTCCAATTAAGTACGACAGAAATTTGTCAAAGGCATACACAACCGCTAGCAACTCCTTCTCGGTAGTCGTGTAGTTGAGTTGGGCATCGGACAATATTTTGCTAGCATAATAAATTGCGTGAAAAATCTTTTCCTTTCGTTGGCCCAAAACAGCCCCAATAGCATAATCGCTAGCATCACACATCAACTCAAACGACCTTGACCAATCCGGTGCTACAATGACTGGCGCTGTGGTCAATTTCCTTTTCAACAATTCAAAAGCCGCAATACACTCATCATCAAACTTAAAGGGAACATCTTTCTCCAATAGGCTACATAAAGGCTTAGCGGTCTTAGAAAAGTCCTTTATGAATCTTCTATAAAATCCGGCGTGTCCCAAGAAACTCCTTATTCCCTAGACTGTAGTTGGTGGGGGTAGATTTTCTATTGTCTCTAGCTTGGCTCGGTCTACCTCTAACCCGTTTGATGACACCTTGTGCCCAAGAATTATCCCTTCTTGCACCATGAAGTGGCTTTTTTCCCAGTTGAGCACTAAATTGGTCTCCACGCATCTTTTCAAAACCAAGACCAGATTTTCCAAGTAACTATCAAACGTGTCACCAAACACTGAAAAATCGTCCGTGAATACCTCCATGTTGCTTTCGACCATATCTGAGAAAATAGCCATCATGCATCTTTGGAAAGTCGCTGGTGCATTGCATAAGCCAAAAGACATCCTCCGAAAAGCGAAAGTACCGTAAGGACACGTGAAGGTAGTCTTTTCCTGATCTTCGGGGGCAATCACTATCTGATTATAACCTGAGTAGTCATCTAACAAGCAGTAGAACTCGTGCCCAGCCAGCCTATCTAACATCTGATCAATGAAGGGTAGAGGAAAGTGATCCTTGCGGGTTGCCTTGTTTAATTTCCTGTAGTCCATACAAACCCGCCATCCGGTCACTGTCCTTGTCGGTATCAATTCATTATTTTTGTTTTCTACCACCGTCATACCACCCTTTTTCGGCACGCACTGGACTGGACTCACCCAACTACTATCGGAGATGGGGTAAATGATACCTGCATCAAGCCCCTTCAAAATTTCCTTTTTCACCACCTCTTTCATGATCAGGTTCAGCCTCCTTTGTTGCTCTATCGTTGGTTTAGCATCTTCTTCCAAAAAGATCTTGTGCATACAGAATGATGGGCTAATTCCTTTTATGTCTGCGATGGTCCAACCAATGGCTGATTTGTATTCCTAGAGAACTCGAATCAGCTTACTTTCCTGCAATTCGTTAAGTACAAATGCAATAATAACAGGCAAAGTAGATGATTCACCCAAATAAGCATACCTCAGATGGCTCGGTAAAGGTTTAAGTTCAAGAGTAGGAGGTATTTCAAGAGATGGCTTCAAGCGCTCTAAGGATTTGTCAGCAAGTTCCAAAGGTTCATAGGGGATCTGAAATTTACGCACTCTCGGCACCGTATCAAGAATTTGAAGGAACTCCATCATCTCAGGGTCATCCATATCAGCCTCTCCCAATAACACAGTTTCCAAAGATTCCTCATTCAATTTTCTCAAAAACTCATCATCCACCCCTTTTTCTACCACATCCAACCGGAAACACTCTTCCTCATCCGTAGGAAATTTCATGGCTTTGAACACATTGAATGTCACTTCTTGGTCTTGCACCCTCATAGTCAATTCTCCTTTTTGTACATATATAAGTGTTCTTCCCGTTACCAAGAAAGGTCTCCCAAGTATGATAGGAATGTCTTTGTCCTCCTCATAGTCCAAAATGATGAAATCGACTGGGAATATGAATTTCTCCACTTTTACCAAAATGTCTTCCACGATACCTCTAGGATATGTAACTGACCTATCAGCAAGCTGAAGAGAAATATTGGTCGGTTTCGGTGCAGGTAGACCCAGCTGGATGTATATCGATAAAGGCATAAGGTTGATGCTCGCACCTAAATCACACAAACATCTGCTGATTGATAAGCTGCCAATGGTGCAAGGGATAGTGAAACTACCCGGATCTTTTAACTTCGGTGGCAACTTCTTCTGCAATATAGCACTACACTCTTCAGTCAATGCTACTGTTTCATAATCCTCCAGCTTTTTCTTTCTCGATAAAATTCCTTTCATAAACTTGGCGTAGCTCGGCATCTGCTCTAAAGCCTCGGCAAACGGTATATTGATTTGCATCTTCTTAAAGACTTCAAGGAATCTGGAGAATTGTTTGTCTATTTTCTGCTTCTAAAACCTCTACGGATATGGAACAGGATGATATACTACTGCTTGCTTTGCTTTCTCCTTATCTTTCATCTCAGTTTCCGTTTCCTTGTCTTTTTCTACCAAGTTCTCTGCAGGAGTTGGGACTGGGGATGGGCGCGGTCGCGCTGCCTCCCTTTGTATTTCAGGCGCGGCCGCGCTGGTCTGCTGGAGTTGCTTCCCGCTTCGATGTGTTACAGCTTGACATTGTTCCTTACCATCTCTCTTGGGGTTAACTTCTGTATCACTTGGAAGTGCTCCTTGCGGTTGATTGTTCAAGACTTGAGCCAACTGACCGAGCTGATTTTCCAGATTCCGAATTGACACCGCTTGGCTCTTCACATTCAAGTCTACCTGATTTAACAACTTATCTTACTCATTCATTATTTTCTCAAATGCTGTGATAAATTTTGCCAACGAGTCTTCTAAATTGGGTTTTCTCTCTGCATGTTGGGGAGCTTGGTTCTGAAAGCCTGGTGGATTCTGTGATCTTGGAGCAGGATTTTGAACTTGAGTGTTATTGCTCCATGAGAAACCCGGATGATTCTTCTACCCTGGATTATATGCATTCTGATATGGTTGTTGCGGTCGGTTGTAACTCCCCAAGTACTGTACAGATTCTGGATTAATAGCACAATACTCCGTCGGATGTGCACCTGCACAGAGCTCACACACATAAGCCGCTTGCTGGACCTTTGACTCCGCCAAAGCCTCAATCTTCTTAGACATGGCCGCCATCTGAGCTGTTAGTGCCGTGACCGTATCTACTTCCAAAACTCCAGCTACCTTTTGGTGATTTATCCTCGACGTCGGCTATTGATAGTTATTTGCAACCATAGTTTCTAACAAGGTGAAAGCTTCATCAAAATTCTTATCCATAAGTGCTCCCCCAGCAGCTGCATCTATAATTGTTCGAGTATTACTACTCAGCCCATTGTAAAATGTCTGGACTTGCAGCCACTTGGGTAATGCATGATGTGGACAAAATTTCTAACCACTTGCTTTTTATTCGTCGTGGGCAACGAAAGTCGTTTGGTTGCTATATTTCGTTGCCGAATATGGCCCACATTCATTGGCAACGATGGTATTTGCGTTGCGTATTTTATACAACTTGTTGCAACGACTAGTAAATTTGTTGCCCAAAATTAAGATAAACCGAATAAGGTTTTTTTGGTAATTTTTTTCCCCAGAACAGATTATTTTTGGTACTTTGAAAGATGTGTTTATCATCGCAATGTCATCGTTTCGTGACATAATATCAATGTATTATTAATTAGAATTAATACACTTAGTTTTTGTTCGGGTTAAATTTCCATGCCATGCAATTAAATCTTTTGCCATTACTCCAAGAAATTATAGAATTTTGTGAGTTCCTTGTGTGCAAAGACAATCTCTTTCTTTCTCAAAGGATTGAGTATTATGTAACCGTTTCTTAAAGCTCTGTCACAGATCACAATTAATCTTTGTTTGATGAAAGACTTCAGCATGTTCTTACAAACATTGAAATAGCTTTAAAATCAGAAAACTTAATTTGAAAATACAAAATATGATTCTCTACGCTGCCTTTTGCTGCAGGTAGTCCGAGCTTTAGAAGGGAAGATGTCCCTGGATGAGCTAAAGAAGAGTAATAGACCTGGACACAGTACTACATCTGAAGGTTCCCTTGGAAGCTCAGATTATGACAGTGCCACATACACACAAGACATGGACAAATTTAGAAAGTTGGCATTTGAAGTCTTGGAGCTCAACTCTAGTGAATGCAGTAGGTCCCACCAGTGAGTTCACTCAGCAACCATCTGGCTCTAGTAGTGAATGCCGTCGGACTACTCAAGATAATATAGATTCCAGCAGTGATGCTCGATAAACAAAAACTAACGATAACGGAAACAAAATATCCAAATTTAACATAATCAGCTTTACCAAATAAAAGTTCAACAGTTAAACAAAATATCCAAATTTCAAGTTCTGTCCACAACAAAAGTTCAACAGTTTTTAATGTCCATAAATTAAGATCAAGAGTTGTTTTCAGCTCTTTCTGCCCCTGTGCTGGTGCTGCCTTGAATCAAGAGCAAGAATTCTGGATTGTCGGACAGCTTGTTCATTATATTTTCGAGATTGTCAATCCGTTTGTCTTGGGCTCGAATGGTAGATTGCAGCTCTTCATTCTTGGAGCGAGTCGCTTCCAACTCCGCTGCCAATGCTTTTTCTTTGTTGGTTGATGTAGTCTTCTCTGCTCGAGGTCCAAAACCAAAACCAAGCAATCGTCCTGCCTTCTTGCCCAAGACTTTAGTCATAATCTCTCTTTTGTCATTCATGTCAACATTTCTAGATTCTACTTCCATCTCAGAGATGCATTCAGTCTCAAGTGATTTCATTTCATTTTGTGAAATTATCAACAAATGTAAATAATTGAAATGTATAGTCTCTAACTTTAGTTAAAAGATTACAATGTAAATCAAGACTAATGCCCAAATCATATGTTTGACTACCTCTATTATCAAAAAAGAGGTAAAGTTTGTATAACTTACGTATGCAGATTCATTTTCAGGTTGCACCCACTCCTTTGTTTTCTTCTTTTGATGTGTGCTTTTATAACCTTCAATTGGATCTCCCTGAAAAACAAATTAGAATATCAAGTCAGCCATAGTTCAGTGCGTTAGGTATTAGTAAATACCAAGTGGTTTGTCAGGTGTGCTTTAAGTCTACTATAAGATATGTATTTGATAGACGGTAGGCATGGTACAACCAAAAGAGTAGATATATAGACGAAGTAAATATCACAGTTGGGGTTCCTCCAACAAATTAAACTCCAACTATCCTACAATGAGCTAAAGGTCCTCAGATTATATTGATTCAAATGAATCTCAAAGTCTTAAAGACTGTCACCAAGTATTGTTTTTATAGTAAATTATTGATATACAGCACATTACATTTCAACAAAACATTTCAGAGCAAATTCAAATTTGTGCTCACATTAGCATAACAATAACACATCTCAACTTTATCACTTATCTTATTTAACAAGGATGCAAACTAACTCAATACATAATTACATATTGTCTGAAAATATGTTACATTCTAAATAAGGATTTCTAGTACCACAAGTTCAAAATAGGACTCCTCATTAAGCAAACTGCCAGAACATGGATTATTGTAGCAATCTAAATTTCAAAAGAGACTTTGCAGGCTTTTACATATTGTACTGCAAATTTCCCAACTGTTCACAATATGCATCAAAGCTTTTTTTAAAAGAATTAGAATTACACAAACCAAAATCCATATATTTACCAATTTAGTATATCCATCCACTGCAACTTTTTAAAGATTTGTTAATGTTCAAGAGGACTATTTGATTAGATAAAACAAAAATATGCAACCAATTTCCAAACCAGATAACAAATAATGGATAACTTCATATCAAAAAATCATATGGCTCAACTTCTTCAATAAAAGATCTTCACAACCCATTTTCAAATTTCAGTACAAGCTCCTTCATAGAGCACAATATTACTATGGTGGGTTAGAAGTTTCAATAGCAAGATTAAAAAATACAAAGGCCGAGCAGTAGCTCTAACATGTACATACATACGTACCTTTTCTGTATGATGAACAACAAATGGTTTTGACCCTCCACTGTGAATGGCCTTATTACCTCGATTTTTCTTGTTTACTTCTGAGCGATGCTAGAAAAAAAAAACAAATCATTGAATAAATAATATAAATCTAATATTCTTTGATAAATTAAAATAATATGCATATAAAGTAACTGATTAAAGTTAGAATAACCATACAATAAATTTGGGCGATGTCCAATAATCACACATGTCACTCCACTTGGAGGCATCAATGTTGTTTGGAGGGTTGTTCCTTGCTTCTTGGACTGATGGAAAAGTCTTGAAGTATTTGTATAGCTTGCACCTTTCCCCTCTATTCCTATCCTTCATAATTCCAAGTGCCACACGCTTCACATGGGGCTGTGAAAGGTCGATATCGAATCGAGCCTGAAGAAATAAACCATTACTACATCAACGACTTACATGGAAAAATTATGAGTTACTAAAATGGAGAGAAATAATGAGAGACTTGAGTTATATTAATCAACCACAAATTGATTTTTGTAATGAAAATGCTGCTTGTTTGGATGAGGATACAGAAAAGATACAGAATTTATGAATGACATAAGAATATCAAACCATATTGATTCTAAAGTCCAGTACTACTAAGCTTTTTTGCATTTTTAACTAGCTACATATTCTTTTGATATTCTTCACATGTCCTTGTTTCTGAAAACATACTACCAAATAAACATAAAAATCATTCACATATACTTTTACATTGAAAGTCATTTTGTAAATGCAGTTTTAGTTTTGGGACAAGAGGAAGTATGTTATTGTAATATGTGAATTATATATCGAAACACGTAGAACGTATTGAACTGTATATACGAAGTGTAATGCGTCATGACATTTAAGTGAGCCTAATTTGAGTGAAATTAGTTCACGTATTGGTGTCTATATGTTTTTGGAACCGGTTACTGAATTAGACTTATTATTAGGGGAGGAAACATCAAAAATAGAGAAGAAAAAAAATATTTGGATGTTGAAATGTACTAATCTACTGGTTGCTATAATATTGTACTAATAACTGTCTCCGGATATATAGAGTACAATTAAGCAGTAGGTATATATGATATTTATATTATCTTGTATAACTAGTTGTACTTGGACTTGTATTTGTATTCATTCATCTACATAAAACACAGAACCAAAATGCGGCAAAGGCGGTTACCCCAAAGGCCACGGACAAAATATCTACTAGGGTTCCTCGATTATTATCTATTATTATTAGATATACAGGTCACATAAAATAATAATATTTGCTATAATTTAATTTTATAAAAAGTAAAACTTACTTCAACCCTTGACATTGACTCTTCAATCACTCCCTCTGTAATATCCTTGAATTTGGTATTCAATGGAAGGTGGTGGCGGACCATCAGTCCTATTTCTGACGACAACTTAGCTGATTCTACAGGATCAGTTGGCCTTCCTTTAGAAGGTGAGACATTAATAGCCAGCTTCTTTCCTTTGGACTTTGTGAGTTTCTCTAGTCCAATACCGCGAGTAGGTCCACGAATTTTATTTGCGGTAGATGAAGCTATTAAAAAAATAGATGAGAAAAAGTATAGTGAACAACAAATTACCAAGAAAAATAACTAGGTATAGCATACATATACGACTACATATATCATTTGTTAACTAAATAGGTGTATAAAAAACTCACATGGTCTAGACCCTTCTTAAGACCCTTGCTCTGCGGACATCGGTGTCGGGGCACTCTCTTCTAGTTCAGTAAAGTTTTCACCAACAATGGTGTCATTTGTGCCTTGCGTCGGGATAGAACTAGGAGTACCCACTTCATTCACAGGACCAGTATTTGCATTTGGTGAGCGTGCAAACATTGCACGTAATTTGTCTGTTAAACGCATAGGTGATTTTGGCAAGTAATCGGGTAATCGAGCTTGTGATCTAGTAATCGGGCTTCTTGAAGGAGTTGACGACATTATTATTCTTCTTCTTACATGAGGATTTGACTGTTCAAATACATTACGTTCAACTTCTTCATTAGCCTCATGGACCTCTTCATTTTGGGAGGCTAGGTATCTTCTGGTTTGAGTTGTGCCTTTCCTTTTAATTCCAGGGCCAGACATTTTCAACAACCAAGTAAACAAGTTGAATGCTTTTCTGCAATTAAATTATCAGAACAAGTATACATATTAGTAAATAAGACAGATTTAGTAATAGAAAGTAGGATTAAAGAATGTCATACATTACACAAACAAAACTGCAATCTGGTCAGAATATATATTACATGTAATATGTGTAAGCATACATAGCTGCAACATAATTTTATAAAAGGGGTGAAGTTTCTGTTCTGGGCAGAAAAGCATTTATTTGAAAGCCATTCTTCTAAATGAATAATTTCCTTAGAAATAGAGACAGGGTTTGTACAAAGACATACGTCAATGTTGGAATAACATTCAACATTGACGTATTTAATGAGTTGTACAATGTAGCTTATTTTCATATCAAAACTGCCATCCTTAATTTTTGAACGTTTTCACAATAAAAGTTAATTTATATCGAGTGATATACAGCACGAGCGAATGCACAAAATTTTATCAGCAGTTAATTTTGTTTTATATTTAATTGGACTTGTACTTTATACTCAGAGCATGTTTAGAAGTTTGTGACATAATTAAAGCCTCCTATGTTGAAAAATCTTATTGATCGATTCACATTGGTTTAGCAACAATCAGGTTATTCAGAAAATCGCCTCAGACAAACAAATAAGCTAAAGAAATGCAACATATAGCTACTTTAAGGCTAAAAAGACGATACAAGCAGGCAGGAAGCATAAAATAGATGTAAATAAGAAAAGAGATGGTTTAAGTGGCAGCACACAATGGATAATCACCCAAACAAAGATAAACATGCATTATACGCTACTTAAGGGTGAACTACTGCACTTAGTCTACCTAAGAACTCCTGAAATATTAAAACTTGATATTTTAATGATAATTTATGATATAACTAATCACATCAAATGATATTTTAATCTGAGAATGACATATTATCATTAAATTGTGACTTTATTATATTATAAAGTTTAGTTACGATTACATTAGGTGGTTTAATCTGACCCTAGTTATAATTTATATCATGAATGATACTTGATGACTAAAATGGAAGTGTCCTAATACAAGATGTTTGAAGAATTTAAGTCAACACATGTATTATGTAGTCCAGGTGACTTACTCCAAGCAAATTATAAAGGTTAACAGATTGAAACAATAATATAGTATGGTAAATCGGGATAAATAACAAAATAATAGCCCAAATAACAATTAAGGATGGAAGGTATGATGTCTGTAAAAACGAATAATGCAAGGGGTGCTTATGAAGAGCTCAATTAGGCAGCGATGTTTGCTTATCAAACTTAAATTTTTTGGATTTTCTAAGTAACCAATAGACCACTGTTATGGCTTTTAACCTCTGTTCAGATTTTTAATTTATCAAGGCCCCCCGTCAATTGTAAGTAAATATCTGTCATGATTGTAAAAAAGAAAAATCAAACTCTATTTTGTTACCTCCATTCCAACTCATTCATTTCACCGAGTTAAACATACATACATGTGTCATGCAATACATGGATGGAATAAGCTTTTACCCCCCTCCCCTCCCTTTCTCACAACAACCCTTTCCAATTTTTCTCCCTATCATTCACTAACTTCATTACAAACAAAAACAAAGAGTAATATATAATAATAAAATTGCTCTTCAGCAGCTTAAAGATACATTTCTCCATGCTATTCATCCTCCGTGCCAAACCCACCAATTCAAAGCTTTAGTGTGAGTTAAAGTTCGTATAATCATCATAGGCTTTGATGATTGTGGACATGGTAGTTGCACAATGTACACTCCTCTCATGTAAAATGAAGAGATTTAGAGACGCTGACTACATTTAAAAACAACATATGTTTGGAAATTCATTTTTTTGACATTATTTTTAATTTCCATTTCGTGATCAGTTTAATAGTGTACTTATTTGTTTGAAATTGATATACAAAACCACACTCTTCTTAAAACTTAAAGAACACACTCCAAATAAGGTAATTTTTAAATAGGTTCTCAGACTAATTTCTTATTAATTCCTATGTATTCTTATGAAAATGTTTCCTTTTCTGGAAGTAGAATCTCTAATTCTGGAATAGGGAGTAACTGCTAAAATTTGGCGTCCACAATGTGTTAATGACTTGCAGCTATAGATTTACTGACCAAAAATGGTGTACTTAAGCGATGGGGCTATATGATACTATAAGAGTGATCCAACAACCTCTATTCACATAGTTTGGGGGTAAAAATCATGTTTTTGTGATCACGTAATCTTAAAACTCTCGCATCAACATTAAGAGTGGAAGGAACATAGACTGCCTTAATTTGTATTTCAAATAATCAACTAATCAGCCAATTTATTCACACAAACAAACCAAAATCCCAAACTAATAAATAGAAATCATAATCACATAAACGTTTGCTAAAATGCGCCACTGAAACTAATTTCAAATTGGAAACATATCATCCCAAAATCCAAACAAATAGATAAGAGACAAAATAACATTTTTACCAAATCTAAGTTTGTTGTTTCATTCAATAGTTCTAATCAATTACATAAAACAATCCTTGAAATAGCATCAACAAACCCTAATTTTTACTTCAACTTTAAACTTATCAGCACATTCATTGCCAAAAACAACCAAAAATCCCCGATCTAAGAACTAGTCAACTCAGTATACTCAAAACATTACAAGCCATAAACCCTAGAAAAACTATGGCATGGAATTGAATGATACTCAAACTGAGAGCTCTAAATAACATCATAAACGGATCAGAGTACTAACCTGAGCCGAAGAACTATGAGTTACTGCTTGTCGATCTTCGTTAAAGTCACACACCAAGCAAGGTCATTTCTCTGTTACGCAGCGGGGAAGAAACTGTTGGAATAACTCGAAAAGATACCGACACAATAATATTATGCAAGGGCAGAAATTGGGAGGGAAATATAATATACTGGAGTGAAAATTATAGCGGGAAAAAAAGAATAATAACGTGAACATTTATCCTGAATATTAGAATATCTTACATTATCTCATCATTTATAAATTTTTATTGTTAACTTGAAATGTCATTAAGTTACTTGTTCCTAAATATTTCATAGGATTAAAATGTAATGTATGTACATGTTATTATAATGATATTCATTAATGTTTAATGGGTACATGTTTTCAATAAATTTAAATTTTTTTTGCTATTTTAAGAATAATATTTCTTCTGTCCCAAATTAATTGCTCAATTTTGACTTTTTAAGTCAAATTGACTATGAAATAGAATTAATAATTAAGCATATATACATATATTTCTAAATAAATTGTATATACTTTCTTGCGCATATAATTACTTCACCTATATTTTAGCAAAAATAGTAAAAAGATTAGTTTTAAAAATGGTCAATTTGACTTTACAAGGTCAAAATTGAGTAATTAATTTGGGACGGAGGGAGTATTGTTTATGCCTTGTTTGTTATAAGATGAAAATACTGGATATGCTTGTATGAAATTTCGTACAAGCATATCTAGTTGTAAGTACTGGATATGCTTGTACGAAATTTGTAGGTTGCAACGGTGATAGTGAACTTTAACGCACTATGCTAGAAGTTCTAAATCAAATGTTAATGCACATTCTAAAACTTCTTGACTTAACCCTTGATAACAGTTTGTTTTGTAATTGTACTTGATAACATTAAAAATTAAAACTTTTATATATAGTTTTGTTTTAAGTAATTATGAAATAAACATAATCTTGATGCATGTGTAAATATTTGTTATGGATATACTATTCAACTAATGTGATTTTTATTTCAAATTAATGAGTGTTTCAAGATTAGTTGAAGGGCTATTTCAAAGAAATTGGTTGACAAATGTTTTATTTTAAACAGTCAACTAAAGATTAATTTGACGAATTTTCCTCTTTTCAGACTAATTGTGACGTATTTTCCTCTTTTCTCTTTTCTCTCTAGATAGAAACACTAGCTTTCAAAAGTTCATACTTAGAATTGGGGAGGGTTTGTTTTCTCTTATGGAGAGACCCTCCTGTAAATCATTTGGATAGCTGATTGCAGATATGCTAATTGAATACACGATGCAGGATGCAACATATCTACAGGGGTTATTTTCTTATTGTGACATACTATAATACTACGATGTACCATGTACAACTTTAGTTATCTTAAAGTATAATATCTGACTCAAAGCTCAAAATTAAGTACCATTATAAATATTTTAATCTATCATTAGTTCACTTAGGCTTACAAATTGCTCATTTCACTATAAGGATACATTTTGACCTTTTAGAGTCAATTCGCAAAATTCTTACGGATGATGTGTGTATAATATTTGTGATTTGTAACACTTTTCTTTTGAAATTTACATAATTAGCTCTTTTTATTTCAAACAAGAGTTTAATTTTTTAATTTTTATGTTATAACTATTTAGTTATTGTTAGATAACAATTATAAATGATATAATATTAGGAAAGTAATTATCATAAGTTCATTATCATATTATTATTATTAACCTAATAACTTTTTATTTATAAAAATAAACAATAAACAAATATACGTCCTTAGTATTATTGGTTATTATTTTTATCATTTATATATATATATATATATATATATATATATATATATATTAAAATTAACAAAACATCAATGGACTCTATTACAATTTTTTTTAACAAAATAGGAAAATATTATTGCCAAAATCGATAGAGACCTAAACTCTCCCCCAATTCAATCTGATCTCTAACTGCGAAACCCTCAACTGGATTAGTAGCGAAGAAAATCGAGAAAATAATCGAGCATTGTGAAGAAACTGAGAAAGTGATGGAAACCTAGAAGCATTGAGACAACAAAGGATCGTTATATCTAAGTATCAGAAGCAAAAATCGGTATTCTACTTTGTTTATATATTTACTTTTTAGTATGATAGTTATTATTTTTGATTTCAATGAATATGATGAAGCTTAGTCACAGAGTAACTGTTAGTATTTAGACAGAAGCTAGAATTCTACATGATTTGCCCTATTTTATTACTTCATTCACCGAGTTAAGGCATCTAGAAACATTCCCACAGGTCGTTCCTTGGTAAATATTGATTTTTATGTAATAAAAGTGTCTGCTTCTTTTTGATTTGTGTAGAAATTGTAGTATGCTGATCTTCATCATTAACATACTTGCCGACATAATTGGTTTGTAAGACTATATACAATGTGTGTGTAAACTTAATGTGTATAAACTTAATGTGTGTGTGTATATATATATATATATGTATATATATATATATATATCATTCTAGCTGCATTTTTAATCATAAAACGTGGAACAAATTAAAATTAATATGTTCAATATGTTGATCAAAATCTCTCTTAGATGCTTGTGTGTTTGCCCTTTTTTTAAAAATAAATAAATAAATTAATAGTTGGGGAATGTAACTGAATAGCACCAGTGCCCTTTTTGTCGATGAAGATGAGTTGGGTGGTGGAAATGGTCTAATGGTTCCCATAACTTTGGTACACTTTAAAATATAAAGTGGATGGTACTGTTGGGCAGTCAATTGTAATCTCTGTTGTGAAAATATAATTGATTTCGTTGGTTTCTTGTTTACTATGATGGATCTCAGTTCTTTAAATGTGGATGGCATTGAAACCTCAATTTCATTTATGGGTTTGTAAAGCAGTTGTACTGTGGTATGTATGTATCTTACGCAGGGATTTTAATTAGGGGAAGACTATGATGTTGTTTTAGTAGTGGATGGCATTTATGGCTTTCTTTGTTATTGACTGGTGTTGCATTGCCATCCGCTAGGTTAAAAGGTAGGTAGTCGCATATTCTTTTATCCACTCTACAAAGTATGACTGGATAATTAACCATGAATTAAGTGATACATCTACGAGTCCTTCTCATATAACTAAGTGATACCCACACACTCTCTGGAACTGGATCCTTGTTCAGATATGTGAAGTGCTCTAGCTGTTACTTGCTTTTCTGCAAATAAACAAAATGCTAAATTAGGTGTGAATCTGTGAACTTCAAAACCATTCTTATAAATGTTTGTTTGTTTGTTTTGTATTGCGATTTACCTCAATGCTCTTGGTATATGTTCCTGGTCAGGTCCCCTCATACGTAGGACTGGACATGTGTGTGCTTGTGCATATCTCTGTCTATTCAGAACTAAGATAACATGGGAAAGTTGGAGGCTTTTGCTTTCGGTCCTTTTGCTCATGAAGTCAGTTTCTAGTTTGGAACACATTAAAAATGGACCACAAATTATCATCTGCATAGTCTGAATTTTACTGCATAGTTACACGTCTTCATTGTTCACTGTAGCTGGGCATAAGTTAATTACTAAAGTTGCATTGAAGTAAATTTTTATCACATAAATATTTAAATGCCTAAGGAACAGAAATTTGTTGATGACTCGTAATAAGTGGAAGAACAAGAAGTTTGTACCTGCTCTCATTATATTCTGCTCTCACTATATTCAATCCTCTACTTTGCTTGTTATTTGGAGTCTTATTTTCAAAATTTCTAAGGTTTACTACTAAATATGGATTATTTCAGGTTTAACACATTTTCATGGATAAGAGCTGGACTCATCATGAGCGTATATCTGCCACTTATCGCAATGGGGTCAAAACGTTCATTGATCATGTACGTGCAACAATGGGCCCAACCGTTAACATTATATGTCCTTGTATTAAGTGTATGAACTTGTACACTATAACCCAAGAAGAGGTGTCTGGACATTTTTGCATCAATGGAATAATGCCTACTTATGATAAGTGGATTTACCACGGCGAACCCATTCCACATAAAAGTAATGAACATGGTGAGTATATTAACTCTCAAAATGAGGAGTTTATGGACTATGATTCAGATGGTGATGAGGATGAATTTGAAACATTAATGGAAGATATTAACCGAGGAAACTATACTGTTAATGGGAATGAAGAAGATACCTTCTAAGATCGAAACCATACTGTAGACACCCAAATTTTGCACTTCGTATACTAACCTTGACAGGAGGGCAAATTCGTCAAATGGACCGTCCTGCGAGAGCAAAAGACAAAAAAGGTACGGACGCTCGACGCCACCATGACAATTTGCAACCGAGATCGACATGACAACAAGGCTATCTTAATTTGGCATTCCCGAAAGGTGTGGCACGCCTCCCAGTGATTCCCGGACTGTAAAATACGAACCTGTCAGCGAAAAGCAGCGTCACGGCATGAAAATCGAGGCGTAACACGGAAATTGAGAGAGTCAAGCCAGCCAGCCGCGGATTGATCTGCGGCCAAGTGGGTGCGCCAGCACGGAAACCAGGAAATCAGCACTATCAGCTGAGTGCGATGGGAAATGGGCCAGCCAGCCAGCCGCAGATGGATCTGCGGCTGGCTTTGGCCAGCCTATTTCAGCTCATTTTTCGCTCAGCATACAGGGAGTCAAAGAAGTTGAAAGTTGGGGAAGAAGAAGAATTCCAGCAAGAAGAAGAAGCACGAAATAGAGAGAAAAAGAGCAAAAATTTGCAATCAAATAGGAAGAAAAGAAAGAAAAAAGAGAGAATTTAATTCTTTTGATTTTTGATTGTATCAAATACACTCTTCATCCTATTCAAATACACAAGTTCATATCCATTTGAGATCAATTGCAAGGTGAAAATTTCTATTTGTTCTAGTAATTCATGTCATATTGATTGGGTAAATTAGTTATAACTTTCATGGATCTTGTTGAACAATCATGGATTAGGGATTATTGGTGAGGGTTCCATCGGAACAAAATTCTTCCTAATAACCCGAGGATATCCAATTGATAAAATTTCTAGCTTGTTTGTGATAATTTATTGGGTGTAATTTATTTAGATTGTCATTTTTGGATATCATGGTGTATTAGATAAATCCGGGTTGGTTAGTTGTGTAGCATTCATTTCGTGGGTATGTCGTAATCTCGTGTGAGCCTAGGAACTCGACCCCGTGGTTCAAATCCGATGATGGACGTTCTGATGTATGTAATAGATTCAAGGTGCTTGTTTTGTAATATGTAATTGTTGGGCCTTAAAACGACGCTAAGGCGAGAATCGGGTTTAAGGCCCCGTATTAGTGAAATATGTGATTGTTGGCGTTTGGGGATATTTTGATGGCTGACATGCCCGTGAATACCCCCGACGCGTGTTTACGCTTGATTAGATTTTGTGACACCAAAATGATTCCAAAAGATTAAACGATAAAGATTTTTCTAAAACTAATCAAAGTAGGATATTAGCATCACAAGGCTAAAAATTTGGAAATGCTAACGAAAGTCGATTCCTATTCTACGAGAAAGCTAAAAAGAAGTTGTTTTTAAATGCCACGAAAAAGGGTTTTATAAAAGAAATTAAATGTTTTATTAAACCTTGATGCATAGGGCGAAAGAGATCCTAGAAATTGCCTATCATTTATGAAAGCAACGTACAAATCTCGATTCCTATTTTGGTTAAAGGTTTAAAACTCTTGTTTTTACCAAAACGACACCCAATAAAAAACCTCATAGTTTTTGACAATTAAAATCAAACCTTTCTCATAAAGCTTTCTCGTGTATGCCGAAAAGACATTCCGAAGCATTCTCAAATTAAAGCACGACTTTCCCTAAAAATCCAAATGATTCTTTCATACAAACTCACCACAACATTCACATGGGCACACACACACACACACGCGCACGCACACATTCAAGAATTAAAAAGATAGGAAAAGCATCAAGATTGCGGTAACCGTGTTTCACGGAAGTCGGGGGGTGCCTAACACCTTCCCCTCGCTTAAGCAAGCCCCGAACTCTATGAATCTCGGTTCGCAGACCAATTAATTCGGAGTCACATATGAGCCAGCGATTACGAAAACGAAACTCGGATGAGTTGGTACATCCATTTCAAATATACCAACTGGCGACTCTGGTTAATTGGCTCATCATAAAAAAACGATCTTTCAAAACCCCGTCGACATTAATGCCGACCTTTTCCAAAAATCATTAAATCAAAAGGCTAAAATTGGAAAAGACTAAAAAGGACACGCGAAGCGAAAATCCGGCGTCGACAGCTGGCGACTCTGCTGGGGACATTAGAGGGCTTAAGCCGCGTTCAAATCTTGATGCTATCCTATCCTTCAAAAATTCATGAATATGTGTGTGCATGCGATATTTTGATCATTTTTACTTTTGTTGTGTGAATGTGTGTTTTGTCCAATAAGTGAATGATTGAATGGGATTGCTTTAATTTAAAGTAAAACCATTTGCATACGGTGAGGACGATGAATGTGAATGTATGTTGAGAGAGTACCTCCTCCTGAGGCGAACCTGTCGGTTGCTTATTACTGGACTCGAAGGGGCTGCTCCCCGGAGATGGCTCAGGAAACGCACCACCCAAATCCGCTCCAATCGAAAGGTTCCAGACGAGTAGATTGCGAAGATTTGGGGACCTTCATGCCGAAAAGCCCGCGAGAGTAACCCTAGGGTAGGTCAGCCTCTGATAAACCTAACGAAAGGGAAGCTTCTTCATGCCCTTTTATCATTCAGTCGAATAAATAAATGTCATGTAAATGGCATACAACTGTCATACCGGCATCATCGTAATAAATATGTCCTGTATCATGTGATTGCATCACCTGCACATATAAAGAGAATACTGACATGGTTTTTTGCAGGAGGGCAATCCGTGCCACGTAGCAAGGTTTTCTAAAACTTCTAAATACTATCCTGTCATCAAACAGTGACCTTGTTTTGCAGGATAAGATTAGAGAACCGTGAATGCGTGGCATAACGATCACAAAGAACCCGGAGTAGGTGCATATTCGACCACACAAAAAAAAACACAAAAATCATGCATCAGTGTTGACATGCATCTGCCAACTTGTAACTGGCACAATACTAAACTACTGCCCTTGTTTGTTTTGCGAGATTGCCCCTACGGCCCAACTAAGAGGCCGTAAAGTCCATATTCCATCCATCCAAGTGGCAGAGGCCGATAGCCATGAAATTACAGTTCTGCCACTCCAACAATACGGCCGAATACGAGGGATTCATCCTAGGACTGAGATTAGCCTTGGGAATGGGAATCAAAAAGATGATAGTAGTTGGAGACTCGAATTGGTCATCCGGCAGGCCATGGGAATATACAGCATCAAAGGGCATAAATGGGACCTAGCTACGGGACTGCTGAGATATCTGGAAGCCGAAGAAGCCCACAGATTAATGAACGAAGTACATGGCAATGTGTGCAGAGCCCATATGAGCAGAACACTTTTTGCAAAGAAAAGCGTGTGAACGGGTCGCTACGGGCTAACCATGAAAACTGATTTCGATACTCATGTCAGGAAATGCCATCAATGTCAGATCCATACCAATGTGATCCATGCACCTCCTAGTGAGCTCCATTGCTTGACCTCACCGTGACCAGTTGGACCGTGCAGCAGGTGATATCCCGGAAGGGGTAAATCCAGGAGTATGGCAGTGAATCCCGGCCAGTAGAGGATCAATGGGTTTTAAAATTCTGAGTTTTATTTTAAATCCCTGCACGCTCATGTCATTTTGTCATGTTATCCAAAAAAAGATCATGTGCTGAAATGTTTTATATATATGACAAGTATTTTTGTTTTATGTCAGGTACCCCGATTTGAGGCACTCTAGCCTGACAAGAAATAGGCCAAATTTGAAGGAGGATCACGATTTTGGTATAAAGCTAGAGTTCGATCTGATGGGGATTGAGCAGGACGAGACAGATATCGACAATACGCCTGACGAGATCAAAGGATGGGTCGAAGACGAACCCAAAGCCGACTTAGGCTAGACCATCGCCATCAAACATCAGAACCTCTGACGATCACAAAGAACCCGGAGTAGGGGCAAATTCGACCATCAAAAAAAAAAAAAAAAAAAAAACCGAGTTGTTGAGCCTGTATGGAGATATGTTCGCTTGGTCCCGTGGCGACTGATTGGATTGTCCACAAACATGGTAGGACATCGACTGCCCATCAAGGAGGGTTTCCGACCAGTTAAGCAAAGGTTGAGAACGTTGAAGCCTGAATGGAGGTTGAAAGTAGGGGACGAGATTATGAAGCGGCTCAAAGCAGGAATCATCACGGTGTCTATTTATCCTGAATGGCTTTCCAACAAAATCCCGTTACCACAGCCTAGAGGAGAAGTAAGGGGCCGCATCGACTATAGAAATCTGAACGATGCCCTCAATGAGGAGATATGCGACAAATTCAAGATCAAACATTTTGATTCAGTCATTTACCGGCCCAAGATGAATGGGGCAGTGGGGGCTGCAAATAAAACACAAGGACGATCATGGGAAGAATGTCCGCCAATCATCAGGGATGGCCGGATTTATTATCGCTCACCCTGTTTGCCTATCGAACCTCAATTCGCACATTTGCAGGGGCAGCCCCTTACGCATCTCCTGGGCATACGACAGGAGGGTACGATCCCGGAAATTCAAACGATTTAGTCTTCAAAAGGATCGCGCCCTGCCAAGACGAAGCTATGGGGAATTTCGCTCTAAATTAAAAGGAGCCGTTACGATAAAAAAAAAAAAAAAAAAAAAAATCCTCTCTGGGGGAGCCCTCATCTTACGAGGAATGGACGGAAAGGCATTCCCCAGCCCGTTAATTCTGACTCTGTGAAACAACCCTGTAAAAAAAAAAAAAATCAAAAAATCAAAAAAATCAAAAATCCCCCAAACCTTTCAACAAGTCAAAGGGCCGGGTCTTTTGTCAGCCCAGCGAGATACCGATGCAACCAGTACAAGGGAGATCACAAGAAAAGCAACTTAACACTGGGGCATTTGTCAACTACCCAGGAAATGATGACGTGCAGATTGGCACCCATGCAACAATCCCATCAACATGCACCAATATCATCAAATGCTACCTCATGGCAATTCAATCTTCAACGGTACGTTCATCTGGCATTTGTCAAGCATAGTTTTCCCGGGATACGATGATCCGCGTGAAAGGGGATTCTATTTGACCTAATAGGAATCAGATTAATTCTGACAAGCAACCGTGGAGCACGATCGTGAGTATGATTAGACGAAGAAGGCTATTCAACCTTTTGATCGGGTACAAAGCCTTAATTCAAAGCAACGTTTGCAACAGAATCGACCTCATGTGACAGCATTCACTTTGCGTTTGCACAAACTTTCAGTTGTGGGGTATAAAACTATGACGACGTTGATGGCAATTAACACGTGGTCAGACAGTCAATAATTATCAAGCTAAAATCAAGAAGTCAGACGATAAATGATCATCAAGCTGATGTCTCGAATCGTGACCTGGGTTATTCGAGTAATTAAGCCCGAGGGGTGTCTATACACCTGGTGCCCTAAAGCCGTCTGGTTTGGGAGTCGCTGGCCCAACACTCGTTACATGGGTAACTCAGAGCCTAAGAAAATGAGCATTACAGTGGAGGAGGCCCGAGCAGATTCGAATCGTGGCATGGGCTACTCGAGTAATTAAGCCTAATGGGTGTCTCTGCATCTGGTGCCCTAAAGCCATCTGGTTTGGGAGTCACCGGCCTAACACTCGCTACATGGGTAACTCAAGCCTAAAAAAACGAATCTTGCGAAAGGTCAAGCAAAGAATGAGTGGGGCAGACCACCAGCTTGTCTCGAACCGTGGCCTTTGTTACTCGAGTAAATAAACTCGAAGGGGTGTCTGTACACCTAATGCCCCAAAACCGTCTGGTTCGGGAGTCATTGGTCCAAAACTCGTTAAATGGGTAACTTTGAAAAGCCTAAGAAAACGAGACAAGTGAAGTGGGCTAATAAAGAGAAAAGATAATACAAAAAAACTCTCGGCCTTAAACAGGAAGTCATAGAAGAGAAACCCCTACTGAGTGCTGCATCGCACAGTGCATTTGTCATATGACGTCAATCCTGCTAAGGACGTTATCGAGAATGGAGACAGAATACTTTTGACGAGGGAAGGTAGTTCTTTTGAATCCGATCTTACTCACGTACAATGACCATGAATGCTTGAAGGTGTTCTTACGATTTCATAACTCGTCAAATGGAAAATCATCAACTCGCGAGGGATTAAAAATAAAAAAGAATAAAAAAAAAAAAAGAAAAAATAAATGTGCTTTAACTACATTTTTGTTGAGATTATAATATCTTTGTGTCGAGCTAACACTAACGGCCCGAGCCTTCAAGTTTGGCATTTGTTAGTCATCTGATATGCAGGATCTTGCAGAGCTGTGGATAACTCAGCACGGTCAACATCGCGAGTTTTCGATAGAAATTCTTGGTAGCGACACGCGCCAAGGCAGGAGCAGGTAAGAATCGTGAAATGGAAGGAAGCCGAGGCTGCACAGAACTCCTCGTCATTGGGCATCTCCCCAATCCTGACTATCACTGCCTCGACATCCAAATGATCCCCGTGCATGAGCATATACGAGGATGATATAATGCGGTACAACAGCATATCGGCCATCAGAAATGATCAAAAGGCCAAGGAGCCCAACATACATGTCGATCATCACAGAGAGCGAAACAGACTGCCTCAAATGAAGACGACCAAGAACAGGCAGAGTACAAAACCGATGTTGAAGTCTAGAAGCTACACTTCACGAAGAGGCGTGATCCAATCAAATGTTGGCAAGCAACGACGACTGTCGAATTGTATCATTTGACTGAACAGGGGTCATTTCTATCTAAACATATGTTGTGCACATGCATCTGTCCATAACATATCTGTCAGATCATACATAACATCTTTTCCATACATGCAGGTACGATCAAAATGAAAATCTTCGGGAAAGTACAAGCGCGTCGCCTTCAACCTCACAAATGATCAGAGTGATGGCTTTTGCGGCATGATACGTGGACGATGTTGGTGGGAGATCCAGGACATGAAGCCGATCACACATCCCATCCAAAAAAAAAAGAAAAAAAAGAAGAAAAAAAAGAAAAAAAGAAAAAAAAGAAGATAAAAAACAACAAACCCTGGGAAGGGCTGAGATCCACGCGAACCACAACAAAGATGGTGAGCACCCATGGGAAGGGCTGATATCCAGAAAAAGACAAAAAAGACAAAAAACAACAAACCCTGGGAAGGGCTGAGATCCACGCGAACCACAACAAAGATGGTGAGCACCCCTGGGAAGTGCTGATATCCACAAAAAGAAAAAAAGACAAAAAACAACAAACCCTGGGAAGGGCTGAGATCCACGCGAACCACAACAAGATGGTGAGCACCCCTGGGAAGGGCTGATATCCACAAAAAGAAAAAAGACAAAAAACAACAAACCCTGGGAAGGGCTGAGATCCACGCGAACCACAACAAGATGGTGAGCACCCCTGGGAAGGGCTGATATCCACAAAAAGAAAAAAAGACAAAAAAATAACAAACCCTGGGAAGGGCTGAGATCCACGCGAACCACAACAAAGATGGTGAGCACCCCTGGGAAGGGCTGATATCCACAAAAAGAAAAAAGACAAAAAACAACAAACCCTGGGAAGGGCTGAGATCCACGCGAACCACAACAAGATGGTGAGCACCCCTGGGAAGGGCTGATATCCACAAAAAGAAAAAAAGACAAAAAACAACAAACCCTGGGAAGGGCTGAGATCCACGCGAACCACAACAAAGATGGTGAGCACCCCTGGGAAGGGCTGATATCCACAAAAAGAAAAAAGACAAAAAACAACAAACCCTGGGAAGGGCTGAGATCCACGCGAACCACAACAAGATGGTGAGCACCCCTGGGAAGGGCTGATATCCACAAAAAGAAAAAAAGACAAGAAACAACAAACCCTGGGAAGGGCTGAGATCCACGCGAACCACAACAAGATGGTGAGCACCCCTGGGAAGGGCTGATATCCACAAAAAGAAAAAAAAGACAAAAACAACAAACCCTGGGAAGGGCTGAGATCCACGCGAACCACAACAAAGATGGTGAGCAACCCTAGGAAGGGCTGATATCCACAAAAAGAAAAAAGACCAAAGACAACAAACCCTGAGAAGGGCTGAGATCCACGCGAACCACGACAAGATGGTGAGCACCCCTGGGAAGGGCTGATATCCACAAAAAGAAAAAAGACAAAAAACAACAAACCCTGGGAAGGGCTGAGATCCACGCGAACCACAACAAAGATGGTGAGCAACCCTGGGAAGGGCTGATATCCACAAAAAGAAAAAAGACCAAAAACAACAAACCCTGGGAAGGGCTGAGATCCACGCGAACCACGACAAGATGGTGAGAAACCCTGGGAAGGGCTGATATCCACAAAAAGAAAAAAGACAAAAAACAACAAACCCTGGGAAGGGCTGAGATCCAGACAATCGACCGGCGACGATAATCGGCGATTACGAGATGGATGTCCGGCGACGAAAACCGACTCCGACAAGACAATCGACCGGCGACGATAACCGGCGATTACGAGATGGATGACCGGCGACGAAAACCGGCTCCGACAAGATAACCAACCGGCGATGATAACCGGGGGTTACGAGATGGGTGACCGGCGACGATACCCGGCCCCGACGAGACAATCGACCGGCGACGATAACCGGCGATTACGAGATGGATGTCCGGCGACGAAAACCGGCTCCGACAAGATAACCAACCGGCGACGATAACCGGGGGTTACGAGATGGGTGACCGGCGACGATACCCGGCCCCGACGAGACAAGCGACCGGCGACGATAACCGGCGATTACGAGATGGATGTCCGGCGACGAAAACCGGCTTCGACAAAATAACCAACCGGCGACGATAACCGGGGGTTACGAGATGGGTAACCGGCGACGATACCCGGCCCCGACGAGATAATCGACCGGCGACGATAACCGGCGATTACGAGATGGATGTCCGGCGACGAAAACCGGCTCCGACAAGATAACCAACCGGCGACGATAACCGGGGGTTACGAGATGGGTGACCGGCGACGATACCCGGCCCCGACGAGACAATTGACCGGCGACGATAACCGGCGATTACGATATGGATGTCCGGCGATGAAAATCGGCTCCGACAAACGGTGATACCTGTAGAATCGTATCAAAAGACTGTACAGGGGTCATTTTTGATTTTAAATGTTGTGTCACATGCATTGAATAAGTGATAATTCTGTACGTGATCCATGCAGGTTAGGTGTCAAGGTCCTAGCCTATCAAAGTCAAAAGCAATGGTTGCCAAGAACGATGTGCGAGGACGAACTCCAAGGATGCCCTTCAAAGCTAGTCAGGAGAATAACTTCCTTTGATGACAATGGGATGGAATAAGGTGATTACGAGAGGGGTGACCGGATACGAGACCCGGCACTCACAGGACAATCGACCGGATACGAGACCCGGCGATTACTAGACGAGCGACAGATCAGGGATTGACGCATTGACACCCTTGCAAATGTGTTGCATGCCTTACATCTTGCGTTACATCATAAGTTGTATGTGTTGCATCATGTATGCACTGTCATTCTTATGCACTATCATTCATGCATCGGGTGTCTATTTCTTTATCATGTTCATTTCATTTAACATTTCATAAACATGATAAAGAGGGGCAGCTGTAGACACCCAAATTTTGCACTTCGTATACTAACCTTGACAGGAGGGCAAATTCGTCAAATGGACCGTCCTGCGAGAGCAAAAGACAGAAAAGGTACGGACGCTCGACGCCACCATGACAATTTGCAACCGAGATCGACATGACAGCAAGGCTATCCGAATTTGGCATTCCCGGAAGGTGTGGCACGCCTCCCAGTGATTCCCGGACTGTAAAATACGAACCTTTCAGCGAAAAGCAGCGTCACGGCATGAAAATCGAGGCGTAACACGGAAATTGAGAAAGTCAAGCCAGCCAGCCGCGGATTGATCTGCGGCCAAGTAGGTGCGCCAGCACGGAAACCAGGAAATCAGCACTATCAGCTGAGTGCGATGGGAAATGGGCCAGCCAGCCAGCCTATTTCAGCTCATTTTTCGCTCAGCATACAGGGAGTCGAAGAAGTTGAAAGTTGGGGAAGAAGAAGAATTCCAGCAAGAAGAAGAAGCACGAAATAGAGAGAAAAAGAGCAAAATTTTGCAATCAAATAGGAAGAAAAGAAAGAAAAAAGAGAGAATTTAATTCTTTTGATTTTTGATTGTATCAAATACACTCTTCATCCTATTCAAATACACAAGTTCATATCCATTTGAGATCAATTGCAAGGTGAAAATTTCTATTTGTTCTAGTAATTCATGTCATATTGATTGGGTAAATTAGTTATAACTTTCATGGATCTTGTTGAACAATCATGGATTAGGGATTATTGGTGAGGGTTCCATCGGAACAAAATTCTTCCTAATAACCCGAGGATATCCAATTGATAAAATTTCTAGCTTGTTTGTGATAATTTATTGGGTGTAATTTATTTAGATTGTCATTTTTGGATATCATGGTGTATTAGATAAATCCGGGTTGGTTAGTTGTGTAGCATTCATTTCGTGGGTATGTCGTAATCTCGTGTGAGCCTAGGAACTCGACCCCGTGGTTCAAATCCGATGATGGACGTTCTGATGTATGTAATAGATTCAAGGTGCTTGTTTTGTAATATGTAATTGTTGGGCCTTAAAACGACGCTAAGGCGAGAATCGGGTTTAAGGCCCCGTATTAGTGAAATATGTGATTGTTGGCGTTTGGGGATATTTTGATGGCTGACATGCCCGTGAATACCCCCGACGCGTGTTTACGCTTGATTAGATTTTGTGACACCAAAATGATTCCAAAAGATTAAACGATAAAGATTTTTCTAAAACTAATCAAAGTAGGATATTAGCATCACAAGGCTAAAAATTTGGAAATGCTAACGAAAGTCGATTCCTATTCTACGAGAAAGCTAAAAAGAAGTTGTTTTTAAATGCCACGAAAAAGGGTTTTATAAAAGAAATTAAATGTTTTATTAAACCTTGATGCATAGGGCGAAAGAGATCCTAGAAATTGCCTATCATTTATGAAAGCAACGTACAAATCTCGATTCCTATTTTGGTTAAAGGTTTAAAACTCTTGTTTTTACCAAAACGACACCCAATAAAAAACCTCATAGTTTTTGACAATTAAAATCAAACCTTTCTCATAAAGCTTTCTCGTGTATGCCGAAAAGACATTCCGAAGCATTCTCAAATTAAAGCACGACTTTCCCTAAAAATCCAAATGATTCTTTCATGCAAACTCACCACAACATTCACATGGGCACACACACACACACACACGCACGCACACATTCAAGAATTAAAAAGATAGGAAAAGCATCAAGATTGCGGTAACCGTGTTTCACGGAAGTCGGGGGGTGCCTAACACCTTCCCCTCGCTTAAGCAAGCCCCGAACTCTATGAATCTCGGTTCGCAGACCAATTAATTCGGAGTCACATATGAGCCAGCGATTACGAAAACGAAACTCGGATGAGTTGGTACATCCATTTCAAATATACCAACTGGCGACTCTGGTTAATTGGCTCATCATAAAAAAACGATCTTTCAAAACCCCGTCGACATTAATGCCGACCTTTTCCAAAAATCATTAAATCAAAAGGCCAAAATTGGAAAAGACTAAAAAGGACATGCGAAGCGAAAATCCGGCGTCGACACATACCAGATTTGAAAAAATGGTGTATATGTTAAACAAGGAGTTATATCCGGGATGCAAAAAGTACTCTATTTTGTCATTTGTTATTAAATTGCTACATTTGAAGGTTTTCAACCATTGGACAAATAAGTCAATAGATATGCTGCTTGAGTTGATGAAAGATGTTCTTCCTGATGCTGTGAATTTGCCAAAGTCATACTACGAGGCAAAGACAATGCTACGTGAAATTGGCCTTGGATACCTGCAAATTCACGCATGCAAGTAAGTTCCATCACACATCAAAAATTCCTTAGCACATGCTTCTATATATGATTACTAAATCTTTCTCCCTTTTGTTGAAGGTATGATTGTGCACTTTTTTGGAAAGAAAGTAAGGATTTAGAAGAGTGCCCAGTATGCGGGAAATCAAGATGGAAACTTAATGATGGAAAGGGGAAGAAAATCCCACACAAGATTTTAAGATACTTTCCTATAAAACCACGGCTGCAAAGACTTTTTATGTCAAAAAAAATTGCAAAAGACATGCGGTGGCATAAGGAAAAACTTGTTTCAGTTGAAGGTGAATTGAGGCATCCAGCAGATTCTATATCGTGGAAGGAGTTTGATAGAAAGTACGAATGGTTTTCCAATGATCCAAGAAACATTCGTCTCGGCCTAGCCACGGACGGATTCAATCCATTTGGAAATATGAGTTGTTCATACAGCATGTGGCCGGTAATACTCACTCCTTATAATTTGCCCCCATGGATGTGCATGAAGGAGCCCTTTTTCATAATGTCACTGTTAATTCCTGGACCAAAAGCACCAGGTAATGAAATCGATGTTTATTTACGTCCTTTAATAGATGATCTTGTTGATTTGTGGGAAGAAGGAATTCAAACATATGACTCTTATACTGGGTGCAATTTCAACATGCATGCTTCTGTTTTATGGACCATTAACGATTTTCCTGCACTTGCAAATCTGTCTGGATGGAGTACCAAAGGGTATATGGCTTGTCCGACCTGTAATGTTGATACACGATCGACTAGGTTGAGAAGTAAAATCTCTTACGGGGGGCATCGTGCATTTCTCGCTCCTAATCATAGGTATTACTAATATTCATCTTATTTTCATTTCATCCTCATATGTTTAGTATCATTTACGTCGTATACTTTTAATTGCCCTTGTAGGTGGAGAAAGAGTTTAGAGTATAATGGAAAGGAGGAACTCCGTAGACCACCTAAAATCCTAAGTGGATCAGAAATTTTACATCAATTAGAATCAATAACATTTGGAGAATTTGGCAAGCATCCGAATAATGTAAGCAAGAATAGAGAAAGAAAGCGAAAAAGGACAGCAACTTCGTCCAACTCTAATTGGACAAAGAAAAGTATTTTTTTAAGCTACCATACTGGAAATATTTAAAGGTCAGACATAAGCTTGATGTAATGCACATTGAGAAGAATATTTGTGACAACATACTTGGGACATTACTAAAGATTGAAGGTAAAAATAAGGATACGTACAAGGCTCGACAAGATTTACAGGATTTGAATATACGTAAAGAGCTGCATTTGAGACCACGGGGAGATAAGTTTGACAAACCACAACCAGCCTTTTCTTTTTCCAAGAAAGAGAGAGACAAATTCTTGTCCTTTATACGGTCTATCAAATTCCCTGATGGATATGCATCAAATATCGCTAGATGTGTCAATACAAGTGACAGTAGTATGTCGGGATACAAGACGCATGATTGCCATGTTCTTTTACAACGATTAATCCCTGCTGGAGTTCGAGGGAATCTTAATGACGATGTGGCAACAACATTAACTGAGTTGGGTGCATTCTTCAAGAATTTATGTTCTAGGACAGTCAAAGTGGATGACTTGAGAAAAATGGAGAAGGATATTGTAATTATCTTATGTAAGATTGAGAGGATTTATCCACCGGCCTTCATAGATATTTGTGTTCACTTGGCTGTTCATCTACCACAAGAAAAAATGTTTACAGGCCCTGTATGCTATTCGTGGATGTATCCAATTGAAAGGTACATAATTAAATCTTTCTGGTTATCTATGCACTATGTAGTTGTTTCATACTAAAATGCGTATTTTTTGGGTACATAAGGTATCTATGCACTTTAAAAAAGTACGTAAGGAATAAAGCACACCCAGAAGGATCAATTGCTGAAGGGTATGTCGCAGATGAATGCTTGACATTTTGTTCCTTGTACTTACCACGAAGTGAGAGCAAGTTCAATAAAAAGGAACGTAATCCTGATGGAAAAGTTAGAAAAGATGCTCTTTCAGTGTTTTCTCAAAATGTTCATCCATTAGGTGGTTTTATTTTCGATTATGCTGATTCGATTGAGATTCAAATGGTTCATTGGTATGTATTGAATAATTGTGAAGAGGTGCAACCTTATCTCGAGTAAGTTGAATATTATATCATTATATTATTCAAATGATTATTGCTTCCTACTAAGTTTATGTACTAATACTATTCTGGTAGGGAATGTGAGGAGGAATTGAAACGAGATTACCAAATCAACATCGAATTGGAAAATAGATTTCCTCAATGGTTTAAAAAGAAGGTAAAATTTGTTTTTCTTTGCCCTTTTGAATCTGTTTGTTACTATTTGAAATACAATGATTAATTTTATTTTTTTCCCTCTAATAGATTCATCATATTTGGAATACCACATCAAATGTCATTAGTGATCAACTATTTGCTTTAGCATGTGGTCCAAATTTACGAGTATGGAAATATAAAGGATGCATTGTCAATGGAGTGAGGTTTCTTGTCAAAGATCGTGACAATCGCAGGCAAAGCCAAAATAGTGGAATAATATGTGAAGGAGAACACGATGGGAAAAGTATTGACTTTTATGGCTTATTAAATGGTATTATCAAAATAGAGTATGGAAAAGGTTATAATGTGTTCATATTTTCTTGTGAGTGGTTTGATTTAGCTAATCGGCGATTGGGTATTAGGAAGGATACAAACTTTATAAGTGTAAACGTAAGTGGCACATGGTATAAAAACGATCCATACATATTAGCTTCTCAAGAAAAACAGGTTTTTTTTCTGGATGATTTGAAATTAGGAGGCAACTGGAAAATTGTCCAAAGGTTTAACCACCGACATGTATTTGATGTTCCGGAGGATGAAATGGACGACATTGAAAATTATACCACTGACGATGTTGTTAACCTTGATGATGACTCACCCGATATCGACATTGTTGTTGAGGATCGGGAAATAGGGCCAATGGATAGAGTTGACGTTGACCCAGAAATAATAAATAGCAGTGTCTTAATATAAAGAAATCACAAAAATAACATTGAACAAAATATTTTATTGGATGAAGAAATTAATGATGATGTCGACGAGGATGATTTTGAGGAGGAGGAATTCGATGAGGAGGGGTATAGCGAGGATGATACAATTGCGGATTATCGTAGCCAGGAAGAACGAAGTATGAACGAGGAAGATAGTGAGAACTAGCATCAAATAAGGTATGACTTTTGTCATATTAATAAACTGTTGTTTTGTATATTTGTTTCTCAACACAAATGGTGTTGGTGCTCCTCTATGATACTGTCATGAGGAATGAGCGCACTAGTTTCTTCCATTTTCATCTGTGTACATTCTGGTGCACTTAAATGTATAGAGTTCTAGTCACATTGTGTTAAAAAAAAAAAGTGTTCCAATGGCGCACTTCATCATCAATTGGTGTTATCTCCTCGATGCATATGCCTCATGTTCTGAGTTTATAGTTCATTTGTTTAGAGTGATACTAAATTCTGTAAAACAAATAGAAAGTAATTTCATGTCATTGTACAACACAGATACGAGCCTTATGTTCATGAATAATGTGCAAACAAACACGCACATATATTGCAATATCTGCACACAGACGAGCATAATTAAATACTCCATCTTTGTATAGTTTCTGCATATGGAAATAAGTTGAGATAAATTTTTTGATGTTCTATCCAGTGGGATACCTCTAGGAATTCTGGTAAGGAAAGTCAAGTTGAACAGCATGGGATACGAAATACATTCGAGTCTACAGTAAATGTGGTAATATATTAGTATAGAGCATATGAAGAAAAATGTAGCTAATTGTCAGCACTGAATAAAATACGAAATAAAAGAAGTAGCTAATTTGTCAACAACGAAAATAGGTAAGCCCTCTCTCTCTCTCTGCCCCCTTAGCCACAGGCCACCAAAATATCAACAATTCTCTACTAACCTTGTTTTTAACATTTTCTTTTTAATGTTTTATCTAACTTTGTTCCTAAATGGAACAAGAAGTTAACTATGCTTGACTAACTTGGCACAGAACAAGGCAAACATTCATCTGATACAAGTTAGCTTACTACTCAATTCTGATTTGAAGATGATAATAGTTCTAAAAGCAAAGCAGACAATGGGAATTCTGTTATTAACAATTATTATACACTCTGTTCCAAATAAGTGGAAGTTTGACAAAATGTAGTTTTCCATAAGAAGTTGAGGAAAAAAAAGTAAAGTAAGGTATTAAAATATATGTAATTATGTTTTCCTCTACTGGTTTGTACTTTCTTGCTTTGTTTTTATCTAATTTTTGAACTTCTTGACACATTAGCTGATTCACTTTGTGCTTCTAATCGTGTCAAAGTAACACTGATTCCATTACGGTAACGGTTACATTAACATATTTCTTATTAATTGGGAACCTTGTTTTTAGTCTCGTCATTCTCAACGGATACACAAGGAACTATAATTTAGCTTAACTTAGCTTGTATGGTAAAATATGTGAGTGATGAAAACAATGCAACCAAAGGGCTCTACCAGGAGTTGGTAATTCCCGTAACAAATTTTCATAATGAAGATAAAGGCTATGGTTTTGGCTGGTGAATTTTTTGATGTACATATTAGGAAGGATATTGTTCACCGTGTAGTAAGATGGCAACTTGCAAAATGATAACAGGTATTACATAATCCTTTTGGTTTGGAATTTGAAATATGGGCACTTAACTGAATATTTGTGTGTTGGCCATAGTACTCTTTATTTTGGTTTTATTTATTTATTTTTGTTTAATTTTTGAGATGTTCATTATTGGTTTGTAGATAATTTTCTGATATTTCTGCAGGTTTAAACTCTAGCTGTTGAAGATTGGTTTCAATTCAATTTATAGGGTTTTATTGAAAGTTTTTCCACAGATACAAGTCTAAAGCAGTAATGTCACTTTATGCTATTTTTGCCTTTCAATTCAGTAAGCAATAATTGGCAACTAATGTTGCTTATTAATTAGGTTTTGAAAAATACAGCAATGATTTGTGCCCCATTAATGAGCCATTCCGTTTAACAGATGATGGACAATATGTACAAGGCTAAACAAGAAGGGGCAGATATAGTTGAGGTCATGCTGGATTGTGTGAAGAACTTTAGGCCTCAAAAGGACCTTGAAGTAATCTTTAAGAATAAGCCATTGCCAGTTATTATTGTGTGTCGGTATGTAAATAAGCCCTTTGTTTCTTGGATATTTTCATTTTCCTTGCTTTAAGGGATGAATTGAATAGATATGAATTCATTGTTTCCTTTCATATTATTGTAGATGTCTGTTTGATTATGTGTGTTGCTTTGGCAGATAAGTCAAGTCAAGACAGTCGTAATGCGTTTATAACTAGCCGTTGATTATGTGTGTTGCTTTAGCAGATAAGTCAAGTCAAGACATCAAGATAAGAACATAGGTCTGTCTAACCAGTCAGTCCTTTTGCTTTATTCTTTTTAATTGTCCTTTCACTTTGGTTCTTATTTGCATATTCTTAACCCAAACTCAGATGCAATGTCCAAAGGAAGAGAGCCATGACGAAGATAGCCCAAGCAGGAAATTTTTATAGTCTTACCTTGACAAAATAACTTCGGTCCATTTCAGATTCGTTATAATTGCCTCATCTGTTTTTGTTCTTTTCTGTCCTCATAACTCTAAGATTCTTTATCTAATTCATACAGTTGCTTAAATTTTCTTGAACAAACATTACTGGATCAAATATATCTTAAAACTTTGGAATTTGTAGGACCTTCCTCATATAAATGAATCATGCATTTCAGACAAATTTGGTTTCACATCCAGTTAAGAATTTGCTTATTTATCTCAAAGATTAACAGATTTTATCTTTCTTTTCAGTTGTACTGATGATATCTATATTTCAGCTCCTCTTAAGCGTACTAGTAGCTTGTCCTTTGATGAAAAGCTTTTTATAGAGACGCTATACAAGGTCACTTATCTCCCTCCATCGTAGATGTCAGCTTATCATTCCAGTGTACGATTTTGTATAAGCTTTTATGCAGTATAACAACTGTGACCTCTTACAGGTTCTTGTTTCAATATCGAAAACCAGTCCTATTGTGCTTTATCTTAGGGATGCTGACAAGCTCCTATGTAGATCACAAAGAATATACATCTTGTTCCAGAAAATGTTGAAAAAATTAACTAGACCAGTGCTGATCCTCGGTTCAAAAATTGTGGACCCAGGCGATGACTACAGAGAAGTAGATGAAAGGCTTAATTCTGTTTTCCTATACAGTATTGAAATCAGACCACCTGAGGACGAAATTATGAAGTGTACTCTCTCTCTATATATGTAGATATATACTTTGATTGAAGAACTGTGGTAGCTTTAGATGGTTAATTGTAAAGATAATGAATGATTATGTAGTGGATGATTTTATTAAGTAAATAATATTTTAGTTTTTTGTATTTTTGTCATTATTTGCAATGGGGACATATTTGAGCCAGCCAGGTACACACAAAGAATGTCAAAATTTGATTTGGCAACAATATAATTCGTTACCAAAGCATTGACCAAGTTTTAATATAGCAACAATTTTTTATACATTTAGCAACAAATTTTCGTTGCTAATGGCATTAAAAAAATAATATTTGGCAACGAAAAATTAACCTAATAACAACGGAGAGGATATTGTTGCTAATAAAAACATAAAAGGTAACATTTTTTATCGTTGCAAATCATAACAACTTTCGTTGCACGTATAAATAATCGACAAAATATAATGTCGTTGCTAATCGACGACTTTCGTTGCTATTGCAAAATAACCACCAACAAACATTTTCGTTGCTAATTAAGCATAATGTAGCCTAATAATACAATTAGCAACGAAAATCGTTGCTAAAAAGTTTACATTCCGCAATGAAAGTAAGCTTAGGCAACAATTTTCATAATTTACTGCAACACAAAATGTCGTTGCAAAATGATGTCGATAGCAATGAAAATGCAAGGCGTTGCAAACAAAAATAGTCCATTTCGTTGCCAATTAGCAGGCTTTTGCAACGAAATGGGGTTTTGAGCAACGAAATTGCAATTATTCTGCAACACTACATTTTGTTGCTAAAGGATAACTGTCTCTGTACAAAAGCCATATGTCGTTGCAAAAAGTTTTATTTTTGCAATGAACAAAATACGTTTGTAGCGGAACAATTAGCAACGCTCATTGCGCAACGAAAGATGCAACGACAGTAAAGTCATTGCAAAAACCCTTTTGCAACGTAATTTGACACCTTTAGCAACGAAAATCGGTTGTTGTTGAAGCCCCATTTTTTTGTAGTGACTTCTGAGTTGTCATTTATCGAATCACATAAGACATTCTCTCCTTTTACTAGAAGTGGTAGATTCTTTGTTGACCATTCACCTATCTCCATGTACAACTTATTATACCCAATCATACCCTTTGATATACCCTAAGGGTCTTAAGGGACATGTCAAAGTATAACTCACCATACACAAGATACTATGATGATCTCAAGTCCAAGGATCACTTGTACTACTATCACTAGAGGAATTCCTATTGACAGGCGAGTAAAACTCCATTAGGTATTCCTTAGCGAGCCACGTTTAGTGAACTTATTCTCCAATAAGCACCTACATACTTGCTTTAGTGTCTCCACACAAATGATTATGAGATCAATCATCCTCTTCATAAGAGCAAGCAATGTATGTACTAATCTATCCAGATTCACTAATCCCCTTTTTAGTAATCCATCGATTAGGAACGATTTTAGTTTGTGAGCTATCTAGAATTTAGATCTCATTAGCATGATTACCATCATGATTCTAAAAGCATTGCTCAGAACTATGGGTTTATCACATTCAATATAACAGTATCATGTAGATAAAGTAAAATGCCTTTAATAAACGAATAAGGTTACAAAGTATATGCTACATCATATCAAATATGATTGGCTTGTGTGCATACTACTTTCAAGTAGTACTTATATAAACTTCTAGCTGAATATGTAAACCTTCTGTATGAATATACAAATTATGTTTGAACAATATGTGCATTACATACTTGTAATTATACTAGTTTTCTTAATTATATAGCTTAACGCCGCTTGGAAAAAGACCATATACATTAGTAGAGGCAGAAAATAGAGAAGTAAACCCAACCCAACAGTTAATAAATTTAGATATACATTTTAAAACGTAAAAAAAATTACAAATCAAGAGATAATTCCTGTTAAAACCATATATAAAAATTGTAACATAGAGACTAAGGAACACAAATTTCTTGTGAACCTTATTCCTATACCGTTGGGAGAATTCGATATAATCTTAGGCATGAATTGGTTGGTTAATCATAATATAATGATTCACTGCCATCGGAAGCGTGTAAACCTATTGACTACGTCGAAGTCAAAGGTAGTGTTCAACGGTGGTTGTTCACCTAAATGATCTCGATGTCTGACAGTAATGCAAGCAGAGAGATTGCTTAGGAAGGGTTGTACATGTATTTGGCATATATAGTAGATACTCGCAAGGAAGGAGTAAAACTAGATAAAATACCTGTAGTTAGAGAATTTCCGGATGTGTTTCCAGATGACTTACCAGGTCTACCTCCGGATAAGGAGATTGAGTTTGTTATTGATCTTGCACCTGGTACGACGCCAGTTTCAAAGGCACCATACAGGATGGCACCAGTAGAGTTGAAGGAATTACTTGTGCAGTTACAGGAACTTTTAGACAAGAAATACATACAACCCAGTGTTTCACCTTGGGGAGCACCACTGTTGTTTGTAAAGAAGAAGGATGGAACATTGAGTTTATGTGTTGACTATAGAGAATTAAATAAGTTGACCATAAAGAACAAATATCGTTTACCAAGAATTGATGATCTGTTTGACCAGTTGAAAGGGGCCGAACACTTTTCAAAGATCGACCTACGATCAGGTTATCATCAATTAAAGGTAAGAAAAGAAGATGTGCCGAAGATAACGTTTAGGACACACTATGGACATTATGAGTTTCTTGTGATGTCCTTTGGATTAACGAATGCACTGGCAGCATTCATGGACTTGATGAACCGAGTGTTTAAACCATGCTTAGACAAATTTGTCGTGGTGTTCATTGATGACATTTTAGTATACTCGAGAACAAAGGAGGAGCATGTCAAACACTTAAGAAGCGTATTGAAGATATTACGAAAGGAACAACTTTATGCAAAGTTTTTCAAGTGTGAATTTTGGTTGGAATGAGTCCAGTTCTTAGGTCATGTGATTGACAAGAATGGAATAGCAGTGGATCCAGCAAAGATAGAGACGGTTGTGAATTGGGAACAACCAACAAATCCAACAGAAGTAAGAAGTTTTCTCGGTTTAGCAGGGTACTATCGGCGTTTTATACGAGATTTTTCAAAAATAGCAACCCCGCTAACTAATTTAACTCGAAAGACGGTAAAGTACGTCTTGACAGATAAATATGAAGAAAGCTCCCGAGAGTTAAAGAAGCGATTGAGCATGGCACCAGTGTTATCTTTACCAGATGATACAGGAGGCCTTAAAAATTTGGAGGCATTACTTGTATGGGGAAAAGTGTGAGATATACACAGATCATAAAACTCTAAAGTATATTTTCACGCAGAAGGAGTTAAACATGAGGCAGAGGAGGTGGCTAGAGTTGATAAAAGATTTCAACTGTGAAATCTTATATCATCCCGGGAAAGCCAACGTCGCGGCAGACGCATTAAGTAGATGAACCAAGAAAAGTTGAAGGTAATAACAAATAACGAGGTACTGATAAAAGAGTGTGACAAACTTGAGATCGAGATGAGAGTTCTAGTTAACTTTACCCAGAAGTTATTCATTATAGAGAGTAGTTCGACTTTATTGGATAGAGTTAGAGAACTACAGGAGACAGATATAGAGTGTCAGAAGTGTAAGCCTAAACTAACTCATAAAAAGAATATCAAATTCAGAGTGGACAAGGATGGAGTACTGAGGTACGAGGATAGAATTTGGGTACCCTCAGTACAAGAACTAAAAGATAAAATACTGAATGAAGCCATAGTTCTAAGTTCGCCAAGCATCCAGGTAGTATAAAAATGTACAAAGATTTAAGCCGACACTTTTGGTGGTCTAACATGAAAAGAGAAATAGCGAAATGGGTAAGTAAATGTCTAACGTGTCAAAGAGTTAAAGCTGAACATCATAAGCCGAGTGGAAATGGGAATATATTACCATGGACTTCGTAGTAGGTCTTCCAAATACACAAAAAGGTCATAATGCCATTTGGGTAATTGTAGATCGTCTTACCAAGTCAGCTCATTTTCTACCCATAAAAGTTAACTTCAGTCTTGACCAGTTAGCCAAACTTTACATCAATGAAGTTATTTCTAGACATGGAGTCCCTGTTTCTATAATATCAGACCGAGATCCCCGATTTACTTCAAACTTTTGGACAAATCTCCAAAAATACTTAGGAACCCAGTTGAGATTAAGCATAGCTTATCACTCACAAATCGACGGTCAGAGTGAGAGGACGATTCAAATACTAGAGGACATGTTGCAAACTTGCATCCTGGACTTTAAGGGAAGTTGGGAAAATCAGTTACCTTTGGTAGAGTTTGCCTACAACAATAGTTATTATGTCAGCATAGGAATACCACCATTTGTAGCTTTGTACGAAAGGAATGTAGGACGCCGAAGAAGTCAGTGGCAAATTGATAGGTACGCTTGTGAGGTGCTATCCTTTTTCGGATATGAGTCACAGGTGGGTATCATAGATAGAAAAGAACAAAATATACAAAATAAAGTGATACCTTCAATCAAGGTTATTTGGAAAACTCAAAACATAGAGGAAGCTACGTAGGAACTTGAGAGTAAAATGCAAAACAACTACCCACATTTATTTCTGTAACTCGTACTATAATTTCGAGGACGAAATTCTTATTACTGGGGGTGAATGTAATATTCCGAACCCTAATAATATTTATATATGTAAAGTATGTGTTTATTAAATGAAATTTCTTGTTCTGACTTTGTGTTATGTGATTGTATATTTTATTAAAGAATTAGGTCAAATAATTTTTTTTTCCAAAGCTGCTTAGTCGTGCTTACACGGACAAAATGATTTGTCGTGCTTCCGAAGAATTCACCGAGAAGCGTCTCGACAAATTATTTTTGTAAGCTGTTGTGTCGTGCTTGGAAATGACAAAGTGATTTGTCGTGCTTCGGAGTTAAAATATTATTATATTAACTGATAAAAATCTAAAATAAATTAAATAGGGTTTGAAATTGTGACACCCCCAAATTCGAGTACTTCGTTTCCTCAGGATTTGGTGTTCACTATCCAAATACATCACATTACGTCTAACTACCCATTCAAAAATAAATAAAAGCTCTTAATAAAAATAGAAATCTCCCATTAAAGGGTTACAACATCTTTAACAAATAAGTCCCAGGTCATCTAACCTTAACATAATATCAATGCGGAAAACATACTTAAGTCTATTATATAAACATCATTTAAACAATTATAACAAGTTTTCATCACTTGTTTGCTTCGCTTTTGCCCTTACTAGTGGATGGCTCATCAACTCTTTCAACTTTAGCTGCAATGTTATTGTGACACCCCCAAATCCGGGTACTTCGTTTCCTCAGGATTTGGTGTTCACTATCCAAATAAATCACATCATATCTAACTACCCATTCAAATATAAATGAAAACTCTTAAATAAAATAGAAATCTCCCATTAAAGTGTTACAACATCTTTAATAAATAAATCTCAGGTCATCTAACCTTAAATAAAACATCAAATGCGGAAACATAATCAAGTCTAATATATAAACATCATCAAAGCAAATACAACAAATCTTCATCACTTGTTTGCTTTTCCTTTGCCCTTACTAGTGGACGACTCGTCAACCCTTTCAACTTTAGCTGCAATGTTATTATACAAGAGTGAGCAATGATTGCCCAGCAAATACAACAACAACAACAACAATAATAATAATAACATGCGAAATAATCAACGAATATTGAATAATCGAAGATTCAGCTTTTGAGTCAAGATTATAAGACAAGATTCAAAAGAACATCTGAGGGTCTTAAGACCATGAACTATGTCCCAATTATCAAGTATTTCTACTTTAAACCTTTAACAGTCGTAAGACTATATGGACCTTACTTCTCGTACTCAGGGGGATCGGCCCTTTGTACCATGTATGCACACAACATCTTAACGCTAACGCGTAAATAAAATCCCTTGTATAAGGGTTGTTCATCTCAGTTTGACATCGGAGTCCGCACCAAAGGAAGTTTGGTTTGGATTTACTTCAATAACATTTCTAGAATTTAGAACGCTCATCAACTATGGACTAGTCGAATCAATAAGAATTCGCTAGTCAATCAAGGTTCAATAAAAAATGTAATTGATATTCGAGAATCAAAGACTAAATCTCACAAAAGATACAATAGAATTACGAACTTGCTCAAGTAAGTAATAGCATTATAAAGCTTGCATGATAAAAGGATGAAGTTCAGGAACTTGCGTAGAAGTAATTAAATAAAGATAAGATACTTGCTTTCAACGAAATAAAAAGATTAGGGATAGTAAACTTGCACACTAAAGAGTGAAGTTAAGAAACTTGCCTCGTGCGTAGATTATACGTTTACTATTCACGTTCCTCACCTAATCCTACATATCATTTCAAGTCATGATACCAATTAATTATAACATAATTAGTATCATGAGTATATTCTCTTTTATCTTATCTTAACTCTAAGTCTGATTATATTAATGATATTTACAACATCAACTCTTAAACACATTAGTAAACCTTATAAATAACGAGTTTAAAACGAAATCAACTTACTCATTAATCTCATAAAACATCATTTAACATTAAAATGTATGATTATTACATTTTCATATTCATTAGATTAGGTTACAATTACATTCTCTGGGCTTGAACATTTAAATAAAATATTCTGGGTTAGTCTGCTAACCGGTGCGGCCGCGCCGCTTTTGGTCTTGGCACCAGCGCGGCCGCGCTGTGCCTGACTTTTGGCTCTGGTCTGCATGTGGCGCGGCCACGCCACTTTTGTTCTTGGCACCAGCGTGGCCGCGCTGGTGCGCAGACTCAGCAACTGTAGTTCTCGCTGAATACAGAAAATGCCAAATTTGGCCAAAGTTTTATCCAAGCCACAAATCAAACACTACGCATGGGTTCTGGACTTTACAGAAACACAAAATAACAATCATAGCATGATTTTACTAACTTAAACAACCTAAATATCTGAATTTAAACCCATAAATCTAATACTTTTGTAAAAACTCTATTTTTAAACATATTTAGCGAATTCATTCACCATGGATTCGTTACACAACCAAATCAGTTCGTATAACTTGCATTCTTTTCATATATGAATGTACAAACATAATAGGTCATCAATTTACCGATTAATATGCATTTAAAACATGAATTTTCATACATATAGTTCCTATTCATACATAACTACTCTGTAAATTCCAGAACTTCCAATTAAAGGCATAATCTCATGAATTAATCCAATTAAACAATTTATAAATATCATACAGTAAATTATACATGCATTTAAACAATTATAAATAATTTATAATCAATTACCTATGAAGCTTCATTATCAGAAAACTTACATACTACTTTCATGGAAGAATTTAAAACATAAATTAAACTTAGTTAGAAGAATTACCTTCAATTAATAGTTTAGGATGCTAGAGAATGATGAGAAATTCTACAATTCTTCCAATTTCTTCTACAACTCCAATTTCCTTTCTCTCAATTATCTCTCTGACTTGGTTTTTATGAATGAATGTGCTAATGTTAAGAATTAAGAATACGTAAAATAAAAGAAACTGATATAATTATGGGTGTCAGTTAATCCATAATGGTTAACTGGCTCCAACTTCCCTTAAGGCCTCGTTTGGCTTGCTTAAAAAAACTCTTCTTTTGGTTTACTTTAATAAATTACTTATTATAAAGTTCATGTCGCATATTTAAATTAACTAAATAATCTCATTTAATTCAATTAAATAAAATAGAATAATACTACATTAAATCACATAGTCACATAAATAAAATTCTCCTTTATTAATAATGACAAATTATTAAATCTCTAATTAATATTAAATTAATTAGAAATAACATTATACTTAACATTATACTTATTTAAATAATGCATTTAATCAAATAAATTCAATTAAATACATACTTTAAATATAAAAAAATTCTCGACATTAATTTAATTAATGTAACACGTATAATTAAATTAATCTATCACAATTTCATCAATTAATCAATTAATTCAATAATCAAATCATCAAAAAAATATTTATTTAATTCAATAAATATTTCAATTAAATTACAAAATTCTCGTTTGTCACATCTTTCCCAACTTAAAAGGATTCTGTCCCTAGAATCACGACTCAATTAGTTCGTCCCGTTACATTCTCCCTCCCCCCCCTTTACAAAGATTCTGTCCCCAAAATCGCTACACAAAGACTAAGCAAATAATTGAGGATAATTTCTCATTATTTGATCTTCGAGTTCCTGTAACGACCCCAAAATTCATACAATTCCAACTTTCGACTTCGGTCGTTAGCAATACATCTATATTCTAACTTTACATCATTAATCGGTAATAAACTTAATAAAATGCGGAATAAATAAAAACTTTTCAGTTTTCTTTCTTTGCTTTCCCTGAATCATAACCTTTAAACATTTACACAGTCTAGAGTCATATTTTCTTAATGATTCGCTTCATCAGAGTTATAATAAAAATAAAACTTCTAGATTCCATACCCTTTATACAACAGATAGAATTAAATTATAACTCAATACAAATTTAACAACTCTTACATAATCAGATACATTTTTCAGAACCTCAATTATGGTTCAAAAATATTAATTTAAGCTAAAACAATTAATCTGCATGCATTATATCTGAATCATGTCATTCAAGCAGCACTTAACTTTACCTTGAATCCTTAACCTGCAAAAATGGTTATTTGCAAGAATGAGCTCGACAGCTCAGCAAAATCTAACAGTTTGCATGCATCACATAGCACATAGATAACATGTTCATCATCTAAATCATAATCATTTGACTAAACATATCATACATAATGTTCAACACATATCAAGTAAAGATTAAGTCCCACAACTCAATTAACATTCCTTACTTAACGAACGTAGTCATATTTTGACTTTGTCGTTTCATCATTGCAATATATATAAAATACAACATGCTTTTGCCCATAAATATAAAACAGTTAATCATTTAGTTCACATAACAAATAGGAACTGAAAGACTTTCCTGGTTTGTAGATTATCAATTACCATAACCAGCTTATATACATCTGCACTTCACGTATCCTACACGATATATATAATCATGTACATCATTTATTAGCCACATATCAACACTTAGTATTAATTCTACTTAACATTTCATAATCCTTCATTTTATTTCGTTCCACTTTAATAAACACTTCACCCTTAGTTAAGTCTTAAACTACGTTTTATATTAAATGTATAAATATATAGGGTAACATAGCATGACCAAAAGAAAAGAATTAAAAACAAGAAAATTTTCATTTTCAGCAGTTCCCGCCGGGGCGAGAAAATTACTACATAAAACTCTCGTCGGGGCGAGAAATTTGACTTAATGAGCTCGCCGGGGCGAGCTTCATGAACTACAGATTCTGCAATTCGCGAACTGCAGAATTCCCAGACCAAAATTTCCCAATTTCTTCATTTTAACAACAATTTAGACATACCCAAATATTATAATCTTTATAGAATCAATACCCAACATGTATACAATGATTCTAACATCTTAAACAGCTCAAACAACCAATCTAAAAGCTTAAAAATCCCGATTCACACTAGTTTTGCAAACTTTTACAAATTTAGCGCAATCAATTGCTACGGATTCGATTCTCAACCAAATTGGTCCGTTCAACCTCCGTTGTTTTCGTTTTTTAACGCATAACAACAATCCATCATCAATTTACAGATTATTACTCAAATTAAACATCAATTTTGACTCCAAAGTAAGCCAAAACATACATATTCCAACCAAAAACTCAATTTCTTCTTATTTAACAAATTTTCATGAATTTGATACTACAAACATCATCTACTAACATCATATATCGAATTAAATAAACTCAATCACACATGAATCCAATTCCTCAACAATTTGACCCTATAAATTCAATTATAGAGAATTCAAAACTAAAACTAAAAATATAAAATTTACCTTTGATTCTTCTAAGCTTGTTACACAATTAGGAGGGCTTGATTATCCTCCTTCTTCCTTCTTTGATTTCCAAACCTTCACTCTCAATTCACAGAGAATTTCTTCTCTTTTTTTTCTCTCTTCCTCTATGTTCTGCCTTTTCCTTTTCTCCAGACTTCTGATAACTTACGTGTTTTTCATCGGTTAAGAAAGCCAAAGGCCACAAGGCCTTGTTTGGCTTGACACAATAGAACCTCCTACTAAATTATTTTTATATTCCCTTACTACAAAGTCACATATCACACTCTAATTTAATTAAACTTATTATATCAATAAATCTAATTAAATCTTACAAACAAAATTTATAATCTCAGATTAGACAATTATAATTATAATTTCATTTAATAAATCATTATTCCTCTAATTTAATTATTAAACTAAATTAGAATATTACTCGCGTAATAAAATACGTACTAAAATGCTTAATTAAATTATTCTACAATAATTTCTATCAAATGTTTATTAGACAAACATTTTAATCTATGAGATTCACAATCATACTACATTAACATGTTACATTTATATGCAACACATTACACTCTCATTTTATTACAATAACTATATTCTCATTAATTCCTTATTTTAATTAAATAAATCACTCGCATTATTATGAAATTTAATTCACAATAATTACCATTGTTCACAACACATAACATTCAAATTATATTATTCCATAATATAATTTTCAACTTTCCAATATTCAGTAAATATCTTTTTCGTAGCAATTTCCTACACTTCATTCAATAGTTTAATTAACTATTAAACCTCTTTTCCCAAATACACGAACATATAATTCTCTTTTATATCCACACTTAACCATTTCACATCGAATCATATATTACAAAAGATTATATAACACATATATTTATTTATTCAAATCCAATACCTCACATAATAAGAATTTATTTATTAAATTCTCATTTAATAATTATCGAGAATTTGGGTTGTCACATCCTTCCCTCCTTATAAGGATTTCGTCCTCGGAATCAACGAAACCTTCCTTACTCGATTTTCACTAAATCTCTTTCACAATTATCATTGAATAACTTTAACGCATTACCTTAGTGTAGGTTTTATTGGAACACTTCAAGTGTTATATATATATATATTCTTTAATCCTTTAACGCCTTCACTTCCTTTCTCTAAGGATCATTGCATAACATACCCATTGTAATCATTTAATATCCTGTAACATACCCATTATAATCATTTAATATCGTGATTTAGCATCGCATAAATATTCGGGGTATCACATTCACCCATTCTTCTAAGAATTTCGTCCTCGAAATTTTGATTTACTAATATTCGTTCCTTCCATTTAACGAAATGGACTTTACATTAATCTCCACTTATTCATTGGGTTCTACAACCAAATTCTTTCTCTAGGGACCTTTCTAAGGTCATTACATTCTTCACATCTTCCTCTTCTAAAAATTTCTCATCATTACTCATCATCAGCTAAATTTATCTCTTCCTCTTCTGAAATTTCATTCCGTTCTTGGATTTATTATAGTTTGTTTAACTTACTTATCACCACATGTTGCATTCTACAACTTACTTCTTCTTAAGGAATATTTTCTTTCCACTTCCACCTTTCAAGAGAATAAGAATCTTCCACAATTTTTTAATAATTGGGAAACAGTATGAATAACTCAAGAATTTAAATATTCATTCAAAAACTTTCAATATTCTGCTGAGGAGTCGTAAAAACTTGAACCTTGTCCTAGGTTAACAGATATTTCTACTGTAACCTTTAACAGTCAAAAGACTATGGACCATCTCTTCTCGTACTCCAGGTGATCGGCCCTTCGTACTATGTATTGTGCACACATATATTAACGCTATTGCATAGCCCCCATTACAGGGTTGGTTCACCTCAGACTTAATACAAATTCCACACCAGAACAATCGGGTTTAGCATAAAATCTCAAAGAGCTCTTGAACTTTATAAACACCTTTCAACAGTCGTCTAGCCGAATCAATTAGCATAGACCTTGAACAACAATTCGGATATTAGTCAAAATATTTTTAGCCAACTCAATTGGCATATCTTTTCATAACTTAACAGAAAAAAAAATTTCTTTTATGACGTCATGATACCGTACCGTTTTAATAGTACGTTGAGGATGCCGCCATTTAGGACTTTGTCATACTACATCATACCATAGTGGGTTGACGATCCTTCGATCACATCCAACACTAGGTTCAGTTGCATTGATGGCTCAGTCGTTCAAAATACATTTTGACAATTTTAAATCATTTTTGTCTAGCTAAAACAATTAGCATAGACGTACAAATAATAGCTCCTTTTTAAAACTCATTGGCTCAAACATTGACCCAATATATTTTTGAGAATTTAAAATTGTGAATTTCAGCACGATGACAATAATTTCGAAAATCTAGCATAGCTAGAAGAATTAGAATCTCCATTTTCTTTCCATCAACTTCAATCTTTACTTCATTGCTTCATCACTCAATCTTTCTCTCATTCTTCAATATCATCAATGCTCTCTATACCATAACTTTTCTATACCCAATACAGTTCATCAAACTTACCACACTTTGGAAGTTCAAGAACTTACCACAATCATATGGGTTCAGGAACTTATCCTAGTCAGACCAAAATCGTCCATTCGCTGAGGGGTTCCACCATACGATTATGAGTCACGATCCTACCATAAGTATGAGTTTTAAGAATCGTACCTAATCTTAATATTCTCTAACTATCAAATATAAATATGAGAAAAGAATCACCTTCTCGTCATATGCATATCGATAGTGCGATACCAATATTTCAATGATTATCAATATAGGAAGCTAAGTGGTTATCGAACCAACTCGACCACTAATCAATATAAGAAGCTGAGCGGTTGTTAAACTATGGACAAATCCCGTCCCATACCAGGACCTGTTCAACTCAACCACTATATTAATATAGGAAGCTAAGTAGTTTTCAAACCAAGCACAAATTCCCATCCCATACCAGGAATTATACAACTCAGCCACTAACATGAGTCCTCGATTGAAATCCCACCTAATTTCATCTTGCTCTTAACTTAACTCTTTGCTTGATATGAATTTCTCGTACTTCATCATCCGTAACTCCTCGTGAGTTTATCTCGTACTATTTTATAGTACCATCTCTTTATAGCGTCATGCTACAACTATTCAATCATTTAAGATCCTCTGACATTTACAACTTTAGCAGACCACTTCGTGATCTCATTTTATCATCAACTCTTCTTACGATTCTTTCTTATCTCATGATCGTCTCATCCTACGATCTTCTTTATTCTTCTCTTTAATCACATTATTTTATGATTAATCAACTCAGGTGTTCCCTGTTCTTTTAGCTCTTCAGGTTCTTCTTTGAACCTAATCGTTTTATCATAATCTTGCCTCACATGAATTTTCTAAACTCTATTTGAGTTCATCCTTATCATTATATCATTCTCATCTTATAGATATCGTCTATTTATTAACACCATCTTTATTACTGGAGTCAGGTAACTCCTGGTTCTCATCTTATAAAACTCTTCAAGATTCTTCTTTGAATCTTCTTGTTTATATATAACAATTCTTCCTTTAAGAATCTCTATCTTTATTCATATTATTCAATATTTTATTCAATTTTACTACGCGTCATTCGCGTCTTCTTCTTGTAACGTTTCTAGGTCTTAACTCATCTCATGCATCTACCCATATAAAAGAATCACTTCTTAATCATACACATCCATAATTCTATACTTGATACACATCGAATCTCTAATAGTGTTCAGTACAGCACCTGAGTGGTTTCCCACAAACAACCAACAAACTAGTTCCCGTCTCGTCTATACTGTCTCTCACAGTGAGTTAGATCGGTTCCTAGTTCGTATCAACCTCCGCTCTCTGAAGGAATTGTTTAGCCCAGATACCATACATCAACCATTGAAGAGTACGACTGTACCATAACCATAACTTACATTTAACTTCTTATTCTTATAACCCTGTGAAAATACTTCTTTGAATCTTCTTATACATGTTTTAATCCCTTCTTTATAAATTTCCTAAATTAATCCTTATTGTTCAAACTCTATATAAGCTTATTCTTTATCATCTTCACCTCTCTTCTCTAAGGTTATAGCCTAAGGTACTCGTACCTAAGGTTTCTAACCTATCAGCTCTGATACCAACTGTAACGACCCCAAAATTCATACAATTCCTAACTTTCGAATTCGGTCGTTAGCAATACATCTATATTCTAACTTTACATCATTAATCGGTAATAAACTTAATTAAATGCGAAATAAATAAAAACTTTTCAGTTTTCTTTCTTTGCTTTCCCTGAATCATAACCTTTAAACATTTACACAGTCTAGAATCATATTTTCTTAATGATTCGCTTCATCAGAGTTATAATAAAAATAAAACTTCTAGATTCCATACCCTTTATACAACGGATAGAATTAAATTACAACTCAATACAAATTTAACAACTCTTACATAATCAGATACATTTTTCAGAACCTCAATTATGGTTCAAAAATATTAATTTAAGCTAAAACAATTAATCTGTATGCATTACATCTGAATCATGCCATTCAAGCAGCACTTAACTTTACCTTGAATCCTTAACCCGCAAAAATGGTTATTTGCAAGAATGAGCTCGACAGCTCAGCAAAATCTAACAGTTTGCATGCATCACATAGCACATAGATAACATGTTCATCATCTAAATCATAATCATTTGACTAAACATATCATACATAATGTTCAACACATATCAAGTAAAGATTAAGTCCCACAACTCAATCAACATTCCTAACTTAACGAACGTAGTCATATTTTGACTTTGTCGTTTCATCATTGCAACATATATAAAATACAACATGATTTTGCCCATAAATATAAACAGTTAATCATTTAGTTCACATAACAAATAGGAACTGAAAGACTTGCCTGGTTTGTAGATTATCAATTACCATAACCAGCTTATATACATCTGCACTTCACGTATCCTACACGATATATATAATCATGTACATCATTTATTAGCCACATATCAACACTCAGTATTAATTCTACTTAACATTTCATAATCCTTCATTTTATTTCGTTCCACTTTAATCGACACTTAACCCTTAGTTAAGTCTTAAACTTCTCTTTACATTAAATGTATAAATATATAGGGTAACATAGCATAACCAAAAGAAATGAATTAAAAACAAGAAAATTTTTATTTTCAGCAGTTCCCGCCGGGGCGAGAAAATTACTACATAAAACTCTCGCCGGGGTGAGCTCTCGCCGGGGCGAGAAAACTTAGTGCAAAACTCTCGCCGGGGCGAGATCTCGTCGGGGCGAGAAATTTGACTTAATGAGCTCGCTGGGGCGAGCTTCATGAACTCCAGATTCTGCAGTTCGCGAACTGCTGAATTCTCAGACCTAAATTTCCCAATTTCTTCATTTTAACAACAATTTAGACATACCCAAATATTATAATCTTTATAGAATCAATACCCAACATGTATACAATGATTATAACATCTTAAACAGCGCAAACAACCAATCTAAAAGCTTAAAAATCCCAATTCACACTAGTTTTACAAACTTTTATAAATTTAGCGCAATCAATCGCTACAGATTCAATTCTCAACCAAATTGGTCCGTTCAACCTCCGTTGTTTTCGTTTTTTAATGCATAACAACAATCCATCATCAATTTACAGATTATTACTCAAATTAAACATCAATTTTGACTCCAAAGTAAGCCAAAACATACATATTCCAACCAAAAACTCAATTTCTTCTTATTTAACAAATTTTCATGAATTTGATACTACAAACATCATCTACTAACATCATATATCGAATTAAATAAACTCAATCACACATGAATCCATTTCCTCAACAAGTTGACCCTATAAATTCAATTATAAAGAATTTAAAACTAAAACTAAAAATATAAAATTTACCTTTGATTCTTCTAAGCTTAGTTACACAATTAGGAGGGCTTGATTATCCTCCTTCTTCCTTCTTTGACTTCCAAACCTTCACTCTTAATTCACAGAGAATTTCTTCTCTCTTTTTTTCTCTCTTCCTCTATGTTCTGCCTTTTCCTTTTCTCCAGACTTCTGATAACTTACGTGTTTTTCATCGGTTAAGAAAGCCAAAGGCCACAAGGCCTTGTTTGGCTTGACACAATAGAACCTCCTACTAAATTATTTTTATATTCCCTTACTACAAAGTCACATGTCACACTCTAATTTAATTAAACTTATTATATCAATAAATCTAATTAAATCTTATAAACAAAATTTATAATCTCAGATTAGACAATTATAATTATAATTTCATTTAATAAATCATTATTCCTCTAATTTAATTATTAAACTAAATTAGAATATTACTCGCGTAATAAAATACGCACTAAAATGCTTAATTAAATTATTCTACAATAATTTCCATCAAATGTTTATTATATAAATATTTTAATCTATGAGATTCACAATCATACTACATTAACATGTTACATTTATATGCAACACATTACACTCTCATTTTATTACAATAACTATATTCTCATTAATTTTTTATTTTAATTAAATAAATCACTCGCATTATTATGAAATTTAATTCATAATAATTACTATTGTTCACAACACATAACATTCAAATTATATTATTCCATAATATAATTTTCAACTTTCCAATATTCAGTAAATATCTTTTTCGTAGCAATTTCCAACACTTCATTCAATAGTTTAATTAACTATTAAACCTCTTTTCCCAAATACACGAACATATAATTCTCTTTTATATCCACACTTAACCACTTCACATCAAATCATATATTACAAAAGATATATAACACATATATTTATTTATTCAAATCCAATACCTCACATAATAAGAATTTATTTATTAAATTCTTATTTAATAATTACTGAGAATTTGGGTTGTCACAGTTCCCACGTAGCTTCTTCAGCGTTGTGGTTCCTCCAGATCACCTTAACAGAAGGTATAATTTTATTTCTTAGCACTTGCTCTTTCCTGTCAACTATCTGAACAGGGTCTTCTTCGTAAGACAAATCTTTCTCAACTTGCAGGGGTTCATACTCTATGACATGCTTGTAGTCGGGGTTGTATGGTCGTAACACCTAGACATGAAAGACATTGTGGATGTGTTCCAGCGCTGGAGGTAAAGTTACCTCATAAGCGACCTCACCAACTCTTCTTAACACCTCAAAGGGTCCAATGAACCTCGGGCTCAGTTTTCCCTTCTTACCAAAATGAATCTTCCCTTTCCGGGGAGATACTTTTAAGAAAACGTAGCTACCAGACTCAAATTCTCGATCCTTACGATGTTGATCGGCATATTTCTTCTGTCTATCCTGAGCTGCTATCAATCTTGCTCTGATCAATTTGACGATTTCTGCGGTCTGTTGTACCAGTTCTGGTCCTAGCAATTGCCGTTCGCCAACTTCATCTCAACATAATGGAGTTCTACACTTTCTGCCGTACAACGCTTCGTAAGGCGGCATGCCAATACTTGCGTGGTAACTGTTGTTGTAAGCAAATTCCACTAATGGTAGATGATCATCCCAATTTCCTTTGAAGTCCATAATGCAAGCTCGTAACATATCTTCCAATGTCTGAATCGTTCTTTCGCTCTGTCCGTCGGTTTGTGGATGATATGTCGTACTCATACGTAACTGTGTCCCCATGCATTCCTGTAGTCGTTTCCAGAAGTTTGATGTGAAGCGCGGATCCCTATCTAAGACAATAGATATTGAAACACCGTACCTCAAAACCAGAAACTCGTAATGACCATAACGAGTTCTGAACGCTGTCTTCGGTACATCTTCCTTCCTCACCTTCAACTGATGATACCCACTCCTCAAATCTATCTTTGAGAAATATCTAGCTCCTTTTAACTGATCAAACAAGTCGTCGATTCTTGGCAACGGGTATTTATTCTTAATCATGACCTTGTTTAACTCCCTGTAATCAATGCAAAGTCGCATCGATCCGTCTTTCTTTTTAACAAAACAATACCGGCGCTCCCCACGGCGATACGCTCGGCTGAATATATTTCTTATCTAAAAGTTCTTGTAGCTACACCATCAATTCTTTCATCTCTGTTGGGGCCATACGGTACGGAGCTTTCGATATCGGGGCAGTTCCTAGCGCCAAATCAATTACAAACTCAACTTCCCTGTCTGGCAGAAGTCTTGGCAACTCGTCCGGAAAGACGTCTACAAAGTCCTTTACAACAGGTATCTCTTCTAATTTCGGACTCTCCTTTCGAGTATCAACTATGTAGGCTAAGTATCCCACACAGCCTTGTCTTAACAACTTCCTGGCCTGCATCATCGTCAGACAACTCGCTTGTCTAGGCGATTTGCTGCCGTAAAATACTACCTTTGACGGAGTCGTAAGGTTAATACATTTCTTTTGACAATCAATTATCGCTCAATAATTGAATAATCAATCCATACCCAAAATAACGTCAAATTCCCCAAGTTTGATTGGGATCAGATCTACTGTCATCACGTTTCCTTTAATGGTCACTCTACAGTTCTTGTGTACGTACCTAACAGGAACTACTTCCATATTCACAATTTCTATGTTCAAAGGGTAATCTAATTCCTCCCTAGGCAATTCTAAGTTTTTAGCAAAGTCATCGGATAGAAATGAACAAGTAACACCCGAATCAAACAATGCATAAGCATCTATATTATTGATCAGAATGATACCTGACACCACATCGCGAGACTGCACGGCATCTTGCACGGTCATGTTGAAAGTCCTAGTAGTAGGTTGGTTTGTTGGTGCTGATCCGGTTATAGTCAACGTACTACCACACTGTTTCCCTTATTTACTCCTGATCCTGTTCCTGCTGCTACTTTCTTGGGGCAATCCCTAGCCAGATGATCCTTCCATCCACATGTGAAACAAGCACCCTTCTTCGGATTCGGACAATTCGGTGCTATGTGGCCCTCCTGGTTGCAATTGTAGCACACCCTCTTCCCCTTCAGGCAAATCCCTACGTGATTCTTCCCACACTTAACACACGCTTCTACCTTCTTCTTTTGACCTCCCTGTTGATTTCCAGCAGATCCATTATCATTCCACTTCCTCTTTTGGTTGTGACCTCCACTGTTATTACCACCCGCTTTATTACTCTTCTCACTTTTCTTCTTCTTTTGCTCGTGGTTATACTTAGTCAGAGCATCACTCCCACCTTCAGCGATGATCGCCTTTTCCAACACTCCAGCAAAAGTGTTCAATTGGAACATTGACACCTTGCTATACAACCACGGCTTCAATCCTTGTTCAAACCTCCTCGCCTTCCTCTCATCCGTATTCACTTGATAAGTTGCGAACCTAGCCAACTCATTGAACTTCGCCGCGTACTCCGGTACAGTCATGGTACCCTGTTTCAGCTCTAGAAATTGAATCTCCATTTGGTTACGCGAGCTCGTCGGAAAGTACATCTCAAAGAACATCTCCTTAAATCTCTCCCACGCGATCACACCCTGACCTCCTTGAATCTTATTTGTTTGCCACCAATAACTAGCCTCTGACTTAAGCATAAACATTGCGAAGGCAGTCTTTTGGTCCTCACTAACACTCGCAATGTCAAATTCTTTCTCCATTTCCATCACCCAGGTTTGGGCTTTGATCGGGTTCAGGGAACCCCTAAATTCTGGCAGCCCTACTGCTTTGAAATCCTTAAATGACATCACTGGTGGAGCTTGCGGCTGATTCGCAAGTGCTCCAGCCAAAATGTGACGCCCCCAAAATAGGTCCACACAACCCATTTTGAGTCGCCAATAACATTTCACAAAATACAAATACAAATACGAATTTTCCCATTTACAACTAATAAGTGTTGTGCAAAATACGACAACACAATACAAATACATCTTAAATTCTCAATACACTTATTGCCACACTAATAGTAAAGTATTGAGACACTTCTATTGTCTCGGACCATCACTCCATTCCCCGGCTAGTCCCCGCTACACTCTATTTTCCTGAAGAGAACAAAGGAAAAGGGTGAGCACAAATAGCCCAGTAGGAAATATCATGACTAAGATAATGAAGAATAAAATTATCTTTAGCCTTCAACCAAAATAAATCAGAGATTTAAAGATGTTATTCAATAACAACAACTGCAGCGGAACGGACAATCCATTAGAAGAGTCAAGTAGATTATAATATCTACCATCTTCTATAAGTTAAAGGATCACCACTAATATTATATCCCTGTAACACCAATCAATAATTCATGTTCAACAGCCTCTCTTTGTACTACATGCCAAAGATATTTATTTGTAACACCAATCAACAATTTCAACAGCCTCTCTTTGCACTACGTGCCAAAGATATTTATTTGTAACACCAATCAACAGTTTCAACAGCCTCTCTTTGCACTACGTGCCAAAGATATTTATTTGTAACACCACCGGTCCTGATCACGCCAAACGCCAGTTCATCTTTGCACTACGGGCCAAAGAGAACTTTCATCATACGCCTTTATTTGTAACACCAAAAATCATGATAATACCAATACACAGTTTGGTCAGAATCATGTCACGCCAGTTCATCTTTGCACTACGGGCCAAAGAGAACTATCACCACAATTTAAGGATGAGGATGATGACAATGATATAGAATGAATACAGTGAGATCAAGAATAAGAATAAATGTTTAATTTATCCAGTGTCGAAGGTTGACTAAATTGCCAACATGATGACCAAATTGTGGAGTCAAATTCAAGAATGATATTCAAAAATAAAATTCACGATTTAACTATATCGTATCAAACGAAATAGAAAGATTCAGGTGAAAAGATATTAGATGAAGCACAAACTATTAAAGATATTCTATAAATTTTCAGGGATTTTCACCATTTAAAAATAAGGTTTTGGAAACAAACAGAGATTTCTTATCATAAATGGAGAAATGTGAAAGAAAAAGATATCCCTTAAAGAGTACAAAAGAAATGATACGTTATACGAGTATAATAGAATATATGAAACTGCAAATGGGTTTTCACCCGTCATGCGGTAATCCGCGTAGACAGATTATTTCCACAAAAGATTAATAAGTAAAGAATACGAAGGGTTATTCACCCATCATGCGGTAATCCGCGTAGACAGATTATTTTCACAAAAGATTAATAAGTAACGAATACGAAGGGTTATTCACCCGTCATGCGGTAATCCGCATAGACAGATTATTTCTACAAAAGATTAATAAGTAACGAATACGAAGGGCTATTCACCCGTCATGCGGTAATCCACGTAGACAGGTTATCCCCACAAATTAATACGGAATGAATAACAACCTTTCTGAGTATAATATCACTTACGAACAAGGAAGCAAATGATATTACATAAGAGTATGAAAGAAATGATATCCCCTACCTTCGTTAATAAGTGACTGGATGTTGCTTTCTATGAAGCTTACTAACTTGGACAATACTACTATTCTCACAAATACTCACAATAGCCTAGCACACTAAGAAAACTCAAGAAATTTAGAGAGAGAGAGTATATGCAAGGAAGGTGTGAAGATTTCTTAAGATAATCCCTCCTATTTATAGGAAAACCAAGTTTCATTAATTGCACAATAAGGGCTCGACTTATTACACTTTAGTACCTTCATCTTTGCCTCTACTTTTTAATATAATCCCTCAAGTATTATCAATCTTGCATAACATCCCCTAATAGTTCCCACATATGAACCAATAGTTCCCACATGTGAACCAATAGTTCACATCATGTGAATTTCAAAATTTTAATTAGGTACCCCTAAGTTAGACTCCATTTTTAATCCATCAATAATGCTAAAATATCATAACAAATAATATGAGTTACAGTACTATGATAAATAATAAAAAGTACCATGCGGATGTTATTGTAATTATTGAATCAAAATACTGTGCAATTGCTACTTTATCAATTATTGAATCAATAATTTAAAATACTGTGCAATACCGTGTGCCTGTGAAATACCGCGTACTACTGTAGAATAACGCGTTTTACTGTTCTTTTTATTACCGGGTATTTCAACAGTTGCCGGTGATAATACTGTTGACAAAATACTGTCGTTTTCAGTATCCGACAACGGGACCCACTATCGTTGACAATATTTCCATTGTGGGGCCCACTAATATTTTGATATTTCGGCGCCGTCGTACTTTACCGAATATAATATTCTCCGACAGAACGAATATTATCCAACAGAAGGAATATTCCCCGACATACAGGTTTGACTTTTTGTATAAATGAATAGTATACTCGTATGAATAGTACTTTCGTATTTATACCGTATAATTTTGTATCCAGCTCATATAAACGTTATAACGTAATTCGAAGGTCGAAGAAAGTGTAAAAGCGTTTTTAGCGTGAATAGTCTCCCGTGAATAGTGATCGCGTGAATAGTGATTTAGCGTTATTACTAGACTTCTCAATTTTCACATTTCACTAGTAACTTTATCATTATCGATTTAACACCTTTCTGTTTAAAAATAATAATAAGAAAATTAAATTATATTTATTAAAATTATCGGGGTCTTACACAAAAGGTTCACCAACTGCTGAACAGGATTAGCATTGGCGTCGTTGTTGTTAGTAGAGCTCTCCTGAGCTTGTTGACGTGGTTGGCATCTCGGCGGCATTTTCTATTCAAGAATATGCGCTTATTAGATCATCACTCAATTTCTTAAGTGTTCAACATTTAACTCAAACAATTCAGGTTAAATATTTAACACATAACATCTTCAAATAAAATTGATATTTCATTCATTCAAAAAGTCTTAAATATAGAAAGATAGCATCACTGCTATTTACATCAACTATCCCAAGATCAAACAATCTTTAGGATTAAATAGTCATATTCCATTGTGTATAATCACGCTGGAATTTACATCATTAACTACCATAAATATTTACACATAATTCAAAAACTTCTCCTATCACGGCCTACTAAGGCATCGAACTGCCTGTCTACGTTCTTCCTCCATGATACGGCACATCGTCCTGCGATCCAACATGTACAATGGCAAGTCCTCGAACTGGACTGGATAGTGGAGAACTCGATCCTAGGCCCTATCAATCGCTGTCTGGAAAGTATAGTCTGTCTCCTCAATCTTAGCCTTCTTTACCCGTTCACCTTCTTCGGAAATTTCTGCACATCAAGCGTTATTCATCCAAACATCCTCTGCTCTAGCACGTTCTACTGACTCCTCACTCAAATCATCCTTTAATTTCTGAATCTCAAGTTTCATCTTTTCATTCTCAGCCAACAAGTCTTCTTTTTGACTCTCTGCCTGAACTAACTTCCATTCTACGTCCACAAGACGTATCTCAAGATCCTCAATCTTCTCATCCTTCTGTTCTATAAAAGTCTGGCGTATATTTTCCAGTCTCTCCCAATCTCTGATTCTATCCTGTAACTCAACAGTACAATCGTACAGTGCATCGTACATCTCAACATCGACAGAGGTAATGGGTACCTCCTCGGAATCCTCATTATCCTCCTCAGCCTTTACCTCCTCAGGATCCTCCTCTGGATCAGACTCAGGCTCATACTCCTGACCCACAACCGTGATCAATGGAGATAGCTCTCTGTGTATCAACTGCTCCCGGATAACATGGACATCACGGGGCTCCTCCTCTCCAGCCACTTGGGGCTCAACATCCCTAGGCTGACTGAATCCTCTAACATCCAACATCCTAACAACAAAGTTTAAATTTTAATTAATACTCGGTACTAGTCACAGCACATAGGTTGTTAACACATAAGCACATAGCACATAAAGTCTTTTATTATCTTTAATGAATTTCCTTAATTCATTCCTTTGAACTCGATGAGAGTTTATCACCACTATATTTTCTGAGTCTTAAAAGGCTACTACTCTAAGGTTTCCCCCACCTAAGGTTCATAACCTACAGCTCTAACACCAACATGTGACACTCCCAAATCCGGGTACTTTGTTTCCTCGGGATTTGGTGTTCACTATCCAAATAAATCACATCATATCTAACTACCCATTCAAATATAAATGAAAACTCTTAAATAAAATAGAAATCTCCCATTAAAGGATTACAACATCTTTAATAAATAAATCTCAGGTCATTTAACCTTAAATAAAACATCAAATGCGGAAACATAATCAAGTCTAATACATAAACATCATCAAAGCAAATACACCAAATCTACATCACTTGTTTGTTTTTCCTTTGCCCTTACTAGTGGACGGCTCGTCAACCCTTTCAACTTTAGCTGCAATGTTATTATACAAGAGTGAGCAATGATTGCCCAGTAAGTACAACAACAACAATAATAATAACATGCGAAATAATCAACGGATATTGAATAATCGAAGATTCAGCTTTTGAGTCAAGATTATAAGACAAGATTCAAAAGAACATCTGAGGGTCTTAAGACCACGAACTATGTCCCAGGTTATCAAGTATTTCTACTTTAAACCTTTAACAGTCGTAAGACTATATGGACCTTACTTCTCGTACTCAGGGGGATCAGTCCTTTGTACCATGCATGTGCACAATATCTTAACACTAACGCATATATAAAATCTCCTGTATAAGGGTTGTTCATCTCAGTTTGACATCGGAGTCCGCACCAAAGGAAGTTTGGTTTGGATTTACTTCAATAACGTTTCTAGAATTTAGAACGCTCATCAACTATGGACTAGTCGAATCAATAAGGGTTCGCTAGTCAATCAAGGTTCAATAAAAAATGTAATTGATATTCGAGAATCAAAGACTAAATCTCACAAAAGATACAATAGAATTAAGAACTTGCTCAAGTAAGTAATAGCATTATAAAGCTTGCTTGATAAAAGGATGAACTTCAGGAACTTGCGTAGAAATAATTAAATAAAGATAGGATACTTGTTTTCAATGAAATAAAAAGATTAGGGATAGTAAACTTGCACACTAAAGAGTGAAGTTAAGAAAACTTGCCTCGTGCATAGATTATACGTTTACTATTCACGTTCCTCACTTAATCCTACATATCATTTCAAGTCACGATACCAATTAATTATAACATAATTAGTATCATGAGTATATTCTCTTTTATCTTATCTTAACTCTAAGTCTAATTATATTAATGACATTTACAACATCAACTCTTAAACACATTAGTAAACCTTACAAATAACGAGTGTAAAACGAAATCAACTTACTCATTAGTCTCATAAAACATCATTTAACATCAAAATGTATAATTATTACATTTTCATATTCATCATATTAGGTTACAATTACATTCTCTGGGCTTGAACATTTAAATAAAATATTCTGGGTTAACCGGCGCGGCCGCGCCGCTTTTGTTCTTGGCACCAGCGCGACCGCGCTGGGCCTGACTTTTGGCTCTGGTCTGCATGTGGCGCGGCCGCGCCACTTTTGTTCTTGGCACCAGCGCGGCCGCGCTGGTGCGCAGACTCAGGTACTGTAGTTCTCGCAGAACACAGAAAATGCCAAATTTGGCCAAAGTTTTATCCAAGCCACAAATCAAACACTACGCATAGGTTTTGGACTTTACATAAACACAAAATAACAATCATAGCATGATTTTACTAACTTAAACAACCTAAATATCTGAATTTAAACCCATAAATCTAATACTTTTGTAAAAACTCTATTTTTAACCATATTTAGCGAATTCATTCACCATGGATTCGTTATACAACCAAATCAGTTCGTATAACTTGCATTCTTTTCATATATGAATGTATAAACATAATAGGTCATCAATTTACCGATTAATATGCATTTAAAACATGAATTTTCATACATATAGTTCCTATTCATACATAACTACTCTGTAAATTCTAGAACTTCCAATTAAAGGCATAATCTCATGAATTAATCCAATTAAACAATTTATAAACATCATACAGTAAATTATACATGCATTTAAACAATTATAAACAATTTATAAGCAATTACACATGAAGCTTCATTATCAGAAAACTTACAGACTACTTTCATGGAAGAATTTAAAACGTAAATTAAACTTAGTTAGAAGAATTATCTTCAATTAATAGTTTAGGATGCTAGAGAATGATGTGAAATTCTATAATTCTTCCAATTTCTTCTACAACTCCAATTTCTTTTCTCTCAATTATCTCTCTGACTTGGTTTTTAGGAATGAATATGCTGATATTAAGAATTAAGAATACGTAGAATAAAAGAAACTGATATAATCATGGGTGTCAGTTAATCCATAATGGTTAACTGGCTCCAACTTCCCTTAAGGCCTCGTTTAGCTTGCTTAAAAAAAATCCTTCTTTTGGTTTATTTTAATAAATTACTTATTATAAAGTTCATGTCACATATTTAAATTAACTAAATAATCTCATTTAATTCAATTAAATAAAATAGAATAATACTACATTAAATCACATAGTCACATAAATAAAATTCTCCTTTATTAATAATGACAAATTATTAAATATCTAATTAATATTAAATTAATTAGAAATAACATTATACTTAACATTATACGTATTTAAATAATACATTTAATCAAATAAATTCAATTAAATACATACTTTAAATATAAAAAAATTCTCCACATTAATTTAATTAATGTAACACGTATAATTAAATTAATCTATCACAATTTCATCAATTAATCAATTAATTCAACAATCAAATCATCGAAAAAAAATATTTATTTAATTCAATAAATATTTCAATTAAATTACAAAATTCTCGTTTGTCACAGTTATTATGCAAGGGTGAGCAATAATTGCCCAACAAGTATAGCAATAATAACAATAATAACATGCGAAATAATGAATGGATATCGAATAGTCGAAGGTTCAGCTTTTGAATCAAGAGTATAAGCAAGAATCAAAAGAACATCTGAGGGTCTTAAAACCACGAACTATGTCCCAGGTTATCAGTATTTCTACCTTAAACCTTTAACAGTCGTAAGACTATATGGACCTTACTTCTCGTACTTAGGGGGATCAACCCTTTGTACCATGTATGTGCACAACATCTTAACGCTAACGCGTAAATAAAATCCCCTGTATAAGGGTTGTTCATCTCAGTTTGACATCGGAGTCTACACCAAAAGAAGTTTGGTTTGGATTTACTTCAATAACGTTTCTAGAATTTAGAACGTTCATCAACTATGACTAGTCGAATCAATAAGGGTTCGCTAGTCGATCAAGGTTCAATAAAAATGTAATTGATATTCGAGAATCAAAGACTGAATCTCACAAAAGATACAATTGAATGAAATAGAATTAAGAACTTGTTCAAGTAAGTAATAACATTATAAAGCTTGCATGATAAAAGGATAAAGTTCAGGAACTTACATAGAAATAATTAAATAAGGATAAGATACTTGCTTTCAACGAAATAAAAAGATTGGGAGTAGCAAACTTACCTTGTACGTAGATTACAAATTAAAATTCACGTTCTTTAATCAACCTATACATCCGGTTTATAAAGCAGTAACAAAATTAGTTACAGTATTATACATACTTCAGGATTCATTCAAATTAAATTTTCATTTTAATATCTAAACTGTTTTCTGGTTATCAGTCGCACTTCAGAAATTGTAAGCCTAATTATAGCAATATCATACTTAAGAATTCCTAAAACTCAACGCTAAGTTAGGGTTCATCGATCTTTATATTGTATAATCAGCAAGTATATGCTTAGCATCAAACTCAACATCTTGGTATTCGTTCAACACATTAATCTAAGTTTTAAACATGCATAGGGTGACATAGCATAACTACAAAGAAAGAAAAATTTTAACATTTCCTACAATGAGCTCACTGGGGCAAGAATTCCTTTACAGTTTTCTTGCCGGGGTGAGAAAACTCGGTTCAATGAGCTCGCCAGGGCGAGATCCCGCCGGGGCGAGAAAACACAGTTCATTGAGCTCGCCGGGGCGAGAAACACGAATTCCAGATTCTGCAGTTCGCGAAGAACGCAGAAAAATGCCAAATTTGGCCAAAGTTTTTCACAATTCACCGATTAAATCACTACCCATTTATCATATATGGTATGAAATTAAAACCCATTCCATACACAGTGATTTTAACATCGCAGACAACATAAACAACCCAATTAAAGGCTAAAATTTTCACTGTTCATACTTTATTAATAAGTTTTGATACAGTTAACAAAATCAATCGTAGTGAATTCGTTTGTTAACCAAATCTATCCGTTTAATTATTATTTTCTTCGTTTTTACATGCATAAGCATAATCAATTATCAATTTAACCAATTAACATGTAAAACAAGCATCAAATTCATACATATGGTTCATATTCATACATAACTACTCTGTAAGTTTCTGAATTCTCATATAAACGTAATTTCATGGATTTAATCACTCTAAATCACATATAAATCATATAAAATACATTTATACATGCTTTCAAATATCTAACATCAATTTATAAAAATTTAGCCATAAAATTTAGTTTACAGAGAACTCAAAAACGTATGTTCATAGAGAAATTAAAGAAAACATAATTAAAGACTTTAATTTAAGGATTACCTTGATTAGATGCTTTAAACTATGCAAACAGATGAATCAATCTCTTCTTTCCTTCTCTAATTCTCTCAAATCTCTCTCTTTTTCTCTCTGTATTAGCTTTAGGAATGAAATGAATGTACTGATATTAAGAATACGTATAATGTAAAAGAAACTGATATAATCATGGGTGTTAGTTAATCCCATAATGGTTAACTGACTCCAACCTCCCCTAAGGCCTCGTTTGGTTAGTCTTTAAAAGGTTCCTTTTGGTTTATTTTAATAAATTACTTATTATATAGTTCATGTCACATATTTAATCAATCAAATAATCTTACTAAAATTAATTAAATAAACTAGAATAATTCTATATTAAATCACATAGTCACATAAATAAAATTCTCCTTTATTAATAATGACAAATTATTAAATCTCTAATTAATATTAAATTAATTAGAAATAACATCATGCTTATTTAAATAATGCATTTCATCAATTAAACTCAATTAAATACATACATTAAATATAAAAATTCTCCACATTAATTTAGCTAATGTAACACATATAATTAAATTAATCTACCACAAATTCATCAATTAATTATTTAATTCAACAATCGAATCATCGAAAAAAATTTATTTAATTCAATAAATATTTAAAAATAAATTATAAAATCTCGTTCGTCACATCTTTCCCCCCTTAAAAGGATTCTGTCCCCAGAATCACAACTCAATTAATTTGTCTCGTTACATCCTCCCCACCTTACAAAGATTCTGTCCCCAGAATCGCTACACATAGATTAAGTAAATAGTTGTGGATAATTTCTCATCATCTGATCTTCGAGTTCCCACGTAACTTCTTCAGCGTTGTTGTTCCTCCAGATCACCTTAACAGAAGGTATAATTTTATTTCGTAGCACTTGCTCTTTCCTGTCAACTATCTGAACAAGCTCTTCCTTATAGGATAAATCTTTTTCAACTTGCAGGGGTTCATATTCTATGACAGGCTTGTAGTCGGGTTTGTATGGTCGTAACACCAAGACATGAAAAATATTGTGTATGTGTTCTAATGCCGGAGGTAAAGCTACCTCATATGCGACCTCTGCAACTCTTCATAACACTTCAAAGGGTCCAATGAACCTCGGGCTCAGTTTTCCCTTCTTACCAAAACGAATCTTCCCTTTTCAGGGAGATACCTTCAAGAAAACGTAGCTACCAGACTCAAACTCCTGGTTCTTACAATGTTGGTCAGCATATTTCTTCTGGCAATCCTGAGCTGCTATCAATCTTGTCCTGATCACTTTGACGATTTCTGCGGTCTATTGTAGCAGTTCTGGTCCTAGCAATTGACGTTCGCCAACTTCATCCCAATATAACGGAGTTCTGCACTTTCTGCCGTACAACGTTTCGTAAGGCGGCATGCCAATACTTGCGTGGTAACTGTTATTGTAAGCAAATTCCACCAACGGTAGATGAGTATCCCAATTTTCCTTAAAATCCATGATGCAAGCTCTCAACATATCCTCCAATGTTTGAATTATTCTTTTGCTCTGTCTGTTGGTCTGTGGATGGTATGCCATACTCATACGTAACTGCGTTCCCATGCACTCTTGTAGTCGTTTCCAGAAGTTCGATGTGAAGCGCGGATCCCTATCTGAGACAATAGATATTGGAACACCGTGCCTCGAAACAATCTCTTTCACGTACAACTTTGCCAGCTGATCTAAGTTGAATCTGATCTTGATTGGTAAGAAATATGCTGATTTCGTTAGTCGGTCCACGATAACACATACTGCGTCGAAACCTTTCTGGGATTTCTAACGGTTGTAATAGCCCACTTGGCCTTTGATGTTCTGCTTTAACTTTCTGACATGTCAAGCACTTGGCTACACAATCAGCAACGTCTCTCTTCATATTCGGCCACCAAAAATGTTGTCGGAGATCTTGGTACATCTTCGTACTATCCGGATGAATCGAATATCTTAAATTATGAGCCTCGCTCAAAATTTCCTGTTTAATCTATGGTACTGGCGGAACCCAAATTCTTCTCTCGAATCTTAACACTCCCTCGTTATCCACTTTGAATTTTACTTCATCACCTCTAGATATTCTCTACCTAATTCTATCACATTCTTCGTCCTGAATTTGTGCTTCCTTAACCTTATCCACCAAAGTTGAACCGATTCTCAATTGAAATAATTTTTCATCACACTCCTGTGGAAATTTTACCTCCAACTCTAGTTTCGCCATTGTTGTAATTAGTTCCTCTTTAGCGGTAATCATAGACAATTTCTCCTGACCCTTTCTGCTTAAGGCGTCGGCCACAACGTTCGCTTTACCTGGACGGTATAAAATTTCGCAGTCGTAATTCTTTATCAATTCCAACCATCTCCTCTGTCGCATGTTCAAATCCTTTTGTATAAAAATATATTTCAGACTCTTGTGGTCTGTATATATTTCACACTTCTCCTCGTAAAGATAGTGCCTTCATATCTTCAAAGCAAACACAACCGCGGCCAATTCCAAATCATGGGTAGGATACCCCTTTTTATAGTCCTTTAAATGTCATGACGCATACGCAATGACCTTACCATTCTGCATAAGCACACAGCCTAGTCCTTTATGCGACGCATCACTATACACTACTAAATTTCCTGTGTTATCCGGTAGAGACAACACAGGCGCCGTACTCAATCTCTTCTTTAATTCTTGAAAACTTTCCTAACACTTCTCCGTCCAAACGAACTTCACCGTCTTCCTAGTCAAATTCGTTAACGGAGTCGCGATTTTGGAAAAATCCTGAATGAATCTCCTGTAGTAACCTGCCAACCCGAGGAAACTCCTTACTTCCGATGGTGTTTTCGGCTGATCCCAGTTAAGCGCTGCTTCAACCTTTGACGGATCCACCGAAATCCCATCCTTGTCAATCACATGTCCAAGAAATTGTACTCGCTCTATCCAGAATTCACACTTTAAAAATTTAGCGTACAACTTCTCTCTTCTTAACGTTTCCAATGTCGCTTTTAAATGCTCTGCATGCTCTTCTTTGGTTTTGGAATAAATTAGGATATCATCGATGAATACTACTACAAACTTGTCCAAAAACGGCTTAAGCACCCTGTTCATTAGGTCCATGAATGCTGCAGGAGCATTCGTCAGACCAAATGACATCACTAGAAACTCGTAGTGACCATAACGAGTCCTGAACGTTGTCTTCGGTATAAATCAATTATTTTAAATAATATACTAAGTATTTGAAAATATTATAAATGATAATTAAATCATTTAAATATTAAACTAAGTTTTAAAAATTATTATAAATAATAATTACATCATTTAAATGATAAAATAAATTCTAAAAATATTACTAATGATAAAATAAATCATTTAAATAATATTCTATCTTTCTAAAAATATTATAAATGATAAATAAATCATTTAAATAATATTTTAAGTATCAAAAATTATTCTAAATGATAAATAAATCATTTAAATAACATATTAATGTTTTAAAAATATTCTAAATGATAATTAAATCATTTAAAAATATTCCTAAGCTTGTAAAATTATTTAAAAATATTTATAAGCTTATAAAAAATATTTAAAAATAATATTAAGCTTATAAAAATGTTATAAATAATAATTAAATCATTTAGACTAATAATTAAGCTTCCAAATAAAGTTTTATTTAACAACCTATGTGTTTAGCTGTCTAAAGTCGCGACCGAGATACCGAATCGACGTCGAACCTTCATGAAACTTGTATAATTTAATTAGATAAGTATTATTATAGATTCTAATGTTTATTATTGATATGAATAGACATAAATAGACTACCCAACGTTGATAAACAACGTGAAACTTAACGAACTACGCTAAGGCAAGTCTTCTAACTTTGTTATATTTAAGGAAGTATTATACATCTTGCTATCAATTGCTAAAAGTTATTCCTTCTTGTTCAGCATAACTTAAGAAATGAATCATTATTAATATATTTCTTGATGGAGCTCAAATTGTTGTGTCAAACCAAATTATTTTGGTAAGACATCTTATACTGAGAAATGAAACACCTTGATGTAAGGTTATAAAATCGTCGATTATATATTGACATAAAATCGTAGGATGATATGCATACTCCTAGGATATTGGTTAGGTTGATCCCCTACCAGACATCCGAAAATCAAGCTTTTCTAAGTCATTAAAGACTGATAGAACTGATTGAAACACATCGTTCATGTACTGAACCCTCAGTAATACATCGTTGACATCTTTCAAATCAAACACATTGTGTTTACGTTTTCAAATAAACTTGCTGAGCATTTGTAGCTCATTCTTGCATATATCTTCTTTTGCAGTTTTAAATGATAATCCCGGCACTTCTGGACAGACAAAGGAAAAGACCATGTTAATTAGTTTTAATTACTATTTTGAATAATTCAAGTCTTTTATGGGCTTTGTTGTAATAACTTAGTACTGAGAACGATGTAACCGAACTTAATGATATGAAATATATTATTATCCTTGATTATATCGAATGCGTTATACTCTGATCTTTAAATTATTTAGCATAATTGTACTAAGTAAATACAGTATCTATATGAACTATACATCTGAATGAGGGTATTCAAATGATATTGAAAGTCCTATAAGCTCTGAGGTTACACTTAATGAGCACCGGTAAGGTGCCACCTTTACCGGAATGCGCCCCTCAATTCTATAGACAATCTTATCGTTAATATTGTGAATGTCAGATAGATAGGGAATATCGATATAAAAGAGGTATTCATAAGATATGAATCTATACATCCAAGTGAGGGTATCCAAACACAGTTAACATTCTGGCAAGAACTAGTATCTGTTATGGGATACTGTGAACCTTGGATAGATAGAAGTCATATATTATTGAATATTTATAGTTGTATAGTTTCACGTGAGCACCAAATCTGCTACAGGGAGTGTAGAGAATTTGGGGGCATCACATATTATGCAAGAGTTAATAATAAACCGAATATGAACGTTACGGTAATAGTGATTCCAATGAAAGAATTAATAAGAAGAGAGAAAAATGTAATGACTAAGAGGATCATGTAAGGATGTGTTAATAAAAAGAATTTACACAAAATGTGTCGGGGTTGACTTTTTGGTCAAAGTCAACGGTTGACTTTTACGGAGAAAAAAGTCAAGCTCAAAATTCGGAGATTAATTTGAAGAAATGGATAATTCCATGACGTTGGGAGCGTCGACTTTAGTAGGAAACGACTATAAATATGAAAATTTGATTTTTCGGATTAAAAAGTCAAAAATGGGATTAAGCACGCAAAATGAGGCGATAACGCGGGACCTATATGGTTGAAATCTACTAAATTTCCAGCATATTTGGGGGAGTAATCTAGTCATGAAGGGGGGTCCCATGTAGGAAGAAAATTATGGTCAAATGGGTCCCACTTGGGAAAAAATTGTAACCAATGGTGGACCCCACTTCAAAAGAAAAGTAAAGCAAAAATGGAAAGAATAAAGAAGGGAGTATCCGGATCTAGGAGGGGGCTTCACATGGGGAGTAAGTTTTTCAAATGGTGGGCCCCACATGTGAAGAATTTGTGACCAAGTGGGCCCCATGTGAAGAAAAAAATGAAATGAAGAATACTTGCAAGTATTTCATGCCCATTTCTTCACTCCACTTCTATATCCTTATCATTTTGGTTGACGAATTTGTGTGCAAGTAAACTCTTGATTAAGCCTTGGAAGCATGTTTTGTAGGTGTGTTGGATGATTAAGGAAAAGTAAGCAAGGCTACTTGAAGTCTATAAAAGAAGGATGTAAGGAAAGATGGTTTTGTTTCATTTTTTCTTACTTTGCCAAGATAGAAAGTTAGGAAGAGTTAGAGAGGGAAAGTGCAAGAGCACTTGGGAGGCTAAGGAAGGGAGGTCACGGCTGGGAAGAGCTAAGAGAGGGAGGTGCTAGAAAGCCAAGAAACTAAAGAAGACAACTCATCTTCAACTTGGAGCAAAAAGGTATAACAATTACAAACCCTAACTTTAAATTTTTCCTAGCCTAGTAGTTAGTTCTTACATGATTGGTTGTGGGAGTTGGTTTGAATGGTGGATTATAGTGGATCCTATGATATAAGTAAGGTTATGAAGGAGTACATATAATTGTTATATGTTTTGTGTATGGAAATTTTGGAAAACACCAAAGCTTTTCTAAGAAAACCTAAATGTCGGAAAGACTAAAATTTTCAGAAACAGAACATGAAATTGGGAAAAGCATAACTTTTAGCTCATTTCAAATTTTTGAGCAAGGTCAAGACCTAGAGTACATGCATGAGTCCCATAAAACCTCCAATTAGAATTTTTAAAAAATATGCTGTAAATATTTATGGGGACAGATTCTACCAAAACAGTCCAGACCCGAAAAACGAACAAAACCTTCTGGCCAGTTTGTTTCGTGCCCTGTTTGGGCCACTTAAACATTGCAATAAAATCAGGTCTTCTGGGACATGAAGTTATATGATATAACGTAGTTCTGGTCCGAAGATGAACGTATTCCGACTTCGGATGAGTGAGTTATGGTTATTTACATTTTAGGGATTTAAAGACAAAAAGTGTCATAACTTGAGTTCTATAACTCCGATGACTACGAAATTTAAAATAGAACTTCATGTTAACATGTATAAGATTCTGGCAAGTTGGGAATTTTTGAAGTTTAGCACGATATAGTAAATTTTGACGAGTTACGAACTCGAAATGACTTTTTAAAAAATACTTAACAAAAAGGAAAAATTCCAGAAAAATTATTTTTGTGTATGGAATATATGTATATAAGTGTAGTCAGAAAAGAAAAAAATAATAATAAAATGGTTAAGGAGGCTTAATGGGGGGATTAGACTTCCAATGACTAAAATATGTTTATATGTGACGTACGAGTCTAAGTAAAGGTTAATCATACATTTTTATGATATTATTATAGAAATGATGTGAGGAAACGTTTACGTTGGTATTAGTCGAAAGGACAATTATCGGATTAAGTTATGAGGTAATGATTAATTGATAAGTTAATTCTATAAATCCTTGTGGATGATATAGGTTATCAATTGAAGGAAGAAATTATGCATGTAGATTATAATGCCCCCAAAATCGAGACCAACTTACTCCAAAATTAGGCATAAACTTAATCCCAACCTTGTGCGTTAATATTATCTTGTTCTAGCTTTAAAACATTATTCAATGTTAAAATAGCTAAAAATGCGGAATAATTTAAAACTTTTCTTTCTGTTTTTCATTCGTTCCCTGAATCGCAACCTTCACGATTACATACATTTTGGAATCATATTTATTTAATGACTCTTCTTATTAGAGTAAATAGAATTTATCTATGTAACTTTACATACGAGATAATCACCACCATACATTCTCATTCCTAAACAAACATTCCCTACTCATACAATATTTTACAATTTACATTGTATATTGTACATCATCAACATAATACCAGATAAATTTCAACTAAATAAAACAAAATTCTTTTGCTCGTCTTCTTATCCTTATTGTCTAGATGATAGGTATTATAGCATTATATCTTGAACCTGCAAAAAGTATATTTTTGCAAGATTGAGCTCGACAGCTCAGCAAGTCTAACAGTTAACACATTTCACACCTCACATAGTATACATGCTTTATAGTGTATTCATGCTATATATATTTTGCGATGTGTATTATATCCATGCATCAAATTATTCATGCTTGATATTTTCAAATATACATTCCATTTCTTACATATCACATATTATAAATAACTTGAGTTTCCATAACTCAACTGACTTCAGCCATAATTTGACTTTGACAATTCATATAACATTATAGTACAAAACACATATTTCAACATACTCACAAAGGCTTTATTATAATATAAAATAATTTACACGTAAATAATGTCAAATTCTCACATAACAATCAAGACTGAAAAACTTACCTCTAGATGCGTTGTTCCCACTATTAGTTAAAGTCGTTCACAAAATTTCGTGACGTTATTGTCCCACGTAATACCTTATGATGAAATTTCTTGTTCCATTTCTTGTCATGGTTGGACTTGGTCTTTTTCATGATAGAATTTGTTCCAAAACTTCCTCTATTAAAAATAGGAGCTTGGATGCACATCGAAATCTTCTCTCTATGTAGAGATTGCTGCACCAAAGATGTGTAGGTATATTTTCACTCGACCCATTATATTCATATAATGCAGATGGCATTGGCTCCTTTAATATTATTAGCCTTACACCACCCATTAATAAGTGTTGTGTGGGTAAACTTGTTATATTCCAAACCTTTTTTTTCTATCTCATCTAACAACCTATAGACATCTTCCACTTACCCTCCTTATAATATAAATTAATTAGGCTGTTAACACGTGTACTTGAAGCTTTCTCTTTTTGAGACACCTCTTACTTCCTATACAATACTCAGCAATCCACTCTTTTAGTCTCACAATATATATATACTCCCAATACTGGGTCTTAATCGATCATTAGATTAGTGAAAGTGCTTACCAATTAGGGAATCCACCAAGGTGTTTGTATATGTATTAATATTCCACGAAGTTCATAATTGTACCATAAAATAAAAGCATTCAAGTTGAAATATTACATATTAAAAACTCATCCACAACCAACCTCTAGTTTGTTCTCAACATTCATTAATTTACCAACCTTATCAATATAATAAATCCATGACTTTAGAAAAAAATGCGACACTTAAGAAACTCAACATTAATATGTGAGTAACCATATCCAAGCCATTAGCTAGGAAACATTATTATAATATATATATATATATATATATATATATATATATGACTTAATTCATAATTAATTTAACATTTTTTTTGCAACAGATTAAATAATTACACAATTAACATTCACTTCATTAACTAATAACTTATTTAAATTTTACAATCCATATTGTATAAATAAATTAAATTTCCTCCTTATCTCCATAAATTGTTTTCAAACAATTTATTTATTTATTAAATATATTCAATCATTTATTCAAATATGAATTTAAATATACTAACTTGATACCAATATACATATTTTATATATTGGATCTCATCTCATATTTTTAATTAACATCCATTTAGTATAATATTAAATAGTATACCATTATTCACGTTACATTTAATTATTATAACATATAAATGAGTAAGTTTCATTATTCCATTAATTAAGTCAATATATTAATTTTCTCATTTTTAATAACAAAGATACTTACATTAATTCACTATTTTAATTAAATGAATTAATCACATTATTTATGAAACTTAATTTGTAATAACTTCATTGCCGTTCAAGGCTTATTATTCAAATTATATTATTCATAATAAAATTTTAACTTAATCTCAATTAATTAATTGATTTTATTTATTTTCCATATTTCATTTCGTAATGAACTCAAGCTAACTAATTTAATAGTTTAATTAACTATTACTTCTTTCATTCCAAATGTATGTATATATTCATACTTATATATATATATATATATATATATATATATATATATATATATATATATATACACACACACACACACACAGAGAGACGCAGACACACAGACACACAGACACACACACACACACTGAATTCACCATATAAACCACATCAATATATAACACATATATATTTATACATTTAAACCCGACACGTCTCATAATATGAATTTTATTTATTAATTCTTATTTTAATAATTTTCAAACAATTCGGGTTGTCACATAAATGATGTTGATGATGAACTACGGATCGAGGCATGTTTTTTAGAACTTGTTGTATATGTTTGAACTTGTTAAAAGTTATGTGAAAGTTTTATTTTATGCGTTATGTGAACTTCTTGCGAATGAATTGAGATGTGCACTATGTGTTATATGGTGATGCAATTATATTGAATTAGTTTGATGATTGGAACTGGTTGAGTTATAGGAACTCACAATTTTTATGATTTAAGATGCATGATAAGCACGAAACATATTTAAATGCACAGCATGATAAGTATAAGACATGAATATATGTTAAACGTGAGAATCATGAAACATGTAGAAATGCAAAGTATTTGAATTAGGATTTTATTTTCTTTATTTAATTTAATTTAATTTTTATTTTTTTATGTGACTTTCGTGGTTAGCTATTTATTTGTTTTGTGATTTGTGCAAAGATGGACTCCTATTATAGTTGGAATAATAATTTTGCTTGGAATTAAGAACCTTATGAAAATTTTAATGCACACCAAGTAAATCAATTTTTTCTAACTTATGAAAATCCTTATCCATATTCGGATTCAGAACCTCAATATTCACAAGAATTTTCAAATGAAGAAGAGGAAAGATTCAATACCTTAGAGAAAACTATGGAAGCTTTAATGGAAACTTATTTTAATTTCATGCAAAACACATATCAAGCTATATCTCGTCTAGAAATTCAAATGAGTCGGTTAGCCACCATAATAAATGAACAAGAGGTGGATGAATTTTCTAGTGACTCTGAGGTTAATTTTGAAAATCATGATGACTCTGGAAATGATGAGGAAAATGAAAATTTTGGATTTAATTCTACACACTTTGAGTCAAGCCAATTTGAGGAGTCTAAAAATTATGAGTCTAGGCCTAAATTTGATCACGACACATTTAATGAGTCGGTTGAAAAAGTCTATAAGCCTAAAGTTCCATATCCTGAAAGACCTATTCCTAGAAAACAACCGAGTGATTTTGTAGATCAACCCATAAAAGTAAACATGATCAAAGAGTTGTCCATGACCCAAGAAATAATTGAAAATAGACTCATGATTGAAGATAATCCAATTGATTTTTTCTTAAATCACCTTGACCAAAATTGGAATGAATCTGAATATTTAGATAAAGTCAATGAGCTGAGATCTACTACACATAAGTCACCCAAATTAAAACATACATTTGAACCAATTCGTCCACACTTTGAGCATATTAGTGAATATTTTCTTGAGGTAGACTTTAGGCACATTCCTGATGAAAATTGTGACTATTTTCAATTTCCTAGGCCTCCAAAAAATAATGAAAAGTTCACACTCGCATACCCATTTGTATCATTCATTTGTAGTCACATACTTTTTAGGATATATGAAATTCGTAGGTATGTACATTTATTTTCTTTTTCACCACATTTTCTTGTAGAACAAATGTACCGCATACAAGGTATACTTCTTTTAATTCTTTGTTCTCTATTTTTCATTTGCATACATTGAGGACAATACATGATTTAGGTATGGGGGGAGTTTATTTGTATTATAGTATTAGATTTTTTTATTTTTTTTAGGAATTTAGGAAAAATTAAAAAAAATTAGTATTAGATATTTTTTTTCTCATTTTAGGAAAAAATTTAAGAATTTTTTTGTTTTAAAAATAAATTAAAAAATTTTGTTTGACTTTTTATGAGTTGGATTAATTCTAATAAGTATCTGTGGAGCAAAACTTTAAGTAAGATTGAAAGATTTAGAACTCTTGAACCTTTGATAAGATACAAAATCCTAGTTCGAAACACCATCTTGAGTAAAATAAAGTTCCTATGCATTTTTGGCACTTCACGTTTGCACTAACAAGTGGGGTATAAACTATGATTTGAGCAATTTCAAGAAAAAAAAATTGAAGAAAAAAAGAAATGAAAAAAGTTGAAAAAAAAGTTGAAAAAAGAAAATAACTGCTTTTAATGTCCATTGAATGAAATAACTAGGTATTCAAGCCTCGGGAAGCATCAATATTCACGCTGAAAAGTGTGATGGATATAAGTAGCTTGATTAGTCTAATTTTGTGGCCTTTGTTACTCGAGTTAGTAAGCCTTTAGGGGTGTCTTTACACCTAGTGTCCTAAAGCCAACTAGTTTGGGAGTCATTGGTCCAACACTCGCTACATGGGTAACTCTGAAAAGCCTAAGAAAATGAGACATTGTACAAGTCAAGAAAAAAAAGGAAAAAAATGAAAAAATAAAAAAGGAGGAAAATAAAAAGAAAAATGAATTTGCTTAATTTTCATGGTAAAAATCCCTACTAAAAGTTACATCACATACACATGCATGCATCACATGGAATAAATTTTATGAAGGATGGTGTCTAGAATGAAAATAGAGTATTTTTGATAATGTGAAAGTGTGATTTTGAATTTAATCTTGCTTATGTATATTGCCCATGTATACTTAGAAGTTTTCTTTCAATTTCATAATTTGTTGAACCCAAAAATATTTTGTTTTGAATTTTGAATTTTTTGGGTATATTCCACTACAAAAAAATAGTGATTTTGCAACAAACGGTTTTCGTTGCTAAAGGTGCGAAATTTCGTTGCCAAAGGTCATTTGCAATGATTTTTCTGTCGTTGGACCATTCGTTGCGCAATGAGCGTTGCTAATTGTCTAGCAACGAAAATTTTTTTTCGTTGCAGAAAGTGAGATATTTTACAACGAAAGTTTGTTTTCGTGTAAAATCATAAATCATTTAGCAACGAAATATTTTGTAGCAAATTTATTAAGAAATTGTTACTGAAAAGCAACTTTCGTTGCAAAATCCGCCTAATTGGCAACGAAAAGAATCATTTTTTTGGCAACGAAAATGAAATTCGATGCGTTTGATACGCATTCGCCAACGATATTTGTCGTTGCTGAACAGTATGAAAATTGTTACCTTAACTGGTTTTTGTTGCTGATTGTATACATTTTGGCAATGATGTTCGTTGCTAAATGTGCATAATAAATCGGTCATGTCAACGCCGGGTTTCTCCTCTCTTTGTCCTTTTTCGATTTTAGCCTTTGATTGAATGATTTTTGGAAAAGGTCGGCATTGATGTCGACGGGGTTTTGAAAGATCGTTTTTTATGATGAGCCAATTAACCAGAGTCGCCAGTTGGTATATTTGAAATGGATGTACCAACTCATCCGAGTTTCATTTTTTCGTAAATCGCTGGCTCATGTGTGACTCCGAATTAATTGGTCTGCGAACCGAGATTCATAGAGTTCAGGGGCTTGTTTAAGCTAGGGGAAGGTGTTAGGCACCCCCCGACTTCCGTGAAATACGGTTACCGCAATCTTGATGCTTTTCCTATCCTTTAATTCTTGAATGTGTGTGTGTATGTGCGCGCGTGTGTGTGTGTGTCTATATGAATGTTGTGGTGAGTTTGTATGAAAGAATCATTTGGATTTTTAGGGAAAGTCGTGCTTTAATTTGAGAACGCTTCGGAATGTCTTTTCGGCATACAAGAGAAAGCTTTATTTCTTTATGAGAAAATTTTGATTTTGATTGTCAAAGCTATGAGATTTTTCATTAAGTGTTGTTTTGGCAAAACATGAATTTAGTAAACCTTAGCCAAAATAGGAATCGAGATTTATACGTTGCTTTTATAAATGATGGGCAATTTCTAGGATCTCTTTCGCCCTATAATCAAGGTTTAGTAAAACATTTATTTCTTTTTATAAAAACCATTTTTGTGGCATTTGAAAACAACTTCTCTTTAGCTTTCTCGTAGAATAGGAATCGACTTTCATTAGCATTTCCAATTTTTAGCCTCGTGATGCTAATATTCTACTTTGATTGATTTTAAAAAAATCTTTATTGTTTTGGCTTTGAAGATCCTTTATTTGGTGTTACAAATCAAATTGAGCATCAAAACGCGTAGGGGGCTATTCACGGGCATGTAAGCCATCAAAATACCCCGAACGCCAACAATCACATATTTCACTATTACGGGGCCTTAAACCCGATTTTCAACTTGGTATCGTTTTAAGGCCCGACGATTACATGTTTACAATCAAGGATAATCGATCCTATTACATACACCAAAATTGTCCATCATCGGATTTGGACCACGGGGTCGCGCTCCTAGGCTCACATACACAATTCTTACACACCCCTAAAATGGATATTACAAAAATTAACAAGCTAAAATTCACCAAATGGATATCATCGGGTCATTAGGAAGACTTTTGTTCCATTGGAACCCTCACTAATAATCCCTAATCCATGTATTCTCAATAATATACAAGAAAACTACATTTAGTATAATCCAAAATGATAAAAATTTAACAAAATGATATAACAAAACTGCTATAAAAAGAATTCTTTTTCACCTTGCAAATGACACCACGATGCGTATAAACTCATATATTAATTAGAGTAGAGAATATATGTGATACAATCTCACAAAAGAGATATAATTCCTCACTATTTTCTCTCTTTTCTCTCCCTAATTCGCTGCTGCTGTTGCTGTTTTTCCTTCTTCTTCCGCTGCTGCCAACCTCCTGGATGAAATGAAGAAATTGAGTTGAAATAGGCTGGCCTAGGGCAGCCGCAGATTGATCTGCGGCTGGCTGGCCCACCAGCCACTCAGCCTGGTTTCGAGTTCCGTGTTTCGAGTTCCGTGTTTTCAAAAGGCGCACCCATTGGCCGCAGATCAATTCGCGGCTGGCTGGCTTGACTTTCTCGATTGTTGTGCCATGCCTCAATTCTCGTGTCGTGACGTCAGTTTTTGCTAACAGGCTTGTATTCTGCAGTCCGGGAATTTTTGGTAGACGTGCCACCTCATTCAGGAATGCCTGTTTCGGACGGCCTTATTGTCACGTCAGCCTTGGTCGCCAATCATCGCGGTGGTGCCCATTCCTTCGCTCCCGCAAGCCGGTTCAATGGACGATTTTGCCCTCCTGTCAGGGTTAGTATACGAAGTGCAAAATTTGGGTGTCTACAGGTCATATATTAATTTGTAACAAAATTATTCGTTGTCATTGGTTTTGTTCTGGATAATTATAATCAATTAGCAACGATATTGTTCGATGCTAATTATTTTTCTAGAGCAACGAAAGTTCTTGTCAAGTTGCAACAACATTGTATCGTTGCCAAATCCATTATTAACTCTGCTTTGTAATAAATGTCAAAATTATTTTACATACAAAATAAATCATGGCTCAATGACACCATAACAAATTATGGCATAAATACAAAACACTCTAATATTATTAATTAAATCATCCAGTACATGATCATTCATCATCTTTACAATCAATTATCTATTATAAAAGAACAGTCTACACTCATTACACGTAGACCATTTACATATATATAGTAACAGAGAAGCCAATATAGAATTGACTTTTAACGAACCCATCTGAAGAAGAAAAAAATACAAAACATCATGAAGTAACAACAATACTTTTTGTCACCTAATAATCAAACTTCATGAGCATTAACTGCATTGAAAGAGTGCTTCTTCACAAGAAGGCCAGCAATGTCCAAGCCTCTCCTTCCTAAAATGAAGAGAGAGAAAATAAGAACCAATAAATTTGTGATTGAGAGTCAATATATAGCCAGGCTAGGTAAGAATTGAGACGATGTATCTTGTAGAACAATAGCTAAACTCAAGAGGATTACACCTATGTCCAATATCTCCTTCCGTAAACCACTAGATACAAATATATATAAGTTGTTGGAGAAGATGTGGTTAGTCAGCAAACTGACAAGGGAGTATTGGGGATGTGTTTGTAGACTTGTTGCATGTATGGTTTTCAATTGGAATCCTTAGCTTAATATTTTCCCTGGTAAAGAGAAGTAACTTCTGTTGGCGTGTGTTTGTCATCAATCCCAAGGATCTAAATTGATTTCTTATACTAAGGAAGCACTAAAAAGTTAAATCAGGAGGTTTTACATACTTTATATAATGCTTTACTATCCGAAGAACAATTTTCAAATTCTGAGTAGTGTGAAATTCTCAACTTAAACTAATATACTGATACACTAATTTCTATGTAAACTTCTTACTGCATTCATATTATTGAAATTCTGCATTACTGATACTAGCTTGGCCAATTTCACTTAGCATGAAAAAGGAAGCCACTGTTACTTCTTGGCCAATTTGGTTGCATATCAATCATGAAAACCTAATTCAGATCTATGTTGTGCAGTGCATAGGGTAAGGTAACCAATTCATAAATAGAGCTAAAATAAGTAATCTCACTAAAATCATTTTTCGAACGACCTTTAACAAAATAATCAATGGAAATGAAGAGTACTGGTAGATAAATTATCCTCCACTTGATTAACCCAAAGAAACACAATAATGCCAATACAAAATAAAAAAAGAGGTGAGTATTTGTCTCATTATTAACACATACAAAAAAAGAGGGGAGTATTTGTCTCATTATTAATACATACAGATAGTTTGAGAATATGGCAGAAGAAAGTTGCTTACCTTATGCTGAGTGTATTTCTCCTAGATTGCAGGCAAACTAGAATTTGAAAGTAGTATGCACACAAGCCAATCATATTTGATATGATGTAGCATATACTTTGTAATCTTATTCATTTATTAATAAAGGAATTGATTTTCTTAAAAGGCATTTTATTTTATCTACGTAGTGATGTTATATTAAATGTGATAAACCCATAGTTTTGAGCAATTCTTTTAGAATCATGATGGTGATCATGCTAATGAGATCTAAATTCTAGATAGCTCACAAACTAAAATTGTTCCTAATCGTTGGATTACTAAATTGGGGATTAGTGAATCCGGATAGATTAGTACATACGTTGCTTGCTCTTAGGAAGAGGATGATTGATCCCATAATCATTTGTGTGGAGACACTAAAGCAAGTATGTAGGTGCTTATTGGAGAATAAGTTCACTGAACGTGGCTCGCTAAGGAATACCTAATGGAGTTTTACTCGCCTGTCAATAGGAATTCCTATAGTGATAGTTGTACAAGTGATCCTTGGACTTGAGATCATCATAGTATCTTGTGTATGATGAATTATACTTTGACATGTCCCTTAAGACCTTTGGGGTATATCAAAGGGTATGATTGGGTATAATTAGTTATACATGGAGATAGGTGAATGATCAACAAAGAATCTACCTCGTCTAGTAAAAGATGTGAATGTCCTATGTGATTCGATAAATGATAACTCAGTAGTCCTTGGCCAAGGCAGAATGAAATTAGAAAGGAGTTTCTAATTTGCATTAATTAGAGTTGTGCATTTGGGAATCGAAATACATATAATTAAATAAAATAAGACTTGACAGTAAATCCATGTCTTATATTTAATTGGGACATTGTATGGTAGAAGGATTGAATTGTACGGTAACTATCTACTCAAAGGTTCTTTTGTGATTAATGTTGAAATCTATATTATCTGGAAAGTCGTTGATCGCTAAGGGGGCTTACCCTTATTGTAGAATAAATATTATTTATTTAAATGAATTAAATAGTTTAATTTATTTATTTAAATAAGATTAGAATTGTTCTAATTGATTTATTCACAACCGGTTTAATATGGAGAACCTAAAGGGTCACACCGCAAAAGGAAAACATTTATTTAAGAAGTAAATGGCATAATTGTAATAATAAGTTAAGTGTATTTAATTTAATCTATAGAGATAGAATAAATTAAATAGCTTAATATTTATTATTTAATATTTTGGAAATATTAAATATAAATTAATATAAGGAGTCTTATTATTATTATTACTATTACTATTATTTAATTCCTAATAGGGATTGGGAATTAATTAATAGAAGTACTCTCCCATGGATTCCTAATTGGATTAGGAGCATTATTAATTAAAGGAGTTTAATTATAATACAAACCCTAATCCTAAATAGTTTAGGGAAGGGTTATTCCTACATCTATAAATAAGAGGGGTCTTATCATAGATTGGGGTTACACACTCTTGTATTAGATTGTGGAGAGCAATTTCTATAGAGATAGAAACTAGGGTTTTGCCAAATACCCAACTTCTTGAATACTTGTTCTTCCTTGGTGGATCACCTCTAGAGGCCAAACACTTGGGTGGCTAACGTTGATCAAAGGAAGGAATCACACCGTAGCATTCGAGGAGAACACGAAGGACTAGGAGTTGAACTTGTACCCGAGGAAGCTTTGTTCTACGAGGGTATAATTCTTATTCTCTTTATCTTTCGTTTATATCGTTAATTGAGCACAAGGATTGATCTTGGTGATGGTTTGTATAAAATTTTAAAATCCGATTTTATCGCGTTTCCGCACTATTTATATAATTTGATTTCATGTTCGCGCTATATACAAACCTAACAGTGGTATCAGAGCCTAATCTTGTGCTAATTATCGATTTTGATGATTCCATGTATGCTTGATATGCGATTGGATCGAAATTTTTGGGCAGAATAAAAAAAATTTTAGATTGCTAAAAATTAAAGGAGTTTAATTTGGATTTGGTTTTTGATTAAAATAAAAAGTTTATTTTGTTTCAAAACTAAATATTAGCAAAACGTTTGCCCATTAATTGATATCAATGCATATATGGAATGGTTTTATTATTCATGGGATGAATGTTATTTATTGATACATATAGAGATATGTATGATAATAAATAGGGATTGATTATGGACTATTGACCAATGTGTGATTGGATTTATTTTAGTGGATGCTTGAATGTATGGGTTTTTATAAATGGGGTCTGCGTACCTCGTCTTATCTATTTTTTCTTAATGTAAATTCTATCTCTCTCCTATGTACTTCCCCTTGACTGCTGATCAAGGTTTCTATTTATTATAAATAGTTCATGTAATAGGAATAGTTAGAATTAATTTTTTGAAGAATTGGAGACAAAGGAGCAAGGAGCGCTTGAAGACCTGTTTGTAATGGAGCCCGGGTTTAAATGTAATAGTTATATTTAAATTTTATTCTTGCACCCTAAGTTTGACCTTTTGGTTCACTTGGTGGCTCTAGTGAACCAAACTAGAATAAAAGTCCATAATCAATCCGGGTAGAATATAGTATTCTATATGGGCATGCTTACTATATATATATTATATATTATCAAACATGCTTCGCATGTAAAATAATATGACGCGTATTTTATATATATATATATATATATATATATATATATATATGCATGCGCGCTAAACAAGATGAGACTAATAATAATAAACCCCTCAAAGAAATTATATTAAGTCTTAAGCGTTCAAAGATATTTGGAATATCGAACGTCGCCTTCTAGCATGGTAAAGCAATAAAGTATTAAATGTTTAATATGAGTTTGTTGTGTCACCACAAGGCAAGTATTAAATATTTAAGATGTTGCTTTATCACATTTGATGCTTATAAATAGACTGAACGATGCTGTTTTGTTATGTCACCACAAGGACAATGTTTTTCTTTCGAATATATGGAAGTGCTAGGTTGGACTTAACTTGGATAATTTTGATTCGGATGTGTCACCACTTGATCAAAATAATCTAAGAGGCAAAATAAAAGGAGTTACATAGTGATGTAATTGACAATAGTTGTCTACCTATTTATTTATATATCGTTTGTTGTGTCACCACAAGGCTATATACATTTGAAATGGGGTCCTTAATCTCACTAGCAAAACTTTAATTAGATTTGCCGAACTATATATAGAGGGTAATATAGTTTGATGAAAAATAGTGGGAGATACCAATTTAAATAAAGACCTAATTTATTTTGGTAATTAATTAAATGAATGTATGTTAAAATGTTGTTTATTTCACATGCAGAATTTAAAAATGTCAAACTCACTATCACTGCGTAGCATACTTGATGCTAACAAATTGACCGGACCGAATTACACGGACTGGTTAAGGAATCTGAGAATTGTTCTTACTACTGAAAAGATTTCTTATGTCCTAAATTCGCCAGTCCCTACAAGTATTGCAGAAACAGCCTCTGAGGAAGAGATTGCTACTTTTAGAAAGTGGCAAGATGATGCAATCTTGGCTCAATGCATCATGCTCGCATCCATGAGTAACGAGCTTCAGCGTCAGCATGAAACTATGGATGCTCCTACTATATTGCTGCACCTCAAAGAGTTGTATGGTGAGCAAAGTAGGACTGCTAGATATCAGATATCTAAGGAGCTCTTCCGATCTCGTATGACCGAGGGCACTGCTGTTGAGACTCATGTCCTTAAGATGATCAATCTGATTGAACAACTTGAACAACTTGGGTTCGTGATGGATGGGGAGTTAAGCCATGATTTGATCTTGCAGTCACTCCCGGACACCTTCTCACAATTTGTTGTGAATTTTCACATGAATAAGTTGGACGTCAGCTTGCCTGAGTTACTTAACATGTTGAAAACTACTGAAGGTCACTTCTCATCCAACAAGAACCAAGTCTTACTAGTGGATGATTCTTCCAAGAAAAGGAAGAGGCCCAAGGTATCTTCTGAAAAGAAGAAAAACAAGAAGGCTAAGGGAAAGGCGAAGGGAAAGGATAAAAAGAAACCTGATCCAGATAGCAAAGGAATTTGCTACCATTGCAATAAGCCGGGACATTGGAAGAGGAACTGCAAGGAGTATCTTGCGGGCCAAATGAAGCTGGGAGAAGCTTCGACTTCCGATCTAGGTTTGTTCATGATTGAAATTAATTTTTCTGAAAGTCAAAATTCTACTTGGGTATTGGATACCGGCTGTAGTTCTCACATATATAATAATATGCAGGGACTAAGCAAAAGTAGGAAGCTGAACAAGGATGAAGTCGTCCTACGAGTGAGAAATGGAGCAAAGGTTGCTGCATTGGCTGTAGGGACTTATTGTTTAGCACTGCCTTCGGGCAAGTTCATTAGTTTAAATAATTGTTATTATGTTCCAACACTCATTAGAAACATTATTTCAATTTCTGTATTGGATATGGATGGTTTTGATATTATAATAAAGAACAACAGTTGTTCTATTTATAATAAAAATATTTTATATGGTGTTGGCAATTTACTGAATGGACTTTACATACTTGACTTGCATGAAAATATACTTCAAATTGAACAAACTAAGAAAAGGAAAAGAGATGATGTTAATTATACCTTTATGTGGCACTGTAGACTCGGTCATATCAATGAAACAAGATTATCCAAGTTGCATAAAGATGGGCTTTTAGAGCTATCTGATTACGAATCATATCCAACTTGTGAATCTTGTCTCATGGGTAAGATGACTAAATCTCCTTTTAGTGGAAAAGGAGAAAGAGTTACAGAGTTGTTAGCGTTGGTACACACAGACGTTTGTGGACCTATGACAACGAATGCACGAGGAGGGTATTCTTATTTTATTACTTTCACTGATGATCATTCTAGATTTGGATATGTGTATTTAATGAAATACAAATTTGAATCGTTTGAAAAGTTCAAAGAATTCAGAAGTGAAGTAGAGAAGCAAACTGGTAAGAGTATTAAGATTCTTCGATCGGATCGAGGAGGGGAATACTTGACCAATGAGTTTCTCAATTGTCTCAAAGAAAATGGTATAATCTCACAATGGACTCCACCAGGGACGCCACAGTTAAATGGTGTATCTGAAAGGAGAAATCGAACATTGTTAGACATGGTTCGTTCCATGATGAGTTTTACCGACCTTCCAATATCCTTCTGGGGTTATGCCCTAGAATCGGCTGCATACCTACTTAACAAGGTACCTACCAAATCTGTCCCAAAGACTCCATATGAGATATGGACAGGGAGGAAACCAAATCTTAAGCATGTTAAGACTTGGGGTTGTCCAGCTTATGTCAAAAGGTTTGAGCATGATAAGCTGAAGACTAGATCCGACAAATGTAGATTTGTGGGATACCCTAAAGAAACATCAGGGTATTATTTCTATCATCCTACTGATCAAAAGGTGTTTGTTGCGAAACACGCTGCCTTCTTGGAAAAGGAGTTTATCCTTGAAGGGGTCAGTGGGAGTAAGATATATCTTGAAGAAGTTCAAGAACCACAAAATACTACGGATCAAAGTCAGGTACTTGATCAAGTAGAAGAACCTACTGTACCACTACCTATTTGTAAATCTGGAAGAGTACCGAAGATACCTGAGAGGTATGGATTCATCATAGAAGATGATGATGAGGTACGCATCATAGATGATGATGATCCATTGACTTACGAAGAGGCTATGAGTAGTGAAGACTCAGAGAAATGGCTAGAAGCCATGAAATCCGAGATGGACTCCATGTATGAAAACCAAGTATGGACTTTGGTTTCACCACCTGAGGGCATTAAGCCTATTGGGTGTAAATGGGTCTTTAAGAGAAAGACTGGGGCAGATGGCAAGGTAGAGACCTATAAGGCCTGACTGGTTGCAAAAAGGTTTTAAACAAAGACAAGGAGTTGACTATGATGAAACCTTCTCACCAGTAGCTATGCTCAAGTCCATTCGGATTTTGCTTGCGATTGCAGCTTATTATGACTACGAGATCTGGCAAATGGACATGAAAACGGCCTTCCTCAATGGAGAGCTTGAGGAAAATGTATATATGATACAGCCAGAGGGTTTTGTTTCAACGGTTGGAACAAACCAAGTCTGTAAGCTACAACGATCCATTTATGGATTGAAGCAAGCTTCTCGAAGGTGGAACATCCGTTTTGATGAGATAATCAAAAGGTTTGATTTTATCAAGAACGAGGATGAACCATGTGTGTACAAGAAGGTTAGTGGGAGCGCTATATCATTCCTTGTATTATATGTTGATGATCAAAATTTGGTTATCTAAACACTTCTCTATGAAGGACTTGGGTGAGGCATCCTATATTTTGGGGATAAAGATCTATAGAGATAGATCTAAAAGGATGCTGGGCTTGACCCAAGGAAAGTACATTGACTCGATACTAAAGAAGTTTAGCATGGATGATTCCAAGAGAGGTCTCATGCCGATGAGCCATGGAATACATCTCTCCAAAAAAAACAGGCCCCAAAGACACCTGAGGAGAGAGACCGTATGAGTAAGATTCCTTATGCTTCTGCAATAGGATCTATCATGTACGGTATGATATGTACTAGACCAGATGTCGCTCATGCACTTAGTGTAACAAGAAGATATCAGTCGAATCCAGGAGAAGAGCACTGGAAGGCAGTGAAAAACATCCTGAAGTACTTGAGAAGAACTAAGGATGTATTTCTTGTCTACGGTGGGTCTGAATTGAAACTAGAGGGCTATACAGACTCAAGTTTTCAAACGGACCAAGATGACAGTAAATCCGTTTCAGGGTACGTGTTTACCTTAAACGGTGCCGCAGTGAGTTAGAAGAGTTCCAAGCAGCAAACAGTTGCTGATTCGGTGACAGAGGCAGAGTACATAGCTGCAAGTGAAGCTGCAAAGGAAGCTGTTTGGATGAAGAAGTTCATAACTGAACTTGGAGTGGTTCCTAGCATTAGAGGAGCAGTACCTTTATTCTGTGACAACAACGGAGCTGTTGCGCAGGCTAAGGAACCCAGGTCTCATCAGAAATCCAAACACGTGTTGTGGCGGTTTCATTTGATTAGAGAGATCATTGAAAGAGGAGATGTCACCCTGGAGCGTGTGGACTGTCAAGATAACATTGCAGATCCATTTACTAAAGCTTTAACTCAACAGCAGTTTGATCGTCACTTAGAGAAGATGGGTATTAGATACCATGGCGATTGGCTTTAGTGCAAGTGGGAGATTGAAAGTAGTATGCACACAAGCCAATCATATTTGATATGATGTAGCATATACTTTGTAATCTTATTCATTTATTAATAAAGGAATTGATTTTCTTAAAAGGCATTTTATTTTATCTACATAGTGATGTTATATTAAATGTGATAAACCCATAGTTTTGAGCAATGCTTTTAGAATCATGATGGTGATCATGCTAATGAGATCTAAATTCTAGATAGCTCACAAACTAAAATTGTTCCTAATCGTTGGATTACTAAATTGGGGATTAGTGAATCCGGATAGATTAGTACATACGTTGCTTGCTCTTAGGAAGAGGATGATTGATCTCATAATCATTTGTGTGGAGACACTAAAGCAAGTATGTAGGTGCTTATTGGAGAATAAGTTCACTGAACGTGGCTCGCTAAGGAATACCTAATGGAGTTTTACTCGCCTGTCAATAGGAATTCCTATAGTGATAGTTGTACAAGTGATCCTTGGACTTGAGATCATCATAGTATCTTGTGTATGATGAGTTATACTTTGACATGTCCCTTAAGACTTTTGGGGTATATCAAAGGGTATGATTGGGTATAATTAGTTATACATGGAGATAGGTGAATGATCAACAAAGAATCTACCTCGTCTAGTAAAAGATGTGAATGTCCTATGTGATTCGATAAATGATAACTCAGTAGTCCTTGGCCAAGGCAGAATGAAATTAGAAAGGAGTTTCTAATTTGCATTAATTAGAGTTGTGCATTTGGGAATCGAAATACATATAATTAAATAAAATAAGACTTGACAGTAAATCCATGTCTTATATTTAATTGGGACATTGTATGGTAGAAGGATTGAATTGTACGGTAACTATCTACTCAAAGGTTCTTTTGTGATTAATGTTGAAATCTATATTATCTGGAAAGTCGTTGATCGCTAAGGGGGCTTACCCTTATTGTAGAATAAATATTATTTATTTAAATGAATTAAATAGTTTAATTTATTTATTTAAATAAGATTAGAATTGTTCTAATTGATTTATTCACAACCGGTTTAATATGGAGAACCTAAAGGGTCACACCGCAAAAGGAAAACATTTATTTAAGAAGTAAATGGCATAATTGTAATAATAAGTTAAGTGTATTTAATTTAATCTATAGAGATAGAATAAATTAAATAGCTTAATATTTATTATTTAATATTTTGGAAATATTAAATATAAATTAATATAAGGAGTCTTATTATTATTATTACTATTACTATTATTTAATTCCTAATAGGGATTGGGAATTAATTAATAGAAGTACTCTCCCATGGATTCCTAATTGGATTAGGAGCATTATTAATTAAAGGAGTTTAATTATAATACAAACCCTAATCCTAAATAGTTTAGGGAAGGGTTATTCCTACATCTATAAATAAGAGGGGTCTTATCATAGATTGGGGTTACACACTCTTGCATTAGATTGTGGAGAGCAATTTCTATAGAGATAGAAACTAGGGTTTTGCCAAATACCCAACTTCTTGAATACTTGTTCTTCCTTGGTGGATCACCTCTAGAGGCCAAACACTTGGGTGGATAACGTTGATCAAAGGAAGGAATCACACCGTAGCATTCGAGGAGAACACGAAGGACTAGGAGTTGAACTTGTACCCAAGGAAGCTTTGTTCTACGAGGGTATAATTCTTATTCTCTTTATCTTTCGTTTATATCGTTAATTGAGCACAAAGATTGATCTTGGTGATGGTTTGTATAAAATTTTAAAATCCGATTTTATCGCGCTTCTGCACTATTTATGTAATTTGATTGCATGTTCGCGCTATATACAAACCTAACAGAATTGAGGCTGTCACAGCAAAGGCTATGCAGTGCTTTAACACATTCACATACCCAAGGTCTCCTTGTTGGGAAAAGCATATATTTGGCTAAGAAAATTGCGGATGTGCGATAAGCGATGAGGCATAACAAAGCATGTTGTACTCTAGAAGAGATAGCTCCGCCAAGTAGTTGGCCATACACTCTAGCTGCATCGATGGAGCCTGGGAACATAGCATAGCAGATCAAGAAACTAGAATGAGTTTTTTTAGAGAAACATATACTGCATTAGTAAACAAAACATGTTATTACTTACAAAAGTTAATTTCGGCACATTAAACTCTTTATATATCAAGTGGGTGTTATTTCTACAAGTATTCTTCATTACTTTCACGTTGTTTCACATGAATAGTGAGTTCCATACTCATTGTAATGTCCAAGAAATTTTTAAACTTTGTATCAATTTATTTTGATATGAGAAAGTTATTTTATTTAATTTACGGGTTAATTGGATCCATGTAAATATTATTTAATTGTATAACTATATGGTCCAATAATTTTCTTTGCCTAAAAGGGGCTCACTAATAGTTTGAATAAATTAATAAGTTAACCCTAACATTTGATTGGCAAGAAAATTTGGGGTAATTAAATAAATAATTTTATCGTTATCAGATTAAATAATTCGAATAAATAATTATGGTTAAAATAAATATTTTAAATAAATAATTAATTGGTTTAGTTAAATATTAGAAATACAAGGTGGTTAAATTAATTTGGGTCACTTTTCTTTTATTTAGGATGGCCCCTTTCTTTTATTTCGGTTGGCCCAATTCCCTTATCATTTTCCTATTGGGCTGCTTCCCAATCATTTAGCCGACCCAACTATTGAGTGAGCCCAATTCCTCTTCAAGCCGGATTGGACCCTGGTTATTAAGTCAACTGGGCTAAGCCCACTTCTGTCTGGCCGGTTAAATCAATTTTCAGCCGGGTTAAGTATAGGAAATGGATCGGGTCTATCAAATTGGGAAAAACCGATCAAATTGGGGGGGGGGGGGTTCAACCGACCAGACAAAAATCAAACCCTCAAGCCAAATCAACCCACCAGCCCTAGGTTCTAAACGGCCAGACAGAGCGAGCAAGGAGGAAGCCTAGGTCCTCAATCAAGTCAGATGGAACGGGACGAGAAGGAGGCGTCGCCAGGTGTACGCTGGCGACAGCGAGCGTCGACCGTTGGGTTAAAGAAGAAGCAACGAGCGACGGCATGGGCGATCGAGCAAGCATCGCATGGACCAAGGGTCCCAGGAATTCGGCGACGCGACCGGTGGAGACGTGCGAGGCTCGAGGAATTGCCGGTGAGTTCAGTTGGCGTGGTGGGACCGGTCGGACGGCTACTCTTTCCTACCGACGGTCAAAGGTGCGATCAATTGGGGTAATACCCAGCAATTGGGTAAATTTTCCTCTATAAATTGGCACCCCCTAAACCTTAAATCGAGTTGCAGAGCTGGTGAGTCACAAATAGAGAGAGAAATCGCAGAAGGGAGGCTGGTCACTGAATGTCCGACTTTGTTTCTTACTTTGGGAGAAGGAGAAGAACGGCAACTAGGACCCTAAGGTATAATAACGGTTCAATGTTATACCAAGATTCTGTGATAATTTTCAATTGGATTGCTCTACTTTTCTTTTTCCTTGTGTTAGATTTTGTTGGATTGTATGGTTTCGATTTGGGAAATCTAGAAATTGCAGGACCTTATGGTTCGGGTAGCATAAACTCTGTATTGGATAATTTGTTTCTAGGTGTGTATTGAATTGAATTGTTCCCCTGTATTGGGGTATTTTATTTCTCTGTATTAGATTAAAATGGTTCGTTGGAATTGTTTTGTATATGTTATACATTGTATTGGATTTTTGTTGTTGCTCTGAATTGGGTTGTACTGTTTTGATTTGGAGCTCTGTATATTGAAGAACCCTAAGGTTCTGGCGGCTTAGTTGTGTACTGTGATTGGGCCAGTATTGTGTTGTAGGATGCACACCATGTATTCGTTGTAATGCCCAAACGAAACTGTTTTCATGTTGGTATTAACTGTTCTAGCAGCAACGTGGTTTATAGAATCAAGCATTCGTTTAATTGTTATGTGATAATGCTTGGGCTGGCCACAAACCTTGAAATAAGTATGGTATGCACCTTATTATTAGTGGCAGATTTTGCTTCATTTGGTATTAAGTGTACTGTCAATACACATCACTTATATAAGGACCAAACTTTAGTCTATTTTATATTGGTTGTGGCATGAAACTACGATTATTACCATTATACCATCGGATTAATTATTAGTTATTATTTAAATTAATAATACACTAATAAATAATTATTTATTTATAAATAAAGATAATAAATATTTAATTATTATTTAGTTAATATTAAATAATAATTAAGTATGAATAAAGTTAATAAGGTAATTATTTATTATTTATCACTAAATAATAAATAAAGATAATAAATATTTAGTTATTATTTAATTAATATTAAATAATAATTAAGTATGAATAAAGTTAATAAGTAATTATTTATTATTTTCCCACAAGTAATAAATAAAGATAATAAATATTTAATTGTTATTTAATTAATATTAAATAATAATTAAGTAGGAACGAGTTAACTAAATAATTATTTATTATTTATCCAAAAATAATAAATAAAGGTAATAAATATTTAGTTATTATTTAATCTTAAATAATAATTAAGTATAAATAAAGTTAGTAAGTAATTATTTATTATTTATCAATAAGTAATAAATAAAGATAATAAATACGTAAATGATAATTAAGTATAAGTAAATAAATATTTGATTATTATTTAATTAATATTAAATAATAATTAAGTATGAATAAGGTTAGTAAATAATTATTTATTATCTAACAATAAATAATAAATAAAGATAGTAAATATTTAATTATTATTTACTTACTAGTAAATAATAATTAAGTATGAATGAAGTTAGTAATTATCTATTGTTGATAAATAAAGATAATAAATATTTAATTGTTATTTAATTGATATTGGATAATAATTAAGTATGAATAAGTTAACAAAATAATTATTTATTATTTATCAATAAATAATAAATAAAGATAATGGATATGTAATTTAATTAACATTAAATAAAAATAATAAAGTAGGAGTATTATTACAAATAAGGATAATAAATACTTATGGATTATTTAACTAATAATTAAGTGTGTGTGAATTAATACATTAAATATTTAATTAATGTTGAATAAGGAACAAGAATAATAATTACTCAACTATCCTTAAGGTGAATAGCAATTTGGCGCAAATAAATTGAATAAGGGATCAATTATTATCTAATTGCTATTAAACCATAATAAATTTATTATTTATTTTCATAAATAATAAATAAGGATTATTAGCCCATATTTTGAGACAACTAAGGGTGATAATTTGGGTATTCAAATGATAAGTAATCATGATTAGCCATCATTTATTTTAATAGCTAAAGGTCATTAATTAATTTCTGTTTAGCTAACGTTAAATCGTAATTAAATATATATGGTGAATTGTTTATCTGCTAAATAAATATCACAAGTGAGTGTATCGATATACAATTATGCAATGCTAATGGATAGACCGACTTTATCAACTGATAGGTTATCCAAGATCAAATAGTTAAAGCTAAGATTTATTCGTTGCTGAGCAAACAGGCAAGTTCCCTAACTTCGTTCTTTCAATATATTGAATGAAAGCTCATCTTACTCAACTGTTATATTGAGCAGTCCTTTATATCGAAAACTTTAATTGTTGCGAGTTTCTTTTCATTCGAGCAGGCTACTATCGTATTATAGCTTGAAATTTTATTTTAAGAATGCTTAAGTGGTTTAATTAGCTTACAGTTATTCCACATCTATGATATTATTGACAATCGCTTTGATGCATTTGAATTCGTACATTTATTAAAGTTCCGAAATTTACGAACTATTCACGATTAAGTCTGAACCTTTGTTCGGTCAGGCAAGTGTGTGAGAATTTATAAAAGCTATCCGAACCAATCAATGGTAAGGATTCTTAGATTGAATGAACACCCCTTTTATTATAGGGGAGTACCCCAGGTACCGTATATAAGGTACAAACAGCAGAGTTAAATGTTATGCATACACATAGCGTACGCGAGGCTGATCCCCTCAAGTACTTATTCTGTAGCCAGTAACCAGAGGGTCAACTAGCTATTGACTCCTTTGGAAGTTATTGTTCAAAGTCTACTTGACTATCAATTATTCTAAAAGTATTTATTGTTCTTGCTTCTGTTAATTCTATTGTTGAAATCTCTTTCTATATTCCTTTCATCATGTTATATCCTTATTGTTGTACTTAAAACTTGCTGAGCAAACTCGTTGCTCATCCTTGCTATATCATGACTTTCATTGCAGCCAAACCCGAGACATCCGGAAAGAGCAAGGGTAAAGAAAAGATGAAGTGATAGGCTTCACGTAGCTGATCTTACTTTATGCTTAGTTAATTTCTATTAATGTAATTTAAACCCTGATATTTATTTGGGGTACGGATTTTGTGTTAAGTATTTAAGGTTATTGTATCTTGGGACTCGTAACACCTTTGTAATGAACAACATATGTTTATTATATTCCGCATTTTAGTTACCATATTGTTATTAGAGGTGAATGTTTGTATTGGATCGTGATGACCAGATCCGGGTAGTTGGAGACCCGAATTTGGGGGCGTCACAGGTTGGTATTAGAGCCGTAGGTTATAAGCTTTAGGATCGCTAAACCTAGGTTATGACCTTAGTTATAAACTCGTATTGAGTACACTAGGATTTGAATCGAGGAGATTCGGATAATGGTCTTGTCTAGGGGTGGATTGTGGAAATCTGCCAAGCCAAGTTGTACATGATAAAATATCTTTTCATTTTTGTTAGGTTTGTATATAGCGCGAACATGCAATCAAATTATAAATAGTGCGGAAACGCGATAAAATCAGATTTTAAAATTTTATACAAACCATGACCATGATCGATCAATGTGCTCAATTAACGATATAACGAAAGAGAAAGAGAATAAGAATTATACCCTTGTAGAACAAAGCTTCCTCGGGTACAAGTTCAACTCCTAGTCCTTCGTGTTCTCCTCGAATGCTACGGTGTGATTCCTTCCTTTGATCTACGTTAGCCACCCAAGTTTTTGGCTTCTAGAGGTGATCCACCAAGGAAGAACAAGTATTCAAGAAGTCGGGTATTTGGCAAAACCATAGTTTCTATCTCTATAGAAATTGTAAGTACTCTCCACAATCTAATGCAAGAATGTGTAACCCTAATCTATGATAAGACTCCTTTTATTTATAGATGTAGGAATAACCCTTCCCTAAACTATTTAGGATTAGGGTTTCTATTATAATTAAACTCCTTTAATTAATTATGCTCCTAATCCAATTAGGAATTTATGGGAGAGTACTTCTATTAATTAATTCCCAATCCCTATTAGGAATTAAATAATAGTAATAGTAATAATAATAATAAGACTCCTCTTATTAATTTATATTTAATATTTTCAAAATATTAAATAATAAATATTAAGCTATTTAATTTATTCTATCTCCATAGATTAAATTAAATACACTTAACTTATTATTACAATTATGCCATTTACTTCTTAAATAAATATTTTCCTTTTGCGGTGTGACCCTTTAGGTTCTCCATATTAAACCGGTTGTGAATAAAACAATTAGAACAATTCTAATCTTATTTGAATAAATAAATTAAACTATTTAATTCATTTAAATAAATAATATTTATTCTACAATAAGGGTAAGCCCCCTTAGCGATCAACGACTTTCCAGATAATATAGATTTCAACATTAATCACAAAAGAACCTTTGAGTAAATAGTTACCGTACAATTCAATCCTTCTACCATACAATGTCCCAATTAAATATAAGACATGGATTTACTGTCAAGTCTTATTTTATTTAATTATATGTATTTCGATTCCCAAATGCACAACTCTAATTAATGCAAATTAGAAACTCCTTTCTAATTTCATTCTGCCTTGGCCAAGGACTACTGAGTTGTCATTTATCGAATCACATAGGACATTCACATCTTTTACTAGACGTGGTAGATTCTTTTTTGATCATTCACCTATCTCTATGTACAACTTATTTTACCCAATCATACCCTTTGATATACCCTAAAGGTCTTAAGGGACATGTTAAAGTATAACTCATCATACACAAGATACTATGATGATCTCAAGTCCAAGGATCACTTGTACTACTATCACTAAAGGAATTCCAATTGACAGGCGAGTAAAACTCCATTAGGTATTCCTTAGCGAGTCACGTTCAGTGAACTTATTCTCTAATAAGCACCTACATACTTGTTTTAGTGTCTCCACACAAATGATTATGAGATCAATCATCCTCTTCCTAAGAGCAAGCAACGTATGTACTAATCTATCCGGATTCATTAATCCCCAATTTAGTAATCCAACGATTAGAAACAATTTTAGTTTGTGAGCTATCTTGAATTTAGATCTCATTAGCATGATCACCATCATGATTCTAAAAGCATTGCTCAAAATTATGGGTTTATCACATTTAATATAACAGCACCATGTAGATAATATAAAATGCCTTTTTAGAAAATCAATTCCTTTATTAATAAATGAATAAGATTACAAAGTATATGCTACATCATATCAAATATGATTGGCTTGTGTGCATACTACTTTCAATCTCCCACTTGCACTAAAGCCAATCGCCATGGTATCTAATACCCATCTTCTCTAAGTGACGATCAAACTGCTGTTGAGTTAAAGCTTTAGTAAATGGATCTGCAATGTTGTCTTGAGAGTCCACACGCTCCAGGTTGACATATCCTCTTTCAATGATCTCTCTAATCAAATGAAATTGCCGCAACACGTGTTTGGATTTCTGATGAGACCTGGGTTCCTTAGCCTGCGCAACAGCTCCATTGTTGTCACAGAATAAAGGTACTGCTCCTCTAATGCTAGGAACCACTCCAAGTTCAGTTATGAACTTCTTCATCCAAATAGCTTCCTTTGCAGCTTCACTTGCAGCTATGTACTCCGCCTCTGTCACTGAATCAGCAACTGTTTGCTGCTTGGAACTTTTCCAACTCACTGCGCCACCGTTTAAGGTAAACACGTACCCTGAAACGAATTTACTGTCATCTTGGTCCGTTTGAAAACTTGAGTCTTTATAGCCCTATAGTTTCAATTCAGACCCACCGTAGACAAGAAATACATCCTTAGTTCTTCTCAAGTACTTTAGGATGTTTTTCACAGCCTTCCAGTGCTCTTCTCTTGGATTCGACTAATATATGCTTGTTACACTAAGTGCATGAGCGACATCTGGTCTAGTACATATCATACCGTACATGATAGATCCTATTACGGAAGCATAAGGAATCTTACTCATCCGGTCTCTCTCCTCAGGTGTCTTTGGGGCCTGTTTCTTGCAGAGATGTATTCCATGGCTCATCGGCATGAGACCTCTCTTGGAATCCTCCATGCTAAAATTCTTTAGCATCGAGTCAATGTACTTTCCTTGGGTCAAGCCCAGCATCCTTTTAGATCTATCTCTATACATCTTTATCCCCAAAATATAGGATGCCTCACCCAAGTCCTTCATGGAGAAGTGTTTAGATAACCAGATTTTGATTGACTGTAGCATAGGAATATCATTCCCTATCAGTAATATGTCATCAACATATAATACAAGGAATGAAACAGCGCTCCCACTAACCTTCTTGTACACACAAGGTTCATCCGCATTTTTGATAAAATCAAACCTTTTAATTATCTCATCAAAACGGATGTTCCATCTTCGAGAAGCTTGCTTCAATCCATAAATGGATCGTTGTAGCATACAGACTTGGTTTGTTCCAACCGTTGAAACAAAATCCTCTGGTTGTATCATATATACATTCTACTCAAGCTCTCCATTGAGGAAGGTCGTTTTCACGTCCATTTGCCAGATCTCATAGTCATAATAAGCTGCAATTGCAAGCAAAATTCAAATGGACTTGAGCATAACTACTGGTGAGAAGGTTTCATCATAGTCAACTCCTTGTCTTTGTTTGAAACCTTTTGCAACCAGTCGGGCCTTATAAGTCTCTACCTTGCCATCTGCTCCAGTCTTTCTCTTAAAGACCCATTTACACCCAATAGGCTTAATGCCCTCAGGTGGTGAAACCAAAGTCCATACTTGGTTTTTATACATGGAGTCCATCTTGGATTTCATGGCTTCTAGCCATTTCTCTGAGTCTTCACTACTCATAGCCTCTTCGTAAGTCAATGGATCATCATCATCTATAATGCGTACCTCATCATCATCCTCTATGATGAATCCATACCTTTCAGGTATCTTCGGTACTCTTCCAGATTTACGAATAGGTAGTGGTACAGTAGGTTCTTCTACTTGGTCAGGTACCTGACTTTGATCCGTAGTATTTTGTGGTTCTTGAACTTTTTCAAGATATATCTTACTCCCACTAACCCCTTCAAGGATAAACTCCTTTTCCAAGAAGGCAGCGTGTTTCGCAACAAACACCTTTTGATCAGTAGGATGATAGAAATAATATCCTAAACTTTCTTTAGGATATCCCACAAATCTACACTTATCGAATCTAGTCTTCAGCTTGTCATGCTCAAACCTTTTGACATAAGCTGGACAACCCCAAGTCTTAACATGCTTAAGACTATGTTTCCTCCCTGTCCATATCTCATATGGGGTCTTTGGAACGGATTTGGTAGGTACCTTGTTAAGTAGGTATACAGCCGTTTCCAGGGCATAACCCCAGAAGGATATTGGAAGGTCGGTAAAACTCATCATGGAACGAACCATGTCCAACAATGTTCGATTTCTCCTTTCAGATACACCATTCAACTGTGGTGTCCCTGGTGGAATCCATTGTGAGATTATACCATTTTCTTTGAGACAATTGAGAAACTCATTGGTCAAGTATTCCCCTCCTCGATCCGATCGAAGAATCTTAATACTCTTACCAGTTTGCTTCTCTACTTTACTTTTGAATTCTTTGAACTTTTCAAATGATTCAGATTTGTATTTCATTAAATACACATATCCAAATCTAGAATGATCATCAGTGAAAGTAATAAAATAAGAATACCCTCTTCGTGCATTCGTTGTCATAGGTCCACAAACGTCTGTGTGTACCAACGCTAACAACTCTGTAACTCTTTCTCTTTTTCCAATAAAAGGAGATTTAGTCATCTTACCCATGAGACAAGATTCACAAGTTGGATATGATTCGTAATCAGATAGCTCTAAAAGCCCATCTTTATGCAACTTGGATAATCTTGTTTCATTGATATGACCGAGTCTACAGTGCCACATAAAGGTATAATTAACATCATCTCTTTTTCTTTTCTTAGTTTGTTCAATTTGAAGTATATTTTCATGCAAGTCAAGTATGTAAAGTCCATTCAGTAAATTGCCAACACCATATAAAACATTGTTATTATAAATAGAACAACTGTTGTTCTTTATTATAATATCAAAACCATCCATATCCAATACAAAAATTGAAATAATGTTTCTAATGAGTGTTGGAACATAATAACAATTATTTAAACTAATGAACTTGCCCGAAGGCAGTGCTAAACAATAAGTTCCTACAGCCAATGCAGCAACCTTTGCTCCATTTCCCAGTCGTAGGACGACTTCATCCTTGTTCAGCTTCCTACTTCTGCTTAGTCCCTGCATATTATTACATATGTGAGAACTACAGCCGGTATCCAATACCCAAGTAGAATTTTGACTTTCAGAAAAATTAATTTCAATCATGAACAAACCTAGATCGGAAGTCGAAGCTTCTCCAAGCTTCTTTTGATCCGCAAGATATTCCTTGCAGTTCCTCTTCCAGTGTCCCGGCTTATTGCAATGGTAGCAAATTCCTTTGCTATCTGGATCAGGTTTCTTTTTATCCTTTCCCTTTGCCTTGCCCTTAGCCTTCTTGTTTTTCTTCTTTTCAGAAGATACCTTGGGCCTCTTCCTTTTCTTGGAAGAATCATCCACTAGTAAGACTTGGTTCTTATTGGATGAGAAGTGACCTTCAGTAGTTTTCAGCATGTTAAGTAGCTCAGGCAAGCTGACATCCAACTTATTCATGTGAAAATTCACAACAAATTGTGAGAAGGTGTTTGGGAGTGACTACAAGATCAAATCTTGGCTTAACTCCCCATCCATCACGAACCCTAGCTGTCCAAGTTGTTCAATCAAATTGATCATCTTAAGGACATGAGTCTCAACAGCAGTGCCCTCGGTCATACGAGATCGGAAGAGCTCCTTAGATATCTGATATCTAGCAGTCCTACTTTGCTCACCATACAACTCTTTGAGGTGCAGCAATATAGTAGGAGCATCCATAGTTTCATGCTGACGCTAAAGCTCGTTACTCATGGATGCGAGCATGATGCATTGAGCCAGGATTGCATCATCTTGCCACTTTCTGAAAGTAGCAATCTCTTCCTCAGAGGCTGTTTCTGCAACACTTGCAGGGACTGGCGAATTTAGGACATAAGAAATCTTTTCAGCAGTGAGAACAATTCTCAGATTCCTTAACCAGTCCGTGTAATTTGGTTCGATCAGTTTGTTAGCATCAAGTATGCTACGCAGTGATAGTGAGTTTGACATTTTTAAATTCTGCATGTGAAATAGACAACATTTTAGCATACATTCATTTAATTAATTACCAAAATAAATTAGGTCTTTATTTTAAATTGATATCTCACACTATTTTTATCAAACTATATTACCCTCAATATATATAGTTCGACAAATCTAATTAAAGATTTGCTAGTGAGATTAAGGATCCCATTTCAAATGTATATAGCCTTGTGTGTGCACAACAAACTATATATAAATAAATAGGTAGACAACTATTGTCAATTACATCATTATGTAATTCCTTGTATTTTGCATCTTAGATTATAATGGTCAAGTGTGTGCACATCCGAACTAAAATAATCTAAGTAAGTCTAACCTAGCACTTCTATATATGTGAAGAGAAAAAGACCGCCCTTGTGTGTGCACAACAAAGCAGTAATGTTCAATTCCTTAATAAGCATCAAATGTGATAAAACAACATCTTAAATATTTAATACTCGCCTTGTGTGTGCACAACAAACTCATATTAAATATTTAATACTCTATCGTTTTACCATGCTAGAAGGCGACGTTCGATATTCCAAATATCTTTGGACGCTTAGGACTTAAAATGATTTCTATGAGGGGTTTGTTATTATTAGTCTCATCTTATTTAGCGCGCATGCACATATATATATATATATATAAAATATGCGTCATATTATTTTTCATGCGAAGCATGTCGGATAATATATAATATATATATATATAGTAAGCATGCACATATAGAATACTATATTCTACCCGGATTGATTATGGACTTTTATTCTAGTTTGGTTCACTAGAGCCACCAAGTGAACCAAAAAGGTCAAACCTAAGGTGCAAGAATTAAATTTAAATATAACTATTACATTTAAACCCGGACTCCAATACAAACGGGTCTTCAAGCGCTCCTTGCTCCTTTGTCTCCAATTCTTCAAAAAATTAATTCTAACTATTACTATTACATAAACTATTTACTATAAATAGAAACCTTGATCAGCAGTCAAGGGGAAGTACATAGGAGGGAGATAGAATTTACATTAAGAAAAATTAGAGAAGACGAGGTACGCAGACCCCATTTATAAAAACCTATACATTCAAGCATCCACTAAAATAAATCCAATCACACATTGGTCAATAGTCCATAAACAATCCCTATTTATTATCATACATATCTCTATATGTATCAATAAATAACATTCATCTCATGATTAATAAATCCATTCCATATATGTATTGATATCAATTAATGGGCAAAAGTTTTGCTAATATTTAGTTTTTGAAATAAAATAAACTCTTTTATTTTAATCAAAAACCAAATCCAAATTAAACTCCTTTAATTTTAGCAATCTGAAATTCTATTTCAGATAAAATAAACATCTTTATTTTAAACTTATATCAATTAAATAAACCATTTATTTCAATTGAAGGAAAAAAAAAATTTCGAACTCTGCTAGCCGGCGCAGCTGCGCCCAGAATGAATTGGACAACGGCGCAGCTGCGCTGCTCCCCAGAAAAAAAAACGATTCTGAGTTTCGGCGCAGCTGCGCTCCAGAATGAACTGGAGGCGGCGCAGTTGCGCCGTGTCGCTGATTCAAAATTTTTTTTTATTCTGCCCAAAAATTTCGATCCAATCGCATATCAAGCATATATGGAATTATCAAAATCGATAATTAGCACAAGATTAGGCTCTGATACAACTGTTAGGTTTGTATATAGCGCGAACATGCAATCAAATTACATAAATAGTGCGGAAGCGCGATAAAATCGGATTTTAAAATTTTATAGAAACCATCACCATGATCGATCAATGTGCTCAATTAACGATATAACGAAAGAGAAAGAGAATAAGAATTATACCCTTGTAGAACAAAGCTTCCTCAGGTACAAGTTCAACTCCTAGTCCTTCGTGTTCTCCTCGAATGCTACGGTGTGATTCCTTCCTTTGATCTACGTTAGCCACCCAAGTATTTGGCTTCTAGAGGTGATCCACCAAGGAAGAACAAGTATTCAAGAAGTCGGGTATTTGGCAAAACCATAGTTTCTATCTCTATAGAAATTGTAAGTACTCTCCACAATCTAAAGCAAGAATGTGTAACCCTAATCTATGATAAGAGTCCTTTTATTTATAGATGTAGGAATAACCCTTCCCTAAACTATTTAGGATTAGGGTTTCTATTATAATTAAACTCCTTTAATTAATTATGCTCCTAATCCAATTAGGAATTTATGGGAGAGTAATTCTATTAATTAATTCCCAATCCCTATTAGGAATTAAATAATAGTAATAGTAATAATAATAATAAGACTCCTCTTATTAATTTATATTTAATATTTCCAAAATATTAAATAATAAATATTAAGCTATTTAATTTATTCTATCTCCATAGATTAAATTAAATACACTTAACTTATTATTACAATTATGCCATTTACTTCTTAAATAAATATTTTCCTTTTGCGGTGTGACCCTTTAGGTTCTCCATATTAAACCGGTTGTGAATAAAACAATTAGAACAATTCTAATCTTATTTGAATAAATAAATTAAACTATTTAATTCATTTAAATAAATAATATTTATTCTACAATAAGGGTAAGCTCCCTTAGCGTTCAACGACTTTCCAGATAATATAGATTTCAACATTAATCACAAAAGAACCTTTGAGTAAATAGTTACCGTACAATTCAATCCTTCTACCATACAATGTCCCAATTAAATATAAGACATGGATTTACTGTCAAGTCTTATTTTATTTAATTATATGTATTTCGATTCCCAAATGCACAACTCTAATTAATGCAAATTAGAAACTCCTTTCTAATTTCATTCTGCCTTGGCCAAGGACTACTGAGTTGTAATTTATCGAATCACATAGGACATTTACATCTTTTACTAGACGTGGTAGATTCTTTGTTGATTATTCACCTATCTCCATGTATAACTTATTATACCCAATCATACCCTTTGATATACCCCAAAGGTCTTAAGAGACATGTCAAAGTATAACTCATCATACACAAGATACTATGATGATCTCAAGTCCAAGGATCACTTGTACTACTATCACTAAAGGAATTCCTATTGACAGGCGAGTAAAACTCCATTAGGTATTCCTTAGCGAGTCACGTTCAGTGAACTTATTCTCTAATAAGCACCTACATACTTGCTTTAGTGTCTCCACACAAATGATTATGAGATCAATCATCCTCTTCCTAAGAGCAAGCAACGTATGTACTAATCTATCCGGATTCACTAATCCCCAATTTAGTAATCCAACGATTAGGAACAATTTTAGTTTCTGAGCTATCTTGAATTTAGATCTCATTAGCATGATCACCATCATGATTCTAAAAGCATTGCTCAAAACTATGGGTTTATCACATTTAATATAACAGCACCATATAGATAATATAAAATGCCTTTTGAGAAAATCAATTCCTTTATTAATAAATGAATAAGATTACAAAGTATATGCTACATCATATCAAATATGATTGGCTTGTGTGCATACTACTTTCAATTTTATCAATGAATGTATTTTATTATGATGTTGACATTGTTGTCTCTGCCTGTGTTTGTAGGATGGCTGACATACGAGGGACCAATGGAGTCCAGGAGGAGGTATTCACGGATATATCTATGATTACCGAGCAGTTAGTGGGCTATGCACCTGTTGCCCCAGGAGTACCACAGGATGAGCCCGAACCAGAGGAGGACTATCAGGGGGATCTACCAGAGCCTGTAACAGGTAGGGTTATGATATCCGGTAGTCAGTACCCGGATGACAGTGAAGAAGACCCGGAGACTGGCGGTGATGAGCCACCTGCTTATGTTGATGGCATGGGCTCTACTACAGATGATATCATAGAGGGACTGACCAGTAGGAACGAGGAGTTGGAGGACCGGGTAGCTCACCTGGAGGAGCTGAACCAGACCCACCAGATCGCAGAGGATCAGTATAGGGAGCTAGCTTATCAGCTGGAGTATGAGTTGGGGGTGGTGAAGGCACAGCTGCAGGGTTACGAGACCTCAGCACAGCAGATTGGACCACTGCTACATCAGATGGTGGCCAGGAATGCTGAGCTGAGGGAGAGGTTGGAACAGAAGGACATGGAGATCGCCCATTTGAAGGTCAAACAGGAGGCCATGAGGTTCGAGTTTGGGCTGGAGACTGCTGAGAGGATGCGGGTCAGAGATGCTTGGGTCAGAGAGGCGAAGAGAGTTGATCAGTTGGAGGACTAGTTGGAGGCCGGAGCAGTGAGGATTGAGACCTTGGGATTTGCCTTGGATGCAGCTTATAGGAGGCCCCGGACTGAGATGGGAGAGTCTAGCCGCTCGGTTCGTCGCCGAGTCAGGGGTGGAGCCTTTTCTTCAGGTCAGCAGGCACGGATCCGTCACAACATGTAGTGACGTGTTAGGATGATTGTCTTGTTTTGTTTTGGGTGTAGTGGGTCCCACTTTTGTTAGGTTAGGGACATGATTGTGTTGTGAACCTTTATACCTTGTTACATAATTGGGGTAGCAGTTAAACCCCAACTTTTGTCTGTTACGTGGGATGGTCAGTTATTGTTCCCCACTTTTTGTATCGGGGGAAATGGTTAATGATTGGTGATGATAATGCATGCTAGGGCACATTTATAGAAGTATGCCACAGGTTGAATTCGGTTGTAATGAAACAGTGGTATATCAATATAAATGCAGTCATTTCATTTAAATCAAATGTGTTTGATAGATGTTTTTACCCTTGATTGCTGATTTTAATGACATATTGTATAAAATATAAAACTATAGGTAAAAGTCAGCGGTTTTCCTTATTCAAATCATGCCGCCGAGAGGACGACCACGTAACCGGCGGGTTGAAGAGTCAGAAAGCGAGGTTGGGGATCAACCCAATCCAATGAGAATGTTCGCTGAGATGCTGGCAGAAGCCATGCAATCAAGACCACCACTTGTAGGGACCCAACCAGCCCCCGAGCCAGCGCATCATTTGGCCAATTTTAAAGATTTCAAAATGGTTGGACCACCCGAGTTCAAGGGAACTCTTAACCCAATAGAAGCACAGACCTGGATAGAAGAGATAGAGAAGGTCTTCGAGGTCGCACGAAAACAATTTTAAAGATTTCAAGGTTTGACCCTTTAGGTTCTCCATATTAAACCGGTTGTGAATAAAACAATTAGAACAATTCTAATCTTATTTGAATAAATAAATTAAACTATTTAATTCATTTAAATAAATAATATTTATTCTACGATAAGGGTAAGCTCCCTTAGCGCTCAACGACTTTCCAGATAATATAGATTTCAACATTAATCACAAAAGAACCTTTGAGTAAATAGTTACCGTACAATTCAATCCTTCTACCATACAATGTCCCAATTAAATATAAGACATGGATTTACTGTCAAGTCTTATTTTATTTAATTATATGTATTTCGATTCCCAAATGCACAACTCTGATTAATGCAAATTAGAAACTCCTTTCTAATTTCATTCTGCCTTGGCCAAGGACTACTGAGTTGTCATTTATCGAATCACATAGGACATTTACATCTTTTACTAGACGTGGTAGATTCTTTGTTGATCATTCACCTATCTCCATGTACAACTTATTATACCCAATCATACCCTTTGATATACCCCAAAGGTCTTAAGGGACATGTCAAAGTATAACTCATCATACACAAGATACTATGATGATCTCAAGTCCAAGGATCACTTGTACTACTATCACTAAAGGAATTCCTATTGACATGCGAGTAAAACTCCATTAGGTATTCCTTAGCGAGTCACGTTCAGTGAACTTATTCTCTAATGAGTACCTACATACTTGCTTTAGTGTCTCCACACAAATGATTATGAGATCAATCATCCTCTTCCTAAGAGCAAGCAACGTATGTACTAATCTATCCGGATTCACTAATCCCCAATTTAGTAATCCAACGATTAGGAACAATTTTAGTTTCTGAGCTATCTTGAATTTAGATCTCATTAGCATGATCACCATCATGATTCTAAAAGCATTGCTCAAAACTATGGGTTTATCACATTTAATATAACAGCACCATGTAGATAATATAAAATGCCTTTTGAGAAAATCAATTCCTTTATTAATAAATGAATAAGATTACAAAGTATATGCTACATCATATCAAATATGATTGGCTTGTGTGCATACTACTTTCAATTTTATCAATGAATGTATTTTATTATGATGTTGACATTGTTGTCTCTGCCTGTGTTTGTAGGATGGCTGACATACGAGGGACCAGTGGAGTCCAGGAGGAGGTATTCACGGATATACCTGTGATTACTGAGCAGTTAGTGGGCTATGCACCTGTTGCCCCAGGAGTACCACAGGATGAGCCCGAACCAGAGGAGGACTATCAGGGGGATCTACCAGAGCCTGTAACAGGTAGGGTTATGATATCTGGTAGTCAGGACCCGGATGACAGTGAAGAGGACCCGGAGACTGGCGGTGATGAGCCACCTGCTTATGTTGATGGCATGGGCTCTGCTGCAGATGATATCATAGAGGGACTGACCAGTAGGAACGAGGAGTTGGAGGACCGGGTAGCTCACCTGGAGGAGCTGAACCAGACCCACCAGATCGCAGAGGATCAGTATAGGGAGCTAGCTTATCAGCTGGAGCATAAGTTGGGGGTGGTGAAGGCACAGCTGCAGGGTTACGAGACCTCAGCACAGCAGATTGGACCACTGCTACATCAAATGGTGGCCAGGAATGCTGAGCTGAGGGAGAGGTTGGAACAGAAGGACATGGAGATCGCCCATTTGAAGGTCAAACAGGAGGCCATGAGGTTCGAGTTTGGGCTGGAGACTGCTGAGAGGATGCGGGTCAGAGATGCTTGGGTCAGAGAGGTGAGGAGAGTTGATCAGTTGGAGGACTGGTTGGAGGCCGGAGCAGTGAGGATTGAGACCTTGGGATTTGCCTTGGATGCAGCTTATAGGAGGCCCCGGACTGAGATGGGAGAGTCTAGCCGCTCGGTTCGTCGCCGAGTCAGGGGTGGAGCCTTTTCTTCAAGTCAGCAAGCACGGATCCGTCATGACATGTAGTGACGTGTTAGGATGATTGTCTTGTTTTGTTTTGGGTGTAGTGGGTCCCACTTTTGTTAGGTTAGGGACATGATTGTGTTGTGAACCTTTATACCTTGTTACATAATTGGGGTAGCAGTTAAACCCCAACTTTTGTCTGTTACGTGGGATGGTCAGTTATTATTCCCCACTTTTTGTATCGGGGGAAATGGTTAATGATTGGTGATGATAGGGCATGCTAGGGCACATTTATAGAAGTATGCCACAGGTTGAATTCGGTTGTAATGAAATAGTGGTATATCAATATAAATGCAGTCATTTCATTTAAATCAAATGTGTTTGATAGATGTTTTTACCCTTGATTGCTGATTTTAATGACATATTGTATAAAATATAAAACTATAGGTAAAAGTCAGCGGTTTTCCTTATTCAAATCATGCCGCCGAGAGGACGACCACGTAACCGGCGGGTTGAAGAGTCAGAAAGCGAGGTTGGGGATCAACCCAATCCAATGAGAATATTCGCTAAGATGCTGGCAGAAGCCATGCAATCAAGACCACCACCTGTAGGGACCCAACCAGCCCCCGAGCCAGCGCATCATTTGGCCAATTTTAAAGATTTCAAAATGGTTAGACCACCCGAGTTCAAGGGAACTCTTAACCCAATAGAAGCACAGACCTGGATAGAAGAGATAGAGAAGGTCTTCGAGGTCGCACGAGTGGCCGAAGAACAGAAAATAGGATTTGCCACTTTTATGTTGAAAGGCGAGGCTAACTATTAGTGGAAGGCCAATAAGGGACGAGCAGGTGAGGGAGTCATTTCGTGGGAAAGATTCAAAGAGCTATTCTTCGAAAATTACTTTCTAGAGAATACACAGCAGGATATGGAAGTGAAGTTCCTGGAACTGAAGCAGGGGAATATGACTGTCGCCGAGTACGCGGCAAAGTTCAATGAGCTGGCCCGATTTGCCCCACATCAGGTGGACACCGAGGCCAGGAAGGCGAGAAGGTTTGAGTTGGGACTGAAACTATGGGTACAGAAGTCAGTCGCAATATTGAAGATTAAGAACTTCTCGGAACTGCTGGAGAGAGCTATCATTGCGGAAGGTGGCAATGAAGCGGTGGCACGGTTCAACCAAGATAGGAAGAAGAGTCAGGAGGTTGCCAAAGCGGGGAGCAGCAGAGGCGGCAACCCCAATAAGCGCAAATGGAATGAAAGCCAATCGTTCGGGAGCAATAAATCCGGAGGAGAGGCTAAGAAAAGTGGGAAGTGCAACAACTGTGGGAATAATCACTCGGGGGAGTACATGAAGGGAAAAAATGTTTGTTACCGATGCGGACAACCGGGGCACATGGCTCCGCAGTGTCCGAACAAGCAAAAAGGAGGATATTTCTCTTGTGGATCGCCCGACCACCAGATTAAGGACTGTCCGAAGAGGAAGAGCGATGTCGGGAGTGGCAACCGGAACAACAACAACAGCGAGACTAACAACCGGTTGAGCTACGGAGCACCAGCCAGTCAAGCCAACAGGCCAACAGCCCGCACGTTCAACATGACCGTTCAGGATGCAATGGAATCCAAGGACGTGGTGTCAAGTATCATCCCAATCAATGATATAAATGCATATGTGTTATTCGATTCGGGTGCTACCTGCTCTTTTGTTCCCGAAGAATTTGCTAGTCAGTTAAATTTACCTCGTGAAAAATTAGAACACCCTATGAACGTAGAAGTAGCAAACAAGGAAATTATCCCCGTAGGATGCATTCATAGGAATTGTTGTGCTGAATTGCGAGGATTTAAGCTCAATGTGGATTTGATACCAATTCGGCTGGGAGAGTTTGATGTAATCCTTGGAATGGATTGGCTATCAATTCACGGAGCAGTTATTGACTGTAAGAAGAAATGTGTACACCTGAAGACTCCTAACAAGTCAAAGGTGGTATTCTATGGTAATAAATCACCAAGACAATCTTGTTATCTTACTATGATGCAAACTAAGAAATTGCTTAAGAAAGGGTGCGTATGTTATTTGGCCCATGTGATTGATACCCGTCAGGTCAGGGATGAGATGAGTCAAATACCAATCGTGAGGGATTTCGTCGATGTCTTCCCAGATGAGCTTTCGGGACTACCGTCAGACAGGGAAACCGAGTTCGTGATCGATTTGGCCCCAGGAACCGCACCAATATCGAAGTCGCCATATCGAATGGCACTAGTAGAAATGAAAGAGTTGATGGTGCAACTGTAGGAACTGTTAGATAAAGGTTATATCAGACCAAGCGTGTCCCCGTGGGGAGCGCCAGTTCTGTTTGTGAAGAAGAAAGATGGTTCTATGAGACTTTGTATCGACTATCGGGAGTTGAACAAAGTTACGATTAAGAATAGGTATCCGCTTCCTAGGATTGACGACCTATTTGATCAACTTAAGGGAGTGAAGTACTTTTCAAAAATTGACCTAAGAACAGGTTACCATCAGCTGAAGGTGAGGCAGGAAGATATCCCGAAGACTGCATTCAGGACTCGTTACGGGCACTTCGAGTTTCTGGTAATGTCATTTGGATTAACGAATGCGCCAGCAGCATTTATGGATATGATGAACAGAGTGTTCAAGCAATACTTGGACAAGTTCGTAGTTGTATTCATTGATGACATCTTGGTGTATTTGGAAACAGAGGAGGAACATGCTGAACATTTACAGATTGTATTAGAAGCTCTTAGGAGGGAGAAGTTGTACGCAAAGTTTTCTAAGTGTGAGTTTTGGTTATAGAGGGTGCAATTTCTGGGTCACGTCATCGACAAAAATGGTGTTTCGGTGGACCCAACAAAAGTAGAAGCGGTTATCAATTGGGAGCAACCGAAGACGCCAACAGAGATCCGGAGTTTCTTGGGATTAGCAGGATACTACCGGAGATTCATACAAGATTTTTCAAAGATAGCGTCGCCATTGACCAACCTCACCAGGAGAACAGTTAAGTTCGTTTGGTCAGAGAAATGCAAGAAGAGTTTCATGGAGTTGAAGAAGAGACTTAGCCAAGCACCGGTGTTGACCCTACCAGACAACACCGGGGGTTTCGTAGTGTATAGCGACGCGTCACACAAAGGTCTTGGCTGTGTGCTGATGCAGCACGACAAGGTTGTGGCATACGCATCACGTCAACTGAAGGACTACGAGAAGGGTTACCCGACTCATGACCTGGAGTTAGCTGCGGTAGTTTTCGCCTTGAAGATTTGGAGGCACTATCTATACGGGGAGAAGTGCGAGATATATACAGATCACAAAAGTCTGAAATATATCTTCACTCAAAAGGAGCTGAACATGAGGCAGCGCCGATGGTTAGAATTGATCAAAGACTACGACTATGAAATCCTGTACCATCCAGGCAAAGTAAATGTAGTGGCTGATGCCTTAAGCAAAAAGGGCAAGGTGAAATTGATGCAGCTGATAGTTCAAGAGGAGTTGATAAAGGACTTTGAACGTCTGGAACTGGAGGTTAAGTATCCGATGGAGACGGACGAAAAATTGTTCATCGTGACAGTAGGTCCAACTTTACTGGATAAGATAAAGGAGGCCCAAGAATTTGATGAAGAATGCATTGGCATTAAGAAGCAACTATCGGGGGAAAAAATGTTGAAGTTCAAGGTTGACATCACAGGGCTGCTGAGACTCGAGGGAAGGATCTGGATACCCTATGTACCAGACTTAAGGGAAGAGATTTTGCAGGAGGCTCATAATACGAGATTTTCGGTACATATGGGTAGCACCAAGATATATCAAGATCTTCGTCAACATTATTGGTGGCCGCATTTGAAGGGGGAAGTTACAGAATTCGTCAGCCGGTGGTTAACTTGTCAGAGGATCAAGGCAGAGCACCAACGGCCGAGCGGATTGTTGCAACCTTTAGAGATTCCCGAGTGGAAGTGGGAGCACATCACAATGGATTTTGTGTTAGGACTTCCGACAACACAAAAGGGTCTAGACGCCATCTGGGTGATCGTAGATCGTTTGACCAAGTCTGCCCATTTTCTACCGATCAAGATCAGGTACAAATTGGAGCAGTTGGCGAAACTCTACGTAAAGGAGATAGTATCGCGATATGGGGTGCCGGTATCTATTGTGTCTGACAGAGATCCGCACTTCACGTCAAATTTTTGGAGAAGTCTACAGGAAAGAATGGGAACACAGTTGAGAATGAGTACGGCGTATCATCCTCAGACTGATGGCCAGAGCGAACGAACGATTCAGACCCTGGAAGATATGCTTCGAGCAGTCGTGATGGACATAGGTGGCAGTTGGGACGATCACTTGCCCTTGGTAGAGTTTTCTTACAACAACAGTTATCACGCTAGCATTGGTATGCCACCGTACGAAGCGTTATATGGAAGAAAGTGTCGAACGCCGTTATGTTGGGATGAAGTGGGTGAACGTAGATTGTTGGGACCAGAATTGGTACAACAAACCGTGGAAATCATTAAAGTAATAAGACAGCGGTTAGTAGCAGCCCAGGATCGTCAGAAGAAGTATGCCGACTTACATCATCAGAAACGAGAATTTGAAGTTGGTAGCTTTGTGTTTCTGAAGGTATCTCCCTGGAAAGGGAAGATCCGTTTTGGGAAGAAGGAAAAATTGAGCCCTAGGTTCATAGGACCTTTTGAAATATTAAGGAGAATAGGCGAAGTGGCGTACGAGGTAGCATTACCTCCTGAACTTGAGCACATTCACAACGTGTTTCATGTATCAGTGTTGCGTCCATATAAGCCAGATTACAAGCATGTCATTTCCTATGAGCCAATTCAAGTCGAAAAGGATTTATCATACGAGGAGATTCTTGTCCAAATACTTGATAGGAAGGAACAGAAGCTGAGAAATAAAGTCATTCATTCGGTTAAAGTTCTCTGGAGGAATCACGTGGTGGAAGAAGCCACGTGGGAACTCGAAGAAAAGATGAGAGCAAATTACCCGCAGTTATTTGAGTAACCTTAGGTAGAAATTCCGAGGACGGAATTTTTATAAGGGGGAGAGGATGTAATGTCCAAGAAATTTTTAAACTTTGTATCAATTTATTTTGATATGAGAAAGTTATTTTATTTAATTTACGGGTTAATTGGATCCATGTAAATATTATTTAATTGTATAACTATATGGTCTAATAATTTTCTTTGCCTAAAAGGGGCTCACTAATAGTTTGAATAAATTAATGAGTTAACCCTAACATTTGATTGGCAAGAAAATTTGGGATAATTAAATAAATAATTTTATCGTTATCGGATTAAATAATTCGAATAAAGAATTATGGTTAAAATAAATATTTTAAATAAATAATTAATTGGTTTAGTTATTTAATTTAAAATATTAGAAATACAAGGTGGTTAAATTAATTTGGGTCACTTTTCTTTTATTTAGGATGGCCCCTTTCTTTTATTTCGGTTGGCCCAATTCCCTTATCATTTTCCTATTGGGCTGCTTCCCAATCATTTAGCCGACCCAACTATTGAGTGAGCCCAATTCCTCTTCAAGCCGGATTGGACCCTGGTTATTAAGTCAACTGGGCTAAGCCCACTTCTGTCTGGCCGGTTAAATCAATTTTCAGCCGGGTTAAGTATTGGAAATGGATCGGGTCTATCAAATTGGGAAAAACCGGCATATCAAATTGGGGGGGTTCAACCGACCAGACAAAAATCAAACCCTCAAGCCAAATCAACCCACCAGCCCTAGGTTCTAAACGGTCAGACGGAGCGAGCAAGGAGGAAGCCTAGGTCCTCAATCAAGTCAGATGGAACGGGACGAGAAGGAGGCGTCGCCAGGCGTGCGTCGGCGACAGCGAGCGTCGACCGTTGGGTTAAAGAAGAAGCAACGAGCGACGACATGGGCGACCGAGCAAGCATCGCATGGACCAAGGGTCCCAGGAATTCGGCGACGCAACCGGTGGAGATGTGCGAGGCTCGAGGAATTGCCGGCGAGTTCAGTTGGCGTGATGGGACCGGTCGGACGGCTACTCTTTCCTACCAACGGTCAAAGGTGTGATCAATTGGGGTAATACCCAGCAATTGGGTAAATTTTCCTCTATAAATTGGCACCCCCCAAACCTTAAATCGAGTTGCAGAGCTGGTGAGTCACAAATAGAGAGAGAAATCGCAGAAGGGAGGCTGGTCACTGAATGTCCAACTTTGTTTCTTACTTTGGGAGAAGGAGAAGAACGGCAACTAGGACCCTAAGGTATAACAACGGTTCAATGTTATACCAAGATTCTGTGATAATTTTCAATTGGATTGCTCTACTTTTCTTTTTCCTTGTGTTAGATTTTGTTGGATTGTATGGTTTCGATTTGGGAAATCTGGAAATTGAAGGACCTTATGGTTCGGGTAGCATAAACTCTGTATTGGATAATTTGTTTCTGGGTGTGTATTAAATTGAATTGTTCCCCTGTATTGGGGTATTTTATTTCTCTGTATTAGATTAAAATGGTTCGTTGGAATTGTTTGGTTTATGTTATACATTGTATTGAATTTTTGTTGTTGCTCTGAATTGGGTTGTACTGTTTTGATTTGGAGCTCTGTATATTGAAGAACCCTAAGGTTCTGGCGGCTTAGTTGTGTACTGTGATTGGGCCAGTATTGTGTTGTAGGATGCACACCATGTATTCGTTGTAATGCCCAAACGAAACTGTTTTCATGTTGGTATTAGCTGTTCTAGCAGCAACTTAGTTTATAGAATCAAGCATTCGTTTTATTGTTATGTGATAATGCTTGGGCTGGCCACAAACCTTGAAATAAGTATGGTATGCACCTTATTGTTAGTGGCAGATTTTGCTTCATTTGGTATTAAGTGTACTGTCAATACACGTCACTTATATAAGGACCAAACTTTAGTCTATTTTATATTGGTTGTGGCATGAAACTACGATTATTACCATTATACCATCGGATTAATTATTAGTTATTATTTAAATTAATAATACACTAATAAATAATTATTTATTTATAAATAAAGATAATAAATATTTAATTATTATTTAGTTAATATTAAATAATAATTAAGTATGAATAAAGTTAATAAGGTAATTATTTATTATTTATCACTCAATAATAAATAAAGATAATAAATATTTAGTTATTATTTAATTAATATTAAATAATAATTAAGTATGAATAAAGTTAATAAGTAATTATTTATTATTTTTCCACAAGTAATAAATAAAGATAATAAATATTTAATTGTTATTTAATTAATATTAAATAATAATTAAGTAGGAACGAGTTAACTAAATAATTATTTATTATTTATCCAAAAATAATAAATAAAGGTAATAAATATTTAGTTATTATTTAATCTTAAATAATAATTAAGTATAAATAAAGTTAGTAAATAATTATTTATTATTTAATAATAAGTAATAAATAAAGATAATAAATACGTAAATGATAATTAAGTATAAGTAAATAAATTTTTGATTATTATTTAATTAATATTAAATAATAATTAAGTATGAATAAGGTTAGTAAATAATTATTTATTATTTAACAATAAATAATAAATAAAGATAGTAAATATTTAATTATTATTTACTTACTAGTAAATAATAATTAAGTATGAATGAAGTTAGTAATTATCTATTGCTGATAAATAAAGATAATAAATATTTAATTGTTATTTAATTGATATTGGATAATAATTAAGTATGAATAAGTTAACAAAATAATTATTTATTATTTATCAATAAATAACAAATAAAGATAATGGATATGTAATTTAATTAACATTAAATAAAAATAATAAGTAGGAGTATTATTACAAATAAGGATAATAAATACTTATGGATTATTTAACTAATAATTAAGTGTGTGTGAATTAATACATTAAATATTTAATTAATGTTGAATAAGGAACAAGAATAATAATTACTCAACTATCCTTAAGGTGAATAGCAATTTGGCGCAAATAAATTGAATAAGGGATCAATTATTATCTAATTGCTATTAAACCATAATAAATTTATTATTTATTTTCATAAATAATAAATAAGGATTATTAGCCCATATTTTGAGACAACCAAGGGTGATAATTTGGGTATTCAAATGATAAGTAATCATGATTAGCCATCATTTATTTTAATAGCTAAAGGTCATTAATTAATTTCTGTATAGCTAACGTTAAATTGTAATTAAATATATATGGTGAATTGTTTATCTGCTAAATAAATAGCACAAGTGAGTGTATCGATATACAGTTATGCAATACTAATGGATAGACCGACTTTATCAACTGATAGGTTATCCAAGATCAAATAGTTAAAGCTAAGATTTATTCGTAGCTGAGCAAACAGGCAAGTTCCCTAACTTCGTTCTTTCAGTATATTGAATGAAAGCTCATCTTACTCAACTGTTATATTGAGCAGTCCTTTATATCGAAAACTTTAACTGTTGCGAGTTTCTTTTCATTCGAGCAGGCTACTATCGTATTATAGCTTGAAATTTTATTTTAAGAACGCTTAAGTGGTTTAATTAGCTTACAGTTATTCCACATCTATGATATTATTGACAATCGCTTCGATGCATTTGAATTCGTACATTTATTAAAGTTCCGAAATTCACGAACTATTTACGATTAAGTCTGAACCTTTGTTCGGTCAGGCAAGTGTGTGAGAATTTATAAAAGCTATCCGAACCAATCAATGGTAAGGATTCTTAGACTGAATGAACACCCTTTTTATTATAGGGGAGTACCCCAGGTACCGTATATAAGGTACAAACAGCAGAGTTAAATGTTATGCATACACATAGCGTACGCGAGACTGATCCCCTCAAGTACTTATTCTGTAGCCAGTAACTAGAGGGTCAACTAGCTATTGACTCCTTTGGAAGTTATTGTTCAAAGTCTACTTGACTATCAATTGTTCTAAAAGCATTTATTGTTTTTGCTTCTGTTAATTCTATTGTTGAAATCTCTTTCTATATTCCTTTCATCATGATATATCCTTATTGTTGTACTTAAAACTTGCTGAGCAAACTCGTTGCTCATCCTTGCTATATCATGACTTTCATTGCAGCCAAACCCGAGACATCCGGAAAGAGCAAGGGTAAAGAAAAGATGAAGTGATAAGCTTCACGTAGCTGATCTTACTTTATGCTTAGTTAATTTTTATTAATGTAATTTAAACCCTGATATTTATTTGGGGTACGGATTTTGTGTTAAGTATTTAAGGTTATTGTATCTTGGGACTAGTAACACCTTTGTAATGAACAACATATGTTTATTATATTCCGCATTTTAGTTACCATATTATTGTTAGAGGTGAATATTTGTATTGGATCGTGATGACCAGATCCGGGTAGTTGGAGACTCGAATTTGGGGGCGTCACACTCATGGGTGATAGGCGGATGTCTGGAAATATAAAAACACTTGTGGAAACATCAATTTCCTCAATAGATCCACATAAAGAAAAAAGAGAGAAAAAAAGTGCATGTTATCCCAAAAAACCACCTATAGGCAACAACCACAAATGTCTAATAGGAAGACTGTGCGGTTGAACGATGTGGCCCTATATAAAGTTTGTATAACGCTCACCTCCCATGTATATAGCATACGGACACATGAACAACTAATGTCACCATAATTTAATTCCATGATCAGAGACTTATGAATATTAGATATGGGAATTGGGATTGCACGTGTTTGGAATTTTCTTCTTTAGAGGGGCATGGAAAAACAAAATTTAATTATTATTAACATTTTATGACAAAATAATCCACAAAATATATTGAGCTTTGTTGATTGTGGTAGAGAAGAGGTAGGATCTTAGGTCCCACTGGGGCATATGCACCTTAAAAAACAGGGGAGGGGCTCAGAATATCCAAAAACGAATACTTTGTGGCTCTAATTTTAGGCATCATATATCTTCACTTCCCAAGAACAGACAAAACCCATAAACAAATAACTATACTAAAGAACACAAGGAATTAGAAAACATCATAGGAAGACAAATTAAAAACATATATAGTGTAGGTAGTACAACATCAGAGGTGCAAAATGTAAATACCTTTTGGTGAAGGTAAGGAACCTTGTGGCTTGGAGAAGTAAGCTTGTTCATAATGGTAAAGATAGCTGAAGTAGTGCTTCCTCAACGCATACGATGCACTTGTGGTGGTTGGAGAGAAATTGAATTTAGGAATATAGAAAAGGGAAGACAATAGTTAAAATAAAATTATTTTTAAAATATCAGATCAAACAGATGAATCAAACAACAACAACCAAAAAAATTAAGATAGACCCAAGGTACTGATCCGACCCAATAAACCAAAAGATAGAGTACTTTGAGAGACACCCATCAGACAAAAACACGAGGAAAGGAAGTACAAAGTGTTTTAGAGAGAGAAACTTACAGATTAGGATATAATAGCCATTAATTGGAGTCCAAAATCTAGCTTCGGAATAAAATGTACCAGAAAAACCAGTGTGCTAAAAAGAGCAGAAAAAAGAAAATTCAAATTTCTAAAGAAAATTAAATATGCACACATGCATTAGATTCAAATTTCTGACGAATAACAACTAAAAAACCATCATATACGGAAAGAAATTAGAAAATGGTCATAGTAAAGAAGAAACAAACCTTCTCTTAGTGTCCCGTTTTCTCAAACTTGCATATTTTTGCAAATCTTTTCAATTGCTTTGCACAACAAGGGTATTGTTGAACAGCCATATAGAGTTTCTGATTTTGCATCAAAAATAGTTTGACTGCTCATTAGGGCTGCTTTTGGAACTCTCAGAAACAATTCCCCCTTTCGAAGATCACGCGCCGCAGCTAAACCTCGTCTACAACACATGTATATATATTCAATTACAATTTCTGTGAATTATATCTAAAGTGTAAATCAAAAGAGCATAAGCAAAATAGTGAAATCCTAACAGGAGGAAGAAGAGAGACTAACCAAAATCACTGAAGGATTAGGGATTTAATTAGAATTTTGCGCCAACAGCCTCTTTGCTTTATCACCAAGTGAAAAGCCCTAAATTTAGGAGAAGGGGATGAAAGCTCAAGAATGTGAGATAAATAGTCAAGAAGGTGAGACCGATAGAGGAGATTTAGTTTCAAAGTTTACACAGCGGGAGTGAAATAAAGACACGGAGGGAAAAAAATTTGGGAAAATATTGAAGGTAGCTTAGCGCTAAATTAGAATTAGAATTTTCATGTTTATTTTTTTATTTTTAGTATTTTTATTCACCTTTGTATTGGATTTTACTTTTTTATGAGATAATTGATTATTCTTTTTGCGAAAGAGTTTTCATTTATGAGATCTTGTTTTCTTTATTATAGATATTTTTTCTTGGTTGAAAATAATGTGTACTGATTGTTGATATATTTTTCATATTTGGGTGTGGGATAATCATAACAATTTATTATTAAGCTAGTTGTGTTGAAAAAATTTGCTTTGTTTTTTATACGGTTTGACTTCATTAAAAAAACAACTAATTAATACTTTTTTTACAAGATACCCAAGGTTCCCATCAGAGGATATACATATTTACACTTATAAAGTCATCCTCTGTCAAGCATTCATATATAAAATGAGCAAAATATAGATCAATGAAAAGGTAACCAGAGGAAGATATACTAACTGAGATCACATTCACGCTTGGTTAATATATAAATTGTATTTTGATATATATATATATATATATATATATATATATATATATATATATTATACGATATTAATTAGTATTTCTTTTAATGAAGTCAAACCGTAATTGACTACCGTCAAACTATATAAAATCACTCGGGAATTTCAGTTAATTTTCTACTAGAGATTGAATTTGAGGTGAAAATTTTAAGGAATTCAGTAATTTACGTAGCAATTTGTAAGCTTAATTACTTTAGGTGCCAAATTAAAATTTAATGTAACAAAAATATATTTAGCCCATTCCATAATGCTTAGTTGTCTGTCAAATGCTGGCATGAACGCGACTTAATTTGGGGCTTGAGCATGATGATGATTATCACTCTCGTCGTTCCACACCCAAAGAGTTTGTTTTCATTTATTTTTATGTTAGTATAAAATGACATAATGTACTTAATTTTTTCATCACAATTCGATTATCATGTCATTGTTACCAAGTTAGACATCCAATATATTATTTAGTACTAGTAATAACCAAATTACTCATTAATTATAACAAAAATTCCAAATATTAAAAGGGCAATTTCAATTACTTAGGAGTAAAGGTGTAAACGAGCTGAACCGAACAGAATTGTTCGAATTCGACTCGAAAAGTTAAATTCATATTCCTTCACATTGTTCCTCGCATTAGAGCTCCTCACTAATATTATTTTTCACTGAGTTGGTGACTAAATATTTTTTGTGAAGAATATATTGTGAATGACAATTTCTTCGTAAGTATTATTTTACGAAGAATTAATATCATTTACTGAAGAATTGTCTTGCCTCTTTAATAACATTTTGTGTCTAACAAATTAGTTTAACGAGTAAAGTTTCCTTCACTAATTATAATTTGTGATTTTTTTGAATTTAGCGAGAGAAATTCCTTCACTGAATTTAAACTTACGAATGACAAATGAACCACTAAATTATAATGAATTTCCAAATTATTCTTTTTATTATTATTATTTTATTATATTGTTAATTTATTATGCTAACAAAATATTAATTTAATATCTCATTAAAATATAAATAACAAAAAAGTGCACATAAATTTTATATATCCTAAATGAGAAACTAATTATTATATCATTTCAAAAGAGTATAATGTATGCAAAGCTAGTATAGCCAATATATATACACTAAAATTACAAGACTTGTTATCAAAAGCAAGTGTCATATCACCTACAATATGTATCTACATATATTACACAAGGAAGGAGGGGCTTAAAGTATGATTTTTCTGCTCAGCATGATGAACAATTTGCTTTTGTGTTTACAATCCAAAATTGTAGTGAATGCAATCAAATTCTGAACAGAAACACCCATATATTATATATTCGTGTAAAGGAATAGTAAGGTTTGCTGCTGCAAATGTATGCATGTAGTTGAAGCTTGCTGTTATTAAGAGCTTGGGACAATCGTGCCAATGTAGCCAAATCCCATGATAGAAAATGTTTGTTTGGAGGAACAATTAATACCACCAAATGCACTCACTGGATCTGCTTTCACAGCTAGCCTATAAGCTTCAATAATATCGTCATGTGAAGCTACCCCACAAGAATTTGTGTTTTACAACTACACAAGTGGGCTTATTACTCACACACACAGTTCCAAGTTGCATCAGCGTCTAGGTAGTTGTTATGTGACATCTCCTGCACCAAAACAAGAACATATTTACTTGTCCGCTTCACTTCTTTGCCAGTGATAAATTTTTAAAGGGGAATGTAACAGTGTATACTACAAGACTAAGATAGAAAGTAAATTACTAAAGTTGCCAAATCAATTTTAGTAACAAAGAAAGAAAGCAGAAAAAAACAAGCTTGTTTGGATTAGCGTTGACTGATAAAATTTGAAAAAAGTTACAAAACTTTTTAAGCCAAGACCATTTAGTGATGCATAATAAGTTATGACTTAAATTGAAAAAACCCAATATTTCTTTTAGTCGTATGGCTTGACATATCACCTAAACTGAAACAAATAAGAAAATTGCATTTAGTTTAACTTAAATTGATAATTATCCTTGTATCATATCTCATCAACTTAAACCATTCACTACTCGAATGCCTAACATGCATCATAAGTTGTAATTAGAAACTGTTCTTTAGTTTTAACTGCCCATGGTAATGAAGTGTCAGCCCTTTGTATGGAAGAGGAGCACATATGATTAATGAGGGGCGCGTCAAAATATAACAGTAACAGCAGAAAGCTTTATACGGAGTCATTATATGCAATAAAATTAAGTTATATGAGACTTTCGCAATCAGTGTACAAAGACAGAAAAATTATATGCCACCAACAAAGAAAGCCAAGTTCATTAGCTAACTCGTATATAGACCAAGGAAGAAGAGAATTATTGTTAAGCAAATCCATCTAATTATGACAGAGTAGGTAAGGAATTAGTTTCATTTCTACATCTTTGGGGCTATACCCAAAAACAAAATTTTAAGGTGAATGCCTAATATCTAACTCATAATGAAAAGATTAATGACTTGGAGGAAAAATAACAAATCCTAATCTAGTGTATTAGAATAGGAATATTCAGTAGCTATTATTATTGTGCGAGTAAGTGGGAATAAGTATGTGGACTTTTATGTTGCCTTGAATCCATTCAGTGTGTTTGTATTTGTGTTGCTACGCTTAGACTTGCATATGTTAACTAAATGGCAATTAAAAAATAAGAATGGCAAGGATATTCACCTGTCTCCAATATTGAACCAGAATTTTTTTGGTGCTTTGTTGTTTTTGTTCTTGAGAGCATCTCCTAGTTTCTCAGTCACAACCCATTCATTAGCCCTCTTAGCTTCAAGTAGTTCAATAAATTAACGTTGCCTTGGTCCAGTGGAAAGACATCACATTTTCAAATAGAATCCAGTAAAATAATAAATGGATTGACCTGCAAGTTCCAATTTAACAAGTTCAAAAACATGATATTGTATTAAGTATTCCAATAGATGAGAAAAGATAGCAAAGTTGTAAAGTATACAAGACCTTGGAGTTCCAACTGAATTGAGAGTGGTGATGATGCAAGGAATGTAGGTGTGACAATTGAGTGCAGTCAAAAAAACTGATTGTGAAGTTAATCCGTTTAGCTTACCTGTAAGAGATCCCCAATTGAGTGCAGTCAAAAAAACAATTCAATCACCGAATTCAACAGAGAATGACAAATTCTCCTAAACATAAAAAAATGCCAAGGACAGATGGAACAGGCATGAAAAGTATAACAACATACAATCACAAAATCAATATATCATGACAAAAATCACAACTTCACTAAAATCAGCAGCATGCCATCCCTCTCCCTTAATAAAATTGATAAAACATAAAGATTATCAGAAACTTTTGTATGCGCGGCGGATTGAAGATAAAAAAAATAAAATTAACCTTGAAGAAAGAATCGGGAGTAATCAGATTGAAATTGATTACGGCTACAGACGACGTGGTGGAAGCGGGCACCGGCCATATGTGCCGACGGTGTGACCTATGCTGCTCACCTTCCCGCCCGTGCATAATAATATCCTTCCATCATCACCGCCGATTCCTGTATCAATCGAGCAATCAGCCTTGACGAGAACCATCAATACCGCGACAATTCTCTGATGCCCTTTCTTCACTTGGAATTAAAACCGTAGGTCTTCATAATTTGTCAAGGAAGTAACTGATCTTGACAATGCTAACGACGTCGTTTCTAGTTGACTGGGCACGGTGACGCCATAATGACCTGAGCTGTACTGCTAAATATGCTTTATTTGTACTAAAAAACATGGCAACTGCATTGAAAAATAAGATTTGTTATTAATTTGTATAAGGAAGAGGATAGAGAAATGGAGATAATTTGTATAAGGAAGAGTTAATATTAATGGATTAATAAAAATAATATGATAGACTCCACGGCACGCTTGCGTGAGGTGGTCATCGCCCGGATCGTTTCTAGCAAGCTATTTGATGGAACTCTTTCGAATCCTTAATCCCTCGCCTGAATATAGACGATAAACCTTGGAATAGTCGATCAAGCAATTTGAATATGTGATGGATGGAACACCAACAACACTTTGACCCTCGTTTAGTTGGTAAACGATAATCTCCGTATGATTGTATGATGCGATAGAATAACGCCACACACAACTATGGTTTGTTGTATGATAAGTTAAATATGAATCTCAAAAGAAAAAACTAAGAAATTAGCTTAGAAATTCTTCAAAGAACCAAAAGTAGAGAATAGCTCTCAAGTATAAAACTCAGAATAATTATTGAATTCTAATTACATAATCCACGTATTCTATTTATACTAATTGAATAAACCCTAACCAATAAAGGAACTGAAATACTAATTAATAATCAATTAGGAAACAAAAATCTAACTTAACAAATATCCTAAACAAAGTAGAAACCTAAAGATTTGCAAAATCCAAGAAAATCTGATCAAAAACGTGTGGAAAACGCGTCCTCAGAACCCGTGTCTGGGCTTGGACGCCGGGGCTTTCAACTTGTACTAGTTTTGGACGTCGGGGCTTTCAAAGCCAGAAAAACTTTCTGCATTCCAAAGCTGGGGCTTTCAACTTACACTAGATTTGGACGCTAGGGCTTTCAAGGCCAGAAAACTTTCTACATTCCAAAGCCGGGGCTTTCATTTCCAAGGCATTCTGGAAGCCGGGGCTTTGAGTCCCATCTTTGAAAACATCCACGATTCGCAACAAGGAAACAAGTTTTGAATCATCTTCTCTCGTACAAGCCTTGGATCCATTCTCCATCCACACCTCCCGAATTAAACCATTAAACCCTTCCTTGAAGCGTTTTGCTCGTGCTCTTGTCACTGGTCCAACTGGAACTTGCACCGGATCCGCTCCATAGCTCCCACCCTTGTCCAAGCTAAGCATGTCCTCATCATTCCTCTCCTCTTGAAAAGGATTTGTCCTCAAATCATCATCTACATCAAACGGACTAAGGTCAGAAACATTAAATGATGCACTAACACTATACTCACCCGGTAAATCCAGTTTATAGGCATTGTCATTAATGCGCTCAAGAACTTGAAATGGTCCATCTCCTCTAGGAAGAAATTTTGATCGTCGTTGAGCCGGAAATCTTTCTTTCCGCAAGTGTAACCATACCCAATCTCCCGGTTCAAAAACAACTTGACGTCGACCCTTATTGGCCTGTTTCACGTATTGCTCCGTCCTCCTCTCAATGTTGAGTCGAGTTTTCTCATGTATCTGCTTAACAAACTCAGCCTTTTGCTTTCCATCCAAGTTAGTATATTCAGAAACAGGTAACGGTGATAAATCCAACGGTGTTAAAGGATTAAAACCATATACAATCTCGAACGGTGAAAAATTAGTAACAGAATGAACAGATCGATTATAAGCAAACTCAACATGTGGTAAACATTCCTCCTAATGCTTAATATTCTTCTTAATGATTGCCCTTAATAATGCAGATAAAGTCCTATTTACAACTTCAGTTTAACCGTCAGTTTGTGGATGACAAGTAGTTGAAAATAACAGTTTAGTCCCTAACTTACACCACAATGTCTTCCAAAAATAACTCAAAAATTTAGAATCTCTATCCGAAACAATGGTTCTAGGCATGCCATGCAAACACACAATTTCTCTAAAGAACAAATCAGCAATATGGGATGCATCATCAGTTTTGTGACATGGAATAAAATGTGCCATCTTATAAAATCTATCCACGACCACAAATATAGAATCATGACCACGCTTAGACCTAGGTAAACCCAACACAAAATCCATAGATAAGTCAATCCAAGGTTCACTAGATATTGGCAATGGTGTATACAATCCATGAGGTTGAACACGAGACTTAGCTTGTTTACACGTAATGCATTTATCACAAATTCTTTCTACATCTCGTTTCATATGAGGCCAATTAAAATGCTCTTTTAAAACAGATAAAGTCTTTTCAACACCAAAATGACCCATCAAACCTCCCCCATGTGACTCCCAAACCAACAACTCACGTAAAGAACATGCAGGTATACATAACTTATTTTCCCGAAACAGAAAACCATCAACTTTAAAGTATTTACCTACAACATTCTTCTCACAAGATTTAAACTCTTCACAAAAATCAAGGTCATTAACATATAAGTCTTTTATTCGCTCAAAACCAAGCAATTTCGTATCAAGAGTATTTAATAACACGTACCTCCTCGAAAAAGCATCAGCAACAACATTCTCCTTACCCTGTTTGTACCGGATGACATATGAAAATGTCTCGATAAACTCCATCCACCTAGCATGCCGCTTGTTTAACTTGTGCTGACCCTTCAAGTACTTCAAGGATTCATGGTCGGTGTGAATCACGAACTCTTTAGGCCAAAGGTAGTGTTGCCACGTTTCTAACGCTCGAACCAATGCATACATCTCCTTGTCATAAGTAGGATAGTTTAGAGCTGCCCCACTTAACTTCTCGCTAAAGTACGCCACTGGTTTTCCTTCCTGCATCAACACAGCTCCAATCCCTAAACCTGAAGCATCACACTCAATCTCAAAAGTCTTAGTAAAGTTAGGTAAAACAAGCAAAGGAGCATTAGTCAATTTATCTTTAATCAATTTAAACGCCTTTTCCTGTTCTTCACCCCACTTAAAACCCACACTCTTTTTGATTACTTCCGTCAATAGTGCTGTGATGTCGCTGAAGTTCCTCACAAAACGTCGGTAAAAACTTACCAGTCCATGGAAACTACGAACTTGACTCACATTTATTGGACTCGACCATTCTCGAATTGCACGTATCTTCTCCTCATCCACTTGAACTCCCTGTGAACTCACAACAAATCCAAGAAAAACAATTCTATCCGTACAAAACGTGCACTTATCCATGTTAGCAAATAACTTTTCTTTACGAAGTACATCTAAAACAGATTTTAAATGCAATGCATGCTCTCCCAAGTTTTTGCTATAGATCAAGATGTCATCAAAATACACAACCACAAATTTTCCAATGAACGGACGCAAAACATGGTTCATTAATCTCATGAAAGTACTAGGAGCATTAGTTAGACCAAAAGGTAACACTAACCACTCATACAACCCATATTTTGTTTTGAAAGCTGTTTTCCATTCATCACCCTCATGCATGCGAATTTGATGATATCCGCTTTTTAAATCAATTTTTGAAAATACACAAGAACCATGCAATTCGTCTAACATGTCATCTAAATGTGGAATGAGATGTCGATACTTTACTGTAATATTGTTTACCGCTCGACAGTCAATGCACATGCGCCACTTCCCATCCTTTTTAGGCACTAAGATCACTGGAACTGCACATGGACTCATGCTTTCCCTCACGAACCCCTTTTCCATGAGTTCGCCAACTTGCCTTTGCAACTCCTTCGTCTCCTCGGGATTGCTCCGATAGGCTGGACGATTTGGAATGGTCGCACCGAGAACGAAGTCAATTTGATGCTCAATTCCCCGAATAGGTGGTAATCCTTGCGGAAGCTCCTCGGGAAACACATCCTTGTATTCCTGCAAAAGAGATGAAACAATACCAGGCAAAGAAGAATCATTAGCGTTAGTATTCAAAAGCGCCTCCTTATACCGAAGTATAATCGTCGGCTGTTTAGCATCTAAAGCTCGCCTCACATCGCTCTTTTTTGCATAGATATTTGTCTTCCGCTCCTCATCTTTTCTTTTCTCTCTTTCTTTTTCTCTCTTATTTTTCCCCTCATTATTTTTTTCCTCATTATTTTTCTTTTCTTCACTCTCTTTTCTTTTCTCATAATCTCTCTGCAAATGAAGTTGATCCTCATGCACCTATTGTGGTGACATAGGACACAAAGTAACCCTCCTTTTATTGTGAACAAAAGAATATTCATTTGTAAAGCCATCATGCTTCACACGTCTGTCAAATTGCCATGGTCGACCAAACAATATGTGCCCCGCCTGCATTGGAACCACGTCGCACAAGATTTCATCCACATACTTCCCAATAGTAAATGGCACCAACACCTGTTTAGTCACTTTAATTTCATTACTATCGTTGAGCCATTGCAATCAATACGGTTGAGGATGATTGGTCATGGAAAGACCTAATTTCTCCACCATAACTTTACTTGCCACATTCGTGCAACTACCCCCATCGATCACTACACAACAAATCTTCCCATTCACCAAGCACCTAGTGTGAAACAAATTTTCCCGTTGTGCACTGCTATCTTCCTTCACTTGCGCATTAAGTACTCGTCGGGTAACTAAGACTTCCCCAAATATTGCAACTTCCCTATCTTCGGCCTCTTCCTAAGGTGGCATTGAATCAGTGTCACTTTCTTCCTCTTCGGTCTCCACTTCCCCACTATCACGTAATATCATTGTCCGTTGATTCGGACATTGACTTGCAATATGACCTTTGCCTTGACATTTAAAACAAACAATATCCCGATTACGACTAAAAGGAGGTTGCTCATTTTTACCTTGCTTTCCCCGATTAGTCACATCCAGTCTAGGCTCCACTTTCGGCTTGTTCACAACTGGCTTCTCCTCTCGCTTCGCCACATTAGATTTCCATGATTAACCCGGATTAGGCATCGACCGTTGACCACCTCTCCTCTTGAGTTGTTTCTCAATCTTGATAGCCATGTGCACCATCTCTTCCAACTCCAGATAATGCTGTCGTTCTACTAAATCTGATATCTCCCAATTCAAACCTGCCGAAAACCTAGCCATCGTCGCCTCTTTATCCTCAACTAAATCAGCTCTGGCTATCAGAATCTCCATCTCCTTGTAGTAGTCCTCTACACTTCGAACACCTTGTCTCAAGCTTTGTAAATTGCAAACTAACTCTCGATGGTAGTAATCTGGCACAAATCTTTTCTTCATGATAGTCTTCAACTCTACCCATGTGTTAATTGGACGTTGTCCACACCTTATTCTGCTGGTTGTCAGTTGATCCCACCATGTAACTGCATAACCTGAGAATTCCGTAGCGGCAAGTATGACTTTCTTATGATCTGAATAGTTATGACAGTCAAAAATCCTCTCCATCTTCTTCTCTCATTCCAGGTACGCCTCAGGATCACTCTTACCTTAGAAAGCTGGAATTGACATTTTGATGCTATCCAAGTTATCATCCACCCGATTCCTTTGGTCGTCTCTATCATCTCTGTGTCTCCTATTCCTGGCCTCAAATCGCCTTCCAATATCTGGATCAAATTCCTCTTCGTAGGAATCCTCCTCGTTATTCCTATTCTCATTTTTCTGCACTTTCTCCTTCTTTTGAGATCCTATGATCACTTGCGACTGCTCCCTTTGAATACTCTTGATCCTCTCAAACCTTTCATCAAAGAGATCCAACTTTCGAATTACTTGTTGGAGTAAAACATCCAGGTCCACACTTGACCCTTCCCTTTGTCCTTTTGTTGAAGATCCCTCTCCAAACAAACCCTTATCCTTCATTCCAGACATTTTTCCTGTAAGACAGATGTTAGTAGCAAAATATTTTCCTCACCACTCCCTTACGTGTTTCACTCGGTCAATGTTTCGCTCGTGTATCACTCAATAGGCTTTTTCCCTCGAATGATATCACAACTAAGCCTTTTACATCTAAATATTCTCTCTGATAGGTTCTTTTCGAATTTACCTAGCAAAAATTCTCGGTTTTACTAATCAACTCAAAAATAACTTATCACGAACAATTTAGTCGGTATGAAAAGAAGTAGCAACAATCTTGATTACGGAACTGAAAAAACGAATTCTACGAATAATTTGAAATAACTGAAATAAAATTTTCTATACCTTTTTTTATTTTTTATTTTTTTTATTTTTTTTCTCACAAATTCAACGATACAATAAAGATAGATACTTAGCTAGAAAACGCAGCTCTGATACCAAATGATAGACTCCACGACACGCTTGCGTGAGGTGGTCGTCGCCCAAATCGTTTCTAGCAAGCTATTTGATGGAACTCTTTCGAATCCTTAATCCCTCGCCTGAATATAGACGATAAACCTTGGAATAGTCGATCAAGCAATTTGAATATGTGATGGATGGAACACCAACAACACTTTGACCCTCGTTTAGTTGGTAAACGATAATCTCCGTATGATTGTATGATGCGATAGAATAACGCCACACACAACTATGGTTTGTTGTATGATAAGTTAAATATGAATCTCAAAAGAAAAAACTAAGAAATTAGCTTAGAAATTCTTCAAAGAACCAAAAGTAGAGAATAGCTCTCAAGTATAAAACTCAGAATAATTATTGAATTCTAATTACATAATCCACGTATTCTATTTATACTAATTGAATAAACCCTAACCAATAAAGGAACTGAAATACTAATTAATAATCAATTAGGAAACAAAAATCTAACTTAACAAATATCCTAAACAAAGTAGAAACCTAAAGATTTGCAAAATCCAAGAAAATCTGATCAAAAACGTGTGGAAAACGCGTCCTCAGAACCCGTGTCTGGGCTTGGACGCCGGGGCTTTCAACTTGTACTAGTTTTGGACGCCGGGGCTTTCAAAGCCAGAAAAACTTTCTGCATTCCAAAGCTGGGGCTTTCAACTTACACTAGATTTGGACGCTGGGGCTTTCAAGGCCAGAAAACTTTCTACATTCCAAAGCCGGGGCTTTCATTTCCAAGGCATTCTGGAAGCCGGGGCTTTGAGTCCCATCTTTGAAAACATCCACGATTTGCAACAAGGAAACAAGTTTTGAATCATCTTCTCTCGTACAAGCCTTGGATCCATTCTCCATCCACACCTCCCGAATTAAACCATTTAACCCTTCCTTGAAGCGTTTTGCTCGTGCTCTCGTCACTGGTCCAACTGGAACTTGCACCGGATCCGCTCCATAGCTCCCACCCTTGTCCAAGCTAAGCATGTCCTCATCAAATGATTAATGGATTAATAGAAGATGAAGTGTCTATGCCGGTTTTGCCGATTTTTAGTGCAATTTCGGGGGCGATTTTGGTTCATTGCTCAGCCCTTGTCAAAACGTATATATGTAAAACGAGTTACAAGAAAACAATCATATAAATTATTTTAGAAATTAATTATATTTTTTCAAAATTATAAGTGAGCGAATATGATCATTATAAACTACATCCAATTTACTACAAACTCTAATTTTTGTAAATTAGAAAATATATCTATATGTGCTCAATTTTAATTTCAAAAATTATAACTAACCAAAAAAAATTAAAACTGACATTTATTTTGAGACGGAGGGAGTGAAATATTTGACTATATAAAATTGCGTCCAAATAAATAAAAAATTAAAATGCAAAATGATGCATTTTGGGGAAAAAAAGAGAGGCCGAAACGTACTTATTGAGTTTATCTTAATTTTGGGCAACAATTTAGTAGTCGTTGTAAAACATTGTACAAAATATGCAATGAAAAAAATTGTTGACAATGAATGTGGCCTATATTAGGCAACGGAATATAGCAACAATTTTTTTTTTGTTACCCACGATAAGGAGAAATCACATCGGCAAGAAAAAAAGTAAATAGGCGGGGTTTTTTTTTTCCCGCCAACTAAATTGGCAACGAAATTTTGCAACAACTTAAGAATTTTGTTACGAAAAATGAAAACCTTTCACAAACTGCAACAAATGACAAATTTCGTTGCTAAACATGCATTTTTGGCAACGACTTTATAAGTCATTGCCCGAAAAATCGTTGCCGAATGTCTATTTTTTTTAGTGTTCACTGCAAACCCTCACGAGAAACAACTCGTCCACTTAGGGTAACCTTGGGGTTTAAAGGCTTGTTGCACATGCTAAGTGCAATCGTGTTTCATACGAAAATGGGGTAGTATAGTTTTTGTTTTTATTTTATTTTCTTTTTATTTTACTCGAGGACGAGCAAAAGCTAGGTATGGGGATATTTGATAGACACATAATTCATACATTTTATTATTCCTAATTTTGTCCTTTTAATTATATTAGTTTATTTAATTAATATATTTTATTTTATTTTGTAGGATTTAATATTTTGTTGCAATAAAGTCAAAGTCTTAGTGATCAAGCAGTATTTAATGCTCTTATTCATGTAAGGAAATATCCAAGAATAATGCTACAATGAGAAGGAAGGAGGTGGAACAATCTTGGTGTGCAAGTCAAATCCAATGAGAGAAAGAAAAGTCAATCTAGAAGATATCTTTGAGTAGTTGATTGTCACTAGGAAGTTGAAACTTATATGGAAAAGGACTCTTGGGAGATTACCATGTAGAGATTGAAATCAAGAAGGAAAGAAGAGGAAGAAAAGGGAATAAAAGAGGCCAAGTTCAATGAATGTAAATTAGGGCACAAATTTATTTTTCCTATAAATAGGTCTCTTGTTTTAGAGAGAAGAGAGGTATTAGTTTATGTTAGAAGTAGGAGTAGAATTAAATTATTTCTTCATTATACGTTCGTTGGATGATAGTTAATTAAAGGGAGTTTTCTTATTTTATTTTTAATTTTCTACTTCTTCTTTATTTTAGTTTGCTTATTTATTTTCATGTCTAGTTATTTTTTTTTAATCTAGGATGAAGATGAAATTAAATAATTATTCATGATAATATTTTTCATCTCTTCTATTATTTATGCTTTTATGTTTAATTGATTTCGCCTTCATGTTTCATTATTGAAATACCTTCGTTTTATAGTTCTTATGTGATTTTACATTAATTAAGAGGTTTTGATAGATTATTGTTAAGATATGAGTTTTTCATAATCAATGCTTGCTCAAAGAAGTTTTGATGGGTTATAGTTAATCCTTAAATTTTCATAGTCTATGCTTAGCCACGTTAATTATAAAATTACTAAATTAAAGGGAAGGGAGATCAAAATTATAATTAAGTTATAAGAATAAAAGAGATTGAATTACTTGTTACGTTTATTATTTAATGGATTCAGATTCTTAGATTGCTTCCTTATTATTAGTTAGTTTAATTATAGTTAATTGATTCTCAATCTTTATTTGTAATTCGCCTAAAATAGATATTAAGGATACATTAAAATTAATCTAGTCTCTGTGGGTTCGACATGTACTTGCCAGTTCTTCAATTTGACACTGTGCACTTGCAGTTACATATTTTTATCACATCAACCACCCACAAGGCAATAACCATTGGAAAAAAGGTGATTTAGTAACAAGGAATACATAATCGTTAATTAGCCATGCCCTAATTCATGATGGCTCCAAAAATTAACCATGTCAGCTATGATGGGGGAGTCCTCCTATATTATTATATTGTTTTCCATATTTAACCCATGCATGCTTCTAGATATTGGACTCCTTCCTTGGGCCAATGTATTGGACTATATTTTGGACCTAATTTAATGAACCTTGGTCATTAGTGATCCTTTATTAGTTTTCTAGTGGTCTTTCTAATAATTAATGGATTGGGTCATAATACACGCACAAGGATTCTGTCCTCGGAAATATTATAAGGCTAAGCAAAAAGATGGGGTAATCTCTCCTCATCTTATCTTCTAGTTCCCACGTAGCCTACTCGGCATTGTGGTTCCGCCACACTACCTTCACCAAAGGTATTACCTTATTCTGTAAAATCTGCTCTTTCTTATCAACTATTTGTACAGTGACTTCTTCATAAGTTAAATCCTTTTCAATCTAAATAGGTTCATAAGATATCAGGTGACGCCCCCAAATTCTCTACACTTCTCTGTAGCAGATCCGGTGCTCACGTGAAACTATACAACTATAAATATTCAATAAAATATGACTTCTATCTATCCAAGGTTCATAGTATCCCATAACAGATGATAATTCCTACCAGAATGTTATCTGTGTTTGGATACCCTCACTTGGATGTATAGATTCATATCTCATGAATACCTGTTTCATATCGATATTCCCTATCTAATTGACATTCACAATATTAACGATAAGATTGTCCATAGAACTGAGGGGCGCATTCCGGTAAAGATGGCACCATACCGACGCTCATTAAATGTAACCTCAGAGCTTATAGGACTTTCAATATCATTCAAATACCCTCATTCAGATGTATAGTTCGTATAGATACTGTATTTACTTAGTACAACTATGCTAAATAAAGTAAAGATCAGAGTATAACGCATTCGATGTAATAAAGGATGATAATATATTACATATCATTAAGTTCGGTTACATCATTCTCAGTACTAAGTTATTACAACAAGGTCTTATAAAAGACTTGAATTATTCAAAAACAGTAAATAAAACTAGTAAACATGTCCTTTTCCTTTGTCTGTCCCAATTAAAACTGCAAAAGAAGATATATGCAAAAATAAGCTACAAATGCTCAACAAGTTTATTTGAAAATATAAAGACAATGTGTTTGATTTGAAAGATGTCAATGATGTATAACTGAGGGTTTTGTACATGAACTATATATTTCAATTAGTTCTATCAGTCTTCAATGACTTAGAACCGCTTGATTTCGGATATCTGGTAGGGGATCAGCCTAACCAATATCCTAGGAGTATGCATATCATCCTACAATTTTATGTCGATATATAATCAACATTTACCGGCACCTTATATCAAGGTGTTTCAGTTCACTTTACATCAAGGTGTTCCATTTCTCAGTATAAGATGTCGTACCAAAACAATTTGGTTTGACACAACAATTTACGCTTGTATAAACAATATAAGAATAATGATTCATTTCTTAAGTTATGCCGAACAAGAAGCAATAACTTTGTATCAATTGATAGCAAGATGTATAATACTTGCTTAAATGTAACAAGGTTAGAAGACTTGCCTCGTATATCCTTTACAGTTAATATAACGGTCTAAACGTTCGTCGTAAATCCTACACGATTATAAGTTTATGTAGACAAATAAGCGTTTAACGATTAAATCTTTTAAGTTTTATTTCGGGTATCATAATAAATAAGACTTCTTCTACAATATATGAAATAATTTTAGCATTATAACTGCTTATAGAATGAATATTTTTCAATTATATTTAAAATAAATTGAGCATTATAACTGCTTGAAAAATAAATATTCGGTTACTATGGTTGAAATAATTCGGGCATTATAGCTGCTTATAAAATGAATATTCTGCTATTATATTTGAGATAATTTTAGCATTATAACTGTTTATAAAATGAATATTCGGCTATTATATTTGAGAAAATTTCAGCATTATAACTGCTTACAGAATGAATATTTTTACTAAATAGTTGAAGAAATTCAGGCATAGTAACTGCTTATAAAAGTATATTTTCTAATATATAAGAGAAATAAATCGGACATTATAACTGCTTGTAAATAGGACTTTTGTACTATTTACTTAAAATAATTTGGGCATTATAACTGCTTATAAAAGTATATTTTTACTAAAGAAAAATAAAAATAATAACCACTAGAGTAATACCTCTTGTAGTTGCTAGCTTTACTTCCAATCGCGCAGCGCTTCGATGCTTAGAAAATAATTTTTATCTCACAATATCTCTCAGAATATAAATATAGAGTCTTTTTGCTCTTGAACTGCTCTTGAAAAATAGTAAGGAATGAATGAACTGAGCTTGCTATTTATAGAAAAACCAAGTTTCACTAATTGCACGTTAGGGGCTCGGCTTATTACACTTTGGTACCTAGGTTAATTACATTTTAGTCCCTAACGTGTGCCAGGCGTAAGCTGGCGTGTGCCATGCGTAAGCACAACAAAGCATAAGCACGAGAAAGCAGCTTGTCAGCATAAGCACGACAAAGCGTAAGCACGACAAAGCACTATATCAGTTTAAGCACGATACAACAGCTTACTAAAAATAATTTGTCAGGATACTTTTTGGTGAATGTAAGCACGACTAAGCAGCTTGACCAAAAATTTTTATTTGACCAAATTTATCATTTACATAATATAATCACAAAACACCTGCTTTGAAATATCATTTCAATCTTTATTAAGAACATATGTTACAAATTTCAAATCTCATTAGGGTTTAAGGTTTTAAACTTCTCGATATCTAGTTTTACGTTATACGTTCTAATTTTAAACGTATACGATAATGTTTTCGAATTGTATTAGGTTTTCAAAGATTACCTGAACAGCCGTTCATCAGAATATATCATCACATAACATAGAGTCGGAATAAGAAATTTCATTTAATAAACACATAATTTACATATACAAATCTTATTAGGGTTCGAAATATTACATTCACCCCCACTAATAAGAATTTCGTCCTCGAAATTACAGTACATGTTACTAAAATAAATGTGGGTAGTTGTCTCGCATTTTAGGCTCGAGCTCCCACGTAGCTTCCTCTATGTTTTGATTTCTCCAAATAACCTTGACTGAAGGTATCACTTTATTCTGTAGATTTTGTTCTTTCCTATCTATGATTTCAATAGGAACTTCTTCATATGATAAATCTTTCTCGATCTGAATAGGCTCGTAATCTATAACGTGTTTATAATCAGGTTTGTATGGTCGTAACACGGACACATGAAACACGTTATGGATATGTTCTAACTCAGGAGGTAAGGCTACCTCATATGCTATGTCACCTATCCTTCTCAATATCTGAAATGGTCCAATGAATCTCGGACTCAATTTTCCCTTCTTGCCGAAACGTATTTTGCCTTTCCATGGAGAAACTTTTAAAAACACGTGACTACCGACATCGAAATCTTGTAGCTTCCTGTGTTGATCCGCATATTTCTTCTGTCGATCTTGAGACGCTTGTAATCTTCCTCGTATAATTCGAACTATCTCAGCGGTTTGTTGAACTATTTCGGGTCCTAGCATTTGTCGCTCACCGACTTCGTCCCAACATAAAGGTGTCCTACATTTCCTTCCATACAAAGCTTCAAATGGTGGCATTCCTATGCTGGCATGATAGCTATTGTTGTAAGCAAACTCTACCAAAGGTAACTGATCTTCCCAACTTCCCTTGAAGTCTATGATGCAAGTGCGCAACATGTCCTCCAATGTTTGAATTGTTCTTTCACTCTGACCGTCCGTTTGTGGGTGATAAGTTGTGCTTAATCTCAACTGGGTTCGTAAATGTTTCTGGAGACTTGTCCAAAAATTTGAGGTAAATCGTGGGTCTCGATCTGATACTATAAAAACTGGGACTCCATGTCTAGAAATAACTTCATTGATGTAAAGTTTAGCTAATTGGTCAAGACTGAAGTTAACTTTTATAGGTAGAAAATGAGCCGACTTGGTAGGACGATCTACAATTACCCAAATGGCATTGTGACCTTTCTGGGTGTTTAGAAGACCTACTACGAAATCCATAGTAATATTTTCCCATTTCCACTCAGGAATTTCTAAGGGCTGCAGTAATCCACTCGGTTTCTGATGTTCAGCTTTAACTCTTTGACACGTTAAACATTTACTTACCCACTCTGCTATTTCTCTTTTCATGTTAGACCACCAAAAGTGTCGGCTTAAATCTTTGTACATTTTTGTACTACCTGGATGCACGGCGAACTTAGAACTTTGAGCTTCATTCAGTATTTCATCTTTTAATTCTTCTACTTAGGGTACCCAAATTCTATCTTCGTACCTCAGTACCCCATCTTTATCCACTATGAATTTGTTATTCTTCTTATGAGTTATTTCAGTCTTACACTTTTGACACTCTGCATCAGTCTCCTGTAGTCCCTTGACTCTCTCCAACAAAGTTGAACCATTTTTCACAACGAATAACTTCTGGGTAGAATTAACTGGAACTCTTACCTCGATCTCAAGTTTGTCAAACTCTTTTATCAGTACCTCGTTATTAGTTATTATATTCAACTTTTCTTGGTTCTTCCTACTTAATACGTCTCCTACAACGTTGGCTTTCCCGGGGTGATATAAAATTTCACAATCGAAATCCTTTATCAACTCTAGCCATCTTCTCTGCCTCATATTTAATTCCTTCTGCATGAAAATATACTTCAGACTTTTATGATCTGTGTATATCTCACACTTTTCTCCATACAATTAATGCCTCCAAATTTTTACGGCAAATACTACCGCAGCTAACTCAAGATCATGCGTAGGATACCTCTTCTCATAATCTTTAAGTTGCCGTGATGCATACGCAATCACCTTCCCATGTTGCATTAACACACAACCCAATCCCTTGTGTGATGCATCACTATAAACAATAAGGCCCCCTGTATCATCTGGTAAGGATAACACTGGTGCCATGCTCAATCGTTTCTTCAACTCTTAGAAGCTTTCTTCACATTTATCTGTCCAGACGTATTTTACCGTCTTTCGAGTTAAATTGGTTCGTGGGGTCGCTATTTTTGAAAAATCTTGTATAAAACGTCGATAGTACCCTGCTAAACTAAGAAAACTTCGTACTTCTGTTGGAGTTGTTGGTTGTTCCCAATTCACAACTGCCTCTATCTTCGCTGGTTCCACCGCTATTCCATTCTTGTCAATTACATGACCCAAGAACTGGACTCTTTCCAACTAAAACTCACACTTGGAAAACTTTGCGTAAAGTTGTTCCTTGCGTAATATCTCTAATACGCTTCTTAAATGTTTAGCATGCTCCTCCTTCGTTCTTGAGTATACTAAAATATCGTCGATGAACACTACGACATATTTGTCTAAGCATGGTTTAAACACTCTGTTCATCAAGTCCATGAATGCTACCGGTGCATTCGTTAATCCAAAAGACATCACAAGAAACTCATAATGTCCGTAGCGTGTCCTAAACGCTGTCTTCGGTACATCTTTTTCTCTTACCTTTAATTGATGATAACCTGATCGTAGGTCGATCTTCGAAAAGTATTCGGCCCCTTTCAACTAGTCAAATAGGTCATCAATTCTTGGTAAAGGATATTTGTTCTTTATGGTTAACTTATTTAATTCTCTATAGTCAACACATAACCTTAAAGTCCCATACTTCTTCTTGATAAACAATACCGGTGCTCCCCAATGTGAAACACTGGGTTGTATGTACTTTTTGTCTAAGAGTTCCTGTAACTGCACAAGTAACTCCTTCAACTCCACTGGTGCTATCCTGTATGGTGCCTTTGAAACTGGCGCCGTACCTGGTATAAGATCAATAACAAACTCGATCTCCCTATCTGGAGGAAGACCTGGTAAGTTATCGGGAAACACATCCTGAAATTCTCTAACTACAGGTATTTGATCTAGCTTTGCTCCTTCCTTTCGAGTATCTACTATATATGCAAAATAACCTGTACAACCCTTCCTAAGCAATCTCTCCGCTTGCATTACTGTCAGACATCGAGATCGTTTAGGTGAGCAACCACCGTTGAATACTACCTTTGACTTTGACGCAGTCACTAGGTTTACACACTTCCGATGGCAGTCAATCATTGCATTATGATTAACCAACCAATCCGTACCTAAGATTATATTGAATTCCCCTAGCTATATAGGAAAGAGGTCCACAAGAAACTTGTGTCCCTTAATCTCTATGTTACAATCTTTATATACAGTTTTAACGGGAATTATCTCTCGATTTGTAATTTCTACATTGAAAGGTATGTCTAAGTCTTCGCATGGCATATTCAAGTTTTTAGCAAAGCTATTAGACACAAATAAACAAGTAGCACCAGAGTCGAATAACATATATGCATTTAAAGTGTCGATAGGGATGATACCTATCACCACGTCCTGTGAAGCAACAACATCCCTCATCGTCATATTAAATGTTCTGGCGGTTGGACGACTCTGACCTCCAGCTCCTGCTACTTTTGGTTTGAGGGTGTTTTTTGTGGTTTGATTTCCTCCCCCGGTTTGGTTCCTATTCTTTGGACAATTTCTAGATATGTGACCTGTTGCGCCACAATTATAACACTTATAATTCTGATTGGTATTATTAGTACTCTTCTTGGGACAATCATTGGAATAATGTCCCTCCTGACCATAGCTGTAACAAGTAACCACCTTCCTACGATATACTCCCAGATGGTTCTTTCCACATGTGACATAACGTTCCATCTTGTTATTCTGGTTTCTGTTGGTAGTGTTATTGTTATTGTTGTAATTATTCCCCTTCTCCCCAAAGTTAGTAGAGAAAGTGGTATCCCACTTCCTCTTGTTGTTATTATTAACCCCTGTACTGACTTCTCCCTTGAATTTTCCTCCTTCATGCTGACTCCTCTTCTCCTTATGGAATTTGAGAAGATTTTCATTCTCGGTCTCGGCTATGATAGCCTTCTCAAGAATCTCTAAAAACGTCTTCAACTGGAAGATTGATATTCTACTCCTTATCTGAGGTTTCAACCCTTCCTCAAATCTCCTAGTTTTTCTTATCTCAGAGTTTACTTGATGTGGGGCAAAACGAGACAATTTGTTAAACTTGGCTGTATACTGAGATACAGTCATTTCCCCTTGTTTTAGTTCTAGAAACTTGACCTCCATTCGGTCTTGCATGTTTTGTGGAAAATAATTTTCAAAGAATAGTTCTTTGAATCTTACCCAAGGAATTACCCCTTCACTGGCCCTGGTTTTTGTTGTTTCCCACCAGAAGTTTGCCTCACCTTTTAGGAAAAAGGTTGCAAAGATTTCTTTTGTTCCTTACTTACGTTTGTTACAGTGAAGAACTTTTTCATTTCAGTCACCCAAGTTTGGGCTTCAATTGGATCCACAGTTCCCTTAAACTCAGGTGGTCCAACGATTTTAAAGTCCTTAAACGCTGACTTACGTGGGTTATTTATGTTGGGCTAGTATAGTGGATGACCTTGTAAAGCTCCTAATAGTAAGTTTACTAGTTGTTGGGTGGGGTTTGGTTCATTAGTCTCATTTCTAGTCTGGTTTCTTCGTCCTGATGCCATGATTCAAATAATAAAGAAAAGACAAGTATAAATACAGGTATATACTACACATAGAATTACCAATTTGATTTGTACAAACAGAATTTGTATATCACATGTAGAACGGTTATATATTCGACTAGTGGTTTATACTATCACTAGTTAGTACAGAAGATTCCCGATTTTACAACCCAAAATCTTTATAATACAAACTACAGCAAATAAACTTAAGTACTAAACTAGACTGAACGATCTCGAGTCTCCTTATAAGCATCCTGAACCATATGACAGACCACTGATCTATCATATAATCTACCTTCCTCTCCTCTACGGGATAGCTAAGCACCCAACGCTCTAAGCCTTCAAATGTATTTCGACATCCCTTGTCAGCTGGGTACAACTGCATCTGGGCATCTTGCTTTTCCTTCTGGGTATTCTGGAGAAGTGTCCTAAGACGGTGAGTGTTATCCCTATCACTCTCCAATAAACCTTTAGCTATATATGCTTGAAAATTGGCAGCCTCTAGATCTGCGGATGACTGCTGGACTAACCCCGTCACTTTCTCCTCGTGTCTATCGACACGCATCATTTGACTCACTCCAATCTCCTTATTAGGATCAGGATCTACTAGATATCCATCTATGGGATGTTCAGCCTCTTCAGCATCTAGTATCTCCTGGTCATGCAGAAGTTGTTCCTCCTCTGGTTCCTCCTCCTCCTCTGATCTACTAGATATCCATCTAGTGCGGGATATATCTCTTCTGGATCTTCTTCTGACTCACTCTCTATCAGCCACCCTACCATAGGTTGATCTATCACTGGAAGATCGTTCCAATTTGTCTCTGACATCTTACAAAAGAATTTTAGTTGTTTAGTATTAAAGCGCAGCAAATTTACACATAAGATAAAGCTTTTAAGATTATTTTGTGTATAATTAAGTATTTTATGGACTCAATGACTATATCCTAAGGTAATTCCTAACTACCTTAGAGCTATAATCTACAGCTCTGATACCAACCGGTGACGCTCCCAAATTTTCTACACTTCCCTGTAGCAGATCTGGTACTCACGTGAAACTATACAACTATAAATATTCAATAAAATATGACTTCTATCTATCCAAGATTCACAGTATCCCAAAACAGATGATAATTCCTGCCAGAATGTTATCTATGTTTGGATACCCTCACTTGGATGTATAGATTCATATCTCATGAATACCTCTTTCATATCGATATTCCCTATCTATCTGACATTCACAGTATTAACGATAAGATTGTCCATAAAACTGAGGGGCACATTTCGGTAAAGATGGCACCTTACTGGCGCTCATTAAGTGTAACCTCAGAGCTTATAGGACTTTCAATATCATTCAAATACCCTCATTCAGATGTATAGTTCATATAGATACTGTATTTAATTAGTACAACTATGCTAAATAAAGTAAAGATCAAAGTATAACACATTCGATGTAATAAAGGATGATAATATATTACATATCATTAAGTTCAGTTACATCGTTCTCAGTACTAAGTTATTACAACAAAGTCTTATAAAAGACTTGAATTATTCAAAAACAGTAAATAAAACTAGTAAACATGTCCTTTTCCTTTGTCTGTCCCTTTTAAAACTGCAAAAGAAGATATATGCAAGAATGAGCCACAAATGCTCAACAAGTTAATTTGAAAACGTAAACACAATGTGTTTGATTTGAAAGATGTCAATGATGTATAACTAAGGGTTCTTTACATGAACCATATATTTCAATTAGTTCTATCAGTCTTCAATGACTTAGAACCGCTTGATTTCGGATATCTGGTAGGGGATCAGCCTAACCAATATCCTAGGAGTATGTATATCATCCTACAATATTAGGTCGATATATAATCAACATTTACCGGCACCTTATATCAAGGTGTTTCAGTTCACCTTACATCAATGTGTTCCATTTCTCAGTATAAGATGTCGTACCAAAGCAATTTGGTTTGACACAACAATTTACGCTTGCATAAACAATATATGAATAATGATTCATTTCTTAAGTTATGCCGAACAAGAAGCAATAACTTTATATCAATTGATAACAAGATGTATAATACTTGCTTAAATGTAACAAGGTTAGAAGACTTGCCTCGTATATCCTTTACAGTTAATATAACGGTCTAAACGTTCGTCGTAAATCCTACACGATTATAAGTTTATGTAGACAAATAAGCGTTTAACGATTAAATCTTTTAAGTTTTATTTTGGGTATCATAACCGCATGTCGACGCCGGTTGAATCCGCTTATGTGGTGATTTGTTACCCTTTCCAATTTTAGCCTTTTGATTGAATGATTTTTTTAGAAAAGGTCGGCGTTAATGTCGACGGGGTTTTGAAAGATCGCCTTTTATGATGAGCCAATTAATCAGAGTCGCCAGTTGGTATATTTGAAATGGATGTACCAACTCATCCGAGTTTTCATTTTTTTTATAAATCGCTGGCTCATATGTGACTCCGAATTAATTGGTCCACGAATCGAGATTCATGGAGTTCGGGGGCTTGGTTAAGTGAGGGGAAGGTGTTAGGCACCCCTCGACTTCCGTGAAACACGGTTACCGCAATCTTGATGCTGTCCTATCCTTTAATTCATGAAATGGGCATATGTGCCGGTGTGTGTGTGTGTGTGTGTGTGTGTGCTTATGTGAATGTTGTGGTGAGTTTGTATGAAAGAATCATTTGGATTTTTAGGGAGAATCGTGCTTTAGTCTGAGAACGCTTCGGAATGTCTTTTCGGCATACACGAGAAAGCTTTATGAGAAAGGTTTGATTTTAATTGTCAAAAACTATGAGGTTTTTTTATTGGGTGTCGTTTTGGTAAAAACAAGAGTTTTAAACCTTTAACCAAAATAGGAATCGAGATTTGTACGTTGCTTTCATAAATGATAGGCAATTTCTAGGATCTCTTTCGCCCTATGCATCAAGGTTTAATAAAACATTTAATTTCTTTGATAAAACCCCTTTTCGTGGCATTTGAAAACAACTTCTTTTTAGCTTTCTCGTAGAATAGGAATCGACTTTCGTTAGCGTTTCCAAATTTTTAGCCTTGTGATGCTAATATCCTACTTGGATTAGTTTTAGAAAAATCTTTATCGTTTAATCTTTTGGAATCATTTTGGTGTCACAAAATCTAATCAAGCGTAAACACGCGTCGGGGGTATTCACGGGCATGTCAGCCATCAAAATATCCCCAAACGCCAACAATCACATATTTCACTAATACGGGGCCTTAAACCCGATTCTCGCCTTAGCGTCGTTTTAAGGCCCAACAATTACATATTACAAAACAAGCACCTTGAATCTATTACATACATCAAAACGTCCATCATCGGATTTGAACCACGGGGTCGAATTCCTAGGCTCACACGAGATTACGACATACCCACGAAATGAATGCTACACAACTAACCAACCCGGATTTATCTAATACACCATGATATCCAAAAATGACAATCTAAATAAATTACACCCAATAAATTATCACAAACAAGCTAGAAATTTTATCAATTGGATATCCTCGGGTTATTAGGAAGAATTTTGTTCCGATAGAACCCTCACCAATAATCCCTAATCCATGATTGTTCAACAAGATCCATGAAAGTTATAACTAATTTACCCAATCAATATGACATGAATTACTAGAACAAATAGAAATTTTCACCTTGCAATTGATCTCAAATGGATATGAACTTGTGTATTTGAATAGGATGAAGAGTGTATTTGATACAATCAAAAATCAAAAGAATTAAATTCTCTCTTTTTTTCTTTCTTTTCTTCCTATTTGATTGCAAATTTTTTGCTCCTTTTCACTCTATTTCCGTGCTTCTTCTTCCTGCTGGAATTCTTCTTCTTCCCCAACTTTCAACTTCTTCAACTCCCTGTATGCTGAGCGAAAATGAGCTGAAATAGGCTGGCCAAAGCCAGCCGCAGATTGATCTGCGGCTGGCCGCAGATCCATCTGCGGTTGGCTGGCTGGCCCATCCCCCATCGCACTCAGCTGATAGTGCTGATTTTCTGGTTTCCGTGCTGGCGCACCCACTTGGCCGCAGATCAATCCGCGGCTGGCTGGCTTGACTTTCTTAATTTTCGTGCTACGCCTCGATTTTCGTGTTGTGACGCTGCTTTTCGCTGACCGGTTCGTATTTTACAGTCCGGGAATAATTGGGAGGCGTGCCACACCTTCCGGGAATGCCAAATTCGGATAGCCTTGCTGTCATGTCGATTTCGGTTGCAAATTGTCATGGTGGCGTCGAGCGTCCGTACCTTTTCTGTCTTTTGCTCTCGCAGGCCGGTCCATTTGACGAATTTGCCCTCTTGTCAAGGTTAGTATACGAAGTGCAAAATTTGGGTGTCTACAGCTGTCCCTCTTTATCATGTTTATGAAATGTTAAATGAAATGAACATGATAAAGAAAGAGACACCCGATGTCTGAATGACAGTGCACGGATATGATAATAAACACACGATGCAACACATGTAGTTTATGGTACAACACAAGATGTAGCGCATTCAAACATTCGAAAGAGTGTCAATGCAGCAACCCTCTGACCGTATTTGTTGGTCGTTAGGTTCACTCCTCCAATCTATCATCTCGTTCGGGGCCGGGTATCGTCGTCGGACATCCATCTCGTGATCGCCGGTTATCGTCGCCGGTCGATGGTCTTGTAGGGGCCGGTTTTCATCGCCGGACACCCATCTCATAACCCCCGGTTATCGTCGCCGGTTGGTTATCTTGTCGGAGCCGGTTTTCGTCGCCGGACATCCAAATCATAATCGCCGATTTATCGTCGCCGGTCGATTGTCTCGTCGGGGCCGGTTTTCGTCGCTGGACACCCATCTCGTAACCCCCGGTTATCGTCGCCGGTTGGTTATCTTGTCGGAGCCGGTTTTCGTCGCCGGACATCCAAATCGCAATCGCCGGTTATCGTTGCCGGTCGATTGCCTTGTAGGGGCCAGTTTTCGTCGCCGGACACCCATCTCGTAACCCCCGGTTATCGTCGCCGGTTGGTTATCTTGTCGGAGCCGGTTTTCGTCGCCGGACATCCATTTCGTGATCACCGGTTATCGTCGCCGGTCGATCGTCTTGTCGGGGCCGGTTATCGTCGCCGGTCACCCATCTCGTAACCCCCGGTTATCGTCGCCGGTTGGTTATCTTGTCGGAGCCGGTTTTCGTCGCCGGACATCCATTTCGTGATCGCCGGTTATCGTCGCCGGTCGATCGTCTTGTCGGGGCCGGGTATCGTCGCCGGTCACCCATCACGTAACCCCCGGTTATCGTCGCCGGTTGGTTATCTTGTCAGAGCCAGTTTTCGTCGCCGGACATCCTTCTCGTGATCGCCGGTTATCGTCGCCGGTCGATCGTCTTGTCGGGGCCGGGTATCGTCGCCGGTCACCCATCACGTAACCCCCGGTTATCGTCGCCGGTTGGTTATCTTGTCGGAGCCAGTTTTCGTCGCCGGACATCCTTCTCGTGATCGCCGATTATCGTCGCCGGTCGATCGTCTTGTCGGGGCCGGGTATCGTCGTCGGTCACCCATCACGTAACCCCCGGTTATCGTCGCCGGTTGGTTATCTTGTCGGAGCCGGTTTTCGTCGCCGGACATCCTTCTCGTGATCGCCGGTTATCGTCGCCGGTCGATCGTCTTGTCGGGGTCGGGTATCGTCGCCGGTCACCCATCACGTAATCTTTTTTCACTCAACACGTCAATTGGCTGCAAGAGAGCAAGGTGGGACCCACCAGGGCCAGCCGCGGATGGATCTGCGGCCAGCCGCAGATTGATCTGCGGCCAGCCGCAGATACATCTGCGGCCAAGATCGGGATGTATAAGCGGCACGCCGCTTCCAGATCTGTCACTTTCAACCTCCAACTCACACATATTTCTCGCGATTTTTGCTTGTTCGCAAGGGCTTTTTGTCGATTTTTCAACTTTCCTGCAAAAACTGTTCCGGTAGGATTGATCTACACGCTACAGGTAACACTTTGACCGGTCACTTTTCAATTTCGTCAATGTTTTGCTATACATTTGACTATTTGCATGTTTAGAGATAAAATGTATGCTTTACAATGCTATGTAATGTACTATCATATATACATGCTATGTATTAACTGTGTGGGTCCTATTTTATGTTCATGAGGTGGTCCCACGTATATGTTTGTTCCTTTTTGAAAGAAAATCATGCATTTATGGCATTTTACATGCTTTATTTACACATATGAATGCAAATATGATCTGTTGTGGCCTGAGTTCTTTGAAAAACATGCTTGGATATGCATGGGATGTCCATTTTACAAACGGAACTCTGCCTTTTTTTTTTTTTTTTTTTTTTTTATATACCATAACCATGCATCATGTTGCATTAATTATATGACGAGGCTAGAAATTTAGAATATTCATTACATAATTTTAAAAGGGAACTTACCTTCTTTCTCGCCCGTTCTATTCCAGCTATGGATCGTGATGCGCCCAGTAGCTCTTCCGCCTCTCAGACTTCGGGTGTTCGCCGTCGTAGGGCTGCATCTGCCCCTATTCCTCCTCGTACCCGTCAGGCTCGTCGCTTGGCGGAGTCTGTCATCCGTCCTGATCAACCGGACGTTGAGGAGGTTGTGCCTCCAGAGGTTGCGGTGGAGGAGCCGTCTTCCAGCACATCAGCTCCCCCCTCTCATCGCGCCTTATCTGGCGCTTCTGTCCAGATACCCGATCTATTGGGTCGGGATCTCAGTCGTCACCCCTCGGCATCTCTTGTTGCTAATGAGGTATACTCGATTCGGCTTTTCATTTGTTCTCGATTTCTCAATTTCCGGTTCTATCTGGATTGACCCATTGGTGATTTTCACAGGTGCCTGAGTTTACCCAACCGAGGGGTAATTGGTTCAACATTTACTCTCTCTACGCGGCCCTGCACAGTGATTACCGGGAGATGGTGGACTCTTGGGGCTTTCGACATTTCTTCACTATCATCCCCCGTCAGTGCCCCTGGGGTTACATGAGGGCCTTATCCGAGCGATGGTTCCACCATACGCAGTCTCTTCATCTTCTCGACTGCGAGGTCGTGCTGACCCCTTGGGACTGGAGGTACATTACGGGCATAGAGTTCACCGGGTCCCGTGTCCCCCTGGATCTTGATATCACTCCAGTGGAGGTTCGAGCTTTGCTAGGCTTCGCTGCTGATGATCGGGTCTTTAAGGCCCATAGTATTCGGTCCGGTGCTTTGGCCGTCGATGCTGTTGGGGGTCTATACGCACAGCCTATCCCAGCGGATCAGGGCACTCGCGACATCCTGCTACGGCGCTTGTTCCTGACTATCATGAGGGGTTGTTTCCTAGGGAACAACTCTTCTACCATCCACTTCAGCGTCGTAGGGGCTGCTCGAGATGTAGACCGGATTGGTGACTACGATTGGGGGTCGTTCACTTTTGCTTATTTCCTCCACGGTCTGCGTCTACGCTCAGAGGGACAGACTGATGCGTGGCTCGGTTTCTACCACTTTCTGCTGGTGAGTCCTTTCCTCCTTTCTCTTACTGTATTTCTTTTCATTTCATCTCTTTTCTATATTTGATAGTGACTCATGCCTTGTCTTGTTTCTATTCACAGTTCTGGGCTTACGAGCGTCTTCCATGTCTGAGGCCTATCACCACTCTGGGCCCGGACACTTATCCCCGGGGTCGACGGTGGCACCACAACACTTTGGAGGAGGTCCCCGTGTCGGGCAGCTTTGCACATTGTCGTATTCAGCTGGAGTTGATCACGGCTGCCGACGTCGTCTGGATTCCCTACCTCTCCGAGCATCTGACTGTGGGGTTTGCTGACGGGCATCCTTCCGGTCCGGAGTTCGAGCTTTCCACCCGTCGCCTCACTTTGCAGAGTGTTGGAGGTTGGGTGATGTATCTGGGAGAGCGCGCATTTAGATGCGTCACTGGAGAGATCCGCATCCCGCATTCCCTTTCTTTCACTACTTTCTGGCCGCTGGATTCTCAGCCCTCGGAGATCATGCTCGCCGGGGAGGACGGTCGGATGCTTTCCACAGGCCCCAGTACGAGCGAGGCTTTCAGGACTTGGTGGGTACCTCGTACCATCGGTCCCCAGACCCGGGCTACCTTCTTCCTCGGGGATATGGTCCCCGGCTCGGTGATGATGACTGACTGGGCAGCCTGCGTTCGGAGTCCCACCCACACTGAGCAGATAGACACTTTGACCCGCCAGGTGGAGCAGTTGTCGCTATTTCTTCGGGTGTTAGGCCGGACCCCGGAGGAGGCTTACGCCTACAATCCCGACGGTGCGGGCTATGATGCAGGCCCGAGCTCATCTGATGCCACCGCTCGGCCATACATCCCCGACATGAACTTTGGGCCCTCGACTTCGACGACCCGGGGGGATCAGTTCGAGGACCCCGATTTCATCGATGAGATTGACTTTATCTAGATCAGGATAGGATAGGGCTTTTGTACCTGTACCTGTTTAGATTTATTTTTCATTTCATGCACTATGTACTGAACTCATTTATTTATTTATGCACAGTTCTTTATCTTTTATCTCCATGAAATTCATTTGCTTTATTATTGTCTATACGATGCATGCTTTTTATTCGTGGATAGAAAATGACCCCTGTACAGTCTTTTTGATACTATTTTTTTTTCACAGATGACGTCCTCAGATGTCGTGGTATGCTTGGATTCCATTCCTCCTACAGGGTTGGTTGGCAGCCTCCTCCGTTGGTTAGACAGTTTATCGCCGGCCGACAGGGTCATCGCAGATGGTCTTTTGGGACACTCTCGGTCCTTATTAACCTTTCAGGTGCCAGCGGGCTTCGTGGATGGTATTTTGAGATATTGGGCCCCTGCTCGTCAAGTGTTCAGGCTAGGAACAGTAGAGCTGACCCCCACCCTCGAGGAGTATGGTCGATTCACCGGTTTGCTTTTGGATAAACCTTGTGCCAGGATCACGTCTGGTCCCATGCGCCGTCAGTTCTTGACTTTTACTGGGTTGCGGAGGGCGGTTCTGTTATCGGCGATCACATCAGATCACCTGATTCCTCTTCATTTTTTGATTGACCGATTCGGCTCACCTAACAGTTTTCACCACTTCTCTGGGGATTTTTCTGTATCGAAGGAGCGCTGGGGTGTTTTGAGGCTAGACGTTTTGATGGCCTGTATCCTCTCAGTTCTGTACTTGCCCGCGGGACCTGATCATTTGGACATGCGGGTGGTCGCGGCCGTCAGGGCCCTTCAGGAGGATCACACCATTCTTCCCATGATATTGGCGGATACTTACATGTCAGCATCATACTGTCAGTCCTTCCGAGGCAGAGTATTCCGAGGGAGCTCGACTTTGTTGTATGTGTGGTTCATGAGTCATCTTAGTCCCATCGGCCATTTCCGTCGCCAAGGGTTTTGCTTCGGTCACGACATAACCACGCAGTTTTCATTTCGTCCCGTGAGCTGTACTGATGTGGCCTCCTGGACATCATTTTTGTCTGTCATTGAGGATCCCTTTCATCTATTGGTCTACTCGGGCTATTGCTCCTTTATGAGCTTCTTGACTCACGTGCCTACCCTGGATTTCATCCCTATTGCTGGCTTGAGGGGTGTGACGACTTATCATCCCCTGGCGGTCATGGGGCAGTTTGATCAGACACAGGACCTACACCCTTTCGCGGGTGCAGCCGCCTACCGATTCCTCATATGATCCCGTTCAGAGAGGGATCTACTGCGGGTATACGAGCTTTGGTCTCGCAGGATCTCCGCCGAATATAGTGAGAGCTGTCACATCCAGACATTTGCTTACGTGCAGTGGCTGCGCGGAGACTTGGATCCGGCTGGTTTGAGTCAGACTGGGGCCTTTGATGACTCCGGAGTGATTTCCCCAAAGGATACCACAGACCACCCCATCTTAGCCGATTCTGCCCCGAGTCGGGTTACTGAGAATACCCGACTCCGCCTGGCCCTGATTACTGCTGAAGCCGAGAGGGATGCCGCTTTTGTCGAGAGAGATGATGCCATTCGGGCTAGAGACGCTGCCATTGCTGACAGAGAGGCCATTGTACTTCAGACCGGGGCAGTTGTAGATGCTCATTTTGGGACGGTCAGCCGAGCCACTGCTTTACTGGATCGTATTGATATGAGGGGGCAGCAGATTGCAGGAGATGTTGATGCTTCAGATTTATCCACCTCCTTGACCATCCTGCTTCAGCTAGTTTCAGATTTGTAGATTATTTTATTTCCTGCATAGACTATGTTAGTTCCATCAGTTATCGAAAAGCAATTTTGTAATAAAATGACTTATATATATATAGACATGCATTTAAATTTAGTCATTTTCCCCTTTTGTCGTATCATTGCCTTTTATTGGATCCCCATTTTATCCAGCTGACCCTGATTTTGACATTTCGCCTTCTTTCTCTTCTCAAGTCTTGATGGAGATTTGACAGATATTGCCGTACACCTTTTGATTTCATCGGATTGAATCTCAGATTTTTGGGTAACGGTTTGGTTGGATCAGGGTTATGTCCCCTGGGATGAAACTGGTTAGGCAGCTGGTTTTGGGAAGGTTTTGAGGGTGTAGGAAGGTTTTTATCTGGCTATTGAAAAATTGGTTTTGGTTAGGGAAAGGATTATTTTTTAAAGGATCGGACCGTGCCATGATGGCTGCCTACGTACCCCCACAAGCTGGGAGATCAGGTCCTACGTAGTTCGCTTTCAAGAAAAAAGGACCTGATGATTCAAGCGTAGAAACGCTTCACCAAGTCAGAATTGAGGGGTTGTGGAAATACCTCACCATCCATTTCTTGCAATATGAGGGCACCTCCGGATAACACTTTCTTAATCACAAACGGCCCCTCCTAGTTTGGGGCGAACTTTCCTTTGGCTTCGTCTTGACAAGGCATGACTCTTTTCAACACCAAATCATTTTCTTTGAACTTCCGAGGTCTTATCCTTTTGTCATATGATCGAGAGATCCTTTGTTGATATAACTGACCGTGCCAAACGGCAGCCACCCTTCTTTCATCAATTAGGGCCAATTGGTCGTATCGATTTTGCATCCAATCCTCCTCACTTATCTGAGCATCGATCATTACTCTGAGGGATGCCATCTCAACCTCAACTGGTAGAACAGCCTCCACTCCATACACCAAAGCGTAAGGGGTTGCCCCTGTAGACGTACGCGTTGACGTCCGGTATGCCAGCAGGGTGAGGGGTAACAAATCCGGCCATCCCCGATGATTAGCAGACATTTTGGCCATGATTTTCTTGATGTTCTTATTTGCAGCCTCCACTGCCCCATTCATCTTAGGACGGTAAATGACGAAATTGAGGTGCTTGATTTTGAACTGGTCACACAGTCCCCTCATGAGGGCGTTATTTAAATTCTTGGCATTGTCAGAGACCAAAACCTCAGGCTGCCCGTATCGACAAATGACATTATTCCTGATGAACCCGACGATGACCTCTTGAGTCACCTTGGGGAAAGAAGCTGCTTCTACCCATTTGGTGAAGTAGTCGATCATGACGAAAATGAATCGGTGTCCATTGCTTGCTTTGGGCTCTATTGGTCCGATTACATCCATTCCCCACATTGAAAACGGCCACGGGGATGTCATACAGTGCAGTTCATTGGGAGGCGTATGGATCACATTACCGTGCGCCTGACATTGATAACACCGTTTGACATGATCATCGCAATCGGCTTTCAGCGTTAACCAATAATGTCCTGTCCTCAAGATCTTTTTGGCCAACATCGGTCCACTCATGTGTGGCCCACACACCCCGCCATGGATTTCATTCATAATCCTTTGGGATTGTGTTTCATCTACGCATTGCAACAGTCCCAACCCGGCATCCCTTTTGTAAAGTGAATCCCCACTCAGGTAAAACTTCATCGCCATCTTTTGAATTCTCATTCTCTCAGTCCGATTTGCCTGGTCGGGAATGGACCTATCTCTCAGATATTCCCTTATGTCGTGATACCAAGGCTGCCTCGTCAACCCCACCTCGTTTGATAACACTGCCACATGTTCCTCATATGCCGGGGCATTCTGTACGGTGATCTCAATCTGTGGACTGTCCCTACTCTTGATCACGTGGATTAAGGAGGCCAGAGTTGCCAATGCATCGGCGAAGTCATTTCGTCCCCGAGGAATATGGCGGAAGGCGATATCCTCGAACTCTTGCATCAGCTGGATGACACAACGATGGTATGGAAGTAACCGAAGCTCCTTAGTGTTGTATATCCCGATTGCCTGTCTGATTACCAATTCTGAATCCCTCCCCGAACACCGCTAGTCTCTTCACTCCCATGTCACGGGCCAAGCGGAGTCCTAAGATACACCCCTCGTATTCAGCGGTGTTGTTCGAATTGCTGAAACGAAGTTTAGTGGCCACGGGGTATTGTTCTCCGGTGATAGAGACTAGGACCGCTCCGGCTCCTGCCCCCTCGGCATTCATGGCACCATCAAAATACAGCTTCCAGAACTGTCCCTCGTCATCACATTTTTCGTGCGATACCCAAAATATATCCTCGCCCGGAAGAGGAGTTTCTAACGGCTCCATCCCTCCTGACGGGGTTTCTGCCAACTGATCTGCAATTCCCTGCCCTTTCACGGCCTTCTGGGTCACGTACACCATGTCAAACTGTTGTAAGATTAACTGCCATCTGGACAATCGACAATTCAGTATGGGCCTTTCAAAAATATATTTCAGGGGATCCATTCTTGATATCAGGTACGTCGTATGCCCATAGAGGTAGTGCTGTAATCTCCCTGCAGCCCAGGCTAGAGCACAACAGGTCTTCTCGATGGGAGTGTAATTCTGCTCACATTGGCTAAATCTTTTGCTGAGGTAATAGATGGCCTGCTCTTTACCCGCCTCATTTTTCTGTCCCAACATACATCCCATCGCGATGGCATTTACCGATATATACATAAACAGAGGGATCCCATCCCTCGGGGGTACCAGCACTGGTGCTTCAGTCAATTGCTTTTTAATGGTCTGAAAAGCCCTCTGACATTGCTCATTCCATTCTTGGGGCACCCCTTTTCTTAACAGTTTGAAAATGGGCTCACATGTAGTCGTCAAGTGGGATATAAAACGGCTGATAAAGTTTATCCTTCCGAGGAATCCTCTTATCTCCTTCTCTGTGTGAGGCACCGGCATATCCACAATGGCCTTAATCTTTGCTGGGTCCAACTCAATGCCCCGATCACTAACCAGGAAACCCAGGAGCTTACCCGACTGCACTCCGAAAGCACACTTGGCTGGATTGAGTTTCAAATTATACTTTCTGAGCCGATCGAACAGCTTTTTGAGACGGGCTACATGATCAGATTCTTCCCTCGATTTCACAATAATGTCATCCACGTAGACCTCTATCTCCTTATGCATCATATCGTGGAATAAGGCCATCATGGCTCTTTGATAAGTGGCCCCCGCGTTTGTGAGGCCAAAAGCCAATCGCCTATAGCAGAAAGTGCCCCAAGGGGTGATGAATGCGGTCTTTTCCCGATCTTCCTCTGCCACCATTATCTGATGATATCCCGCGAAGCAATCCACAAAAGAGTACATTTCGTACTGGGCTGTGTTATCTACCAGGATGTGTATGAAGGGCACCGGGAAGTTATCCTTGAGACTGGCCTTGTTTAGATCTCTGTAGTCTACACATACCCTTACTTTTCCTCCAGGCTTAGCCACTGGGACTACATTGGACAGCCATTCCGGATAAGTAGACACCATAATGATTCCCGCCCTAAACTGCTTGATGATTTCTTCCTTTACTTTTAGGCTCCACTCCGGTTTCAACTTTCTTAATTTTTGTTTGACAGGCCGGAAACCCTCCTTGATGGGTAATCGGTGTACCACAATGTCGGTGGACAATCCGATCATATCCTCATGAGACCAGGCAAAGACATCCTCATATTGTTTTAGCAACTCAGTCACTTCGGCTTTTTGGCTGGGGGTAAGGTCTGTCCCTATCTTGAGTTCTTTTGGCTTGTCAGGGGTTCCAATATCAATGGTGACGGTTTGGTCCAAGTTGGGTTTGGGTTTGTCCTCAACCCATCCTTTGATCTCGTCAGGCGCATCGTCATAATCTGTCTCGTCTTGTTCAATGCCCATTAAATCGAAATCCAGCTCAATGTCAAAATCATAATCATCATTCAAATTTGAGAGACCATTTGTTAGGCAAGGATTACTCAAATTGGTATACCTGACATGGAACAAAATACTTGTCATATATAAATCATTTTTCACGACGATCGCATTTTCAAAATAACACGAAGAAACGACATAATTATGCAGAAATAAAACAACAACAAAAATAAAACTTCTTCATTTCCCCATCCTCTGGGGTTCACCACCCTGACGTCGGGTTTTACCCTTTTTTGGATATTACTGGTTTCATGGTCCAGTTGTCGACAGTCAGGTCAGATGAAATGCGCTGGATGAAAGGGGGCTTTACATCGGACACTTCCCCGATAATTACGGCTACGTCGCCTGAGTCCTCCCTCCTATTCTCTTCAGGAATGATCAGCTTTGCCCAATCGATGACAGGCGCAACTTGTTGGGCTTCGGGTGGTGCGATAATATTCGTCCCCTCCCCACTGCTTGTTGATTGTTCGGGGATGTAGCATTTGGTTTCAAACTCCTTTGCGACCTCCTGCAGGAAACTTTTCCTCCGGGCCGACTCATTACGTGCTGGGGTTAACTCTTCATTCCCTGCCCCAATCACAGGCTCGCTGATCCCCCGCTCATTGTTGACTTTGGTCACTGGACTGCCAGCTAGTCGAATCGGAGCCGCACCCCGACGGTGTCTCCATGCTGCGTCCTCATGGTATCCCAGCCCTGCTTTGCCTATCTGCTGTGGTAGGTGAATGGGTTTGGTGATTCCCTGACTGCTCCTTCCTAACCCCTGCCCAGGCTGGAAGTTCATTTTTATCATTTCCTTTGCCACAAAGGTAAGTTCGGGAGAGACCCTAGGTTTCACAGTTGGAGCCCCCAGGCATTTATAGTGGGGATTGCTAATCTCCAGTGCTTGAAAGCTGGCAGGTGCTGCCGACTCATCCACATTGATCACTAGCAGGTCACTCCTAGGAGGAGAAGGGTCATCACATTCGGCCGAGATTGTTACCAGATTCCCATTGATGATTAGCTTGATTTGTTGGTGGAGCGTGGAGGGAACTGCCCTGGCCATGTGTATCCATGGCCTCCCTAACAACAGGTTGTAGCTGGCCGCGATGTCAAGAACTTGGAAAGAGATGTCAAAAGTACAGGGCCCTATCTCCACCGACAACTCTATTTCTCCAAGGGTATCCCTCCGGGATCCGTCAAAAGCCCGGACCACCACATGACTGGCCCGTAGGCGCTTGGAACTGATGTTCATTTTCTTTAGCGTACTGAGAGGACATATATTCAATGCCGATCCCCCATCGATCAGCACCCCATTCATGACATATCCTAAGGAGATTACCGCAATGTGTAGCGGTTTTCGGTGCCCCCTTCCTTCCTTGGGAATGTCCTCATCCGTAAAGGATATTGCATCGCTTTCCAATAGGTGGCCCACCAGCTGGCCGAAACCCTCCTCACTAATTTCTTTGGGCACGTATGCCTCCTCCAGAACCTTCGTCAGGGTTTTGCAATGCTCACTGGATGACAACACCAAGTCCATGACTGATGTTAGGGTTGACTCCTCATTTAAAATCTGGATCCCCCTTATTTCTGGGTGATCCATCCTTTTCAAAAATTCTATGACCCTTTCCTCGGACACCTCTTCATTTTTTCTCTTTTGGCCCTCAAGGACTCGCCCGGGAAGACATAAAGGGTTCCCCTTTGTTGTCACGGAAGCACAACTGGCCGCTTCCTCTGGTATTCCCCCATAATTCTAGGGTACAGTCTTTAGGCTACTGATAGGGATTTGCGGCCTAGCCGCAAGGATGATGGGCCTCGGAGCCGTCAACTTGACCGGTCCCTCCGTGCTATTCGTACTTACCCCTACCAACCTGATGGGCGTTCCCTGTGCACTCCCATGATCATGTATCACGTTGATCATTTCCTCAATTTTTTGCACATAGTTCAACCTTGGTGGCCCCCCAGCTTCACTTGCCTCCGTCGCATTGACCCCCCCTCCATCATGTCTTGGCAGGGGATTTGCCTTAACATTCGGGGAGTCTGGTTGTTCCACCACAATTTCCCCATTGTCGATCATGTTCTGAATTATATGTTTCAATGTCCAACAATCTTGTGTATCATGACCCGGGGAACCCGAGTGGTAGGCGCACCGTTTGCTTGGGTCAAATCTCCTTCCCTTCGGGTCACTTGGGGGAGCCAAATTGATTATCTTCTTTTGGGCCATCAATACCGCCAAAATCCGCTCGAGAGGCTCCCCGAGTGGGGTGAATACTCGATTTTGCGAGGCCTCATATCTTCTTCGCCCCTCTGCCCTTTGATCTGTGAAGTTTGGCTGTCGGGATGGCCCCATCCTTTGCACCTGTACCGGGAGATGGCTTTCTGTTTTTCTGGATGACCCCTGTAGGATGAGGGAGACATCCTCCTCCTTTTTCTTTTGGACCCTCCGGGAACTGCTGCCATAGTTTCCATTCTGTATTTGCTCGGCAGCAGTTTCTAAAGCAGTAAAATCCCGGATTTTACCCGATTTCAACCCCATATCTACCATCTCTCCATGTTTAATCATTTCAGCGAAGGGTCTTCCAATCCCCGAGATGACTCGTTCATAATACGGTGCCTCTTGAATGTCTACAAAGGTCATCACCATCTCTGATTCGCTCATCGGGGGGGTTACCTGTGCAGCCATGCCCCTCCATCGTTGCGCATATTCCCTGAAGGATTCCCTAGGTTGTTTCTTAACCTTTGTCATTTGATACCTGTCAGGGGCCATCTGGGCCTGAAAGCTGTATTGGGTTAAGAAAGTATGGGCCAATTCCTCCCAGTTGTGGATTCGGGCGTTGTCAAGGCGGGCATACCAAATTCTTGCCTCCCCCGTTAAGCTTTTCTGGAACAGTTGCATTCTCAACCCTTCGTCCTCGGCATAAGACCCGAGTTCTCCAATGTATATTTTGAAATGGGTGTAGGGATCCCCCTTCCCGTTGTATTTTTCAAACTCAGGGATTTTGAATTTCTCCGGGTATCTGGCTCCGGGGAAAACACATAAATCTGAATAGTTAACCCTGCCGAGGGACCCTATGCCCTTCATAGATTGGATGGTTTCTTCCATTTGTCTCATTTTCTTCCGCAAATCATCAGTATCTCCCTCTTCCGGGATAGTAATCACTGTTTTGTTTGGTACGGGAATGGCCCTTGGGAGGACTGGCTCGCCCTTAGGTGGATCCTCCTTAGGTAGTTCCTGCCTGGGTATCAACTGCTCTCTTAGCATTATGGCCATTTCTAACATCTGCTTCTTAAAGTCATCAAACTCCTCCCTAGATATGGCACCGGGATTGGTAGATGGAATGTCAGCCATTTCAGATATGGAGTTTTGGGCCCTTTTAGACTGCGAACGGGTTTGAGGAGCAATCCTACAGAAACCAAAGTTCGAAGTTTAGTCTTGGGGAGTAAAAAAATGCGGATGCATGCTGAAGCTGTAATTTTTTGTGTCTTTGGGGTTTTTTAATCTTTCCCTGCAAAACAGAAATTTAGTAGTCCTCTAATGCAATGACAAATGCTAAACATGGCTTTATTAAGCTCCCCAGCTGTTCCCTGCAAAACATAGAGGTTAGTAATTTCTCTCGGCAAAAAGGAAGGCGGATATGAATAATATCATGATATTTATGCGTGAAATGTAAAAAGGCATGAAGAGACTTTTCCTGCGTAGGGTTAATCTGAGGCTGACCTAACCTGGGGTTACTCTCACGGGCTTTTCGGCATGAAGGTCCCCAAATCTTCGCAATCTACTCGTCTGAGCCCTTTCGATTGGAGCGGATTTGGGTGGTGCGTTTCCTGAGCCATCTCCGGGGAGCAGCCCCTTCGAGTCCAGTAATAAGCAACCGACAGGTTCGCCTCAGGAGGAGGTACTCTCTCAACATACATTCACATTCATCGTCCTCACCGCATGCAAATGATTACTTGAAAGTAAAGCAATTCCATTCAATCATTCACTTATTGGACAGAAACACACATTCACACAACAAAACGTTCAAAAGATCACAATATCTCACACACACACATATTCATGAATTTTAAAGGATAAGAAAGCATCAAGATTTGAAAGCGGCTTAAGCCCTCTACTCGTCCCCAGCAGAGTCGCCAGCTGTCGACGCCGGTTTTTTTTTCCTTCGCGGGTCCTTTTAGTCTTTTCCAATTTTATCCTTCTTAATTTAATGATTTTTTTGGAAAAGGTCGGCGTTAATGTCGACGGGGTTTTGAAAGATCGCCTTTTATGATGAGCCAATTAATCAGAGTCGCCAGTTGGTATATTTGAAATGGATGTACCAACTCATCCGAGTTTTCGTTTTTTTTATAAATCGCTGGCTCATATGTGACTCCGAATTAATTGGTCCGCGAATCGAGATTCATGGAGTTCGGGGGCTTGCTTAAGTGAGGGGAAGGTGTTAGGCACCCCTCGACTTCCGTGAAACACGGTTACCGCAATCTTGATGCTGTCCTATCCTTTAATTCATGAAATGGGCATATGTGCCGGTGTGTGTGTGTGTGTGTGTGTGTGTGTGTGTGCTTATGTGAATGTTGTGGTGAGTTTGTATGAAAGAATCATTTGGATTTTTAGGGAGAATCGTGCTTTAGTTTGAGAACGCTTCGGAATGTCTTTTCGGCATACACGAGAAAGCTTTATGAGAAAGGTTTGATTTTAATTGTCAAAAACTATGAGGTTTTTTTATTGGGTGTCGTTTTGGTAAAAACAATAGTTTTAAACCTTTAACCAAAATAGGAATCGAGATTTGTACGTTGCTTTCATAAATGATAGGCAATTTCTAGGATCTCTTTCACCCTATGCATCAAGGTTTAATAAAACATTTAATTTCTTTGATAAAACCCCTTTTCGTGTCATTTGAAAACAACTTCTTTTTAGCTTTCTCGTAGAATAGGAATCGACTTTCGTTAGCGTTTCCAAATTTTTAGCCTTGTGATGCTAATATCCTACTTGGATTAGTTTTAGAAAAATCTTTATCGTTTAATCTTTTGGAATCATTTTGGTGTCACAAAATCTAATCAAGCGTAAACACGCGTCGGGGGTATTCACAGGCATGTCAGCCATCAAAATATCCCCAAACGCCAACAATCACATATTTCACTAATACGTGGCCTTAAACCCGATTCTCGCCTTAGCGTCGTTTTAAGGCCCAACAATTACATATTACAAAACAAGCACCTTGAATCTATTACATACATCAAAACGTCCATCATCGGATTTGAACCACGGGGTCGAATTCCTAGGCTCACACGAGATTACGACATACCCACGAAATGAATGCTACACAACTAACCAACCCGGATTTATCTAATACACCATGATATCCAAAAATGACAATCTAAATAAATTACACCCAATAAATTATCACAAACAAGCTAGAAATTTTATCAATTGGATATCCTCGGGTTATTAGGAAGAATTTTGTTCCGATAGAACCCTCACCAATAATCCCTAATCCATGATTGTTCAACAAGATCCATGAAAGTTATAACTAATTTACCCAATCAATATGACATGAATTACTAGAACAAATAGAAATTTTCACCTTGCAATTGATCTCAAATGGATATGAACTTGTGTATTTGAATAGGATGAAGAGTGTATTTGATACAATCAAAAATCAAAAGAATTAAATTCTCTCTTTTTTTCTTTCTTTTCTTCCTATTTGATTGCAAATTTTTTGCTCCTTTTCACTCTATTTCCGTGCTTCTTCTTCCTGCTGGAATTCTTCTTCTTCCCCAACTTTCAACTTCTTCAACTCCCTGTATGCTGAGCGAAAATGAGCTGAAATAGGCTGGCCAAAGCCAGCCGCAGATTGATCTGCGGCTGGCCGCAGATCCATCTGCGGCTGGCTGGCTGGCCCATCCCCCATCGCACTCAACTGATAGTGCTGATTTTCTGGTTTCCGTGCTGGCGCACCCACTTGGCCGCAGATCAATCCGCGGCTGGCTGGCTTGACTTTCTCAATTTTCGTGCTACGCCTCGATTTTCGTGTTGTGACGCTGCTTTTCGCTGACCGGTTCGTATTTTACAGTCCGGGAATAATTGGGAGGCGTGCCACACCTTCCGGGAATGCCAAATTCGGATAGCCTTGCTGTCATGTCGATTTCGGTTGTAAATTGTCATGGTGGCGTCGAGCGTCCGTACCTTTTCTGTCTTTTGCTCTCGCAGGCCGGTCCATTTGACGAATTTGCCCTCCTGTCAAGGTTAGTATACGAAGTGCAAAATTTGGGTGTCTACACCGCATATAAATAAGACTTCTTCCACAATATATGAAATAATTTTAGTATTATAACTGCTTACAGAATGAATATTTTTTAATTATATTTAAAATAAATTGAGCATTATAACTGCTTGAAAAATAAATATTCGGTTACTAAGGTTGAAATAATTCGGGCATTATAGCTGCTTATAAAATGAATATTCGGTTATTATATTTGAGATAATTTCAGCATTATAACTGCTTATAAAATGAATATTCGGCTACTATATTTGAGAAAATTTCAGCATTATAACTGCTTACAGAATGAATATTTTTACTAAATAGTTGAAGAAATTCGGGCATAGTAACTGCTTATAAAAGTATATTTTCTAGTACATAAGAGAAATAAATCGGACATTATAACTGCTTGTAAATAGGACTTTTGTAGTATATACTTAAAATAATTTGGGCATTATAACTGCTTATAAAAGTATATTTTTACTAAAGAAAAATAAAAATAATAACCACTAGAGTAATACCTCTTGTAGTTGCTAGGTTTACTTCCAATCGTGCAGCGCTTCGATGCTTAGAAAGTAATTTTTATCTAACAATATCTCTCAGAATATAAATATAGAGTGTTTTTGCTCTTGAACTGCTCTTGAAAAATAGTAAGGAATGAATGAACTGAGCTTGCTATCTATAGAAAAACTAAGTTTCACTAATTGCACGTTAGGGGCTCAGCTTATTACACTTTGGTACCTAGGTTAATTATATTTTAGTACCTAGCGTGTGCCAGGCGTAAGCTGGCGTGTGCCAGGAGTAAGCACGACAAAGCATAAGCACGAGAAAGCAGCTTGTCAGCATAAGCACGACAAAGCGTAAGCACGACAAAGCACTATATCAGTTTAAGCATGACACAACAGCTTACTAAAAATAATTTGTCAGGATACTTTTTGGTGAAATCGTGAAAAACACGATAAATCATTTTGTCAATGTAAGCACGACTAAGCAGCTTGACCAAAAATTTTTATTTGACCAAATTTATCGTTTACATAATATAATCACAAAACACCTGCTTTGAAATATCATTTCAATCTTTATTAAGCACATATGTTACAAACTTCAAATCTCATTAGGGTTTAAGGTTTTAAACTTCTCGATATCTAGTTTTACGTTATACGTTCTAATTCTAAACGTATACGATAATGTTTTCGAATCGTATTAGGTTTTCAAAGATTACCTGAACAGTCGTTCATCAGAATATATCATCACATAATACAGAGTCGGAATAAGAAATTTCATTTAATAAACACATAATTTACGTATACAAAATCTTATTAGGGTTCGAAATATTACATATCACTTGCTTATAATCGGGTTTGTACAGTCGCAACACCAAAACGTGAAATACATTATGGATATGTTCCAGTTCAGGAGGTAAAGCTACCTTGTACGCCATCTCGCTTATCTTTCTCAGTACTTCAAACAGTCCTATGAATCTCGGACTTAATTTTTCCTTTATTCCAAACCTTATCTTCCCTTTCTAGGGAGATACCTTCAAGAATATAAAACTTCCCACCTCAAAACTCCCTATTCTGGCGGTGTAAATCAACATACTTTTTCTGTCGATCCTTTGCTCCCACCAATGTAGCTCTTATTACTTTGACGATCTATGTCATCTGTTGAACCAATTTCGGTCCTAAAAGTCGTCGTTCTCCTACTTTGTCCCAACACAATGATGTTCTGCATTTCCTTCCGTAGAGGGCTTCATACGGCGGCATACCGATACTCGCGTGGTAACTATTATTATATGCAAATTTTACTATAATTTTATACTAGATTAGCTAGATCTAGATACATTTGAGAGCAAGAAAGTGTCAAATCTCTTTCCCCAAGGTGAAAGATTCAATATTTCTTATAAATTCAATATAGATTTATTAGATCTCTTGTGTTTTGTTCATTGTTGCACTCAAAGTTCGCTTATTTTTCAATTGTCATACTTTTTATCAAATTTCTTTTAGATCTATATCATTTTTGCATTTGTCAAAATTTGAATGTTTTCGCTAGATCCACCTTAGATCTAGCTTGAATCTAGCTTATTAATGGTTTTAAAGTTTAAACCTTTAAACTTTTTTGATAGATCTTGCTTAGATCTATGGTGGATCTAGTCGTTTACAATGTTTTAAGGTATTTTTATCAATACTCCACAAAACCCTGGATCTGTATCTAGTGGGGAGGAGGTCCTAACTAATCGCGCTAGGGATTCTAATAATTGAATCACCTGATAGCGGTTTTAGGATACAATTTTATATACGTTTTGTTTTAATCCCGATTGTGGCATTGTATGGATATGAGGCATCTTATAACTACGGATTTATATCCTAGATTCTAAGCCCATTTCCATAGATCTCCTTAATATACATAGTCCCTCAAAATGTTGGCTTCGATATTACAATCTAAAAGATAGGGTTACGGGAGCCTGCTTTTAGATCTCTTTTTACTTATGTTTCAATATATTATGATGTGAGCCTAGGAATATTAGAGTCGAGATCCACAAATTGGAGCTTGACTAGATTCCCACGATGGACATGGTTTCGATTGTAATAAGAGATGCTCGATGATTGTACATGTAAATTTGGGCCTTAAACGGTATCAAGGGATCCATCCCGCTAAAATCGGATTTAAGGTCCCGTGATAGTGAAAATTGCGATTGCAGGTGTTTGGGGCTATTAAGATGGCTTTCATGTCCACAGATCGTTTTGACCCTATTTTGATGTTTAATTTCCCGTTTATCACCAAAAAAACGATTTTTTTAACAAAATAACCAAGATCTTTTAAAATTAAATGGCCCGGGTTAGTAAGACAACTAATAGAATAAAATTGAGAGTAATAAAGAACTTCGATCCCTATTTGGCGAAGGGTTTAAAAACTATATTTTCCAAAAAAACGTCACCCTAAAAGGTTTTCATCAATATCAAAGCTAAAACGAACCTTTTTCCATCAGACTAAATCCCTCGCGTAGAGGTTCAAAGAGGTTTTAAAATTACTTTCAAAACAATGCACTCTCCATGATTTCGACTCAAAGATAGATAGCGGTTTTCTTCAAAATCACACACACATACACACACACTTCACACTTAGGAAAACCTCAAGATGCTATAACCGTGTTTTTCACGGAAGTCGGAGGGTGCCTAATACCTTCCCCTCGCTTAAGCAAACCCCCGAACTCTATGAATTTCGGTTTCGAGACCAATTTTACGGAGTCACACATTGGGCCATATTGCGAAAAAATCTAAAAATTAGAATGAGTTGGTACATCCATTTTAACCCTTTACCAACTGACGACTCTATCTAATTGGCCCATCAATTAAAATCGATCTTTTAAACTCCCGTCGGCATTTATGTCAGATTTTTCCTGAAAATCACCCTTTAAAGCGAAATGAATAAATCAAAATCATAAAAAGGGTAGAAAAAACGAAATCTTAGGAAAAATGTTATTCCCGGCATCGACAGCTGGCGACTCTGTTGGGGACCGCTAGAGGGCTTAAGTCGCATGTAATCTTGTTGTTTTCCTTTCTTATCTATGTGTGTGGTATGAATGATTCGAATGTATGTGTGATGAATGCCTTATATTTTCGAAGGCTTTAATGCTTCAAATATCATCATATGCATGCAGTGAGGCACGATGAATATATGTTGTGTGATTCCTCCACCAGGAGGCGAACCTGTTGGTTGTTGATTACTGGACTCAAGGGGCCGTTCCCCCACGAGGCTCAGGAAAGGCACCACTCAAATCTGCTCCAATCGAAAGATCAGATTCATTCCCATCAAGTACGTTGTGAAGATTTGGGGACCTTCATGCCGAAAAGCCCGCGAGAGTAACCTTAGGGTAGGTCAGCCTCAGATAAACCCAACGTTACGGGAAGTCTCTTCATGCCCTGTTACTCCTTATATGTAAAATGTCATACATATTCAATTCAATCATCTTCCATCTTATTATCCTGTCATAAAACCACTAATAGTTGTTTTGTAGGAAAAGATTAAAAAACCTCAATGCAAAATCATAGCATGTATCCGAACCTACCAAATTTAGATACTAAACTTCGTCATATTGCTTTTGTAGATTGGTCTAAGAACTAGGCTTCGAGCTCATAAGGTACGAACATCACGCAGTAAGATGGCCAAAGGTTCCGCGCCAGATTCCCTCCCTGTCTCTCGGGAAGAATTCGAGAACTTCAAGAAGTAGATAGATGAGATAACCAGTCTACTAAAAAATAGTGCAAGATAACTAAAGACCAGCTCGGACCCTCCAGCTTAGGAGGTAGTCAAACCTAGGGCGCACAGACTCAAATCCCTGTCTTCCAATTCAGTAGTAATGATACCAAAGGGTCCGCCGACCAGACTAAGACAATCAATATCCCAGACGATAGAAAAGATACAGGAATCAAAAAAAAGGTAAAATGTGATGCCCCCAAGTCCGGGTACCTTCAAACCCGTATTCGGTGCTCCACGGTAATATTCATCCATATGCATACATTCAAATAATCTTAGCATCATGAAGTAATTACTAATTATTACAAACATAGTCTTACAATTCATGTAAGGACCACGATTTTTCCTAGCAATATTATTGAGACCTATATATTAACCTTTGTCATTATCATTGGCTCATTAATGATTTGGGTAGCTATGTGTGGTTATTTGATTTATTGATTTAATAGTTCGAGTATATTGAACTAGCTTTGTGTTGATTAAACAAGCCCAAATAATTATTTGTTGCCTTGTCAAGGGATATCATTATTATTTCCACTAAGAGGTGCTAATAATGGGCCAGCCCGTACACTTCATTTTAATAAGCCTAGTCCATGTTGAGTTATTTTGAGCTGGTTAGCGACTAGGCTCCAGTAGCCCAGATGGGGTGCAACCCGACCACGTGATTCTCTATTAAAAGCTGGCTTAATAACTTGTCGTTACGTGCAAGTTTGAGGCGCTGCACCGGGCTAGTGGCCTAGGCCGCCTATTGTGCCGATTAAAGCCTAAACCATGATTAATGGGGATGGCTGAAGAGCTCGGTTAGTGGAACTTTTCACCTAAACCTGAACAACCAACGGGTAATGCCGTTATGAACTAGTCCTAACGCCTGAGTAATGACCATCGCCGGGATAATAATTTTTTGATAAATGGAGACCCTATTCTCATGGGAAAGCTTGCTGAGTTTATTTGATATAGATACTAGAGAGATATATCGTGGTAAGAGTTACTTTGAGAGGTAGTTCCACCGTTCGGAGGGACAGTCAAAGTTCAGAAGCTAGAAAGTTAGCAGTCGGACAGTAGAAGAGGTAAGACTCTTTCTCTTGATTCTCAGCATGTATCTCCCTTGTCCGGTCGGATTTCCTTTCACTAAGTCAGTGCTGGATGAGTCGACCATCACAGGTTGAGTTGTTATGACGATACCAAGCTTGGTAGTTACAGAGTAGTTACCTTGTCTTGTATCATTTTAATATATAGTCGAATCATGACTTAAACTCGAGTCACAGTATAGACCTTAATTACCATACCCAAACAAGATGATAAGAGTGGGATGGGGACGCTGGAGTCATGCGGTGAGGTCTGCCACCTCACCCCGAACTCATGGACCTAAGCAACAGGGTTAGGTAATGGTAGTTACTCGATCCTACACTATGGAGTGATTTCCAAAGTTGAATCTGAAGTCAAACCTTGGTAGGAGAATAGTCGTCAGACCCAAACCCCTAGTATCAGTAATGTCTGAACCTAACATTCGAAGTCGAAGCCTTAAAACGTCAGTGAGATCCAAACGTTTGGCTCCCTGAAGCCAAACCAAACTCACGTCCGACCCCGAAGAGACTCTTGACCCACGAAAGGTTCTGACCTGGAGCCGATGCCAAGATTTTGTCGGTAGAAGGGTCGGCCAGACCCGAAGTATACTACCAGACTATAAGATACTTTCTGTAGAGGAATCTGTAGTCAAACCCGAAGGTCGTAGCCTTTACTCTGGGTTTAGTTCAATACTAGACCCGAAGCCGAACCCCGATATCTGTAGGCTCGGACCCGACTTCCTAAGTTATAACCCGAAGCCGAAGTCTTAAATTTACAAGGAGACCCAGACCTTTGGCTTCCCGAAGCCAGACTCGAGGCACATCTGATCCCGAAGGGATCCCCGAACTACGAACGATTCTGACCAAGAGCTAAAGTCGTAGCCTTGTTGGCAGAGGGTCGGTAAGACCCAATACTATCCCGAATCGACTAACAAGTGTACCTTGAACTATTTTTGAATCTTGATGGGACCATAAAGCCCATTCGGCATATGTAGAGTAAGATAGCCGAACCCTTCAGCCATATTAGAATGGACCCTGTCGATAGTACTACCTCCTCATCGATCGTGGAGCTGTCCTATCGGACAGTAGAGTGTTGGAATGGTCAACGGGATAGATAGTGCGAGTCGCTCATATTTATTTATTAGGTATGTTATTTCTGCATAGCTATGTCTAATCGGAGAATGAATCATATATTGTAGGGTGCTTACCAAGCAAAAACGTAGAGTAAATTGTTGAGCAGCGATTCAGGCAAGTTTCTAAACTTCACTCTTTAATTGGGAAAGTTCCCTTGACTTTTACCAACTTGTGTAAATATATTGTTGTTGTGCAAGTATTATTGAGCAAGTTCCCTCACTTTGAGCTTTTGGATCAATTGTTATACTATTGTGTATATCCTTGCTAGTATTCTTTCACACAGTTTGTTATACTGCTGTGCATATCTATGCTTCCTAACTTACACCACTTTGAAATTATGAACCCTCATACCCTTCGTATTATATGACGGTTCTGATATTATGTTGCAAGTTCTTCAAATTAAGTTTGAACTCTATTTCCCAGTATGTGTTAAATGGTCTAATTGCTTTAAGAATTATTCCACCCCGATATCATTAGCATTCGCACACTCTGCATTTGTTCTCAGATTCCGTGGTTGAACTGTACTAACATAAAGCTTCGGCTATTCATGCACTTTTCAAAGAGAAGCCTAAGCCACTTGTTCAGCTAGGCATTTGCATGATAATTACTTGAAAAGCTATCCAAACCCGTTGTTGGGATAGATTCTTAGACTAAGATGAACGACCCCATGATGGGGATGTAACCTAAGTATCTGAAAGACGGTACGCGACAGAGTTAAATGGTATGCATATTCATGGGTACAAGAGGCTGATTCCCTTGAGTACTTACTCTCTAGTTGGCAACCTAATAAGGGTCAGACAATGTGGCTGATGCCTTAGCGTGTGTTCATAGTCTATCTTAGACTGTTGGCAGTAAATAATCAATCTTTATTTCTTTATTTGAACTTCGATTATATTGTTCGCTTAATTCATCAGTTACTTGTGGAAATTGTTAACCTATGCTGATGTTATTCATATTCATTCATGATATATCCCTCTCATTTATTTAAAACTTACTGAGTAAACTCGTTGCTCACCCTTGCTATATCATGAAACATTTCAGTTCAGCCCGAGTGCTCGAGCAGAGATAAGGGCAAGGAAAAGGTGAAGTACTAGGCTTCGGATGGGCGCGCCGTCCATTATTATATTTTGTCTAGGCTTCGGCCATTTTGTATTTCAAGCTACGTTAGTTATTTCTTTGTATTTCGCATTGTAGCTATTTAAGGTTGTAGACCTTGGGACCCATATGTAAACCTTTCTAAATGATCAATATATGATTATTTATTCCGCATTTAGTTATCATATATTACTTGAAGGTGTTTGGATGTTGTAGATCATGAGCACCAAGTTCGGAGTATTTGGTACCTGAATTTGGGGGTGTTACAGGTTGGTATCAAAGCTGTAGGTTATAAAATTTAGGATCGCGAAACCTTAGTATTAAACTCGTATTGAGTACGCTAGGACTTGGATCGAGAAGATTCATTGAGTCTTATGGGATTGGAGATGAGTTGTGGAAGAACTCATCGAGCCGATGCGGTGTATGATAAAATATCTTTAATTTCATCAATGGATATATTTTATTGTTGTACTAATAGATTGATGTTTCTCTTTGCGTTGGTTGTAGAATGGTTGAGTTAGGAGAGCCGAGTCGTGCCGCTGAGGAAGAGGTGTTCACAGACATCCCAGTGGACACCGAGCAGTTAGTCGGTTATGCACCCGTTGCACCTGTAGAGTCCGAACCCGAGGAGGATGAGAACTATTTAGCGGAGTCTGAAGAACCCGTCAGGGGTAGGGTGATGAGATCGGGTAGTCAAGATGTTGAGGGTAAGTCCAAAGAGGACTACGGTGCAGATGAGGTCGAAGAGCTGCCAGCAGAGAACTATTTATTAGACCAACTAGCCGATAGGAACCTAGAATTAGAAGAGAGAATCCGAGACCTGGAAGAGTAGAACGTGATCCATCAGAGTATGGAGGATCAATATAAAGAGATAGCTTATCAGTTGGAAGATGAGATGAAAGGACTGAAGCCGCAATTGGAATGTTATATGACTTCGGCCCAGTAAGTAGGGACCCTACTTCATCAGCTAGTCGCCCGAAATACTAAACTAAGGGAGAAGAAGGATCAGGCAGAATTAGAACTAGCAAAACTGAAAGTGGTGCTCGAGGCCATGAGGGCCGATTTTAATTGGGAGATAGCAGACAAGATCCGCGTTGAGGAAGCATGGGTTCGGTCTGCTAGAAGGGTAGATCAACTAGAGAGAGAAGTCCAGGTCAGGGCAGTTCGGATTGAATCCTTGAGCGTTGCATTGGATCTCGCCGTCGGGAACTTGAGAGACCAGAGGTATTCCGCCGAAGAGAGTCAGCCCATCCATTCGGTTCGGCGCCGATTGATGTGATAAATTAGGCCCAGTAGTTCTCACTTTTGTCCATGATAGGGGCACCTTTTGTTGTAAATCCTTGTGCGAGGCTGTATGCACGGGATAGTGTTAGAACCCCGTCAGCTGTTCTAATTAGAGGGGTAACATGTTGTGAATCCCTACTTTTGTTCATTTAGGGTTAGGTAGTAGTTGAAAGGTTGTGCCTTTGGCATTTATAGAAGTATTCCACATGTTAGGTCTTCTTATACCAAAACAATGGTATATGAATATAAATGAAGTTGCTTATTTTCGAATGTGTTTGATAGATGCCTATGCTTTATTTTGCTTATGTCAATAAAGTGTTGCGTAAGAACTCAAAACCGAAGTGATACTGTAAGGTTTTGCTTTGTGGCAGACCATGCCGCCGAACAGACAGCCACGAAACCAAAGGGTCGAAGAGTCGGTTAATAACACTCATGGTTAAACCGACCCAATGAGAGCTTGTAACGAATCTAATTTTTGGTGAACAAATAAAATATTTATTGAGTTAAATAAATATTTTTGTTAATTTATTTATTGAGTAAAATAAATAATTAATAAAGTTATTGTGGAGTAATTTATTTTAAGTGTAATTATGTTAATTGTTATTTGAATGCGATTTGATGTGTCTATTCTAATTTAGTTTAATAATTAAATTAGATGATAAAATGATTTATTTGAATAAAGGATTTATTTGAGTAAGATCATTATTTGGTAATATTGTTATTGGTAAAATAAAAGTTATAATTGAATTAGTAAGGTTTAATTGAATTTATTTAATAATAGGTTTAATTAAATTAAAAGTGTGACAATTAAACTGTATAGTATAATGGATTATTAAAATAAATGAAAAATGATTAATTTTAGTTAAACCAAACAAGGCTTTGTGACTCTTGATTAGTAAAAATGATTTATTTTGCTTTGGTTCAACCAAACAAGGCCTTGTGGCCTTTGAAATTCTATTTTTCTGCATTTGAGTTTGCCAAACATGACCTAACTCTTTGTTTTTGTAACTAACTAATTAAAAACCCAGTTACGTTGAAAAACAAATATATCAGTTATTTTAAGTTTAAGGAAGAAAGAACAAAGCTTTGAGAGTTTTAAAAAATTGAGAGTTTGAGAGTTCTGTGAATTGAGAAGGAGAAGGAAGAGGATTACTAAAGCTAAGGAATCATATTTGTTTAGCTTGAAGGTATAATTCCTTTTAAATTTTGTTAGAAGTTTTTTTTCACTGTATATGATTTTTATTTCCCTGTATGTGAATTCATTTGCTCAATGCATGAATTACTTAGTTGTAATTGATAGTAAGCATGTATTAGTGATTATATGATGTTTATAAACCAATTTATAGGAATTAATCCATGAAAGCATGCTTTAAAATAGAGTTTTTGGTTTTACAGAGTTTCACTTTCATGTATGGCTTATATGTATGAAAATTGATGTTCAATTTGATTATCAATCAGTAAATTGACTTTTGATTATGATAACATTATGAAAAACGAAAAGAATGCAAGTGGAATGGAATAAAATAGTTTAGAGATGAATTCATAGTGTTCAACTTCATTAAAAAGGCCAAAACATGAATATTTTGTTTAAACAGTGAATTTTTAGTCTTTAATTAGTTGATTATGTGTTTTATAATGATTAGAATTGTTAGAAACATGTTGGGTAATTGTTTTACATCATGTTTGACGTCTGGGTATGCTTAATTTGTGAGTCGGATGGTAGAATTTGGGAAATTTGGTCTAGAATTGCACTGGTTCGTGAACTGCAGTAGCTGGCAGTCGAGTCCACCGCCACGGCAGTGGAAATACACAAGAGTTAGCGCCCCGGCGGTGTCCTCGTCCCGGCGGTAGGAATGAACTGGTTCCGTCGCCCCGACGGTTGTCTCGCCCCGACGCAAGTTTGTGAAGGAATCCACCGCCCCAGCAGTGGAACAGAAAATGGAAAATTTTTCTTTTCTTTGTGATCAAGCTATATGGCCATGTGCATGTTTAAACCTTAGGCTAAAGTATTAAATGATTAATGAAATACTACAATGGATGATAAGCGAATATCTATTGAATATCAAATGACAATTGATATATTAAAATAAAAATGGATAAGAGCGAATTCTAAAATGCTTATAATAACTAATTATTGTTACCGATTTTCAAACGAAATATATAGGTTGATTAAAGAACGTGAACTTTAATCTGTAATCTACGTACGAGGCAAGTTTTCTACCCTTAATCTATTTATTCCGTTGAAAACAAGTTTCTTATTTACCTTTCATTGAGCAAGCTTATTAACCTTATCTTATCATTATTCAAGCAAGGTTGATACAATGACAAATGCTTATGTTTTATTCTAGTCATTTATTATCCAGTCATGAATCTTATTCAAACTTCAAACATAAATCTTGTTATACAATTCTATTGTTGAATCAAATGCTTTAATGACTAGCAAACCCTTATTGATTCAGCTAGTCCATAGTTGATGAACGTTCTAAAGATTTAGAATATCTTGAAGTTATTCCAAACCAAGTTTCTTTTGGTGTGGAATCTGAAGTCAAACTAAGATGAACAACCCTAATATAGGGGATTAAACTACGCAGTAGCGTTAAAATATTTGTGCACAATACATTGTACAAAGGGCTGATCCCCCGGAGTACAAGACGGATAGTCCATAGTCTATAAGACTGTCAAAGGTTACAGTAGTGATACTTGTTAACCTAGAACATAGTTCGAGGTCTTATGACCCTCAAAAATACTTTTGATCTTGAAATCTATATTCGATTCTTAAGTCGAGTTTTCTTTTGAGCTTTCAGTCCTCTGATTTTTGTTTATTGATTTAAAGAAAACTATTATACCTCAGTTGAAAATCTACTCCATTGATTATTTAACTGTTGTTGTTATTATACTTGCGGGCAAATGTTTGCTCACCCTTGCATAAAATATTACAGCTAAATCTGAAAAGTCGGATGAGCCATCCACTAGCAAGGGCAAGGGCAAGATGAATAAATGAAGATGTTTATTCTATTTGATTCAGTTCTTTGTAATAAGACTTCGTTATTATTTAAGTTTTTATTCCGTAAATGATGTAATAAAGGTTCGATAACCTGGGAATTATTTAATTAAGAGATTAGAAATGTAACCCCTTTTGGTGGGAAGATATTTCATTCAGTTTAATTTTATTGTCCTTATTATGGGTAGTTAGTTATGAATAAATGAATAGTGAACACCAAATCAGTGGGAATTAAGCACCCGGATTTGGGGTGTCACAGGTTGGTATCAGAACTGTAGGTTAAGAACCTTAGGTGGGGAACTTTAGGAGTTAGCCTTGTTAAGAATCGAAAATCTAGTGGTGTTAAAACTCTTATCGAGTTCTAAGGAATGAATTAAGGAATTCATTAAAGATAATAATAATAATAATAAAAACTTTATGTGCTATAACTTATGTGTTATAACTTGTATGCTCGCGAGTAGTATCGAGTGGTAATTAAATCTAAAATTTTGGTGGCAGGATAACTGATATAAGTGGATACAGTCAGGCTAGGGAGGAGGAGCCCCGAGATGTTCATGTAGTCCGGGAGCAGCTAGTGCAGAAGGAGCCATCCCCATTTGTAACGCCCCCAAAAATCCGGACTATTTTTAATCTCGATCTTGTGCGTTAAATATTATCTCGTTCTAACTTTACATCATTAATCATTGTCATAAACAATAAAATGCGGATAAATTTAAAACTTTTATAACTTTCTTTCATTTCCTAAATTTTCATCCCATCCAACACTATTCTTACTATACATAATCGTCAGTAACAGAATAACTCTTAAAACTTAGCTATTTCAATTTTTTCTCAGTTCCAGAATTTGCAACCTTTAGAATTCATCATCACTTATCATTTTTATATATATTATGTTTTATCTCAGACATCAATTATGAATATAAAATTCAACTTTGAATATCTGACTAAGTCTTCTATATGTTTCGTTGTAATTCAACAAGTTAAATGAATTACATAACAAGTCATATTTCTAAAATCGCAATATGTACTCTTAATACAACAAGCCATATATAACATATACCATTTTCCGTATAGTTTTTCAATTATATTACATTACAATTTTAAAGGTAAAGTTTTCTAATCAAATTTAACGAATATCTTTTATTCGATATTTCCAATTCAACACAACTTAATCTATTTACATTACAAATAGTCATCTCGACTTAATACAACTTTAACTGAAGTAAACAATCAACATTTCTTTTGTAACGCGCCTTAATCTTTATTGTCATGATCATCCGATAGTTCATCCCTTAATCTGCAAATAAGTTATTTACAAGAATGAGCACGACGGCCCAGCAAGTCTAACAGTTAACATATTTCATGCTTCACATAGCATACGTGCTTTATACTTATTTGTGTGACATGCTTTTCATGATGTGCACTGTATACATGCTTCAGATGCTGTGAATTTTCCTTTAACTATCCACAATTATTAAAATTCATCAATCAACAACTTCAATTATAACCACATAGCATTTACATAATCAACTTGTTCACATAGAACAATAAATTTCATTAACTATCACCTACTCATGATTTAACACATTTTATCATATATCTTTCACATAGCAACAAATTTACAAATTACTTTAAGAACTTGCCTTTACTGTGAAACATTACCGGCTCTACTTGTGATCGCGTACTTAAAGCATTAATACCTTGTATAGCACCTATGTAATGTACATATGATTACTATATAGCTCAACATATTCATATTTCATGAATTTAACTTAAACTAGTAACAATTATATCAAATACGGCTCGTTTGTTCGCGAATATCCCTCGTATTACTTATGTAAGCTTATTACATAGCTTATACGCAATGCATTCTGTAGTTTAACCAAAACTTGAACATATCAATGAAATCCCAAAATTATTGACCAACCATTATATAGGTTAATTAATTTAATTCAAAGATTGTTTATGTATGAAAATGTATTTTTTTACTTAGTTAAAGGTTCAAGGTTAATTATTAAAATCAAAACAAACAAAATAGAACCAAACAACCCTCAACGAGCACTGCAGTGTAGCAGCCAGCAGCGCGCGGGCACGCCTGCCACTGCTGCCTGCGCCCAGCCATGCTGCAGAAATGCCAACCAGCCTCCTTCCCTATTTTCTAAATTATAACTCATTTCCAAATGGAACCAAACCTGAACAAATTATAGAAGGCATGACATATTATTTTTTAAAAAAAATATTAACCAACCAAAACTAACATCATAGGCCAGATTTCTATGGCCTCAAAACCGCCTTGTTGCGTAATTGTTTTTTTTTCCAATGAGCCTCTTTTAAACCTTAGCTTCAAAATAGGTTTTAAATTCCATTAACGTGCCCAATTTACTTAAATTACTTCAACATACATATATTTAATCTTTCTTGATAACAACCTTGCCTGATTCTTTCTTTTAAAACTAAACAGCCCTAAGAGTAATTTTATCAAACACAACTTGTGTGTTCATTTTTAAGACAAAGTTCATGGATGTTAAGGGAGGTTTAAACACAAAATTTTCCTTCATTATAACTCTATCTCACCTGCATAAGATCATTTACAATACCCAACCAATCAACAGTTCAATTCATAGCAACAATTAATACAACATATAGACTAACTAGTTTCTATGAACTTTATAAAGCTTAGACTTACCTTTCGTTTGCTGCAAATTTTAAGTATAGTAATGCTTGAATGTATTTCAAATACTAAAAATAGACTTCAATCCTGCTGCAAATTTTGATTCCCTGGAGCCTCCATCATTTCAGGCTTTAAAGAGTTATGGAATTGGTTTGGGCCGAATGAAACATAACTTAGAAAAGAAAGAAATGGAATGCAACGGTAGAAGGCTAATATTGAAAGAATTGATAATACCATGCTCTGATATTGGCTCATATACTAACCATCAGACAACCAAGCGGCCTCTCAATTGACTAAGCTTATGACAGCTCAAGTTTAAACTCTCTTAGACAAGTGCCACCTCCTGTTTGATATATGAATCAGCACTATCCACTGTTAGCCTAGCTTTCTCTTAAGTCCTAATATTTGGTTCTCAGGCATGCTTATACATATGCTATACTAATATATAATACTTACTTTATTTCACATATGCGTTATTATCCCATATATAACTCAATTTATGTATTTTAATTACATGTACTCCAACTAATCCAACTTGAATAATTATACATTTCTAATTATGTATAAAAATCATCCCACTAATTATGGACTTAATCCATAATAAAATTAACACCTTTTGTGTAACGAACCATTACTTAAAATAATAACTCATTTAATTTATACAATTAATATTGTACAATTAAATTAAATTAAATTTGCTCCTTCCTTCCATAAATTGTTCCAAGAAAATTTATTTAACCCATACATTTAACCTTAAATTAAATATTAATTTAATTTACTAATCTTGACTCCAATATTTATTTACATATATATTGGTCCCTCACCTCATATTCTTAATTCACATTCCTTTTTGTATAATAATAAATATTATACCATTATATGTTACATTATAGTAGCATAATTCTTATTATCAACTAATTAAAATAAAATAGCTTTCTTTACTCAATTAATCAAAATGAATATATTAATCCACGAATTTTCAAATAATGAACTTATTACTTCATTTCATATTCAATTTATATTCGCTTGGCATAACATAATATATTAAGCCACTATTTGAATATATTATACTTATTTGTAATATATTAAAATAATGAGTTTACTTAATTATTAACTCTTTTGCCCCAAATATGTGTATATATTTCATACTTATATATACATTCACTTCCACATTTTAAATTCGTATTTAACTCAACCTAATTGATTTAATAGTTAAATTTACTATTAAATCTTACTTTTCGACAAATGTATATATCTCATACTTATATATACATTTTTAATCAACCACATATATAACACATATATACTTGTACATTTAAACACATTATGTCTCACAATAAGAATTTTATATATTAAATTCTTATTTTAATATTTTCTCAAACACGGGATATCACACCATTGATCACAGTTGTAGGTCCTAAGTACGAGCCTGAGACTGATCCTGAGGAGGATCTTGAGGAGGTTGAGGAGGAGGAAGAAGACCCTGAGGAGATACCATTATCTTCCTTAGGTGTTCAGATATATGAGCATGTGTATGATCGTAACATAGAGTTGCAGGATAGGGTAGAGGAGTTGGAGGAGCAGGTGGCTGATTGTCAGACCACCATAGAGCAGAAGAATAACGAGATTGAGGAGCTTGACATACGTTTTGGAGACGTGGAGTGGAAGCTGGTTCAGGCAGAGAGCCAAAAGGAGGAGTTATCAGCTGAGGTGGAGAAACTGAAGAGTGAACTGAGAGAAGAGTCTGCAAAACGTGCTAGAGCTGAGGATGCGTAGATGAAGGTTGTTGATCATGCTAACCGTGTTGAGGATGAGGTGCAGTCAAAGAAAGCTAAGATGGATGAGATGGAGCATGTTTTCCACACGACAATGGATAGAGCTCAGGATCGGGTTTATCATTACCTAACTCAGTTCGAGGATTTTCCATGGTACGTGATGGATCACAGAACGATGGTTCGTATTATGGAGCAAGAGCGTAAAGAAGCCGTGCGACGTGGAATGTCTTTATAGGTCACGGATAGCAGTAATAATAAGTTATTTTCTAAGAGAATTAATATGATGTAAATCTCAAATGAGATAAATAGAGGAATATGATGATGTAATCCTAAAATATTATGAATTCAGGATAGATGATGTAAATAACTATGATGCTATCTAAGTTATGTTTTAAGGCAGTAAATGAATAAAATACGGAGGTTTATCAAATGTGCTATGTGTTAGGTTTGTATAATGCGAACATGCAATCAAATTACATAAATATAGCGGAAGCGCGATAAAATCAGATTTTAAAATTTTATACAAACCATCACCATGATCTTTCTTTATGCACAATTATTAATTAAACGAAATAGATAGAGATTAAGAAATTATACCCTCATAGAATCGTGCTTCCTCGAGTACAAGTTCAACTCCAATTCCTTCGTGTTCTCCTTGAATTCCACCGATTCAATTCCTTCCTTTGATCAACGTTAGCCACCCAAGTGTTTGGCCTCTAGAGGTGATCCACCAAGGAATAATATCTATTCAAGAAGATGGGTGTTGGCAAAACCCTAGTTTCTATCTCTATAGAAATTATAAGTACTCTCCACAATTCTTATGCAAGAGTGTGTAACCCTAATCTATGATAAGACTCCTCTTATTTATAGATGTAAGAATAACTCTTCCCTAAACTATTTAGGATTAGGGTTTCTATTATAATTAAACTCCTTTAATTAATTATGCTCCTAATCCAATTAGGAATTCATGAGAGAGTACTTCTATTAATTAATTCCCAATCCCTATTAGGAATTAAATAACAGTAATAATAATAATAATAATAAGACTCCTCTTATTAATTTATATTTAATATTTCCAAAATATTAAATAATAAATATTAAGCTATTTAATTTATTCTATCTCTATAGATTAAATTAAATACACTTAACTTATTATTACGATTATGCTATTTACTTCTTAAATAAATATTTTTCTTTTGCGGTGTGACCCTTTAGGTTCTCCATATTAAACCGGTTGTGAATAAATCAATTAGAACAATTCTAATCTTATTTAAATAAATAAATTAAACTATTTAATTTATTTAAATAAATAACATTTATTCTACAATAAGGGTAAGCCCCCTTAGCGATCAACGACTTTCCAGATAATATAGATTTCAACATTAATCATAAAAGAACCTTTCAGTGAATAGTTACCATACAATGACCCAATTAAATATAAGACATGGATTTACTGTCAAGTCTTATTTTATTTAATTATATGTATTTCGATTCCCAAATGCACAACTCTAAATAATGCAAATTAGAAGCTCCTTTCTAATTTCATTCTGCCTTGGCCAAGGGCTACTGAGCTGTCATTTATCGAATCACATAGGACATTTACATCTTTTACTAGACGTGGTAGATTCTTTGTTGATCATTCACTTATCTCCATGTACAACTAATTATACCCAATCATACCCTTTGATATACCCAAAAGGTCTTAAGGGACATGTCAAAGTATAACTCATCATACACAAGATATTATGATGATCTCAAGTCCAAGGATCACTTGTACTACTATCACTAGAGGAATTCCTATTGATAGGCGAGTAAAACTCCATTAGGTATTCCTTAGCGAGCCACGTTCAGTGAACTTATTCTCCAATAAACACCTACATACTTGCTTTAGTGTCTCCACACAAATGATTATGAGATCAATCATCCTCTTCTTAAGAGCAAGCAATGTATGTACTAATCTATCCGGATTCATTAATCCCCTTTTTAGTAATCCAACGATTAGGAACGATTTTAGTTTGTGAGCTATCTAGAATTTAGATCTCATTAGCATGATCACCATCATGATTCTAAAAGTATTGCTCAAAACTATGGGTTTATCACATTTAATATAATAGCACTATGTAGATAATATAAAATGCCTTTTAAGAAAATCAATTCTTTTATTAATAAATGAATAAGATTACAAAGTATATGTTACATCATATCAAATATGATTGGCTTATGTGCATACTACTTTCAATCTCCCACTTACACTAAAGCCAATCGCCATGGTATCTTATACCCTTCTTGTCTAAGTGACGATCATCCTGCTATTTGGATAAAGCTTCAGTAATGGATATACAATATTGTTCTTGAGAGTCCACTATCTCTATAGTGACTTCTCCTCTTTCAATGATTCTACTAATCAAATGAAAGTGCCGCAACACATGTTTGAATCCAAGATGAGACTTAGGAACTATTCCTAGTTCTGTGATGAACTTTTCATCCAAACAATCAACTTACAGCTTCATTTACAGCTATATACTTTGTCTTTGTCACTAAAAAACAACTCTTTGCTATTTTGGAACCTTTCCAATTCACTGCACCACCATTCAAGGTAACGATTTACTCTTAAAGTGGATTTGTTATCGTCTTGGTCAGTCTGAAAAACTTGAGTCTGTTTAACCCTCTAGTTTTAATTCAGACCCACCATGAATCATGATCACATCTTCAGTACCAGTTAAGTACTTAAAGATGTTTATCACTGTCTTACAATGATCTTCTCCAGAATATGACTGATCAACATCAGGCCTTGTATATTCATTGCATACATGATAGTAACTCATGCGATCTCCTTTTATTGAGGACAATTTAAAGAGATACACTCCATGGCTCATCATGAGACCTATCTTGGAGTTTGTCATGCTAAACACCTTTAGCATTGAATGAATATACGTTCATTGGGTCAAGCCGAACATCCTTTAAAATCTATCTATATAGATTTATATCCCCAATTTATAGGATGCTCCTTCCAAGTTATTCATAGAGGAATGTTTAGACAAGCATTGGTGCGTTATTCCTTATCAGTAGTATATCAACATGTAATACTAGGAATGTCACAGTGCTCCTACTGACCCTTTTGTACACAGTAGGTTCATTCTCGTTTTTGATAAAATCAAACTCTTTTGATTGTCTCATCAAAACGAATGTTCCATCTTTGAGAAGCTTGTTTCAATCTATAAATGGATCATCGTACCTTAAAACACGATTTGCTTCAACCTTTGAAACAAATTTCTTTGGTTGTATCATACATACATTCTCCTCAAGTCTTCATTGAGGAAGGACGTCTCCACATCCATTTTGCCAGATTTCGTAATAAGCTGCAATCACAAGCAAAATCCAAATGGACTTGAGCATTACCCCGTAATAAGGGTTTATCACAGTCAACTCCTTGACTTGAAAAACCTTTTAAACATGTCTGGTCTTATAGGTCTCCACCTTGCCATTTGCCCCAGTCTTTCTCTTAAAGACCCATATTCACCCTCTAGGTACTATGCCCTTTAGTGGAGTAACCAGAGTCTATACTTGGTTCTCATACATGGTGTCCATTTCGGATTTCATGGTTATCTGCCATTTCTCTGAGTGTCTACTACTCATAGCCTCATCGTATAAAACTGGATCATCATCCTCTATGATACGTACCTCATCATCATCCTCTATGATGAATCCATACCTCCCAGGTATCTTTTGGTACTCTTCTAGATTTACGATTCGGTTTTGGTACAATAGGTCTATCTACAGGTTCCTCAGCTTGACTTGTAGTACTTTGTGGTTCTTGAACTCCTTCAAGATCTATTATCCTCCCACTAGCTCCTTCAATTGTAAACACCTTTATCTAAGAAAGCAGCGTGTAGGATTATAGTAATAATACCCTAAACTTTCTTTAGGATATCCCACAACTCTGCACTTGTCAGATTTTATCCCAAACTTATCTTTTGAAACCTTTTTCACATAATTGGACAACCCCTTATCTTAACATACTTAAGATTAGGAATCCTCCCTATCCATAACTTTTTATGGAGTCTTGGGGCCGGATTTTGAGGTTACCTTATTTTGTAGATATGTAGTCGTTTCTAGGGCATAACCCCAGATGGATACTGGAATGTCGGTAAAAATCATTATGAACCGCACCATGTCCAACAAGGTACAATTTCTCCTTTTAGATACACCAATCAATTATTGCGTATCAGGAGGTGTCTATTATGAGAAAATACCATTTTGAGATGATCTAGAAACTTATTGCACAAGTATTCCTTCCTCGACCTGATCAAAGAATCTTGATACTGTGACACCCCCAAATCCAGGTACTTAATTCCCACAGATTTGGTGTTCACTATCTCATTCATTCAAAACTAACTACCCAATAAAATAACAATTAAATAAACTTAAATAAATATCTTCCCAAAATGGGTTACATCACCAAACTATTAAATATTCAAATCCCAGGTTATCTTAACCTTAATACATCAAATGCGGAATAAAACATAATTTAAATAAGTCTTGATACAATCGATCATCAAATAAATAACAGGTCTTTAGCTATTTATGCATCTTGCCCTTGCCTTTGCTCGTGGACGGCTAGTCCGGCTTCTCAGCCTTAGCTGCAATGATTAGTGCAAGAGTGAGCAAACAATTGCTCACAAGTTCGATAACAATAATATCTAAATGAAATGATTTCAACTGAGGAATAATAGTTTTCTGATTCTCAACCAATAAATGATTAAAGTTTAAAAACTCGTTAGGATGCTTGATTCCAAAAATATAGAATTCAAGATTTAGAAATTATATCTGAGGGTCACAAGACCTCGAACTATGTCCTAGGTTAACAAGTATTTCTACTGTAACCTTTAACAGTCATATAGACTATGGACCAACATCTCGTACTCAGGGGGATCAGCCCTTTGTACAATGTATTGTGCACAAACATTTTAACGCTGTCGCGTAAGTAATCCCCTATATTAGGGTTGTTCATCTCAGTTTATCGTTTGAATCCATACCAAAAAGGAAATTGGCTTGGAACAAGTATAGAGAACATTCTAAGTCTTTGAAACGCTCATCAACTAAGGACTAGCTGAATCAATAAGGGTTTGCTAGTCTAATTCAATAGAGTTTGTTCAATAGAAACTATACTCGAAGTTTGAATAATAACAATGATTGAAATAAAGCTTGAGTATATAATCATGATAATAACCTTGCTTGAATATCAATAAGCTAAGGTCAATAAGCTTACTCAATATAAATAAACTTGTCTTGAATAAATTAACAAGTTAAAAGAGAACAACAACTTGCTATAAATAATTCTCAAGCTTAAGGAAAGAAAACTTGCTCAACATAAAGTAACAAGTTGAGATAAGGAACTTGCCTCAAGCGTAGATTACAAATTAAATATCTCTCGATCCTTAAACAACCTATACATTTAATTATAAAATGGTAACATAATTAGTTATAAAATAATATACACTTTAAGCTTGCTCTTATCCTTTTTATTATAACATTTCACTTAGCATATCATAGTCAACAAGTACTAGTTTAACAACCATCTTGGCAATTCTTTAGTCACTTAATACATTAATATAAGTTTTAAACTTGTTTATAGCATCATAATAAAAGCTCAAAGAAAATAAAAATTAAAAATAATTTCAGTACTGCTCCCTCGCCGAGGCGAGAATTTACTGAACAAAAATCTCGCCGGGGCGAGACCTCGCCGGGGCGAGCCTATCCTTAACAAAATTTCTCGCCGGGGCGAAGATTACTAGCTCATTTTTCTCGCCGGGGCGAGACACCCGACAGTTGTCTCCTATAGTTCGCGAACAGTGAAAACTTAAGCCAAATTTGGCCAAATTTTTCGAATTCTATCATCCAGTACACAAAGTAGATATACCCAGACATCAAATATGTTAGAAAACAAATACCCAACATGTTTCTAACTAATTTAACTATTATAAAACACATAATCAACTAATTTAAAACCAAAAATTCACTGTTAAACAATTTATTCATGCTTTGACCATTTTCATGAAATTAAACTCTGTAAATTCATTTTTCAACTAATTAAAACCATTCTTCTTGCATTATTCATGTTTTTCATCATACAATCATAAACAATTATTAATTAACCAATTAATAACCAAATGGAATCATCAATTTTTATACAACTATGCCATACATGAAATAAAGCTCTGTAAAAACTAAAATTAAATTTTAAAATATATTTTCATGAATTAAAACCTTCAAATAGAATTTTAATCATCATATAATCATCACGTAATCATCTATTTCACATAGCTATCAATTATAATCAAAAAAATCACATATTAAGTCAATGAATATTTTTACAGAGAACCAAATATTGATATACAGAGGAGGGTATTATACCTTCTATTTGATTAAAAGAAAAGCTTGATTAACACTCTCCTTGCTTGAACTTCTACCTTCAATCTCCTCTTTTCAAAATTCACAAGCTCTCTTCTTTCTCAAATTTCACAGAACTCTCTCTTTTCTCTGTAGTTCTTCTTTCTCTTTTCTCTCTGTTCTTCTCTTTTCTTTTCTTTCTTTCAACTGACGTTCTTTTACAAAATGAAAATTGATATAACTTAAAAATATAAACTAATGATTTTAAAATAAAAACTGTTGTTTTAAATAATAATAATGTAAAATCCTTAAATTGAATCATCAGTTAGGATTTTCAAAAGCCATAAGGCTTTGTTTGGTAAATACTAATTAAAATAACCTATTATTCTTATGTCTTGTTTGGTAAAACACAATTAAAATAACTCATTTTTCCAACCAAAGGTCATAAGGCCTAGTTTGGAAAAACTAAATTAAAACTCCTTTCATTTATTTTAATAAAACATTATAACATATAGTTTTAAATGTCACACATTTAATTTAATTGAACTTATTATTATTAAATAAATTCAATTAAATATTACTAACTCAAATAATAATTTTATTTAACAAAAACACCAAATAAATTATATTATTCAAATAAATTATTTATTAACATAAATCATTTATTCAAATAATTCTTTTCATCATCTAATTTAATTAACAATTAAATTAGAATAATCATCACAAATCATATTCAAGTAACAATTAACACCATTAACTCAACATAAACTTATTTCACAATAGCTTAATAAATCATCTATTAACTCAATAAATTAATAAAAATATTTATACAACTCAATAAATATTTTTATTAATTCTCAAAATTACATTCGTTACATCTTTCCCTCCTTAAAAGGATTCTGTCCCCAAAATCACAACGCAATTAAAGTCGTCCGTTACATTCTCCCCTCCTTACAAAGATTCTGTCCCCAGAATCGCAATATAACAATTAGACAAACAATTGAGGGTAATTCTGCATCATTTGCTCTTCGAGTTCCCACGTTGCTTCTTCAGCACTGTGGTTCCTCCAGATTACCTTAACAGAAGGTATCACTTTATTTCTAAGAACTTGTTCCTTCCTGTCCACTATTTGTACAGGAACCTCTTCATAAGAAAAATCTTGCTCAAACTGTATCGGTTCATACTCTATGACATGTTTATAATCAGACTTATACGATCGTAGCACCGATATGTGGAAGACATTGTGAATATGGCCTAACTCAGGAGGTAAAGCTACCTCATAAGCTACTTCACCCATTCGTTTCAGCACTTCGAAAGGTTCAATAAACCGCGGACTGAGTTTACCCATTTTACCAAATCTGATCTTTCCCTTCCAAGGGGATACTTTGAGAAACACAAAGCTCCCAACTTCAAATTCGCGATTTTGTCGGTGTTGATCAGCATACTTCTTTTGTCTGTCTTGAGCAGCTACCAGTCTGGCTCTTATCACCTTGACAATTTCAGTAGTTTGTTGTACCAGCTCGGGTCCCAATAGTCGTTGTTCACCAACCTCATCCCAGCATAATGGAGTTCTGCATTTCCTTCCGTACAATGCTTCGTAGGGCGGCATGCCGATACTAGCGTGATAACTATTGTTGTAAGCAAACTCGACCAGAGGTAAATGATCATCCCAGTTGCCTTTAAAATCCATAACACACGCCCGAAGCATATCCTCCAACATTTGAATTGTTCTTTCGCTCTGGCCATCGGTTTGAGGATGATAAGCTGTACTCATTCTCAACTGCGTTCCCAAACAAGCTTGCAAACTCCTCCAAAATTTTGAGGTGAAACGTGGATCTCTGTCTGACACTATTGATAATGGAACACCGTGCCTTGAGATAATCTCTTTGACATATAATTTCGCCAGCTGATCCAAAGTGAATCGGATTTTGATAGGCAAAAAATGCGCTGATTTCGTCAATCTGTCAACTATGACCCATATTGCGTCATATCCCTTCTGAGTAGTTGGAAGCCCTACTACAAAGTCCATTGTGATATGCTCCCACTTCCATTCTGGTATCTCCAAGGGCTGTAATAAACCACTTGGTCGTTGATGCTCCGCTTTGACTTTTTGACAAGTGAGACATTTCACAACACATTTAGCAACCTCTCTTTTCATGTTTGGCCACCAAAAATGTTGTCGAAGATCCTGGTACATCTTTGTGCTTCCCGGGTGAACCGAAAATCGTGAACTGTGAGCTTCGTTTAAAATCTCCTCTCTGATTGCCAATACCGACGGTACCCAGATTCTGCCTTCAAATCTCAGCAACCCTTCAGTATCTATTTTATATTTAAGCTCTTCACCTTCAAGCACTCTTTTCCGTATCTCAACACACTCCTCATCCTGGAGTTGCGCTTCTTTCACTTTTTCCACCAAAGTTGGTTGAGTTTCCATCTGGAATAATTTTTCATTAGGCTCTGCCAGACCCTTCACCTCTATTTCCAACTTAGCCATTTCCGCTACAAGCTTCTCCTGAGTAGTTAACAAAAATAGTTTCTCCCGACCCTTTCTACTCAAAGCGTCAGCAACCACGTTAGCCTTCCCTGGATGGTATAGAATTTCACAGTCATAATCTTTGATCAATTCTATCCATCTCCTCTGCCGCATATTCAAATCCTTTTACGTGAAAATATACTTCAGACTTTTATGGTCCGTATATATTTCACACTTCTCCCCATAGAGATAGTGCCTCCAAATTTTTAAAGCAAACACCACGGCTGCTAACTCTAAATCATGGGTCGGATACCCTTTTTCATAGTCTTTTAGTTGGCGCGATGCATATGCAATAACTTTACCATTTTGCATCAACACACAACCAAGTCCTTTATGTGATGCGTCACTATACACCACAAAATTTTCTGTATCATCTGGTAAAGACAACACATGTGCCGAACTTAGTCTCTTCTTTAGTTCTTGGAAACTCTCTTCGCACTTCTCCGTCCAAACAAACTTCACTGATTTCCTTGTTAAATTTGTCAACGGAGTGGCGATTTTGGAAAAATCTTGAATAAAACGCCTGTAGTATCCTGCTAAACCTAGGAAACTCCTCACTTCCGACGGTGTCTTCGGCTGATCCCAGTTCATGACAGCCTCTACTTTCGCTGGATCCACTGAAATCCCATCTTTATCAATAACATGCCCAAGAAATTGAACACGCTCCAACCAAAATTCGCATTTTGAAAATTTTGCATATAATTTCTCTTTCCTTAACGCCTCCAATGTCACCCTCAAATGTTCCACGTGTTCTTCTTGAGTTTTGGAGTAGACCAAAATGTCGTCTATAAATACCACCACAAACTTATCCAGAAATGGTTTGAACACCCTATTCATTAAGTCCATGAATGCTGCAGGTGCATTCGTTAAACCAAATGACATAACCAAAAACTCATAGTGACCATATCTGGTTTGAAACGCCGTCTTTGGTATGTCCTCTTTTCTCACCTTCAATTGATGGTATCCACTTCGCAGATCTATCTTCGAAAAAATATCTTGCTCCCTTCAGTTGGTCAAACAGGTCATCGATCCTTGGCAATGGATACTTGTTTTTAATCGTGACCTTGTTCAACTCTCTATAATCGATGCAAAGACGCATTGACCCATCCTTCTTCTTAACAAACAATACCGGTGCTCCCCACGACGAGACGCTCGGTTGAATATACTTCTTGTCTAGCAACTCTTGTAGCTGCACCATCAACTCCTTCATTTCTACCGGAGCCATTCGATATGGGGCTTTCGATATAGGGGCCGTTCCCGGTGCTAAATCAATTACAAACTCGATTTCCCTATCTGGCGGTAATCCTGGCAAATCGTCAGGAAACACGTCCGTAAAATCCCTAACTACTGGTATCTCCTCCAGTTTTGCACCCACCTTTCGGGTATCAACTATGTAGGCTAGATATCCTACACATCCTTGTTTCAACATCTTTCTGGCCTGCATCATCGTTAGACAACTCGTTTGCCTAGGCGACTTGCTGCCATAAAATATAACCTTCGACGGAGTCATAAGGTTTACACACTTCTTTTGACAGTCAATAACTGCCCCATGGTTGAACAACCAATCCATTCCCAGAATGACGTCAAACTCCCCAAGACGAATTGGGATCAAGTTTACTGTCATCACATGACCCTTAATTTTTACCTGACAGTTCTTGTGGACAAACTTAATAGGAATCACCTCCCTATTCGCAATTTCTATATTCATGGGGTAATCTAATTCTTCCTGAGGTAACTCTAATTTCTTAGCAAAATCATTGGATATAAATGAATAAGTAGCACCCGAGTCAAACAATACATAAGCATTAACATTATTGACTGGAATGATACCTGACACTACATCCTTTGACTGCACAGCATCCTACACCGTCATGTTGAATGTTCGAGCGGTAGGTCGGTTGGGCTGTGCCGGTCCTGTGATAGTAAGGTTACCTCCACCACCGCTGTTTCCCTTTCCTGAACTGGCTCCACCTGTCGTTGCTTTCTTAGGGCACTCCCGAGCAAAGTGATCCTTCGACCCGCAGATGAAACATGCTCCTTTCTTTGTATTAGGGAAATTCGGTGCGATATGCCCCTCCTGCCCGCAGTTAAAGCACACCCTCTTACCTTTCAAACAAGCACCCATATGGCTCTTTCCACAGTTGTTGCACACCTCCATCTTCTTCTTCTGGTTACCCTGCTGACTTCCTGCAGAGTTACTATCATTCCATTTTCTCTTTTGACTATTCCTTCCATGGCTACCACTTGCCTTGTTTTCACTCTCATTCTTCTTCTTCCTCTGCTCCTGATTATACTTGGTCAGAGCATCACTTCCTCCTTCAGCGATAATCGCCTTTTCCAGCACTACCGCAAATGAGTTCAGTTGAAACAACGAAACTCTGCTATATAACCAGGGTTTCAGTCCCTGCTCAAATCTCCTAGCCTTCCGCTCATCCGTGTTGACCTGATATGGCGCAAACCGCGCCAGCTCATTAAACTTTGTAGCATATTCAGGTACCGACATAGTACCTTGCTTCAACTCTAGAAACTGTACTTCCATTTGGTTCTGAGCACTTGCCGAAAAATAGGTTTCGAAAAATATCTCTTTAAATCGCTCCCACGGATTGAAGCAAATCCAAACCAAACTTCCTTTGATGCGGACTCTAATGTCAAACTGAGATAAACAACCCTTTTATAGGGGATTATTTTACGCGTTAGCATTTAGATGTTGTGCACATACATGGTACAAAGGGCTGATCCCCCTAAGTACGAGAAGTAAGGTCCTTATAGTCTTACGACTGTTAAAGGTTTAAAGCAGAAATACTTGATAACCTAGGACATAGTTCGTAGTATTGTGACCCTCAGATGTTCTTTTGATTCTTGTTTTCTAATCTTGATTCAAAAGCCAAGTATTCGATTATCCGATATCCATTGATTATTCGCATGTTATTTGTAATACCCATGTTTTGCTTTAGTCCCACATCGCTCATCCACTAAAGTTTCCCCCCTTTCCTTACCTATATATATAACTAATATTTTGTTTATTTTATTTATTTATTAAACAATAAGGATTTTCTTATTTTAATAAAAGACTTTTTATAAGAGGGACTTTTTAGTAAGGACCTCCTTAGTTAAAATTTTCAGTATCGAGGGCGTAGGCAGATTGCGAACCTCATAGTTTCGAGTATGTTTTCTTTCTTTCTTGGGTATTTATTTAATTTAATTTTCTGTATTTCTATTTATTTATAACTTTAATTAATATATTTTAGTTAGTTTGTTAGTTAATATTTTGGTATTATTTTGGCTAGATATTATGTATCTCTTTAATTTATTAATCTAATAAATATTATAGAGGGTTCAATATATGCATACAAACTATTAATACTAATATTGTAGTATTTAATAAAATATATTATTTTTGTGAATAGATTATATTGAGCGAGTCTAACCAATTGCATTTGTAATTGTGGGTATTGCATTACGTACTCCAAGTACGGATTCCGTGCTCCTTTAGCGATAGTCTTCTGAAATTTAATTAATTCGTTTTGTTCCGCGTTTTGAATTCTGCTATTATTTCACATAATTATTTCTTGTGAAATTCATATAATTCTTTCATTTTTGAGTTGATACATATGACTCGTATTTGTATTTTTTGAGTTGGATTATCATGTCTACTATTTATTTTGAAATCTGTAGAGCGGTACAGGTTGTTACCTTCTTTTGAGACATTATGATTATGATTTGATTTGGTTCAACATGTACGTTTAGAACCCTTTTTGTTGGTATTGTGTCACATGTGTTGTGACATGGTATTTTTGTTAGAATATACCATAGGGTATACTTGAGCTATAACAACCTGTGGGGGTACCACAGGCATGTCGTCTTGGCACGAGAAACATAACACTTCCGTGGCAGTGTGATTAGTCCACAGCGTCTCTGTTTTGTGCTCCAATGGGAGTTAGCCATTTGGTGATTTGTTGTGAGAGGCGTATGGGTCGGCCCTAGTTTTCTGTTCTATTCTGCAGATTGGTGATGTTTTGCCGAACACGTCTTTCGATTTTGCATGCATTTGGATTTGCGGTCCAATGTATGATTTGCCTATTTGGCATTATTTGAATTGCTTATGTAGCATTATTGACTTGTCTATGTGGCAAGCTATATTTCTGAGCTCGGTATGAAATAACACCTAGCCATTTGATTTAGCCTATTACTTCGTTGTGTTAATTCGTTTCAGTTCAGTTCAGTTCCTTAATTGATTTAGTTAAATTCAGTTCATAATTCTGTACTCTATATCCGTACTGGGCATTTGGCTCATGCTGTGTCTTTCTTCCGGCAGGTACTCAAGGGGATCATGGGTAAGTGTGATGAGAGCTTCTCACTTAGATGGTTTAGATATTTTGGTTATGTTTTGATGTTTGAGTCTCTGTTTAGAGTTGTATTGAACCTTTATTAAGATTAGGATGTACTAAACAGTATGTATTTTGAGCCGGTTGGGCGGTTGTTAATACCTCTTTAGACTAATCTTTACTGGTTTATAATTTTGGTATTAGTTTATATTTCTGTTGTGCTTTGCACGTGACCTCCTTTTTCTATTTTTGGGAAAGGGGTGTTACAGAGTTAGTATCAGAGCTTAGGTTCTTTCTTGTAGAAAACCTATTTAGGTTCGACTTGTGAGTTATGGGTAGACTTTGGGTTAGGTTTTTATTCCATTTGATATGTTATTCAGCTATCATATTAATCAGATTCAAATTATTTTGCTTCAGTCCATTGTTTTCTATATTAGATGGCTCGTAGATCCGCTAGAGTCGTTGGTAGACGAGGAAATAGTAAGGGAAGAGGCATGCGCCAAACCGATGTACATTCTGATATGCAGCGTGATGTGCAACCTAATAATCAAGATAATGCTCAATTGGTAGCTTTGGTAAATCAGGCGATTAATCAGGCTTTGCCGCAATTGGTGGCACAAGTCGTTCAGGCAATACAATAACCGACGCCAGAAATTCCTAATCAAAGGAACCCCGGGAATGGTGGTTCGCAGACAAATGAAGAAGAAGTGAATATTGTTGGGGTTGATCCATCCATTGTTCCGATGTATTTGTGGTTAGAAAGGTTCCAAAAACAGAAACCACAGTCATTCACTTCAGCTCCAATTGATGCAGAGAATTGGGTTTCCCATTTAGAAAAGATATTTAATGTGCTAGGATGCTCGGATAACCAGAAAGTGGTACTGGCTAGTTATAAATTAAAGGGGGATGCGCAAAAGTGGTGGAAAGCAATGAAAATAACAAAGGGTGATGGATTTGTAGAGGCACTTACCTGGGCAGAGTTTTGTGATATCTTTTATCAATAATACTTCTCAGCTGCTGATAAAGAGGCTTATGGTAGAGAGTATCTGTCTATTCGACAAAAGGAGGATGAGTCTGTTACGGATTTTATGACAAGGTTCACTAGGTTGGCAAGTTTTGCAGGAACCTTAGCAGGGACTGCATTAGAACAAACTGAGAAATTTAAGTGGAGAATTCATTATAAGTATCGCCAACATCTCATTAACATTAAATTCAAAAATGTGTCAGCAGTGGCTAATGCAGCCAAGAATATTGAGATGGAGCGACAAGACTTTCAAGCTTCTAAACCAGAGGGAGGTCGAAAGAGGGATAAAAATGACCAGCAGAGTCAAGTGTCGGGTCAGCAGGGGAGAAATCAGAATGGTCAGTGGAACAAGAACCGGGGTGGTCAATAAGGATAGTGGTGTGGCCAGAATCAGAACACAAGTTATCAACAGTTGCCTCAACAAGGTCATAATCGTCAGCAATGGCAGAATCGTCAACAAGGGCAAAATCAAGGTCGTTACCCAGGACCAGCAGGTAGGGATAACCCTAATCTCATTCCAATAGCTCCTTGTGCTACTTGTGGGGCTAATCATCCAGGAAGACCTTGTCATAGAGTTACTGGTGCATGCTTTTTGTGTGGTCAGTTAGGCCATCTTGCAAAAGATTGTACTCGGTCACGTGGTAATGGTAGAGGTGGTGATAATGGTGGCAATGTTGGTCAGCGCCGCGGTGGACGGGTCTTCGCCTTAACACATAATCAGGCAGCAGGTGCGTCAGGTACTGTTTCTGGCACTCTTATAGTTGGCAATCGTGAGGCTTCCATTTAATTTGATACTGGCTCTACCCATTCGATTGTTGCAAATTCTTTTGTTCGACACCTTGGTGTGTCATCTCAATCTTCAAATTATGATATGTCTATTACTACCCCAATGGGAATTTCTATTGTTATCTCTGATTTGTATCGAGATTGTCCTATTAATTTTGGAGATAAGATTCGTAGGGTAAATCTTTTGCCGATGGGTATGCACGATTTTGATGTGATTCTTGGAATGGACTGGTTAGATAAGTACCAGGCCACTATCGATTGTCAATCGAAGAGAGTTATCTTTGGGGATTTGAAGTCCCCGGATTTCGTGTATCAAGGTTCACGACGGGGTAAGGTGGTGAAATTAATTTCAGCTCTAAAAGCTGGAAAATTGGTGGCTAGGGGTTGTGAGGGATATTTAGCATTTGTGAATGACACCTCTATGGGAGAGTCTAGTGTTGAGGATGTTCCGATCGTTCGTAAATTTTCTGATGTGTTTCCTGAGGAATTGTCAGGGTTGCCACCGCAACGGGAAGTTGAGTTTACTATTGAGCTTGTTCCTGGTGCAGAGCCTATCTCCAAGGCACCGTATAGGATGGCACCATTGGAATTGCAAGAGTTGAAGGAGCAATTGTAAGAATTATTAAATCGTGGTGTAATTCGACCGAGTGTTTCACCATGGGGCGCTCCGGTTTTATTTGTAAAGAAGAAGGATGGGTCTATGAGGTTGTGTATAGACTACAGAGAGTTAAACAAGATTACCATCAGGAATCGGTACCCTTTACCGAGGATTGATGATTTATTTGACCAACTTCAAGGGGCGAAGTATTTTTCGAAGATAGACTTGAGATCAGGGTATCATCAGTTGAGGGTAAGAGATGAGGATGTCTCTAAGACAGCTTTTCGTACTCGCTATGGGCATTACAAGTTTCTGGTGATGCCATTTGGGTTGACTAATACTCCGGCAGTATTTATGGATTTGATGAATCGGGTGTTTAGGGCGTACTTGGACAAATTTGTCATTATCTTTATTGATGACATTTTGATTTACTCTAAGTCTAAGGAAGAGCATGAGGAACATCTTCGCATAATTTTGAGACTTTTACGAAAAGAGAAGTTATATGCTAAATTCTCCAAATGTGAGTTTTAGTTGGAGCATGTTATATTTCTGGGCCACATTGTGTCTGTTGAAGGCATTAAGGTGGATCCTGCAAAGGTTGAAGCTATCACTAAATGGCCGAGACCTACTACAGTAACAGAGGTTAGGAGTTTTTTAGGTTTGGCAGGGTATTATAGGCGATTTGTAGAAGGATTCTCTTTACTTGCCTTGCCATTGACTTAGTTGGTGAGAAAGGGCACGAAGTTTGTGTGGAATGAGGAGCGCGGGAAGAGTTTTGAGAAATTGAAGAAACGGCTTGTGACAGCTCCAATACTTACATTGCCATCAGGGACAGGAGGTTACCAAATTTATAGTGATGCTTCTAAGAAGGGTTTGGGGTGTGTTTTGATGCAGCACGGTAAGGTGATCGCTTATGCTTCTAGACAACTTAAAGCTTATGAAGTAACTACCCCACTCATGATTTAGAGTTGGCAGCAGTAATCTTTGCTTTGAAAATTTGGAGGCACTATTTGTATGGCGATACTTGTGATATCTTCACCGATCACAAAAGTCTTAAGTACATCTTCACTCAGAAGGAGCTCAATATGAGGCAGAGGCGTTGGTTGGAGCTTCTCAAAGATTATGACGCTAGAATTCAATATCACCATGGGAAGGCGAATGTAGTTGCAGATGCGCTTAGCCGAAAGAGTTCAGGGAGTGTAGCAGCCATTATTACACAACCACAACTTGTTTCAGATGTGGAACGGTTGGAGTTGGAATTGTATGTACAAGGTGTAGATGGACTTTTAGCAGGTATGAGAGTGGAGCCTTCTCTTATCTCGAGGGTTAAGGAAGCTCAAAAAGAAGATGGCGAGTTATGGGCTATAGCGCAAAATTTGGAGGGGGAAAGCAGCCTGAGTTTCGTATTGATGACCATTGTGTGATTTGGTTGGGTAAGCGGTTGTGTGTGCCGTCAGATCCAAATATTCGAGAGACAATATTAGCTGAAGCTCATAGTTCACCATTTTCTATTCATCCGGGTTCTACGAAGATGTATAGGGATTTAAAGAAGAATTTTTGGTGGAATGGGATGAAACGAGATATGGCTGAATATGTGGGAAGGTGCCTCACTTGTCAATAAGTGAAAATAGAACATCAACGTGCTAGTGGATTACTGCAACAATTAGACATTCCTGTTTGGAAGTGGGAGGATATTACAATGGATTTTGTGACTGGGTTGCCAAAAACGTTCAAGAAGAATGATGCTATTTGGGTTGTAGTAGATCGATTAACCAAATCAGCTCACTTCTTAGCTATCCAGGAGGGTTATTCTGTAGATAAGTTAGCACAAATCTTTCAACAGGAGGTTGTTAGACTTCACGGAACTCCAGTGTCAATTGTTTCAGATCGAGACCCACGGTTCACTTCACGATTCTGGAAAATACAGTACTTCTTTCCATCCACAGACTGATGGGCAATCTGAGAGGACTATCCAGATATTAGAGGATATGTTGAGGTCTTGTGCATTAGAATGGTCGGGTAATTGGGATGATTACTTGAGCCTTGTTGAGTTTGCTTATAACAATAACTGGCATGCAAGTATTGATATGGCTCCATTTGAGGCATTATATGGTAGGAAGTGTCGGGCACCAACTTGTTGGGATGAGGTTAGTGAGAAGATCATAGAAGGACCTGAGTTAGTTCAAATCACTACGGAGAAGGTGACGGTGGTTAAGGAGAAATTGCAGTCGGCTCGATCACGGCAGAAGAGTTATGCTGATAAGCATAGGAGAACCTTAGAATTTCAACCTGGTGAACACGTGTTTTTAAAAATTTCTCCTTGGAAGGGTATTCGACGATTTGGATTAAAAGGTAAACTCAGTCCGCGTTATATTGGGCCATTTGAGATTCTGGAAAAGGTTGGTGAAGTTGCATATCGGTTAGCTCTGCCTCCATAATTAGCTCATGTGCATAATGTGTTCCATGTGTCGGTGTTGAGGAGTTATCATTAACATCCATTGCATGTGGTACAATATCCGTTCGATAAGATTCGGAAGGATCTTACTTGTGAGGAACAAGCCGAGAAAATTTTAGATCGTCAAGAGCGGATTATGAGAAGGAAAACAATTTTGTTTGTTAAAGTTTTGTGAAAAAATCATTCGGAACGAGAGTCAACTTGGGAGATGGAGGAGTCTATTCGAGTGGAGTATCCGCATCTTTTTGATAATTAGGCATGTTCCTTTTCTTTTGATTCCAGGGACGGAATCCTTTTTAAGGGGGAAGTAATGTAATACCCATGTTTTGCTTTAGTCCCACATCGCTCATCCACTAAAGTTTCCCCCCTTTCCTTACCTATATATATATAACTAATATTTTGTTTATTTTATTTATTTATTAAACAATAAGGATTTTCTTATTTTAAGAAAAGACTTTTTGTAAGAGGGACTTTTTAATAAGGACCTCCTTAGTTAAAATTTTCAGTATCGAGGGCGTAGGCAGATTGCGAACCTCATAGTTTTGGGTATGTTTTTTTTCTTTCTTGTGTATTTATTTCATTTAATTTTTTGTATTTTTATTTATTTATAACTTTAATTAATATATTTTAGTTAGTTTGTTAGTTAATATTTTGGTATTATTTTGGCTAGATATTATGTATCTCTTTAATTTATTAATCTAATAAATATTATAGAGGGTTCAATATATGCATACAAACTATTAATACTAATATTGTAGTATTTAATAAAATGTATTATTTTTGTGAATAGATTATATTGAGCGAGTCTAACCAATTGCATCTGCAATTGTGGGTATTGCATACGTACTCCAAGTACGGATTCCGTACTCCTTCAGCGATAGTCTTCTGAAATTTAATTAATTCGTTTTGTTCAGCGTTTTGAATTCTGCTATTATTTCACATAATTGTTTCTTATGAAATTCATATAATTCTTTCATTTTTGAGTTGATACATATGACTCGTATTTGTATTCTTTGAGCTGGATTATCATGTCTACTATTTATTTTGATATCTGTAGAGCGGTACAGGTTGTTACCTTATTTTGAGACATTATGATTATGATTTAATTTGGTTCAACATGTACGTATAGAACCCTTTTTGTTGGTATTGTGTCACATGTGTTGTGACATGGTATTTTTGTTAGAATATACCATAGGGTATACTTGAGCTATAATCACCTGTGGGGGTACCACAGGCATGTCGTCTTGGCACGAGAGACATGACACTTCCGTGGCAGTGTGATTAGTCCACGGCGTCTCTGTTTTGTGCTCCAATGGGAGTTGGCCATTTGGTGATTTATTGTGAGAGGCGTATGGGTCGGCCCTAGTTTTCTGTTCTGTTCTGCGGATTGGTGATGTAGTGCCGAACACGTCTTTCGATTTTGCATGTATTTGGATTCGCGGTCCAATGTATGATTTGCCTATGTAGCATTATTTGAATTACTTATGTAGCATTACTTGTCTATATGGCAAGCTATATTTCTGAGCTCGGTATGAAATAACACCTAGCCATTTGATTCAGCCTATTACTTCGTTGTGTTAATTCGTTTCAGTTCAGTTTAGTTCCTTAATTGATTTAGTTAAATTCAGTTCATAATTTTGTACTCTATATCCGTACTGGGCATTTGGCTCATGCTGTGTCTTTCTTCCGGCAGGTACTCAAGGGGATCATGGGCAAGTGTGATGAGAGCTTCTCACCTAGATGGTTTAGATATTTTGGTTATGTTTTGATGTTTGAGTCTCTGTTTAGAGTTGTATTGAACCTTTATTAAGATTAGGATGTACTAAATAGTATGTATTTTGAGTCGGTTGGGCGATTGTTAATACCTCTTCAGACTAATCTTTTCTGGTTTATAGTTTTGGTATTGGTTTATATTTCTGTTGTGCTTTGCACGTGACCTCCCTTTTCTATTTTTGGGAAATGGGTGTTACATTATTATTATTTTATAGTGTTACTTGCTGGGCAATTGTTGTTCACCCTTGCATAATAACATTGCAGCTAAAGTTGAAAGAGTTGATGAGTCATCCACTAGTAAAGGCAAAGGATAAGCAAACAAGTGATGAAGACTTGTTTAATTTATTGAAATATGTTATGTAATAGACTTATGATATTTATGTTTTTCCGCATTGATGTTTTGTTTAAGGTTAGAGGACCTGGGATTGATGTTATTAAGATATTGTAACCCTTTAATGGGAGATTTCGATTTCATTTAAGAATTTTCATTTATATTTGAATGGGTAGTTAGATGTGATGTGATTTAATTGGATAGTGAACACCAAATCCTATGGGAATGAAGTACCCGGATTTGGGGGTGCCACAGGTTGGTATCAGAGCTGTAGGTTATGAACCTTAGGTGGGGAAACTTTAGGGTAGTAGCTTTTTAGGAGATAGAGAACATAGTGGTGATAAACTCTTATCGAGTTCTAAGGAATGAATTAAGGAATTCATTAAAGATAATAAAATACTTTATGTGCTATGTGCTTATGTGTTAACAACTTATGTGCTGCGACTAGTACCGAGTATTAATTAAAACTTAAACTTTGTTGTCAGGATGTCGGATGTTGGAGGATTCTGTCAGCCTAGAAAGGTTGAGCCTCGAGTAGCCAGAGAGGAGGAGCCCCGTGATATTCATGTTGTCCAGGAGCAGTTGATACAAGGAGATCCATCTCCATTGATCACTGTTATGGGTCAGGAGCATGAGCCTGAGTTTGATTCAGAGGAGGATTCTGAGGATGTAGAGGTAGAGGCTGAGGCGGATGATGAGGATCCCGAGGAGGTGCCCCTTACCTCTATCGATGTCGAGATGTACGATGCACTTTATGGCCGTACCATAGAGTTACAGGATAGAGTCAGAGATTTAGAGAGATTGGCGAATAGGCGCCAAACTACTATAGAATAGAAGAATGAGAAAATTGAGGATCTGGATATACGTCTTGGAGACGTGGAATGGAAGCTAGTTCAGGCAGAAAGTCAAAAGGAAGACTTGTTAGCTGAGAATGAGAAGATGAAACTTGAAATTGAGAAATTGAAAGGTGACATAAGTGAGGAGTCAGCAGAGCGTGCTAGAGTAGAGGATGCTTGGATGAATACTGCTCGACATGCAAAAATTTTCGAAGAAGGCGAACGGGCAAAGAAAGCTAAGATTGGGGAGACAGACTACACTTTTCAGACAGCGATTGATAGGGCCCAGAATCGAGTTCTTCACTATCCAGTTCAGTTCGAGGACTTGCCATAGTATATGTTGGATCGCAGAACAATGTTCTGTATCATGGAGGAAGAACGCAGAAAGGCAGTTCGACGCCTTAGTAGGTCGTGATAGAAAAAGTATTGAAATATGTGTGAATATTTATGGTAGTTAGTGATGTAAATTCTAGCGTGATTATACACAACGAGATATGACTATTTAATCCTGAAGATCCTTTGATCTTGGATAGTTGATGTAAATAGCAGTATTGTTGTCTTTCTATGTTTAAGACTTTTGAATGAATGAAATATCAAAATTTATTTGAAGATGTTATGTGTTATGTGTTAAATCTGAATTGTTTGAGTTAAGTATTGAACACTTAAGAAATTGAGTGATGATCTAATAAGCGCATATTCTTAAATAGAAAATACAGCCGAGACGCGAACCACGTTAACAAGCTCAAGAAAGCTCTACTAACAATAACAACAATGATGCCAATGCTAATTCTGTACAGCAATTGGTGAACCTCTGGAGCACTTGCGAATCAGCCGCAACCTCCCCCAGTTACGTCATTTAAGGATTTCAAAGCGGTAGGACTACTAGAGTTTTGGGGTTCCCTGAACCCGATCAAAGCCCAAACCTGGGTGATGGAAATGGAGAAAGTGTTTGACGTTGCTAAGATTATGCTTAAGTCAGAAGCCAGCTACTGGTGGCAAGCGAATAAGGTTCGAGGAGGTCAAGGTATAATCGCATGGGATAGGTTTAAGGAGATGTTCTTTGAGATGTACTTTCGGACAAGCTCGCGTAATCAGATGGAGATTCAATTCCTGGAGCTGAAACAGGATACCATGACTGTACCGGAGTACACAGTGAAGTTTAATGAGTTAGCTAGGTTCGCAACCTACCAGGTGAATACCAAAGAAAGGAAGGCGAGGAGATTTGAACAAGGGTTAAAGCCGTAGTTGTACAACAAGGTGTCAATGTTCCAATTGAACACTTTTACTAGAGTTTTGGAAAAGGCGATTATCGTAGAAAGTGGAAGCGATGCTCTGACTAAGTATAACCAGGAGCAAAAGAAGAAGAAAGGTGAAAATGAGAATAACAAAGCAAGTGGTAGTAACAGTGGTGGTCACAACCAGAAGATAAAGTGGAATGATAATGGATCTGCTGGAAATCAACCGAGAGGTCAGAAGAAGAAAGTGGAAGCGTGTGTTTCATGCGGGAAGAATCATGTGGGGATATGGCTGAAGGGGAAGAGGGTGTGCTACAATTGTGGTCAGGATGGTCACATAGCACTGACTTGTCCGAATCCAAAGAAGGGTGCTTACTTCACTTGCAGATCAAAGGATCATCTGCCTAGGGATTGCCCCAAGAAGGCATCAGGAGGAGCAGGAACAGGAGGGAATAAGGGAAACAGTGGTGGTAGTACGTTAATGTGACACCCCCAAATCCGGATACTTCAAACCCACAGATTTGGTGTTCACTATTCCAAACATTCATGACTAACTATCTATATTAAAGGATATTACTATTAACAGAATAAAACATCTTCCCACAGAGGGATTACAACTTAAATCTCTTAACAAATAAATCCCAGGTCATCTAACATTTATTACATCAATGCGGAACTAAAACCAAATACCAAATAAGTCTTATTACAATAAATCGTTAAATAAATAACAGTTCGCCAGCTACTTCTGCATCTTGCCTTTGCCTTTACTAGTGGATGGCTCATCCAGCTTCTCAGTCTTAGTTGCAATATTTTATGCAAGGGTGAGCAAACAATTGCCCACAAGTATGATAACAATAACAATTAAATGATCAATGGAATGGATTAACTGAGGAGTAATAGTTTTTCTGAAATCAATCAAAATCAAATCAAGGTCTGAAAGCTCAGTAGAAAACTTGGCTCAAGAACTGAATATAGATTTCAAGATTAAAAGCGTAACTGAGGGTTATAAGACCTCGAACTATGTCCTAGGTTAACAAGTATTTCTACCGTAACCTTTAACAGTCTTATAAACTATGGACTTTCCGTCTCGTGCTCCGGAGGATCATCCTTTTATACAATGTATTGTGCACAAATATTTTAACGCGATTGCGTAATATAATCCCCTATATAAGGGTTGTTCATCTAAGCTTTGCTATAAGGGTCCGCACCAAAAGAGGTTTGGTTTGGATTGGCTTCAATAAAAGTTCTAGAATTTAGAATGCTTATCAACTATGGACTAGTCGAATCTATAAGGGTTCAATAGCCATTCAAAGATTTGATGCAATAATATAAGATTGAACGATGATGTTTGACTCAAAGATTAAATCACAACAATATACAATTCAATAAACATTGTATATCCAATGTATTACTTCCAAGAAATTAGAAAATCTCAGCTAGAATAATGAACTTGAACAATTTAGGCTTGTGAAGACTAAAGTACAATGGTTAGGAACTTGCAACATTTATAAACTATAAAAGAATTGCACAATAAAGGAGTGAAGTTCAGGAACTTGCCTTGTGCGTAATCTATACAATCACAACTTACGTTCACCAAATGTCCTACATATCATTAGGATCACAATATACATTAGCTGATTACAACTATAATTAACAGTTTCACTTTCCACTTTAGTACAACTTAGCAACTTAGATCATGCTCTGATCTTATTAACTAACCACATAGCACGGATCAGAAATCTCTTCAAGGATACAACATAAGTTTTAACATTCAGATTCTCACAAATAATTAGTTAAATCCTTCTAAAACTTACCAAATCATATCTTACAATTTAACTTTGTGATTATATACTATTAATACAACTTAATACGTGTTTAAAGCTTCTTCGTATACATTAGGCTATGATACATTAGGTTCTAAGTACTGAACAGTTTAAAAAAATATTCATTTCTATTCTGATGCAGGCGCGGTCGCGCCTTATTTTAGCCTTGGCACCAGCGCGGCCGCGCTGGTGCATCTCAGCACCAATTCTGGTCTGGATGTGGCGCGGCCGTGCCACATTTGTTCTTGGCACCAGCACGACCGCGCTGGTGTGCAGACACAGATACAGGGAGTTCTTCCCTGTTGCGAACCAAACTTCCAAAATTCCATTCAACATCAACTTAGGCACACCCAGAAGCTAAAAAGTCAATCAAAACAACATAGTATATATATATATACTTAACCATTCTAATACCACAAACAACAAAATCACCAATTTAAGAACATAAATTCAGTGTTTGTGCTAATATTTTCACGTTTAACATATTTAGTAAAATTGAACACCACGGATTCGTTATTCAACCAAATTGGTTCAATCAACTTGCATTTTTTTTCTCATCATGTTAACAATACCCATCATCAATTGCAGATTTCATACACAAATTCCTAATCAGTTTTGACTCCAAAACAAGCCAAAACATACATATTTAACCAAACACTAACTTCTTTATTTTAAAAATCTGTTTTCATGAATTGATAAACGTTTCAAGAATTTAGAACGTTCATCAACTATGGACTAGTCGAATCAATAAGGGATCGCTAGTCAATCAAGGCTCAATAATAAAAATATAAATGATATTCAAGAACCAAAGACTGAAGCTCACAAAATGTACAATTGAATAAACTCTATATTGAAAGTAGTATGCACACAAGCCAATCATATTTAATATGATATAGCATATACTTTATAATCTTATTCGTTTATTAAAGCCATTTTATTTTATCTACATTGTCCTGTTATATTAAATGTGATAAACCTATAGTTTTGAGCAATGCTTTTAGAATCATGGTGGTGATCATGCTAATGAGATCTAAATTCTAGGTAGCTCACAAACTAAAATCATTCCTAATCGTTGGATTACTAAAAAGGGGATTAGTGAATCCGGATAGATTAGTACATACGTTGCTTGCTCTTAAAAAGAGGATGATTGATCTCATAATTATTTGTGTGGAGACACTAAAGCAAGTATGTAGGTACTTATTAGAGAATAAGTTCATTGAACGTGGCTCGCTAAGGAATACCCAATGGAGTTTTACTTGCCTGTCAATAGGAATTCCTCTAGTGATAGTAGAACAAGTGATCCTTGGACTTGAGATCATCATAGTATCTTGTGTATGATGAGTTATACTTTGACATGTCCCTTAAGACCTTTAGGGTATATCAAAGGGTATGATTGGGTATAATAAGTTGTACATGCAGATAGGTGAATGATCAACAAAAAATCTACCACATCTAGTAAAAGATGTGAATGTCCTATGTGATTCGATAAATGACAACTCAGTAGTCCTTGGCCAAGGCAGAATGAAATTAGAAAAGAGTTTCTAATTTGCATTATTTAGAGTTGTGCATTTGGGAATCGAAATACATATAATTAAATAAAATAAGACTTGACAGTAATTCCATGTCTTATATTTAATTGGGACATTATATGGTAGAAGGATTGAATTATACGGTAACTATTCATTGAAAGGTTTTTTTGTGATTAATGTTGAAATTTATATTATCTGGAAAGTCGTTGATCGCTAAGGGGACTTACCCTTATTGTAGAATAAATATTATTTATTTAAATGAATTAAATAGTTTAATTTATTTATTTAAATAAGATTAGAATTGTTCTAATTGATTTATTCACAACCGATTTAATGTGGAGAACCTAACGAGTCACACCGCAAAAGAAAAATATTTATTTAAAAAGTAACTGGCATAATTGTAATAATAAGTTAAGTGTATTTAATTTAATCTATGGAGATAGAATAAATTAAATAGCTTAATATTTATTATTTAATATTTTGGAAATATTAAATATAAATTAATAAGAGGAGTCTTATTAATATTACTATTACTATTATTTAATTCTTAATAAGGATTGTGTATTAATTAATAGAAGTACTCTCTCATGAATTCCTAATTAGATTAGGAGTTTAATTTAATTAAAGGAGTTTAATTAGAATAGAAACCCTAATCCTAAATAGTTTAGGGAAGGGTTTTCCTACATCTATAAATAAGAGAAGTCTTATCATAGATTAGGGTTACACACTCTTGTATAATAATTGTGGAGAGTACTTACAATTTCTATAGAGATAGAAACTAGGGTTTTGTCAACACTCATCTTCTTGAACAAGTATTATTCCTTGGTGGATCACCTCTAGAGGCCAAACACTTGGGTGGCTAACGTTGATCAAAGGAAGGAATTTAATCGGTGGAATTCAAGGAGAGCACAAAGGAATTGGAGGTGAACTTGTACCTGAGAAAGCTAGAATTCTACAAGGTATAATTCTTATTCTCCATCTCTTTCGTTTAATTAGTAATTGTGCATAAAGAAAGATCATGGTGATGGTTTGTATAAAATTTTAAAATCTGATTTTATCGCGCTTCCGCTTTATTTATGTAATTTGATTGCATGTTCGCGTTATACAAACTTAACAGTGGTATCAGAGCTAAACTTTATGCGAATTATTAATTGTGTTGATTCTGTATATACATTGATATGTGTTTAGACCAATTTAATTGGGCATAACTGTTTGTGTAAAATTATTTTATTTTTTATTAAAAAAAATTTTTAAAAAAAAAATTGGTCAAAGTGAATGGTCAAACTTTGACTGGTCAACTGATGACATGGCACTGGTTGCTGATGTGGCGCTGACTGGTCAACTATTGACTACTGACGTGGTGCTGACTAGTCAACTGTTGACGTGGCGCTAACTGGTCAACCTTTAAAAATGAAATAATTAATTTGGAGCTAGAAGGTTTTGAACCCTTGACCTATTGATCATAAGTTAGAAGCCTTACCATTACACCAGAATTACTTTTGATTATGAATCAGAATGTTTAATATTTAAACTATATAATTCTGGGTTTGAAGTTTGACTTAAAGGCTTGTTTGATTATTTTTTTTAAAGGTTTATGATCAAGGGTTGATCTCATTTTATTTTTTTTATTTTTGTAAATTAAAATAAAGGAGTTTATTTTGATTTGGAATTTGATTAAAAATAAAGGAGTTTATTTTTATTCAAAATAGGATAAATTAAAATAAAGAAGTTTATTTTGATTTGGAATTTGATTAAAAATAAAAGGAGTTTATTTTTTATTCAAAATTGAATAAATTAAAATAAAAGAGTTTATTTTGATTTGGAATATGATTAAAATAAAGAAGTTTATTTTAATTGAAATTGGATTTCATGATAACTAATTAGAGTTGAAATTGGATTCCATGATAACTAATTGGAGTTGAAAATGGATTTTATACTAACTAATATTTCTCATTAAATGATATCAATGCATATATGGAATGATTTTATTATTCATGAGATGAATATTATTTATTGATGCATATGGAGATATGTATGATAAAAAATAGGGATTGATTATGGACTATTGATGAGTGGATTTTATACCTACGAATTAGTTATCTTTTGAACTCAATTCTTTGCTATCCTTAGGTGTTTATAGTATCTATTTACTTGTTTTATGCTTTTGTTGTGCAGAGAACAGTTGTGGACGATCGTGGCGGTTTTTAGCAAGTCCAGGGGCAAAAGTGTAATTTCCGCAGGACATGAGACCTCGCCGCGGCGAGCTCCCCAGGCCATTTTCCTCGCCGGGGCGAGCTCTCGCCGGGGCGAGCCTCCAAGGCTTAAAACTTCGCCGGGGCGAGCCTCCAAGGCTTAAAACTCCGCCGGGGCGAGCCCTCGCCGGGGCGAGCTCCCCATGCTGTTTTTCTCGCCGGGGCGAGAGCGCGTTTTGCTGGTGCGGCTTGCTTTGTCTGTTCTGCATTTGTGGCGCACTAGAGGAGGAAATTCAGGAACGGGAAAATGAGGAGAGAGAGAGGAATTATCAGGCATCCAGGGAGTTGGAATTGCATCATTCAAGCTTGGTTACACACATTGAAAAAGCTAGGGTTTGGAGCTAAAAAGAGAAGAACAAAGGAACTAAAGGAAAGATTATCAGAATTTCATCAACGAAGGAGGCTAGGAGCACGAAATAGGAGAGCAAGGATTAGAGAAGAAGAACTACACCACACCAATTCGGGATTCTTATCACAAAAAAATGGTGTATCTTCATATGTTTTAGTTCTTCTTTCTTATTTTGTAACTTCAACCATGTACTATAATCAGATTATGATGTTATTGAGATTTAATATGAGCTAAACTCTTCATTCTAAGATTGCAATGGAACCCAACTTGTAGTTTAAATTGAATGCTTTCTCGTGAATGGTAATTAGGCATTTTGTGAATTGGAGTTTATAACCTTAATTAAAGATTAATTGCTTGGCCCGTAATTACTTTGGTAACTTATATGGAATTGAGAGAGGAAGTATAAGTTGAGACCTAGTTATGAATTCATGTGAAAATTAGAGGTTCTTTATGGATAATGTATGAGATTATGTGACGTGAGTCTTATGTATTATTCTTGAGGGTTGATAATTTGATTGTATTTAGGATAGACATATACCTAAATACCACATGTATCCAATTGAGAATCCGTGTTTAATGATTTCTATTATGAAAGTTGGTAATTGATAGAATGGTTAATGGGATTTTACGTGACATGTGTCTTATTAATTGTTCTTGATATGAGATTCTTGCTAGTGTGTAGAATAGAAATATATCTATACACCACAATAGAAAATACTTATTCGACCATCGAGAGAGGCTTATATATACTTGTGATTTCTCGGATAGCAATTCTTATGTTCTAATTTACCAAACAAGAGAGAGTATGATGTTTAAATGAAGAGTTGGGGGATATTGTAATCTTAGACCTTTTTATCTTGAACTTTATCCGTGTTAGTAAAACCTTGCTTTCTAAATTGTCTTTATTTTAGTTATAGTCAACAACGAACACAAACCATATTGTCATTGTTTAAATTAGATTGATTTTACATGCGATTGATATTTGGCAATTATTTAACATAATTCCTCGTAGGTTCGACACTTTACTTATCTTATATTACTTGTGGACCGCGTATAATTGCGCGTGTTTTATTGATTGCGAAAGCAGAGCAACAAGTTTTTGGCGCCGTTGCCGGGGAATTATTTTACAATAATTTTACCAATATTGATTATAGTTGAATTGATCTTAATTTAGACTTGTTTTTAATTTTTATTTACTTGATTGTGTAGGTACCCTTGATTTGTATGCGCCGATCACAAAGTCTTGAGTTATTTCCTTACGATCCTGAGATCGAGAGAAATACCCAAAGACTAAGAAGAGAAAGAATCAGGGATTCTAACAATCAAGAAACTATGGCGGCAGAGGAACAAAAAGCATTGAGAGACTATGTAACGCCGCAGATAAGTGATTTACAGTCTAGTATCACAAGACCGGCAATAACTGCAAATGCCTTTGAAATCAAACCGGGGACAATACAAATGGTGCAAAATTCGTTACAGTTTGGGGGTTTGGCTAATGACAACCCTAATGAGCATTTGTTGAGCTTTATTGAGATCTGTGATACTTTCAAATTTAATGGAGTGACGGATGACGCTTTGAGACTCAGACTTTTTCCGTTCACTTTGAGAGATAAAGCTAAGAGTTGGCTTCATTCATTGCCACCGGGATCCATCACTACATGGTCAGACTTAGCACATAAATTTTTGGCAAAGTTCTTCCCTCCTGCAAAGTCTGCTAGATTGAGAAATGAAATTGCTACCTTTGAACAACACCATGGAGAATCATTGTATGAAGCTTGGGAAAGATTTAGAGATTTGCTTCGGAGATGCCCACATCATGGATTCCTTCCATGGATGCAGTTGAATACCTTCTACAATGGATTAGGATCTCACAATCGGTCTAGTTTAGATGCAGCTGCGGGAGGATCTTTTATGGCTAAACATTATGGGGAAGCACTTGATTTATTGGAGGTTATGGCTGCAAACAACTACCAATGGCCTACTGCTAGGATGAGTCAACCAAAGGTAGCCGGAGTATTAGAGGTGGATGCCATCACAACCTTAGCAGCTCAGATGGCAGCAATGTCAAAGAAACTTGATTCCTTGACTGATTCAAAAGTGCAGCAGGTGGTTATTGTTTGTGAAGTTTGTGCAGGGACACATGCCAACGACCAATGCCCATTTGATCACGAGGCAGTTCAGTTTGTAAGTAGCTACCAGAGACCGCCAAATCAGTACCAAAACACTTACAATGCTGGGAATAGGAACCATCCTAACTTTTCATGGAGCAACAATCAAAATTTTCAGCAAGCTCCTAAGCCACACCATCCACCAGGGTTCCAAAATCAGCCACAACATCATACAGCTCAAACCTCACAATCACAACCAGAGAGAAAATCAGATTTTGAGGAGTTGATATTGAAACACATGGCTAACCAAGATATCTTGATTAAAAACCAAGCAGCAGCACTTAAAGCTTTGGAAAATCAAATTGGGCAGATGGCTAGTTGCATGTCACATAGACCTCAGGGATCTCTTCCTAGTAACAAAGAGACTAATCCAAGAAGAGATGGGAAAGAGGAATGTCAGGCAGTAACTCTCAGAAGTGGTAAACAAACCTTACAGGAGCCCGAATTGCAAAAGGAGGCAGCCCACTCAAGCTCTCCTCAGGACTTGACTAATGCTGATTTTTCTAAGGAAATGGACAACAGTGTACCACCTGAGTCAGAGCAGAAAAATACCTCAGATAAACCTAGTGTTGAGCCTACTCCAAAAGTGTATCCAGCAGTACCTTTCCCTCAGAGATTGCAGAAGCAGAAGTTAGATAAACAGTTTGCCAAATTCCTGGAGGTCTTCAAGAAGCTACAAATTAATATTCCTTTTGCAGAGGCTTTAGAACAGATGCCTAGCTATGCCAAATTTTTGAAAGGAATTCTGTCTAGGAAGAAAAGGCTAAATGACTTTGAGACAGTGGCTTTGACAGAGGAATGTAGTGTCGTGCTGCAAAGAAAGCTACCTCCTAAGTTGAAAGATCCACGCAGCTTCACTATACCGTATACTATTGGTAGCCTTTCTTTCAACAAATGTTTGTGTGACTTGGGTGCTAGTATTAATCTCATGCTATGAGGGTTCAGGATCAAGAAGTGACCTTCAATGTATTTAAGGCCATGAAATTCCCTTCAGATGAGGAAGAATGTTTTCAAGTGGATGTTATCGAGCAAGTTGTGAATGACGAGTTTCTGAATGTGTTAAACAATGATCCATTAGAGACTGCACTTCTGGGAGAGTTTAACATGGAAGATCCTGAGTTGGTTGAATATCTACAGATTTTGGATACAGTGCCACGGGGGAGCAAGTTTCAAATCCCTTTTGAATCTCTTGAACATGCTGAGAATGCTACAGATCGGTTGAAACCATCCCTTGAGGCACCTCCATCACTTGAGCTAAAACCCTTGCCCAACCATCTCAGGTATGCATATTTAGGTGATTCAGCTACTTTACCTGTTATTATTGCATCTGTGCTTAACGAGTTTCAGGAAAGTAAGCTGTTGCGGGTTCTTAGGGAGTAAAAATCTGCTATTGGATAGACCATCGCCGACATCAAGGGAATAAGCCCATCTTACTGTATGCACAAAATCTTGATGGAAGATGATAGTAAGCCCACTGTGGAACATCAGAGGAGACTCAACCCAATCATGAAGGAGGTGGTAAAGAAAGAGATTTTGAAGTGGTTCGATGCTGGAATAATTTATCCTATCTCTGACAGTGCGTGGGTGAGCCCAGTTCAGTGTGTACCCAAGAAAGGGGGCATGACAGTTGTAGCCAATGAGAATAATGAATTGATTCCAACAAGAACAGTAACGGGTTGGAGGGTGTGCATGGATTATAGGAGACTTAACAAAGTAACTCGAAAGGATCATTTCCCATTACCCTTCATTGATCAAATGTTGGATAGACTAGCTGGACATGAGTACTATTGCTTGTTGGATGGATATTCGGGATATAATCAGATTGCTATTGCTCCAGAAGATCAAGAAAAGACTACCTTTACATGCCCATTTGGTACTTTTGCTTTTAGAAGGGTCTCATTCGGATTGTGTAATGCACCGGCCACTTTTCAAAGGTGCATGATGGCTATTTTCTCAGATTTGGTAGAACGCAATGTTGAAGTTTTCATGGATTACTTCTCAGTGTTTGGTGATTTATTTAACAACTGCTTGGAAAATCTAGTTCTAATACTGAAGAGATGTGTGGAAACTAATCTAGTGCTCAACTGGGAAAAATGTCACTTCATGGTGCAAGAGGGGATAATACTTGGGCATAAAGTGTCATCCAAGGGTCTTGAGGTGGATAGAACAAAATGTGAAACAATTGAAAATTTACCTCCACCAACCTCAGTGAAGGGCATTCGCAGTTTTTTGGGACATGCGGGGTTTTACCGAAGATTCATTAAGGATTTTTCTAAGATCACAAAGCCTTTATGCAGTCTACTAGAGAAAGATGTGCCATACAAGTTTGATGATGAGTGTTTGATCGCTTTTGAGCTTTTAAAGAAGAAATTAACCACTGCACCAGTGATCATTACTCCGGATTGGTCAAAACCCTTCGAATTGATGTGTGATGCCAGTGATTATGCGGTTGGGGCTGTTTTGGGATAGCGCAAGGAGAAGGTTTTTCATGCTATTTACTATGCCAGCAAAACCTTAACTGATGCACAGCTCAATTACACCACTACCGAGAAGGAGTTGCTTGCAGTAGTTTATGCATTTGACAAGTTTCGATCTTACTTGATTGGAACAAGGGTGGTTGTATTCACGGATCATTCAGCTATTCGGTATCTCATTGCAAAGAAAGATGCTAAACCGAGATTGATTCGATGGATCTTATTGCTGCAAGAGTTTGACTTGGAGATTCGGGACAGAAAGGGAACTGATAACCAAGTAGCAGACCATCTATCTAGATTGGAGAATCCGGGTCTTGATAAGGAAGACAAAGTTCTAATAAATGAATCTTTCTCGGATGAACAGCTGTTTGTGGTTCAAGGCGAAATACCTTGGTATGCTGATTTTGCTAACTACTTGGTTAGTAACACACTCCCACCGGACTTGTCGTGGCAGCAAAAGAAAAAGTTTCTTCATGACGTTAATAGGTATATGTGGGATGAGCCATATTTGTTCAAGCATTGTGTGGACCAAATGATTCGAAGGTGTGTTCCACAGAGCGAGGTCGAGAGCATTCTTCATCACTATCATGATTCGTTATATGGAGGACACTACGGAGGTGAGAAAACAGCCACTAAGGTGTTGCAAGCAGGGTTCTTTTGGCCAACTTTGTTTAAGGATGCTCATCAGTTTGTGCTAAGATGCGATAGATGTCAACGGATGGGGAACATTTCTAAAAGGCATGAAATGCCTTTAAACATGATCCTGGAGGTCGAAGTCTTTGACGTTTGGGGTATAGATTTCATGGGGCCATTCCCACCCTCTTTCAACAATCTATACATTCTCTTGGCAGTAGATTATGTATCTAAATGGGTGGAGGTAGCCGCATTTCCCACTAATGACTCCAAGGTAGTGCAGAAGTTCCTTCAAAAGAATATCTTCACAAGATTCGGTACTCCGAGGGCAATGATCAGTGATGAAGGGAGTCACTTCTGCAATAAGCACTTTGCTGCCCTTTTGGGAAAATATGGGGTCACTCATAGAATTGCTACTGCATATCACCCCCAGACCAATGGACAAGCGGAGGTTTCCAATAGAGAAGTGAAGAAAATCCTGGAAAAGATCGTCAATCCCACAAGAAAAGATTGGTCAACAAAGCTGGATGATGCACTGTGGGCGTACAGAACGGCTTTTAAAACACCCATTGGTATGTCACCATACCAGCTTGTTTATGGCAAGGCATGCCATCTCCCGGTTGAACTTGAGCACAAGGTGTTCTGGGCCATTAGAAAGTTGAATTTTGACCTCACAGCTGTAGGCGAGAAAAGGCTTCTTCAGCTCAATGAACTTGATGAGTTCCGACTGCAAGCTTATGAAAATTCAAAATTGTACAAGGAGAAGGTAAAAAGGTGGCATGATAAGAAGATTGTTGACAGAAAATTCGAGCCTAGCCAAGCGGTATTGCTGTACAACTCTAGATTGAGGCTTTTTCCCGGAAAGCTCAAATCACGTTGGTCGGGTCCTTTCACTGTCAAGCACGCATTTCCACACGGAGCTGTTGAAGTCTATGGTGATAATCCGGAAGTGACGTTCAAAGTTAACGGGCAGCGCCTTAAGCATTATTGGGGTGGCGGCTTCGCTCGCCAGAAGACCTCGATCACTTTAGCCGATTAGCCTTGAATGGATGTGAAGTCGGGCCGAGGACTTTAAACCACGCGCTCGGTGGGAGGCAACCCACCGTTTTCCGTATCCTTTTATGATTCGGTAGTGTGTCTTAATTATTGCATTTTCATGGTTGTTAGTTTTTAAGTTTTTCATATTAGTGTATTGTGTGTTAGTTTTGGATTTTTTAGCACCAAGTCACTTTGGAGGGTCATTTTTGGCCTATTGTTTCTAATGTATGTTTTGTAGGTTGCAGGGATACAGGGAGCAAGTATCAAACATAGCCCCTGTATTCAATTTTCAAAAATCAAAATTTTGCTTCAGCAGGGGGGCTCGCCGCAGCGAGGTTTTTAGGCTTGGAATCTCTCGCCCCAGCGAGAGCTCGCCCCGGCGAGAAAAACATAAGGGAATCTCTCGCCCCGACGAGAGACACGGAATTGCAGAACCTAAAAACTCCCTCCCGTTCGACTCTGCACCATTCTTCTCCTTCCCCATTCTCTGCAACCTAAAACCCAAATGCCCCAAACCATCCCAGAGCATTCGAAATCCAACAAAGCCACAACCCACTGTCAATTTCAATTTAATTAAGGATCGTGCAACCCTTCTCCATACAAAACCATCTCCAATTAGGGTTTCTCTCACTTCCACCCGTGACAATCACCACCATTGATGCCGCACGAAATTGTTCAATTATTTTGAGGAATTGGGGCTGGAATTCAACCTCAATACATCTCAGTGAGGATTCAAGTCACAATTTTGTGAATTCAAGCAGGCAATTCCTCCTTCTTCATACTTGAAACTGATAGTGGCAAGGTATACCATTGTGGACTGAATTTTCATTGTATTTGGCTGTGTTTACTGTTAATTTGGTCTATTATTGCATCTGAGAATACATTTGGGTTGTAATTGAGTATCTTTAGCACTGATTTGGGCGTGTCTGTGTTGATTTTTGCACTGCCATTCATTTACTGCACTGTGATATTGGATTCCCAGTTGAGTTGTGTTGGCTCAATTGCTGGATTGGGGATATATTTTGTGTATTTGGAGACTTCTTGCAGGAAAATTTTGGTTTGTGAAAAATTCAAGTTTGGGGGAAATTTCTTTCTATCACTGAGTTGAAATTAGTGGGGTTTGGGTCTGTTCTGAATAGAAGATTCTGATTTTTGCTGCAATGCCTCCTAAGAGATCTCGTACAGAGGGATCCTCCTCCGTACTACCCAGACAGTATGACCACAGTAAGTTTGTTAGTGCCGAGGCGGCAGACAGGTTTGATGACTTCATCACGGGTAAAACTCTAACTCCCGAGCGAGGACTCAGGCCAAAGAGGGGGGTTGATGGGGAGATTTGGGAGCAGATAGATGAGAGGGTGTGGGACACTTTCTCCCACCACCCCGACCCAGCAGTAGTTCCAGTGGTACAGGAGTTTTACGCCAACGCTCAGGACAGACAGCCTTTTGAGGCCATAGTCAGGGGGATGAGGGTACCGTTCAGTGCACAGGCAATTAATCACTACTATAACTTGGTGCCTCTTGCAGTATGCCAGTACACTGAGCTCATTCGCTCTCAGCCTGATTTTGATAAGATTGTAATAGAGTTATGCAAACCGGGTACCACATGGATCACTAGGCGAGAACGAGGTGCTTCTCTCTTCCCCAGCAAGGACCTCAACCTGTATGGAAAGATTTGGTATGCCTTCCTGAGTGCCAAGCTCATGCCTTCCCAGCACGTGAGCAATGTTTCGAAGGAGAAGGCAGCGTTACTATACGCTATTGTTATGGATTTCTCGATTGATGTGGGGAACATCATTGAGGGTAGTATCCGCCGGCTTCTGAGGGGTAATGTTCAGGGTGGACTACCTCACCCCTCCCTCATTTGTGGATTGTGCAGACAGGCAGGGGTACAGTGGCGAGATGATGAGGTCACACAACAGCCATCACAGATCCTCGACCACAGACTGATCGCGAGGTACAAGGTATGGGACGGAGCTGAGTCACATCCTCGAGGCCGAGGCTTTATCATTGTGGCTACCTCCGAGGAGGAGGAGGAGGAGGATGAGCAGTTGCCTGCTAGTTCATCGCGACCTAAGGCTAAGTTCAGCTCTCAGATCCGCAGCCTCCAGTTACTGATAGACAAACGAGCTAAGAGGCTAGAGAGGCAGAATCAGCGCATAGCAGAGAGGCAGGAGCACATGTGGAACTTCACCACCAGCTTCAGCGCAGTTCTAGCAGCACAGTACCCGGGTGCAACTCCACTTCCTTTTCCCGTGCTTACGCCACTGCCACCTTTCCCACCATCAGACACTGACGTCGAGGAGACGGACGATCACCCCGCCGAGTGATATCAAAGGGAAGTCCTCAGTTCTTCATGTCTTTATATTTTCTACAATGAGGACATTGTTATTTCCAAGTTTGGGGGTGTTTAGAGCTTTTAGTTATAATATTTTAGTATGTTGCATTTAGTTGTAGTTTTGCATTCACAAAATCATCAAAATGACTTTTCTTGCTATTAATGATTATTTCTGTTCTTGTCATTTGTGTGATGATTATTGTACATATTCATCGTCTGCTTTGTCTTCATTAAAAAAAAATTGCATTAGAAAGCTTTTTTGCAGCACACTTAAGGAGAGCCGATGATGACTTGGTGATAATTTTTTTTTATGATATTCAACACTTTGGATCCAAATTGCTATATTGGAAATGTTAACTCGTGCCTAATTTTCTTAAATTTTTAACCCTTTGAGTTACTAATGCACATATCAGTGTTGTTGAATACGTGAGATTGTAAGTTCAGATCTTTGAAACTGTTGTTGCTCATTAAAAGATAGGATAGTAAAAAAAAAATATTTTATGCTTATTTACTGCTTCGATGTCTGTCTTGAATGCTGGTTATAATTGAAAAATGAAATATGGACAGATATGAGCAAATCTTGATTAGTTTAACACACATAAGGGTTAATCATTTAGCGAAATTTGGTGCGTGTCTCATTTTTGATAGTCCTATAGTTGTAATGTTGTTGTTTATTTGTTTCTGATTGTTGAGGCTTGATTTCCTTATCTTGGCTGCTCTAGGCTTATAGTTCATGCATTTGCATTCATTTAATTAGTTGCATTGTGTATTTTTCATTTCCGTTGTTTTTGCTTGAGGACAAGCAAAGTCTTAAGTTTGGGGGTATTTGATGAGTGGATTTTATACCTACGAATTAGTTATCTTTTGAACTCAATTCTTTGCTATCCTTAGGTGTTTATAGTATCTATTTACTTGTTTTATGCTTTTGTTGTGCAGAGAACAGTTGTGGACGATCGTGGCGGTTTTTAGCAAGTCCAGGGGCAAAAGTGTAATTTCCGCAGGACATGAGACCTCGCCGCGGCGAGCTCCCCAGGCCATTTTCCTCGCCGGGGCGAGCCTCCAAGGCTTAAAACTTCGCCGGGGCGAGCTCCCCAGGTTATTTTTCTCGCCGGGGCGAGAGCGCGTTTTGCTGGTGCGGCTTGCTTTGTCTGTTCTGCATTTGTGGCGCACTAGAGGAGGAAATTCAGGAACGGGAAAATGAGGAGAGAGAGAGGAATTATCAGGCATCCAGGGAGTTGGAATTGCATCATTCAAGCTTGGTTACACACATTGAAAAAGCTAGGGTTTGGAGCTAAAAAGAGAAGAACAAAGGAACTAAAGGAAAGATTATCAGAATTTCATCAACGAAGGAGGCTAGGAGCACGAAATAGGAGAGCAAGGATTAGAGAAGAAGAACTACACCACACCAATTCGGGATTCTTATCACAAAAAAATGGTGTATCTTCATATGTTTTAGTTCTTCTTTCTTATTTTGTAACTTCAACCATGTACTATAATCAGATTATGATGTTATTGAGATTTAATATGAGCTAAACTCTTCATTCTAAGATTGCAATGGAACCCAACTTGTAGTTTAAATTGAATGCTTTCTCGTGAATGGTAATTAGGCATTTTGTGAATTGGAGTTTATAACCTTTGATTAAAGATTAATTGCTTGGCCCGTAATTACTTTGGTAACTTATATGGAATTGAGAGAGGAAGTATAAGTTGAGACCTAGTTATGAATTCATGTGAAAATTAGAGGTTCTTTATGGATAATGTATGAGATTATGTGACGTGAGTCTTATGTATTATTCTTGAGGGTTGATAATTTGATTGTATTTAGGATAGACATATACCTAAATACCACATGTATCCAATTGAGAATCCGTGTTTAATGATTTCTATTATGAAAGTTGGTAATTGATAAAATGGTTAATGGGATTTTACATGACATGTGTCTTATTAATTGTTCTTGATATGAGATTCTTGCTAGTGTGTAGAATAGAAATATATCTATACACCACAATAGAAAATACTTATTCGACCATCGAGAGAGCCTTATATATACTTGTGATTTCTCGGATAGCAATTCTTATGTTCTAATTTACCAAACAAGAGAGAGTATGATGTTTAAATGAAGAGTTGGGGGATATTGTAATCTTAGACCTTTTTATCGTGAACTTTATCCGTGTTAGTAAAATCTTGCTTTCTAAATTGTCTTTATTTTAGTTATAGTCAACAACGAACACAAACCATATTGTCATTGTTTAAATTAGATTGATTTTACATGCGATTGATATTTGGCAATTATTTAACATAATTCCTCGTGGGTTCGACACTTTACTTATCTTATATTACTTGTGGACCGCGTATACTTGCGCGTGTTTTATTGATTGCGAAAGCAGAGCAACAAGTTTTTGGCCCCGTTGCCGGGGAATTATTTTACAATAATTTTACCAATATTGATTATAGTTGAATTGATCTTAATTTAGACTTGTTTTTAATTTTTATTTACTTGATTGTGTAGGTACCCTTGATTTGTATGCGCCGATCACAAAGTCTTGAGTTATTTCCTTACGATCCCGAGATCGAGAGAAATACCCGAAGACTAAGAAGAGAAAGAATCAGGGATTCTAACAATCAAGAAACTATGACGGCAGAGGAACAAAAAGCATTGAGAGACTATGTAACGCTGCAGATAAGTGATTTACAGTCTAGTATCACAAGACCGGCAATAACTGCAAATGCCTTTGATATCAAACCGGGGACAATACAAATGGTGCAAAATTCGTTACAATTTGGGGGTTTGGCTAATGACAACCCTAATGAGCATTTGTTGAGCTTTATTGAGATCTGTGATACTTTCAAATTTAATGGAGTGACGGATGACGCTTTGAGACTCAGACTTTTTCCGTTCATTTTGAGAGATAAAGTTAAGAGTTGGCTTCATTCATTGCCACCGAGATCCATCACTACATGGTCAGACTTAGCACAGAAATTTTTGGCAAAGTTCTTCCCTCCTGCAAAGTCTGCTAGATTGAGAAATGAAATTGCTACCTCTGAACAACACCATGGAAAATCATTGTATGAAGCTTGGGAAAGATTTAGAGATTTGCTTCGGAGATGCCCACATCATGGATTCCTTCCATGGATGCAGTTGAATACCTTCTACAATGGATTAGGATCTCACAATCGGTCTAGTTTAGATGCAGCTACGGGAGGATCTTTTATGGCTAAAAATTATGGGGAAGCACTTGATTTATTGGAGGTTATGGCTGCAAACAACTACCAATGGCCTACTGCTAGGATGAGTCAACCAAAGGTAGCCGGAGTATTAGAGGTGGATGCCATCACAGCCTTAGCAGCTCAGATGGCAGCAATGTCTAAGAAACTTGATTCCTTGACTGATTCAAAAGTGCAGCAGGTGGCTGTTGTTTGTGAAGTTTGTGCAGGGACACATGCCAACGACCAATGCCCATTTGATCACGAGGCAGTTCAGTTTGTAAGTAGCTACCAGAGACCGCCAAATCAGTACCAAAACACTTACAATGCTGGGAATAGGAACCATCCTAACTTTTCATGGAGCAACAATCAAAATTTTCAGCAAGCTCCTAAGCCACACCATCCACCAGGGTTCCAAAATCAGCCACAACATCATACAGCTCAAACCTCACAATCACAACCAGAGAGAAAATCAGATTTTGAGGAGCTGATATTGAAACACATGGCTAACCAAGATATCTTGATTAAAAACCAAGCAGCAGCACTTAAAGCTTTGGAAAATCAAATTGGGCAGATGGCTAGTTCCATGTTAAATAGACCTAAGGGATCTCTTCCTAGTAACACAGAGACTAATCCAAGAAGAGATGGGAAAGAGGAATGTCAGGCAGTAACTCTCAGAAGTGGTAAACAAACCTTACAGGAGCCCAAATTGCAAAAGGAGGCAGCCCACTCAAGCTCTCCTCCGGACTTGACTAATGCTAATTTTTCTAAGGAAATGGACAGCAGTGTACCACCTGAGTCGGAGCAGAAAAATACCTCAGATAAACCTAGTGTTGAGCCTACTCCAAAAGTGTATCCACCAGTACCTTTCCCTCAGAGATTGCAGAAGCAGAAGTTAGATAAACAGTTTGCCAAATTCCTGGAGGTCTTCAAAAAGCTACAAATTAATATTCCTTTTGCAGAGGCTTTAGAACAGATGCCTAGCTATGCCAAATTTATGAAAGGAATTCTGTCTAGGAAGAAAAGGCTAAATGACTTTGAGACAGTGGCTTTGACAGAGGAATGTAGTGCCGTGCTGCAAAGAAAGCTACCTCCTAAGTTGAAAGATCCAGGCAGCTTCACTATACCGTGTACTATTAGTAGCCTTTCTTTCAACAAATGTTTGTGTGACTTGGGTGCTAGTATTAATCTCATGCCATTATCCTGCACCAAAGCCTACAAACATTTCTCTTCAGCTTGTCGATAGGTCGGTTACATACCCAAGGGGAATTGTTGAAGACATTCTTGTTAAGGTGGATAAATTCATCTTCCCGGCTGATTTTATCATCTTAGATTTTGAGGAAGATAAAAACATTCCTATTATTCTGGGGAGACCATTTTTAGCCACTAGAAGAACTTTAATCGATGCGCAAAAGGGAGAGCTCACTATGAGGGTTCAGGATCAAGAAGTGACCTTCAATGTATTTAAGGCCATGAAATTCCCTTCGGATGAGGAAGAATGTTTTCAAGTGGATGTTATCGAGCAAGCTGTGAATGACGAGTTTCTGAATGTGTTAAACAATGATCCATTAGAGACTGCACTTCCGGGAGAGTTTGACATGGAAGATCCAGAGTTGGTTGAATATCTACAGATTTTGGATACAGTGCCACGGGGGAGCAAGTTTCAAATCCCGTTTGAATCTCTTGAACATGCTGAGAATGCTACAGATCGGTTGAAACCATCCCTTGAGGCACCTCCATCACTTGAGCTAAAACCCTTGCCCAACCATCTCAGGTATGCATATTTAGGTGATTCAGCTACTTTACCTGTTATTATTGCATCTGTGCTTAACGAGTTTCAGGAAAGTAAGCTGTTGCGGGTTCTTAGGGAGTACAAATCTGCTATTGGATAGACCATCGCTGACATAAAGGGAATAAGCCCATCTTACTGTATGCACAAAATCTTGATGGAAGATGATAGTAAGCCCACTGTGGAACATCAGAGGAGACTCAACCCAATCATGAAGGAGGTGGTAAAGAAAGAGATTTTGAAGTGGTTAGATGCTGGAATAATTTATCCTATCTCTGACAGTGTGTGGGTGAGCCCAATTCAGTGTGTACCCAAGAAAGGGGGCATGACAGTTGTAGCCAATGAGAATAATGAATTGATCCCAACAAGAACAGTAACTGGTTGGAGGGTGTGCATGGATTACAGGAGACTTAACAAAGAAACTCGAAAGGATCATTTCCCATTACCCTTCATTGATCAAATGTTGGATAGACTAGCTGGACATGAGTACTATTGCTTGTTGGATGGATATTCGGGATATAATCAGATTGCTATTGCTCCAGAAGATCAAGAAAAGACTACCTTCACATGCCCATTTGGTACTTTTGCTTTTAGAAGGGTCTCATTCGGATTGTATAATGCACCGGCCACTTTTCAAAGGTGCATGATGGCTATTTTCTCAGATTTGGTAGAACGCAATGTTGAAGTTTTCATGGATGACTTCTCAGTGTTTGGTGATTCATTTGACAACTGCTTGGAAAATCTAGTTCTAATACTGAAGAGATGTGTGGAAACTAATCTAGTGCTCAACTGGGAAAAATGTCACTTCATGGTGCAAGAGGGGATAATACTTGGGCATAAAGTGTCATCCAAGGGTCTTGAGGTGGATAGAGCAAAACGTGAAACAATTGAAAATTTACCTCCACCAACCTCAGTGAAGGGCATTCGCAGTTTTTTGGGATATGCGGGGTTTTACCGAAGATTCATTAAGGATTTTTCTAAGATCACAAATCCTTTATGCAGTCTACTAGAGAAAGATGTGCCATACAAGTTTGATGATGAGTGTTTGATCGCTTTTGAGCTTTTAAAGAAGAAATTAACCACTGCACCAGTGATCATTGCTCCGGATTGGTCAAAACCCTTCGAATTGATGTGTGATGCCAGTGATTATGCGGTTGGGGCTGTTTTGGGACAGCGTAAGGAGAAGGTTTTTCATGCTATTTACTACGCCAGCAAAACCTTAACTGATGCACAGCTCAATTACACCACTACCGAGAAGGAGTTGCTTGCAGTAGTTTATGCATTTGACAAGTTTCGATCTTACTTGATTGGAACAAGGGTGGTTGTATTCACGGATCATTCAGCTATTCGGTATCTCATTGCAAAGAAAGATGCTAAACCGAGATTGATTCGATGGATCTTATTGCTGCAAGAGTTTGACTTGGAGATTCGGGACAGAAAGGGAACTAATAACCAAGTAGCAGACCATCTATCTAGATTGGAGAATCCGGGTCTTGATAAGGAAGACAAAGTTCTAATAAATGAATCTTTCCCGGATGAACAGTTGTTTGTGGTTCAAGGCGAAATTCCTTGGTATGCTGATTTTGCTAACTACTTGGTTAGTAACACACTCCCACCGGACTTGTCGTGGCAGCAAAAGAAAAAGTTTCTTCATGACGTTAATAGGTATATGTGGGATGAGCCATATTTGTTCAAGCATTGTGTGGACCAAATGATTCGAAGGTGTGTTCCACAGAGCGAGGTCGAGAGCATTCTTCATCACTGTCATGATTCGTTATATGGAGGACACTACGGAGGTGAGAAAACAGCCACTAAGGTGTTGCAAGCAGGGTTCTTTTGGCCAACTTTGTTTAAGGATGCTCATCAGTTTGTGCTAAGATGCGATAGATGTCAACGGATGGGGAACATTTCTAAAAGGCATGAAATGCCTTTAAACATGATCCTGGAGGTCGAAGTCTTTGACGTTTGGGGTATAGATTTCATGGGGCCATTCCCACCCTCTTTCAACAATCTATACATTCTCTTGGCAGTAGATTATGTATCTAAATGGGTGGAGGCAGCCGCATTTCCCACTAATGACTCCAAGGTAGTGCTGAAGTTCCTTCAAAAGAATATCTTCACAAGATTCGGTACTCCGAGGGCAATGATCAGTGATGAAGGGAGTCACTTCTGCAATAAGCACTTTGCTGCCCTTTTGGGAAAATATGGGGTCACTCATAGAATTGCTACTGCATATCACCCCCAGACCAATGGACAAGCGGAGGTTTCCAATAGAGAAGTGAAGAAAATCCTGGAAAAGATCGTCAATCCCACAAGAAAAGATTGGTCAACAAAGCTGGATGATGCACTGTGGGCGTACAGAACGGCTTTTAAAACACCCATTGGTATGTCACCATACCAGCTTGTTTATGGCAAGGCATGCCATCTCCCGGTTGAACTTGAGCACAAGGCGTTCTGGGCCATTAGAAAGTTGAATTTTGACCTCACAGCTGCAGGCGAGAAAAGGCTTCTTCAGCTCAATGAACTTGATGAGTTCCGACTGCAAGCTTATGAAAATTCAAATTTGTACAAGGAGAAGGTAAAAAGGTGGCATGATAAGAAGATTGTTGACAGAAAATTCGAGCCTGGCCAAGCGGTATTGCTGTACAACTCTAGATTGAGGCTTTTTCCCAGAAAGCTCAAATCACGTTGGTCGGGTCCTTTCACTATCAAGCACGCATTTCCACATGGAGCTGTTGAAGTCTATGGTGATAATCCGGAAGTGACGTTCAAAGTTAACGCGCAGCGCCTTAAGCATTATTGGGGTGGCGGCTTCGCTCGCCAGAAGACCTCGATCACTTTAGCCGATTAGCCTTGAATGGATGTGAAGTCGGGCCGAGGACTTTAAACCACGCGCTCGGTGGGAGGCAACCCACCGTTTTCCGTATCCTTTTATGATTCGGTAGTGTGTCTTAATTATTGCATTTTCATGGTTGTTAGTTTTTAAGTTTTTCATATTTAGTGTATTGTATGTTAGTTTTGGATTTTTTAGCACCAAGTCACTTTGGAGGGTCATTTTTGGCCTATTGTTTCTAATGTATGTGAGGAACAAAACGAATTAATAGCAGAATTCAAAATGCGGAACAAAACAAATTAATTAAATTTCAGAAGACTATCGCTAAAGGAGTACGGAATCCGTACTTGGAGTACGTAATGCAATACCCACAATTACAGATGCAATTGGTTAGACTCGCTCAATATAATCTATTCACAAAAATAATATATTTTATTAAATACTACAATATTAGTATTAATAGTTTGTATGCATATATTGAACCCTCTATAATATTTATTAGATTAATAAATTAAAGAGATACATAATATCTAGCCAAAATAATACCAAAATATTAACTAACAAACTAACTAAAATATATTAATTAAAGTTATAAATAAATAGAAGTACAGAAAATTAAATTAAATAAATACCCAAGAAAGAAAGAAAACATACTCGAAACTATGAGGTTCGCAATCTGCCTACGCCCTCGATACTGAAAATTTTAACTAAGGAGGTCCTTACTAAAAAGTCCCTCTTATAAAAAGTCTTTTATTAAAATAAGAAAATCCTTATTGTTTAATAAATAAATAAAATAAACAAAATATTAGTTATATATATAGGTAAGGAAAGGGGGGAAACTTTAGTGGATGAGCGATGTGGGACTAAAGCAAAACATGGGTATTACAAATAACATGCGAATAATCAATGGATATCGGATAATCGAATACTTGGCTTTTGAATCAAGATTAGAAAACAAGAATCAAAAGAACATCTGAGGGTCACAATACTACGAACTATGTCCTAGGTTATCAAGTATTTCTACTTTAAACCTTTAACAGTCTTCAGACTACAAGGACCTTACTTCTCGTACTTAGGGGGATCAGCCCTTTGTACCATGTATGTGCACAACATCTAAATGCTAACGCGTAAAATAATCCCCTATAAAAGGGTTGTTTATCTCAGTTTGACATTAGAGTCCGCATCAAAGGAAGTTTGGTTTGGATTTGCTTCAATAACGTTTCAAGAAATTAGAACGTTCATCAACTATGGACTAGTCGAATCAATAAGGGATCGCTAGTCAATCAAGGCTCAATAATAAAAATATAAATGATATTCAAGAACCAAAGACTGAAGCTTACAAAATGTACAATTGAATAAACTCTATATTGAAAGTAGTATGCACACAAGCCAATCATATTTAATATGATATAGCATATACTTTGTAATCTTATTCGTTTATTAAAGCCATTTTATTTTATCTACATTGTCCTGTTATATTAAATGTGATAAACCCATAGTTTTGAGCAATGCTTTTAGAATCATGGTGGTGATCGTGCTAATGAGATCTAAATTCTAGATAGCTCACAAACTAAAATCATTCCTAATCGTTGGATTACTAAAAAGGGGATTAGTGAATCCGGATAGATTAGTACATACGTTGCTTGCTCTTAAAAAGAGGATGATTGATCTCATAATTATTTGTGTGGCGACACTAAAGCAAGTATGTAGGTACTTATTGGAGAATAAGTTCATTGAACGTGGCTCGCTAAGGAATACCCAATTGAGTTTTACTCGCCTGTCAATAGGAATTCCTCTAGTGATAGTAGAACAAGTGATCCTTGGACTTGAGATCATCATAGTATCTTGTGTATGATGAGTTATACTTTGACATGTCGCTTAACACCTTTAGGGTATATCAAAGGGTATGATTGAGTATAATAAGTTGTATATGCAGATAGGTGAATGATCAACAAAAAATCTACCACATCTAGTAAAAGATGTGAATGTCCTATGTGATTCGATAAATGACAACTCAGTAGTCCTTGGCCAAGGCAGAATGAAATTAGAAAGGAGTTTCTAATTTGCATTATTTAGAGTTGTGCATTTGGGAATCGAAATACATATAATTAAATAAAATAAGACTTGACAGTAATTTCATGTCTTGTATTTAATTGGGACATTATATGGTAGAAGGATTGAATTATACGGTAACTATTCATTGAAAGGTTTTTTTGTGATTAATGTTAAAATTTATATTATCTGGAAAGTCGTTGATCGCTAAGGGGGCTTACCCTTATTGCAGAATAAATATTATTTATTTAAATGAATTAAATAGTTTAATTTATTTATTTAAATAAGATTAGAATTGTTCTAATTGATTTATTCACAACCGATATATTTAATATGGAGAACCTAAAGGGTCACACCGCAAAAGAAAAATATTTATTTAAAAAGTAACTGGCATAATCGTAATAATAAGTTAAGTGTATTTAATTTAATCTATGGAGATAGAATAAATTAAATAGCTTAATATTTATTATTTAATATTTTGGAAATATTAAATATAAATTAATAAGAGGAGTCTTATTATTATTACTATTACTATTATTTAATTCTTAATAAGGATTGGGTATTAATTAATAGAAGTACTCTCTCATGAATTCCTAATTAGATTAGGAGTTTAATTTAATTAAAGGAGTTTAATTAGAATAGAAACCCTAATCCTAAATAGTTTAGGGAATGGTTTTCCTACATCTATAAATAAGAGAAGTCTTATCATAGATTAGGGTTACACACTCTTGTATAATAATTGTGGAGAGTACTTACAATTTCTATAGAGATAGAAACTAGGGTTTTGTCAACACCCATCTTCTTGAACAAGTATTATTCCTTGGTGGATCACCTCTAGAGGCCAAACACTTGGGTGGCTAACGTTGATCAAAGGAAAGAATTTAATCGGTGGAATTCAAGGAGAGCACAAAGGAATTGGAGGTGAACTTGTACCTGAGAAAGCTAGAATTCTACAAGGTATAATTCTTATTCTCCATCTCTTTCGTTTAATTAGTAATTGTGCATAAAGAAAGATCATGGTGATGGTTTGTATAAAATTTTAAAATCTGATTTTATCGCGCTTCCGCTTTATTTATGTAATTTGATTGCATGTTCGCGTTATACAAACCTAACAGTGGTATCAGAGCTAAACTTTATGCGAATTATTAATTGTGTTGATTCTGTATATACATTGATATGTGTTTAGACCAATTTAATTGGGCATAACTGTTTGTGTAAAATTATTTTATTTTTCATTAAAAAAAAATTTTAAAAAAAAAGTTGGTCAAAGTGAATGGTCAAACGTTGACTGGTCAACTGATGACATGGCACTGGCTGCTAATGTGGCGCTGACTGGTCAACTATTGACTACTGACGTGGCGCTAACTGGTCAACTGTTGACGTGGCGCTAACTGGTCAACCTTTAAAAATGAAATAATTAATTTGGAGCTAGAAGGTTTTGAACCCTTGACCTATTGATCATAAGTTAGAAGCCTTACCATTACACCAGAATTACTTTTGATTATGAATCAGAATGTTTAATATTTAAACTATATAATTCTGGGTTTGAAGTTTGACTTAAAGGCTTGTTTGATTATTTTTTTTAAAGGTTTATGATCAAGGGTTGACCTCATTTTATTTTTTTATTTTTGTAAATTAAAATAAAGGAGTTTATTTTGATTTGGAATTTGATTAAAAATAAAGGAGTTTATTTTTATTCAAAATAGGATAAATTAAAATAAAGAAGTTTATTTTGATTTGGAATTTGATTAAAAATAAAAGGAGTTTATTTTTTATTCAAAATTGAATAAATTAAAATAAAAGAGTTTATTTTGATTTGGAATATGATTAAAATAAAGAAGTTTATTTTAATTGAAATTGGATTTCATGATAACTAATTAGAGTTAGAATTGGATTCCATGATAACTAATTGGAGTTGAAAATGGATTTTATACTAACTAATATTTCTCATTAAATGATATCAATGCATATATGGAATGATTTTATTATTCATGAGATGAATATTATTTATTGATGCATATGGAGATATGTATGATAATAAATAGGGATTGATTATGGACTATTGACCAATGTGTGATTGGAATTATTTTAGAGGATGCTTGAATGAATGGGTTTTATAAATGGGGTATGCGTACCTCGTCTTCTCTAATTTTTCTTAATGTAAATTCTATCTCCCTCCTATGTACTTCCCCTTGACAACTGATCAAGGTTTCTATTATAGTAAATAGTTCATGTAATAGGATTAGTTAGAATTATTTTGAAGAATTGGAGAGAAAGGAAAAAGGAGCGCTTGAAGACTCGTTTGTATTGGAGCCCGGGTTTAAATATAATAGTTATATTTAAATTTAATTCTTGCACCCTAGGTTTACCCTTTTTGTTCACTTGATGGCTCTAGTGAACCAAACTAGAATAAAAGTCCACAATCAATTCGGGAAGAATATAGTATTCTATATGTGCATGCTTACTATATATATATATATATATATATATTGTCCGTCGCTAAAAGTATAGACGACGATTGTATGATCAAACCGTCGCCGGATCCGTCGCTAAAGGGGGGTGAGCTTAGGATGAGCCGGATAAGGGTGAGCTTAAGATCCGGACTGTATATATATATATATATATATATATATATATATATATATATATATATATATATATATATATATATATATATATTATCCAACATATTTCGCATGTCAAATCATATGACGTGTATTTTCTATATATACATATATATGTGCATGCGCGCTAAATAAGATGAGACAAATAATAACAAACCCCTCAAAGAAATTATATTAAGTCCTAAGCGTTCAAAGATATTTGGAATATCGAACGTCGCCTTCTAGCATGGAATATCAACTCACTCTCGGAATCGTAGAGTGTAACAGGCACCACAGAACGAAAAGCGGCCAAGGGCATCGTAGAGTTGAGCATGTCATCGCAGAACTTGCAAAGCAAACGTAGAGTATGGCTCAACAGATCAAGAAGCTTACTCGAGATCGTAGAGTGTGCGTTGCAGAGTGAAAATCGTTGTGCTAAACATGGGTTCGTAGAGTCAGTCCAGTCAGCCACTCTACGACTCCCATGAACAATCTATAATCAAGTAACAACGTAGAACAGTCTATCCTTAAGCACTCAAAGTTAAAGTGGCCATCTTCATAAAGACTTCTAAGTAAGCTGAGTATGAGCTTTTAGACATAGGAAAATCTCTGAGTGCATCCGAAGCATCAATCCATAACAGAGTTCACAAGGCAGCTCAAGCACACACTCTACGATCCATCAAGACTCTATTACCTGCACTAAAGACAAGGTCGTAGAGTAGGAAAGCAACAACCAGACCAAGTGATCGTAGAGTTAAGCCTAAGATTACCGAGGTACTCAGACAGTCTCAGCAATGCAACAAAAGATCATAGAGTAGTACTCTATGACATGACATAAGAGAGAATTAGGAAGAGCAGTCCTCTACATCAAAGGTGTTATAACATCAGAAGATCATAGAGCAGTCCTCTATGACACAGCAGCAGGGCTAACACTTGAAGAACAAAGAGCAGTCCTCTATAATAAGCATTCTGCAAGCAATAGCTCAATGAAGATCATAATACTGTGCTTTGGGAACGTAAAGCTCAAATAGAGATCACAGAGCATAAGAGGTAAACTGCAGAATAGTAAGAAGCACATTAAAGTGTAAATGCAAGTGCAGTCAGTCACTCTACGAACTCCAAGGCAGCACAAGGCCACACTAAAGTGAGCAGCCAACTCTACGATCAGAGGCAACAACCTTCAGTTTGAAGTAAGCAATTAACTCTACGATTAGAAGCAACAAGCTACAACCCAGTTAATCGTAGAGTAAGTGCTAGCAAGGATTAAAGATATCAGAGCACTTAGGGTTACTATACCAAGATGAGTGGCTGATTAAATGAGTAAAATAAGAAACCAATCTCAGTGGGGTTCAAACAACCATGTTTGCAGCAGGTCGAAGAGAACACACATGACTCCACTACCTTGGTATCAATGAATGGATGCTGACTCAGCTATCACCTGCAGACTTTATGAATTAAATATTCATTGGAGAAATAAACAAGTCTGCAGCTAGTAAGTCTCCAACGGAAAGAAATGCAACAGGAAGATATCAACGGCAATTTCTAATGGGAAGAAGATGGAGATCTACATAAGAGAAAACTGCATTCGATTGCAGTGTGTGTGTGGTGAACGAGAGCAAGAACACCGACTGTACAAACGGCTAGAAGCTTCACTGCAACATGAGAGGTATGCCAAAGGGCTGGCATATGAGCTAAGAGGTGAATGACCAAGAAGCCAAGATCATGAGTGACCAGAGCTGTAGGCAAATCAAGACAGGCAACTTTATGATCTAGCAATGAACACTTTGAGCTGAAAAGATAAAGAACTGACTTGGACAAATCAACTAGTGTTCATCAAAAGTGATCATCTGCATCTGCTATGTACCTGAAGAAGAAGAACTTCACGACCATCATCAGCAGCATCTAGAAGAGGATCACAACCGGCTGCCAAGTACTTGAAGATGAAGGAGATCAAAGTTCATCTTGGCAGCACAACCCAATAAACAATCAACATACCAAAGAGGGCGGAGCGTCCTTATCTTAAGTGACTAAATCAAGTCAAGTTTACTGGACTTGCTGAGTACCATAGGGTACAAGAGATTCTAAGTCTACTGGGCTTAGTTTACAGGTTCTAAGTCTGCTGGACTTGAAGAGTGTCAGAGGATCCTTGCCTTAGTGGCTAAAGATAACTCTTGTCTGCTGGACTTGAGGAGGGTCAGAGGATCCTTGCCTTAGTGGCTAAGAACAACTCTTGTCTACTGGACTTGAGGAGGGCAGAGATCCTTGTCTTAGTGACTAAAACCATTAGTGGATTCCTACTTGTTGAAGTAGAAGAGTGGAGTAGGAGTTATTCAGTCTCCGAACCACTTAAAAGTCTCTTGTGTCTTTTACTTTATGTCAATTACCTTATGCACAATAACTGCTATATCTGCTATCAACCATATCGAAGATTTGTCGATTGAACTGAGATTATGTTTACATCTTTGAAGGGGTTATTAAAGTATATTCCACTGTGCATGAATTGATTCTACTATTCATAACTGTCATACTTTCATGAATAAAATGAAAATGTTTTAAAGGATCTATTCAACCCCCCTTCTAGATCTCTTTTGTGTCCCCGGGAACTAACAATTGGTCTCAGAGTAGGATCTCGTGAATATGTTAAAGCTCACGCTTTGAGTAGATCTATGACACAAATTTAGATCAGTTCTAAGTCTCGGTATTGGTTGTAAGTCATTACAGCAATAAGCTTACACACTGAAAATTATATGTGCATGTATTCGATATGAGTAACTACCTGGAGATGTGCAAAATGGACTAAGTGCTGAAAAGAAAACTATCCTAAGCTATCCAGGCTGTACCATGGGTGTAGACACCCAAATTTTGCGTTTCCTTCTACTAACCATGACAGGAGGGCGAAATCGTCAATTGAACCGGCTTGCGGAAGCAAAGGAGCGGGCACAAGGGCAAGCGCCCGGCGCCGCCGCAATGATTTGGGCAGCCCAAGTCGACGTGACAGCATGACCGTCCGAGGCAGGCATTTCCGAATGAGGTGGCACGTCTCCCGGAAGTTCCCGGACTGCGGAATACGAGCCTGTCAGCGAAAACCGACGTTGCGGTACGAAAATCGAGGCGTGGCACGAAAATCGAGAAAGTCAGGCCCGCCAGCCGCGGATAGATCTGCGGCCAAGTGGGTGCGCCAGCACGAAAACTGGGAAATTAGCACTACCAGCTGAGTGCGATGGGAGGCGTGCCAGCTGGCCAGCCGCAGATCCATCTGCGGCCAGCCGCAGATAGATCTGCGGCTGGCTCTGGCCAGCCTATTTAAGGCCAGCTTCGGCAGCATACAGGAGGTTCAGCAATTTTTAGAATTGGGAAGAAGAAGGAAATTCCAGCAGCAAAAGAGCACGGAAATTGAGAGGAAAAAGAGAGAAGTTTTGCAATCAAATAGGAAGAAAAGAGAGAAAAAAGGAGAGAATTCAATTCTTTTGATTTTGATTGTATCAATACACTCCCTATTCTATTCAAATACATCAAGTTCACATCCATTTGGATATCAATTGCAAGGTGAAATCTCTTTTGTGATATCAATTTCTATCATATCATTTGATCAAATTAGATGCAATTTTTCATGTAATTTATTGATTGAACAATGAATTAGGGATTATGAGTGAAGTTTCCATCGGAATAAAACTCTTCCTAATAACCCGATGATATTCGTTCATTAATTTCTTTGTTTGTTTTAAGGTGTTATATTTGGTATCAATTCCTTTAAATCGTTATTTTAGGATGTCTTGGTATTGTTAGATTATCCAGGTTAGTTTATTTTCTTGTAATATCCGATTGTTTGTGTGTGGATACTTGGTTTGTGAGCCTAGGAAAGCGACCCCGGGGTCCCAATCCGATGATGGACATATCTTGATGTAAGAAGTAGAAGTGACGTAGTTTTCATTGTAAATATGTAATCGTTGGGCCTTAAAACGACGCTAAGGCGAGAATCGTGCTTAAGGCCCCGGAATAGTGAAATTTGTGATTGTTGGCGTTCGGGGATATTTTGATGGCTTACATGCCCATGAATAGCCCCGACGCGTGTTTATGCTTGATTTGATTTATGACATGAAATTGATTTCAAAGCTAAATGATAAGATTTTCATAAAATCAATCAAAATAGGATATTAGAATCACGAGGTTAAAATTTGAGAAATGTTAATGAATGTCGATTCCTATCTAACGAGAAAGCTAAAGAAAATCGTTTTTTTAAACATCACAAAATTTGATTTTAGAAATAAGTAACGTTTTATTAAATCTTTGTGCATAGGGTGAAAGAGATTCTAGAAATTGCCCATCATTTTATGAAAGCAACGTATAGATCTCGATTCCTATTTAGACGAAGGTTTAAAACTCTTATTTTGCCAAAACGACACTTAATGAAAATCTCATAGTTTTGGACAATTAAAATCAAACCTTTCTCATAAAGAATAAAGCTTTCTCGTGTACACCGAAAAGACATTCCGAAGCGTTCTCAAATTAAAACACGGTTTTCCCTAAAAAATCCAAATGATTCTTTCATACAAACCCACAACGACATTCACATAGGCACACACACACACACGTACACACACACACATACATTCATGAATTAAAGGATAGGAAAGTATCAAGATCGCGGTAACCGTGTTTCACGGAAGTCGAGGGGTGCCTAACACCTTCCCCTCACTTAAGCAAGCCCCCGAACTCTATGAATCTCAATTCGCAGACCAAATTAATTCGGAGTCACATATGAGCCAGCGATTTACAAAAGAGCGAAAACTCGGATGAGTTGGTACATCCCTTTCAAATATACCAACTGGCGACTCTGGTTAATTGGCTCATCATAAAAACGATCTTTCAAAACCCCGTCGACCTCAATGCCGACCTTTTCCAAAAATCATCTAAACCAAAAGGCTAAAATTTGGAAAAGACAAAGAGACAGAGAAAGCGAAAAACCCGGCGTCGACAGCTGGCGACTCTGCTGGGGACATTAGAGGGCTTAAGCCGCGTTCAAATCTTGATGCTGTCCTATCCTTTAAAATTCATAAAATGTGTGTGTGTGCGATATTTTGATTTTTTACTTTTGTTGTGCGAATGTGTGTTGTTGTCCAATGAATGAATGATTGAATGGAATGGCTTTACTTTAAAGAAATCATTTGCATACGGTAAGGACGATGAATGTGAATGTATGTTGAGAGAGTACCTCCTCCTGAGGCGAACCTGTCGGTTGCTTATTACTGGACTCGATGGGGCTGCTCCCCGGAGATGGCTCAGGAAAACGCACCACTCAAATCCGCTCCAATCGAAAGGGCTCAAACGAGTAGATTGCGAAGATTTGGGAACCTTCATGCCGAAAAGCCCGTGAGAGTAACCCTAGGATAGGTCATCCTCAGAATAACCCAACGCAGGAAAAGTCTCTTCATGCCTTTTTACGTTTATATGTCTAAATGTCATGATCTCATTCAATATTCATACATCCCTTTTCTATGTCGAAAGAGATTACTAACCGCTGTGAATTGCAGGGAATAGTTGGGGGAGCATAATAAAGCATGTTTAGCATTGGTTATGGCACTAAAGGACTACTAACTTTCTCTTTTGCAGGGAAAGATTAAAGAACCCCCAAAACACAAAAAAGGTTATAGCTTTAGCATGCATCCATGTTTTCATTTCCCCAGGACTAAACTTCGAACCATTTGTCTGTGTAGGATTGCTCCTCAAACCCGTTCGCAGTCTAAGAAAGCCCAGGTCTCTACATCTGAAATGGCTGATCTCCCTAACCATAATTCCATATCTCGGGAGGAGTTTGATGATTTTAAAAGACAGATGATGGAAATGGCCACAATGTTAAAGGAACAGTTCTTAATCAGACAGGATCCGGTAAACCAGGGATCGCATAATACTCCACCACCAGGGGATGATCAGAATCCTCCTAAAAATGGTACAAACTTGCTTAAAGAGGACCAACCCCGACTCAAGGACGAGCCAGTCATCCCAAAGCCCGTTCCCATACCTAGCAGGACAGTGATTACTATCCCAGAAGAGGGGGATAATGACGACCTTCGGAGAAAAATGAAACACATGGAGGAAACCATCCAATCTCTAAAGGGCATAGGATCCCTGGGCAGGGTTAATTACTCGGATTTATGTGTTTTCCCCGGAGCCAGATATCCAGAAAAGTTCAAAGTTCCCGAGTTTGAAAAGTACAATGGAAAGGGAGACCCCTATACACACTTGAAAATATACATTGGAGAACTCGGGGCTTATGCCGAGGATGAGGGGTTAAGAATGCAACTATTCCAGAAAAGCTTAACAGGGGAGGCAAGGATCTGGTATGCCCGCCTCGACAACGCCCGAATCCACAACTGGGAGGAATTGGCCCATACCTTCTTGACCCAATACAGCTTTCAGGCCCAGATGGCCCCTGACAGGTACCAAATGACAAAGGTTAAGAAACAGCCTAGGGAGTCCTTCAGGGAATATGCCCAACGATGGAGGGGCATGGCCGCACAGGTAACCCCCCCCATGAACGAATCAGAGATGGTGATGACCTTTGTAGACATCCAGGAGGCACCATATTATGAGAGGGTCATCTCGGGAATTGGAAGACCTTTTGCGGAAATGATTAAACATGGAGAGATGGTAGACATGGGGTTGAAATCGGGTAAAATCCGGGACCTTACTGCTTTAGAAACTGCTGCCGAGCAAATACAGAATGGAAACTATGGCAGCACTTCCCGGAGAGTCCAAAAGAAGAAGGAAGAGGATGTCTCCCTCATCCTACAAGGGTCATCCAGAAAAGCAGAAAGCCATCTTCCGGTTCAGGTACAGAGGGGAGGGCCATCCCGTCAGCCAAACTTCACAGATCAAAGGACAGAGGGGCGAAGAAGATATGAGGCCTCGCAAAACCGAGTGTTCACCCCGCTCGGGGAGCCGCTTGAACGAGTATTAGCGGTATTAGTGGCCCAAAAGAAGATAATCAATTTGGCTCCCCCAAGTGACCCGAAGGGAAGGAGATTTGATCCAAGCAAGCGGTGCGCCTATCACTCGGGTTCCCCGGGTCACGATACACAAGATTGTTGGACATTGAAACATATAATTCAGAACATGATCGACAACGGGGAAATTGTGGTGGAGCAACCGGACTCCCCGAATGTTAAGGCAAATCCCCTGCCAAGACATGATGGGGGGGGAGTCAATGTGACGGAGGCAAGTGAGGCTGGGGGGCCGCCAAGGTTGAACTATGTGCAGAAAATTGAGGAGATGATAAATGTGAGACATGACCATGGGAGTGAAGAGTTAACCCCCACACATAGTGAGTCGGCCCGGAGGGAAAGTTTCCTGCAGGAGGTCGCAAAGGAGTTTGAAACCAAATGCTACATCCCCGGACAATCAACAAGCAGTAAGGAGGGGACGAATGTTATCGCGCCACCGGGAGCCCAACAAGTTGTGCCTGTCATCGATTGGGCAGGGCTGATTATTCCTGGAAAAGATATGGAGAAGGATTCAGGCGACGTATCCGTAATCATCGGGGAGGTGTCCGATGTGAGGCCCTCCTTTATCCAGCGCATTCCAGCTGACCTGACCATCGACAATTGGACCCAGAAACCCGTGATATCCAAACAGGGGTAAAACTCGACGTCAGGGTGATTGACCCCAGATGATGGGGGAATGAAGAAGTTTATTTTTGTTGTTGTTTTAATTCTGCATCATTATGTCGTTCCTTCTTGTTATTTGAAAATGCGATCATCGTGAAAAAATGATTTATATATGACAAGTATTTTGTTTCATGTCAGGTGTACCAAATTGAGTAATCCTTGCCTAACAAATGGTCTTTCAAATTTGAATGATGATTATGATTTTGACATTGAGCTGGATTTCGATTTAATGGGCATTGAACAAGATGAGACAGATTACGACGACGCACCTGACGAGATCAAGGGATGGGTCGAGGATAAACCCAAACCCAACTTGGACCAAACCATCACCATTGATATTGGAACCCCTGACCAGCCAAAGGAACTCAAGATAGGGACGGACCTTACCCCCAGCCAAAAAGTCGAAATGACTGAGTTGCTTAAACAATATGAGGATGTCTTCGCCTGGTCTCATGAGGATATGATTGGTTTGTCCACCGACATTGTGGTACACCGATTACCCATCAAGGAGGGTTTCAGGCCTGTCAAGCAGAAACTGAGGAAGTTGAAACCGGAGTGGAGTTTAAAGGTGAAAGGAAGAGAGATCATCAAGCAGTTCAGGGCGGGAATCATTATGGTATCTACTTACCCGGAATGGCTATCCAATGTAGTCCCAGTAGCTAAGCCTGGAGGAAAGGTGAGGGTATGTGTAGACTACAGAGATCTAAACAAGGCCAGTCTCAAAGATAACTTCCCGGTGCCTTTTCATACACATCCTGGTAGATAACACAGCCCCAGTACGAAATGTATTCTTTTGTGGATTGCTTTGCGGGGTATCATCAGATAATGGTGGCGGAAGAAGACCGGGAAAAGACCCGCATTCATCACCCCCTGGGGCACTTTCTGCTATAGACGACTGGCTTTCGGTCTCACAAATGCAGGGGCTACTTATCAGAGAGCCATGATGGCCTTGTTCCACGATATGATGCACAAGGAGATAGAGGTCTACGTGGATGACATTATTGTGAAATCAAAGGTAGAATCCGATCATATAACTCATCTCAAAAAGCTATTCGATCGGCTCAGAAAGTATAATCTGAAACTCAATCCAGCCAAATGTGCTTTCGGAGTACAATCGGGCAAGCTCTTGGGTTTCCTGGTTAGTGATCGGGGCATTGAGTTGGACCCAGCAAAGATTAAGGCCATTGTGGATATGCCGGCACCCCACACAGAGAAGGAGATAAGAGGATTCCTGGGGAGAATAAACTTCATCAGCCGTTTTATATCTCACTTGACGACTACATGTGAGCCGATTTTTAAATTGTTAAGAAAGGGTGCTTCCCAAGAATGGAATGAGCAGTGTCAGAGGGCTTTTCAGATCATTAAGAAACAACTGACGGAGGCACCAGTGCTGGTACCCCCGAAGGATGGGATCCCTCTGTTTATGTACATATCGGTCAATGCCATTGCGATGGGATGCATGCTGGGACAGAAAAATGAAGCGGGTAAGGAGCAGGCCATCTATTACCTCAGCAAAAGATTTAGCCAATGTGAGCAGAATTACACTCCCATCGAGAAGACTTGTTGTGCTCTGGCCTGGGCGGCAGGGAGATTACAGCACTACCTCCATGGGCATACAACGTACCTGATATCAAGAATGGATCCCCTAAAATATATTTTTGAAAGGCCCATGCTGAATTGTCGATTATCCAGATGGCAGTTAATCTTACAACAGTTTGACATGGTGTACGTGACCCAGAAGGCCATGAAAGGGCAGGGAATTGCAGATCAGTTGGCAGAAACCCCGGCAGGAGGGATGGAGCCGTTAGAAACTCCTCTCCCGGGCGAGGATATATTTTGGGTATCGCGCGAAAATGTGATGACGAGGGACAATTCTGGAAGCTGTATTTTGATGGTGCCATGAATGCCGAGGGGGCAGGAGCCGGAGCGGTCCTAGTCTCTATCACCGGAGAACAATATCCCGTGGGCACCAAGCTTCGTTTCAGCAATTCGAACAACACCGCTGAATACGAGGGGTGTATCTTGGGACTTCGATTGGCCCGCGACATGGGAGTGAGGAGACTAGCAGTGTTTGGGGATTCAGAATTGGTAATCAGACAAGCAATCGGGATATACAACACTAAGGAGCTTCGGTTACTTCCATACCATCGTTGTGTCACCCAGCTTATGCAAGAGTTCGAAGATATCGCCTTCCGCCATATTCCGCGGGGACGAAATGATTTTGCCGATGCATTGGCGACTTTGGCTTCCTTAATCCACGTGATCAAGAGTAGGGACAGTCCACAGATTGAGATCACCGTACAGAATGCCCCGGCATATGAGGAAAATGTGGCAGTGTTATCAAACGAGGTGGTGTTGACAAGGCAGCCCTGGTATCACGACATAAGGGAATATCTGAGAGACAGATCCCTTCCCGATCAGGCAAGTCGGACTGAAAGGATGAGAATTCAAAAGATGGCGATGAAGTTTTACCTGAGTGGCGATTCTCTTTACAAAAGGGATGCCGGATTGGGACTGTTGCAATGCGTAGACGAAACGCAATCCCAAAGGATTATGAATGAAATCCATGGCGGGGTGTGTGGGCCACATATGAGTGGACCGATGTTGGCCAAAAAGATCTTGAGGACAGGGTATTATTGGTTAACGCTGAAGGCCGATTGCGATGATCATGTCAAACGGTGTTATCAATGCCAGGCGCACGGTAATGTGATCCATACACCTCCCAATGAACTGCATTGTATGACCTCCCCATGGCCATTTTCAATGTGGGGAATGGATGTAATCGGACCAATAGAGCCCAAAGCGAGCAACGGGCACCGGTTCATTTTCGTCATGATCGATTATTTCACCAAATGGGTAGAGGCAGCTTCTTTCCCTAAAGTAACTCAGGAGGTCATCGTCAGCTTCATCAGGAATAATGTCATTTGCCGATATGGGCAACCTGAGGTTGTAGTCTCCGACAATGCCAAGAATTTAAACAACGCCCTCATGAAGGGACTGTTGTGACCAGTTCAAGATTAAGCATCTCAATTCCGTCATTTACCGTCCCAAAATGAATGGGGCAGTGGAGGCGGCCAATAAGAACATCAAGAAGATCATGGCAAAAATGTCTGCTAATCATCGGGGATGGCCAGATCTGTTACCCCTCACCTTGCTGGCATACCGAACATCAACGCGTACTTCTACAGGGGCAACCCCTTACGCTTTGGTGTATGGAATGGAGGCTGTTCTACCAGTCGAGGTTGAGATGGCGTCCCTCAGAATAGTGATCGACGCTCAGATAAGCGAAGAGGATTGGATGCAAAGTCGATATGACCAATTGGCCCTGATTGATGAAAGGAGAGTGGCTGCCATTTGGCATGGTCAGCTATATCAACAGAGGATCTCTCGATCGTACGATAAAAAGATAAGACTTCGGAAGTTCAAGGAAAACGATTTGGTGTTGAAAAGAGTCATGCCTTGTCAAGACGAGGCCAAGGGGAAGTTTGCCCCGAACTGGGAAGGGCCATTTGTGATTAAGAAAGTACTATCCGGAGGGGCCCTCATATTGCAAGAAATGGATGGTGAGGTATTTCCACAACCCCTAAACTCTGACTCGGTGATGAAGCGGTTCTACGCTTAAATCATCAGTTCCTTTTTCCCCTGACAGCGAACTACGTAGGACCTGATCTTCCAACTTGTGGGGGTACGTAGGCAGCCATCATGGCGCGGTCCGATCCTTTAAAAATAATCCTTTCCCTGACCAAAACCAATTTTCGATAGCCAGATAAAAACCTTCCTACACCCTCAAAACCTTCCCGAAACCAACTGCCTAACCAGTTTCATCCCAGAATACATACCCTGATCCAACCCAAACAGTTATCCAAAATCTGAGATTCAATCCGACGAAATCAAAAGGTGTGCGGCAATATCTGTCAAATCTCCATCAAGTCTTGAGGAAAGAAAGAAGGCGAAATGTCAAAATCATGGTCAGTTGGACAAAATGATGATCCAATGGAGGGCAATGATACGACAAAAGGGGAAAATGACTAAATTTAAATGCATGTCTATATATATAAGTCGTTCTATTACAAGATTTCTCTTTCAATAACTGATGAAACCAACATAGTCTATGCAGGAAATAAAATAATCTACAAATCTGAAACTAGCCGAAGCAGGATGGACAGGGTAGTGGATAGATCTGAAGCATCAGCATCTCCTGCAGTCTGCTGCCCCATCATATCAATACGATCCAGTAAAGCAGTAGCTCGGCTGACAGTCCCAAAATGAGCATCTACCACTGCCCTGGTCTGAAATACAATGGCCTCTCTATCAGCAATGGCAGCATCTCTAGCCCGAATGGCCTCATCTCTCTCGGCAAGGGCGGCATCCCTGATCTACCTGACGTGTCAATGCGGCGATCTGCTCAGCGTGGGTGGGAGTCCGAACACAGGCAGCCCAGTCGGTCATCGTCACCGAGCCTGGAACCATATCTCCAAGGAAGAAAGTGGCCCGAGTCTGAGGACCGATGGTACGGGGCACCCACCATGTACGGAATGCATCACTCGTAGTGGGACCCGTGGAAAGCATCCGACCGTCCTCCCCGGCAAGCATGATCTCCGAGGGCTGAGAATCCAGCGGCCAGAAAGTAGTGAAGGAAAGGGAGTGCGGGATGCGGATCTCCCCAGTGACGCATCTGAATGCGCGCTCTCCCAGATACATCACCCAGCCTCCAACGCTCTGCAAAGTGAGGCGACGGGTGGAAAGCTCGAACTCTGGGCCGGAAGGATGCCCGCCAGCAAACCCCACAGTCAGATGCTCGGAGAGGTAGGGAATCCAGACGACGTCGGCAGCCGTGATCAACTCCAGCTGAATACGACAATGTGCAAAGCTGCCCGACACGGGGACCTCCTCCAGAGTACTATGATGCCATCGCCGACCCCGAGGATAAGTGTCCGGGCCCAGAGTAGTGATAGGCCTCAGACATGGCAGCCGCTCGTAAGCCCAGAACTGTGAATAGAAACAAGGCAAGGCATGAGTCACTATCAAATACAGAAAAGAGATGAAAGGAAAAGAAATACAGTAAGAGAGAGGAGGAGGGGACTCACCAACAGAAAATGGTAGAAGCCGAGCCAGGCATCAGTCTGTCCCTCTGAGCGTAGACGCATGCCATGGAGGAAATAGGCAAAGGTGAATGACCCCAGTCATAGTCACCGATGCGGTCCACGTCTCTGACCGCTCCAACGACGCTGAAATGAATAGTGGAGGAGTTGTTCCCCAGAAAACAACCCCTCATAATGGTCAGGAACAGGCGTCGTAGCAGAATGTCCCTGGTGCCCTGATCCGCGGGAATGGGCAGTGCGTACAGACCCCCGACTGCATCGACAGCCAAGGCACCAGATCGGATACTGCGGGCCTTAAAGACCCGGTCCTCAGCAGCGAAGCCCAGCAAAGCTCGAACCTCCACAGGAGTGATATCAAGATCCAAGGGGACGCGGGACCCGGTAAACTCAATGCCAGTAATGTACCTCCAGTCCCATGGGGTCAACACGACCTCGCAGTCGAGGAGATGAAGAGACTGCGTCTGGTGGAACCATCGCTCGGATAAAGCCCTCATGTAACCCCAGGGGCACTGCCGGGGAATGATGGTAAAGAAGTGACGAAAGCCCCAAGAATCCACCACCGCCCCGGTAGTCACTGTGCAAAGCCGTGTAAAGGGAGTAGATGTTGAACCAGTTGCCCCTCGGCTGAGTAAACTCGGGTACCTGGGGCAATCACCAATGGGTCAGTCCGGATAAAAGGAGAATGGAGAAATTGAGAATAAAATCAGAATAGAACCGAATATACCTCGTTAGCCACGAGAGATGCCGAGGGATGACGACTGAGATCCCGACCCAATAGATCGGGGATCTGCACAGATGCGCCAGACGAGGCACTATGAGGAGCTGGAGCCGGTGTGCTGGAGGATGGTCCCTCTGCCGCGACCTCCGGAGGAGCAACCTCCTCAACGTCCGGGTGATCAGGACGGATGACAGACTCCGCCAAGCGACGAGCCTGACGGGTACGAGGGGGAATAGGGGCAGGTGCAGCCCTACGACGGCGAACACCCGAAGTCCGAGAGGCGGAGGAGAGCTACTGGGCGCATCACGATCCATAGCTGGAATAGAACGGGCGAGAAAGAAGGTAAGTTTCCTTTTTTTAAAAATTATGTAATGAGCATTCTAAATTTCTAGCCTCATCATATGATTAATGCAACATGATGCATTTTAAAAAAAAAAAAAAAAAAAAAAAAAAAAAAAAAATCGGCAGAGTTCCGTTTGTAAATTGAACATCCCAGGCACAAGCCAAACGCGTTTTCCATCAATCAAAGCCTCAAACAGATTTAAATTGCATTCATATATGTAATTACAGCATGTAATGCATGATTTTATTGCAGAAAAGGAATAACAATATGTGGGACCGCCTCATGAACATAAAATAGGACTCACATAGTTGATACATAGCATGTATATATGATGGTACATTACATAGCATTGTAAAGCATACATTTTATCTCTAAACATGCAAATAGTCAAATGTACAGCAAAACATTGACGAAATTGAAAAGTGACCGGTCAAAGTGTTACCTGTAGCACGTAGATCGATCCTACCGGAACAGTTTTTGCAGGAAGGTTGAAAAAATCGACAAAAAAGCCCTCGCGAACAAGAAAAATCGAGAGAATCTCTTTGGATTACAAGTTGAAAGTGACAGATCTGGAGGAGCCGCGTTGGATTTAAGGCCCGATCATGGCCGCAGATGTATCTGCGGCTGGCCGCAGATCCATCTGCGGCTGGCCCTGGTGGGTCCCACCTTGCTCCCTTGCAGCCATTTGACGTGTTGAAGTGAAAAGTTTACGAGATGGGTGACCGGCGACGATACCCGGCCCCGACATGACGATCGACCGGCGACGATAACCGGCGATCACGAGATGGATGTCCGGCGACGATAACCGGCTCCGACAGATAACCGACCGGCGACGATAACCGGGGGTTACGAGATGGGTGACCGGCGACGATACCCGGCCCCGACATGACATGACGATCGACCGGCAACGATAACCGGCGATCACGAGATGGATGACCGGCGACGATAACCGGCTCCGACAAGATAACCAACCGGCGACGATAACCGGGGGTTACGAGATGGGTGACCGGCGACGATACCCGGCCCCGACATGACGATCGACCGGCGACGATAACCGGCGATCACAAGATGGATGACCGGCGACGATAACCGGCTCCGACAGGATAACCAACCGGCGACGATAACCGGGGGTTACGAGATGGGTGACCGGCGACGATACCCGGCCCCGACATGACGATCGACCGGCGACGATAACCGGCGATCACGAGATGGATGACCGGCGACGATAACCGGCTCCGACAAGATAACCAACCGGCGACGATAACCGGGGGTTACGAGATGGGTGACCGGCGACGATACCCGGCCCCGACATGACGATCGACCGGCGACGATAACCGGCGATCACGAGATGGATGACCGGCGACGATAACCGGCTCCGACAAGATAACCAACCGGCGACGATAACCGGAGGTTACGAGATGGGTGACCGGCGACGATACCCGGCCCCGACATGACGATCGACCGGCGACGATAACCGGCGATCACGAGATGGATGACCGGCGACGATAACCGGCTCCAACAAGATAACCAACCGGCAACGATAACCGGGGGTTACGCGATGGGTGACCGGCGACGATACCCGGCCCCGAACGAGACGATAGATTGAAAGAGTGAACCCAAAGACTAACAAACACGGTCAGGGGGTTAATACATTGACACTCTTACGAATGTCTTGCATGCATTACATCTTGTGTTGCATCATAAGCTATACGTGTGGCATCATGTGTGTACTGTCATTCTTACGCACTGTCATTCATGCATCGAGTGTCTATTCTTTATCCTGTTCATTTCATTTATCATTTCATAAACATGATAAAGAGGGGCAGCTGTAGACACCCAAATTTTGCGTTTCCTTCTACTAACCATGACAGGAGGGCGAAATCGTCAATTGAACCGGCTTGCGGGAAGCAAAGGAGCGGGCACAAGGGCAAGCGCCCGGCGCCGCCGCAATGATTTGGGCAGCCCAAGTCGACGTGACAGCATGACCGTCCGAGGCAGGCATTTCCGAATGAGGTGGCACGTCTCCCGGAAGTTCCCGGACTGCGGAATACGAGCCTGTCAGCGAAAACCGACGTTGCGGTACGAAAATCGAGGCGTGGCACGAAAATCGAGAAAGTCAGGCCCGCCAGCCGCGGATAGATCTGCGGCCAAGTGGGTGCGCCAGCACGAAAACCGGGAAATTAGCACTACCAGCTGAGTGCGATGGGAGGCGTGCCAGCTGGCCAGCCGCAGATCCATCTGCGGCCAGCCGCAGATAGATCTGCGGCTGGCTCTGGCCAGCCTATTTAAGGCCAGCTTCGGCAGCATACAGGAGGTTCAGCAATTTTTAGAATTGGGAAGAAGAAGGAAATTCCAGCAGCAAAAGAGCACGGAAATTGAGAGGAAAAAGAGAGAAGTTTTGCAATCAAATAGGAAGAAAAGAGAGAAAAAAGGAGAGAATTCAATTCTTTTGATTTTGATTGTATCAATACACTCCCTATTCTATTCAAATACATCAAGTTCACATCCATTTGGATATCAATTGCAAGGTGAAATCTCTTTTGTGATATCAATTTCTATCATATCATTTGATCAAATTAGATGCAATTTTTCATGTAATTTATTGATTGAACAATGAATTAGGGATTATGAGTGAAGTTTCCATCGGAATAAAACTCTTCCTAATAACCCGATGATATTCGTTCATTAATTTCTTTGTTTGTTTTTAAGGTGTTATATTTGGTATCAATTCCTTTAAATCGTTATTTTAGGATGTCTTGGTATTGTTAGATTATCCAGGTTAGTTTATTTTCTTGTAATATCCGATTGTTTGTGTGTGGATACTTGGTTGTGAGCCTAGGAAAGCGACCCCGGGGTCCCAATCCGATGATGGACATATCTTGATGTAAGAAGTAGAAGTGACGTAGTTTTCATTGTAAATATGTAATCGTTGGGCCTTAAAACGACGCTAAGGCGAGAATCGTGCTTAAGGCCCCGGAATAGTGAAATTTGTGATTGTTGGCGTTCGGGGATATTTTGATGGCTTACATGCCCATGAATAGCCCCGACGCGTGTTTATGCTTGATTTGATTTATGACATGAAATTGATTTCAAAGCTAAATGATAAGATTTTCATAAAATCAATCAAAGTAGGATATTAGAATCACGAGGTTAAAATTTGAGAAATGTTAATGAATGTCGATTCCTATCTAACGAGAAAGCTAAAGAAAATCGTTTTTAAACATCACAAAATTTGATTTTAGAAATAAGTAACGTTTTATTAAATCTTTGTGCATAGGGTGAAAGAGATTCTAGAAATTGCCCATCATTTTATGAAAGCAACGTATAGATCTCGATTCCTATTTAGACGAAGGTTTAAAACTCTTATTTTGCCAAAACGACACTTAATGAAAATCTCATAGTTTTGGACAATTAAAATCAAACCTTTCTCATAAAGAATAAAGCTTTCTCGTGTACACCGAAAAGACATTCCGAAGCATTCTCAAATTAAAACACGGTTTTCCCTAAAAATCCAAATGATTCTTTCATACAAACCCACAACGACATTCACATAGGCACACACACACACGTACACACATACACATACATTCATGAATTAAAGGATAGGAAAGTATCAAGATCGCGGTAACCGTGTTTCACGGAAGTCGAGGGGTGCCTAACACCTTCCCCTCACTTAAGCAAGCCCCTGAACTCTATGAATCTCAATTCGCAGACCAAATTAATTCGGAGTCACATATGAGCCAGCGATTTACAAAAGAGCGAAAACTCGGATGAGTTGGTACATCCCTTTCAAATATACCAACTGGCGACTCTGGTTAATTGGCTCATCATAAAAACGATCTTTCAAAACCCCGTCGACCTCAATGCCGACCTTTTCCAAAAATCATCTAAACCAAAAGGCTAAAATTTGGAAAAGACAAAGAGACAGAGAAAGCGAAAAACCCGGCGTCGACAATGGGCTTAAATAGAAAAGTCATCATCACCAGGCATGCTAATGTCAATGAGCAGATCGATCATCTAATAAGGAGGAAACAGTTCAGATGCAGCAAGAACTAAAATATTCTCCATTCAAAATGGGAATCTACATCTCCACCTAAGAAAGTGAGAAGGCCTACGAATGATGATCAAGGAGATAACGTGCCATCATTAATACACTACAATGATAACTCCATGAGCTTCTCAACTACATATGACATGTCCCTACTTTACAAAATATGAACCCGGAGGTTCATTCAAGCGTATCAATGGGATGTCATGACTAACTATGTCCATAACTCAAAGATGTGCTCAATGTGTCAGTCAATGCAGAACTATGAAGGAACAAATGATGATGCCGGCAATGGCCTGAGGAATTACAAATCATAAACCGACGAGAAAGTGCATCATCACTAGCAGCACCATTGCCTGTTAAGAAATTGACATCGGTGAGGTATCTAACTCGGTCTCCCTAAAATGCCAATATCCTTGACTGTTAAAATATATATTCAATAATTGCATGTCCATCTGCATGTCTTTTTACTTCAGTAGCATATCAAGAAATCATTTTCCACCCCAAAAGGAGAAAGAAAGAAAGTGAAAATAATGGCCTAATAATCACTTTACTGTCTATCCATATTTGAGGCTGAAAATAAAGCTCTTGAGAAAAATATCTGAAGTCTTTCCACTAATAAAGTCCTCTCCTATCTTGTTGCTAGGAGTGTAAATTGTGCTCAACTTCTTCACAATTGCTTTTGTGTGTACTGTTAAAGACTCATAATTTTTAATCTTGATGTTGAGAGTTTATTCTTAGTTGTGGAAAACCAAGTAGGGATTGTACTTAGTAATATCACCTCTTGCCATTAACCCTGTTGTTTAAGAGGTGACTGTGCTTAATGAGCTATATATATCCTACCTTAGTTTTCTCACCTTATCTGATGAGTAGTGCATTAATTCATGATCTAAGTCTTTGATAAGTCGTATGGTGTAGTCATATCTATTGTTGTACGTTGAAAGGTTGTAGAGACTGATCAACTCTACGAACCATCTAGGTACAACTCACAGAACTGACCACTACTCTACTAAGGCTCAAACACTTGGAACATGATGCAAGTAAGAACTCATCTAAGGAGAAGGTATGAGAATCCACATCAGTTCCACTCATATTTTCTCTCACACACACTTTCATGCAGCATGTTTAAACTATCATCGCATACAAGTTGCATAATTCAAACTGTGAAACCACAGTCTGAAAAGACTCGAGCTTTCAAAAGAACTAACTCAACAAGACCCAAAGAATAGGGTACCAAGTTAGAAATTTATTTAACATACAGGAATCATGATTGCTCTATCCTTACTCAAGCACATTCAAGAAAGAAGTTAGAGATGTATGATCTTCATCAACAAATTTCTGGCAAATGGCAAAGGTTTGATTCTCCAGTGAGACTCCCTCAGAAGTTGGAGCTCAAATTCAGCATAATACAGTTCCTCAAAAAATCAGGTCTTCATCAACTCTACGATTACAGCACAGATAAGAAAATCGTAGAGTAACCAGTGCTAAAGAAAATACTCTACGATCAGATGAAGAATGATGAAATATCATCTCAGATGAAAGTATCAATTATGGGGAGCAACAATCTGCTAAGTTTAGCAATGCTCAGTCTGAGGAGAAGTCAAAGAAATTGAAGAGATGAAGATTATGAAGCTACGAGATGGAGAAAATGAAAAGGGACACAAAGCTACAGCTTTTGGTGCAGTGGTAAGCGCTTGATACTAACAAATGGTATGTGAACATACTGGGTCAAGGATTCTCTAGCATACTAAGGAGCAGATCACCAAGTCCTCATCTGCAGATCTCGATTGCATCATGGCTCAAGCAGTAAGATAAACTCCTATAGTCCTTGGGTTGACAAAACCATCATTCACAACCCTTTCCCAGACTCAGAGTCCCAAAACTCTGTGTCTGATGAACCAAATGAATCCTCATCTTAGGTCGTAGATTCCCTAAACTCTACGACTGACAAACCAAGTCAGCCATACTACCAAAATCGTAGAGTCACTACGATCAACATTATGATCGTAGAGTATATTAACCCTACGATCTCACAGCATACTCAAGCACCTTCCTACAAAATCTCTCACAAACAAATACCAGCCTCAAAGAACATTCAAAGCTGGTAAACCAAACTATAGGAATACAGTGATGACATTCTCTACACCATATCCAAACAGTCCTTCCTCAGATAAGCACCTCAGAGACAAACCAAGCCCTAAGTTTCAAACCTAGAGGCCTGCCCTTTTTGAGCTTCTTTAATCTTGTTGAAAGACTAAATGAGAATGCATCACTAAAATTTCTCCAGAGCTTAAGATGTAAATGAAACAAAGGAGAAAAGCTGATCTCTTAAAGAAGAGATGATCATGGGACTCTCTAGAAGAGAAAGAAGCTGGTCCTAAAGGAAAGTCTTCATCAAGCAAATAATCCAGCTCATCTACAGGATCAGATACAAGGCATGGAGATTACCATCTCAGATGTCAAGAGAAAACAAGGTTATTGATTCAAAATTCTATAACCTCTCTCAAAACCCTAAGATCATCAAATCTTCAACAAAACAAAAACGGCAACCTCCAGAAACTCCAAAAAACCCTTATTGATTCACATCTCCATCCATAGTCAAGTATCCTTCATTTATCAAACCCTTGTTATGGAAAATTGTCAAGTCATATCAGGTATCTAACTTGGTTTCAACAAGTTTGGAGAATCAGATGAAAAATTCAAGGTTATCCTAAAGATTGTAAAGCAAGAAAGATTCTCAGAATGCTTAGGGTCGAACACCAAAATCTTCTCTGATCTAGTCAAAGAATTCTACCAGAATGCAGTAATTGACAGTGATGTTCTGACTACAAAAGTTCGTGGAGCAAAACTAAAGATAGATGCTGCAGAAATCAATCAATGTCTGGGATTTACCAACCAAGGTTTATCATCTCTGGAAAGAATCAATTCTGATGAAGGCAAGAAATTAATGGGATATGTAAAGAATCCCCATCTCAAAGGGATGAAGAAAAAAGAATTCCCCGAGGAATTTGAGTTTTTGGCAGAGATCACAAGAAAATGTATCTTGTGCAAAGATACTGCCCACGACACTGTAAGTGATCTTCAATTGAAAATTATGACTGCCATTGTCATGAAGAGGAAGATAAATTTTGGAGCTATGCTGTTTGATTAGATTGCCAAGGATGCCAGGAAAATGAACGCCTAAGATAAACCTATCTTAAAGGTATACTATGGAAGGTTCTTGAGCATCATACTGAAGAAAAGGCTGAACAACAAGATTGGGGATAATGAGGGAGAAACCCTAAATGTCCACAAGATCATGTCGCTCAAATTGTTCGACAACTGAAAGAAGAACCCTATGGAGAACAAGAGGCTGAGAATACCTGGTAGCAGCAGTAAGGGCACTTCAAAGACAGGCACATGAAAAAGGAAAGCAAGTACACTGAAGACTGAATTATCACAACCGGAAGAATCTTTGTCCCTTGTGCCCATAACTTCCAAATCACTTAAAAAGAAGTTGAAAATTGAGACAGCCCCATTAAAGAATCCCTCCAACTCTAAAGATGAATCGGAAGAAGAGAAATGAGCATCCGAGGCACCTATTGACAAGCTCTCGAATAGGAGACAGAGTGCAAGATTAAAGCAAATGATGAAACTCCCAGGTCATAAAAGTAAAGAAGGAATCCCACCAAAGATAGTTGATCTTGGAGATGATGATGATGATGAGGTTAAAGCTACAAAGATCAGTAAACATGTGGCATCTAGTAATGAATCCGCTGAAAAGGATGTTACCACAGGTGAGTCCAAATCAGAAAGTGAGGATGTAGCTATGTCTGCTAAGGAGAATCTTAATGAATCAACATGAGATGATGTTGACATGGAAGCAAGCTATAAAGAACAGTCAACTGGCGAGATAGTTGGAAGATCAAAGAAAGTGACTATGGAAAAACTAAGTCCAAAGACAGATGTTAATAAAGGAAAGGAAGCAATGGAAGAAGAGGGAGCACTAGAGAATTCTAACTCAGAAAACAATGAGTTAGAAAGCAACTCTGATCCACTCCCAGTAGTAGTAAGAATTCGTCGAAGGATAATGCTGGAAGCCTGTGACAAAACAGGAGTTGTGTTGCTGACAAGATGGATAGATCATGGTAACGGACAAATGAAAATAGTATCAATGACCATAGAGGATCTACTTAACAATTTTCAAGATATTGAACTTGATATCGAACTACAGTTCTATATGATCCTGACAGTGAACAACTGACATGGTTCTACCCATGGATGCCCTAGTTGAAGGCCATTAAATTTGGAGATATAAGCTTCATCAGCTGGTGTTACTCACAATTTCCAAATCTGAAGATAATCTCTCAGAACTACCCAAGAGTTCAATCCTTTCCAAAGATGCTGATCAAGGATACTCAACATTTCAAAGTCTATCGACATGCTAAAGGTATATACATTCCATACTATATGCTGGAAAACATTGATAAAGGCAAAACAACAAACTAGATCGTAGAGTCAATGGTTGTGGAACCCCCCAACTCTACGACTGCAGCCTTCCAGTCTCAGCCAACTGTAAAACTCCCTCAAAAGCCAAATATCTCCACTGAAATACCTTCTGACATTCCTTCCTCATCCAACAAAGATTTATTTGATATTATCACCGCTCTTGAAAATATTTACAAGACTATGAAATCCAAGTCAACCACACCAATCCTTGAAGATGTCTTGATTGATCAAGAGTTGTTGAAAAACTCCCAAGAATTGCTTGGAAACATTCCCTCAGTCACTGATACAACAAAGAACATGCCCGGAGGTGAAGAAAGTGATTTCCACAAAAAGCTTCAAACATCGATCACGGAGATGTCCATCAAACTTCATCAACGAGATCAGATATATCTCAAGTCAATTGAGCAGCAAAAAACTGAAGCTCTGTAACTCCAAAAGAAGAATGAATGCTTTATTCAGACTCTATCAGAAAAGGTGGACAATCTCAGCTAGTCCCTCTCTCAGTAGATGGAACTTGTCTAGCAAGATGTGAAAATGGAAGTTGGTAATACCTCCTACTTGGTTGAACAACTAATTACACATGTTCAGTATCTTTCCCAAATAATTGATGACAAAAAGGGGGAGAAAAAGATGAAGCATAAAAAGGCGAAAATAATGAAGCATAAAAAGAGGATAAGAGCTGGTATGAAAAGAAAGGAGCTGAAGAAGAACAAAGATGAAGCACCAACAACTGAGGGGGAGCCAAGAGAAGAAGAAGCTGAAGGAAAAGCAGCAAGATCTGAGGGGGAGCAAATGCCAGAGGAGGATGCAGAAGAACAAGAAGAAAGCAACAGCTGAAAGCAGTCACAAGGTAGCCAAACAAGAATCAACAAGCAGAAGGTACATTTTTAACAAGCAAGGAGGAATTAACTGTCATATGTTAGTGGAAATCTAGGATCTCCTTGTTGGATTAATATAGCTTGTGAACTACACATGTTTAAATTTCATAGTATGATATATGTGACGCCCCCAAATTCGAGTCTCAGATACCCGAATTTAGTCATCACGATCTAATATAAACATCCACCTCCAAACAACATACAATAACTAAATACAGAATATAATAAACATATGTTGTTCATTTAAAAGGTGTTACTAGTCCCAAGATTCAATAACCTTAATACATAACCAAAACGTACCCTAAATATTAAATCAGGGTTCAAATTACATTAATAATAAATTTAAATTAAGCATAAAAGTCAGCTACTCAAAGTCTATCACTTCATATTTTCCTTTCCCTTGTCTTTGCCTAAGGTCTCGGGCTAAACTGCAATAGGGTTCATGATATAACGAGGGTGAGCAACTAATTTGCTTAGCAAGTTTAAATAATAGCAAGAAATAATATATATCATGAATGAATAGATATCTGGAAATAATTCAACGAAGAGAACAACGAAAGCAAGAATAATAACTGCTTTTAAAATAAACGATAGTCAATGTAGACCATGAACAATACACTTTTAATGGAATCAATAGCTAATTGACCCTTTGGTTACTGGCTCAGAAATAAGTACTCGAGGGGATCAACCTCTAGTACTCTATGTGTATGCATAACATTTAATTTCTGTTCTTGTATCTTACATTTAGATACGTGGGGTACTCCTCTATATTTTTGGGGTGTTCATATTAGTCCAAGAATCCGCACCTTCAAATGGCTTGGAAAGTTTTTATTAAATATACTTATGTCTAGCCGAACAATGGCTTAGACTTAACTCTGAATAGTTCATGCAATATAGAACTTTAATTAAGGCACAAGTCAAAGGATGTACGAGCTAAATTACACCAAGTGCGAATCACAATAATATCAATGTGGAATAATCGTAAAGAAATTAAACCACTTAGAGCATGCTTGGAAGTAAAGTTCAAGCTTAAATAATTAATTCGAGCAAGGTTAGGAAAACTTGCTAAATAAACAATTTGAGTTAGGATAGGAAATTTGACCAACACAAGCGTTAGAGAACTTTCCTGGTGCATCTGCTACAATATAATAACACACCCTCCTTAAAATCCTACACAATTAAGTACATATTCATATAACAATTAGTCACATAAAAACTAGATTCAAAACAGACGTAACATCATTAAAGCACATTGATTGCCATTAAAGCACATTGGAAACCAAACGTAAGTTGTAACCAGGTTAATCAATTTCCGCCTTAAGACAACACTATTTTGATTGATACTTGATATATAATTAAGCATTTAAGGCTCAACCAAATATGATTAACTAACGAATAACTAGTTGGGTTTATTACTTATTCAAAACTAATAATAAACAGTTTCACTATTAACCTCATTTGCTTAGTGATTATCAAATAATAATCGATTAATTAATCAACTAATTATCCTAATTTAACATTAATTAAACAATGTCTAATTAGTTATCCACACTTATTATAAATAGTTAATCTAACTGCATTTATACATAATTATTACTTAATATTAATTAAATAATAATTACTAATTATTAATCAACATTACTTAAATAACAATTTTAAATTAAATAAAAATTGTTTAATACTTCAACTGTACGGCCCGACCCGAACCGCCATGATCCGGACCAACCCGGCCAAGAACACGGACTTGGCGCTGTAGTGCCAAGCATACAAGCGAGGCCAACGCTGCGGCGTCAAGCCCGAGCCAACCTAGCTGGCACACAGCCTTCACGCTGCGGCGTGAGGCTCCATAGTAAGGCCGACGCTGCGGCGTCAGGACCTTAATTCGTGACGCTGTGGCGTCATGCTGCCGCTGCGGCGCCAAGACCCCTTATCGCATTGCTGCGACGTTATCTGCTGGCTTGCGGCGTGATGAACCAGAGGTTGTCTTCTCCGTTTCGTTTCAGCGATTTTCTTCAATTTTAATTATTAAAACTAATTTTCAAGCATGCATAACCCAATATTAACCACATACTACTATTAATTATAAGTTTTATACACCTAATTTGATGAATTAATTCCAAGCATATTAGCAGAGCATAGCAACCATATCCACTGTAACATGGGCTTACCTTCTACCCGCGGTTCTCCTCTTCCTTCCGTAATAGATAATGAAATTAGAGATTATTCACGTGCTCACTCCTTTCCTTCCGATTTTCCTTCCTTCCTCAACTCTCAATTTCTCTCTCTAAGTGAATTTCATGACCTTAGCACTACTAAATGAGAAGTCGAGGTCTTAATTTATAGAAAGTTCAAAAACCAGACAATGCAATTTCCCAATTTGGTTAACCATCGGAAACAAAAAGAAGATAATTGCAACACCGCTGAAGTCACAGAAATTCAGCAAGAAATCCCGCACAAAATCCATACGCGGCTAAGGATAGTTCACTGTTCATCCCAACTTATTTTATTTTAATTTCTTTTTCTTCCTAATGTTAGGTTTGTATATAACACAAGCATGCAATCAAATTATATAAATAGGGCGGAAGCGTGATAAAACGGATTTTAAAATTTTATACAAACCATCACCATGATCAATCCATGTGCTCAATTAACGATATAAACAAAAGAGAAAGAGAACAAGAATTATACCCTCGTAGATCAAAGCTTCCTCGGGTACAAGTTCAACTCCTAGTCCTTTGTGTTCTCCTCGAATTCCACTGATGAGATTCCTTCCTTTGATCAACGTTAGCCACCCAAGTGTTTGGCCTCTAGAGGTGATCCACCAAGGAAGAATATGTATTCAAGAAGTTGGGTATTGGCAAAACCCTAGTTTCTATCTCTATAGAAATTGCAAGTACTCTCCACAATCTAATGCAAGAGTGTGTAACCCTAATCTATGATAAGACTCCTCTTATTTATAAATGTCGGAATAACCCTTTCCTAAACTATTTAGGATTAGGGTTTCTATTATAATTAAACTCCTTTAATTAATTATGCTCCTAATCCAATTACGAATTCATGAGAGAGTACTTCTATTAATTAATTCTCAATCCCTATTAGGAATTAAATAATACTAATAGTAATAATAATAATAAGACTTCTCTTATTAATTTGTATTTAATATTTCTAAAATATTAAATATTAAGCTATTTAATTTATTCTATCTCTATAGATTAAATTAAATACATTTAACTTATTATTACGATTATGTCATTTACTTCTTAAATAAATATTTTTCTTTTGCGGTGTGACCCTTTAGGTTCTCCATATTAAACCAGTTGTGAATAAATCAATTAGAACAATTCTAATCTTATTTAAATAAATAAATTAAACTATTTAATTTATTTAAATAAATAATATTTATTCTACAATAAGGGTAAGCCCCCTTAGCGATCAACGACTTTCCAGACAATATAGATTTCAACATTAATCACAAAAGAACCATTCAGTGCATAGTTACCGTACAATTCAATCCTTCTACCATACAATGTCCCAATTAAATATAAGACATGGATTTACTGTCAAGTCTTATTTTATTTAATTATATGTATTTTGATTCCCAAATGCATAACTCTAAATAATACAAATTAGAAACTCTTTCCTAATTTCATTTTTCCTAGGCCAAGGACTACTGAGTTGTCATTTATCGAATCACATAGGTCATTCACATCTTTTACTAGACGTGGTAGATTCTTTGTTGATCATTCACCTATCTCCATGCACAACTTATTATACCCAATCATACCCTTTGATATGCCCCAAAGGTCTTAAGGGACATGTCAAAGTATAACTTATCATACACAAGATACTATGATGATCTCAAGTCCAAGGATCACTTGTAATACTATCACTATAGGAATTCCTATTGACATGCGAGTAAAACTCTATTAGGTATTCCTTAGTGATTCACGTTCAGTGAACTTATTCTCCAATAAGCACTTACATACTTGCTTTAGTGTCTCCACACAAATGATTATGACATCAATCATCCTCTTCTTAAGAGCAAGCAACACATGTACTAATCTATCCGGATTCACTAATCCCCTTTTTAGTAATCCAACGATTAGGAACGATTTTAGTTTGTGAGCTATCTAGAATTTAGATCTTATTAGCATGATCACCATCATGAATCTAAAAGCATTGCTCAAAACTATGGGTTTATCACATTTAATATAACAGCACTATGTAGATAATATAAAATGCCTTTTAAGAAAATCAATTCTTTTATTACTAAATGAATAAGATTACAAAGTATATGTTACATTATATCAAATATGATTGGCTTGTGTGCATACTACTTTCAATCTCCCACTTGTACTAAAGCCAATCGCCTTGGTATCTAATACCCATCTTTTCTAAGTGACGATCAAAATGCTGTTGTGTTAAAGCTTTAGTAAATGGATCTGCAATGTTGTCTTAAGAGTCCACACGCTCCAAGGTGACATCTCCTCTTTCAATGATCTCTCTAATCAAATGAAATTGCCGCAACACGTGTTTAGATTTCTGATGAGACCTGGGTTCCTTAGCCTGCGCAACAGCTCCGCTGTTGTCACAGAATAAAGGTACGGTCTCTAATGCAAGGAACCACTCCAAGTTTAGTTATGAACTTCTTCATCCAAACAGCTTCCTTTGCAGCGTCACTTGTAGCTATGTACTCTGCCTCTGTCACTAAATCAGCAATTGTTTGCTGCTTGGAACTCTTCCAACTCACTGCACCACCGTTTAAGATAAACACATACCCTGAAACGGATTTACTGTCATCTTGGTCCGTTTGAAAACTTGAGTTTGTATAGCCCTCTAGTTTCAATTCAGACCCACCGTAGACAAGAAATACATCCTTAGTTCTTCTCAAGTACTTCAGGATGTTTTTTACTGCTTTCCAGTGCTCTTCTCTTAGATTCGACTGATATCTGTTTGTTACACTAAGTGCATGAGCGACATCTGGTCTAGTACATATCATACCGTACATGATAGATCCTATTGCTGAAGCATAAGGAATCTTACTCATACGGTCTCTCTCCTCAAGTGTCTTTGGGGCCTGTTTCTTGGAGAGATGTATTCCATGGCTCATCGGCATGAGACCTCTCTTGGAATATTCCATGCTAAACTTCTTTAGCATCGAGTCAATGTACTTTCCTTGGGTCAAGCCAAGCATCCTTTTAGATCTATCTCCATAGATCTTTATCCCTAAAATATAGGATGCCTCACCCAAGTCCTTCATGGAGAAGTGTTTAGATAACTAAATTTTGATCGACTGTAGCATAGGAACATCATTCCCTATCAGTAATATATCATCAACATATAATACAAGGAATGAGACAGCGCTCCCACTAACCTTCTTGTACACACAAGTTTCATCCTCACTTTTGATAAAATCAAACCTTTTGATTATATCATCAAAACGGATGTTCCATCTTCGAGAAGCTTGCTTCAATCCAAAAATGGATCGTTGTAGCTTACAGACTTGGTTTGTTCCAACCGTTGAAACAAAACCCTCTGGCTGTATCATATATACATTCTCCTCAAGCTCTCCATTGAGGAAGGCCGTTTTCACGTCCATTTGCCAGATTTCGTAGTCATAATAAGCTGCAATTGCAAGCAAAATCCGAATGGACTTGAGCATAGCTACTGGTGAGAAGGTTTCATCATATTCAACTCCTTGTCTTTGTTTGAAACCTTTTGCAACCAGTCGGGCCTTATAGGTCTCTACCTTGCCATCTGCTCCAGTCTTTTTCTTAAAGACCTATTTACACCCAATAGGCTTAATGCCCTCAGGTGGTGAAACTAAAGTTCATACTTAGTTTTCATACATGGAGTCCATCTCGGATTTCATGGCTTCTAGCCATTTCTCTGAGTCTTCACTACTCATAGCCTCTTCGTAAGTCAATGGATCATCATCATCTATGATGCGTACCTCATCATCATCCTCTATGATGAATCCATACCTTTCAAGTATCTTCGGTACTCTTCCAGATTTACGAATAGGTAGTAGTACAGTAGGTTCTTCTACTTGGTCAGGTACCTGACTTTGATCCGTAGTATTTTGTGGTTCTTGAATTTCTTCAAGATATATCTTACTCCCACTGACCCCTTCAAGGATAAACTCTTTTTCCAAGAAGGCAGCGTGTTTCGCAACAAACACCTTTTGATCATTGGGATGATAGTGAAAGTAGTATGCACACAAGCCAATCATATTTGATATGATGTAGCATATACTTTGTAATCTTATTCGGTTATTAAAGGCATTTTACTTTATCTACATTGTGTTGTTATATTAAATGTGATAAACCCATAGTTTTGAGCAATGCTTTTAGAATCATGATGGTGATCATGCTAATGAGATCTAAATTCTAGATAGCTTACAAACTAAAATCGTTCCTAATCGTTGGATTACTAAAAAGGGGATTAGTGAATCTGGATAGATTAGTACATACGTTGCTTGCTCTTAGGAAGAGGATGATTAATCTCATAATCATTTGTGTGGAGACACTAAAGCAAGTATGTAGGTACTTATTGGAGACACTAAGCCAGTTTAAAACATAGAGTATAACCTCTAAATAAAGCTATAAAAGAATGCCTTTTAAAATGGAAGATGAGATTTTCCTCAGTTCGAAATCGTAGAGTGAACTCTCCAATCGTAGAGTGGCTTCACTCAGATCATAGAGCTCACTCAAAGATCGTAAAGTAAGTTGGACCAGACCTTGAGCAATCATAGCGTGAACTCGTAGAGTAACTCTACCAGATCGTAGGGCTTCACTGGTCGATCATAGAGTGCTAGGCACAATCGTAGAGCCTCACTTGGCCACCATATGGTAAACTGGTCAGCCAGTTGATGGAATCATGGAGTGACCTTATCAAACCATAGGGTCACAACACTCAACCGTAAAGTGCCATGACTACACAGTCGTAGAGCCTCAATCCTACGATCATAAAGTGATACTCATAGATCGTAGAGTCTTATTGATAAGTCGTAGAGTGTATCTGTAGACTACCAAACTGATAGGTTACATCTGTCGTAGAAACCTTAATTGACATACTGTGTAATCAATAGATGATTGAATAGTTAGGCAGACGGTATGAGTTATATAGTAAGACATTATGTGATGCTTGTTAGAGAATAACTATTAGAATGGCTTATGATTAATGTAGGTCATCCGAAGAACTGAATCGTAGAGTAATTGTAGCAGCAGATCAGGCAAGTTCCTGATCCTCTTTAAATTGAGCAAGTTCTCTTATTCTGAGCCTGCTAAGTTAATTATTATATCATTGCGTATATCTTTGCAAGTTCTTATCTTTTACAACATCAAATATTGTGCTAGTCCTTCATGGCAAGCAAACTGATTAGTATTGTGTGCGAACGTACTGCAATATTTTTTTGCAGTAAATGTTATATCGTATGAACTGTGTTGAGTATGCTAGTTTATTTCCATACCCTTCTAAACTTGTCAGACTTGCTAAACCTTGATAAGACATTTTGAGAATCCTTTCAAATTACTATTGAAAGCTAATATTATTTTGAGAAGTGGGTCTAAGCCAATTGATTTGGCTAGACTAGTGATAAGATGTATTGGTCAACAATCCAATTCTTAAACAAACTATCCAAACCAATTTCTTGGTGCAGACATCTATATGGTGCTGAGATGAACAACCCTCATAGTAGGAATATTATAAATTACGTCGGGGAAACTGATACGCACGCTATGTTTGAACTTTATGCATATTGTGGGTGCTACAGGGCTGATCACCTCATGTGCCTGTTTCAGAGGTGTTGCAATGAACAGTTACTTATCCTTTTGTGTGTTCTTGGTCCTCTATGACCACTCAGTAATGACAAGTATTTTGAGTTGAATCTGTGATATCCAATTTCCCTTACATTCTGCAGCTCATTTCATAATTTGTTTATCAATCGGTTAAACACATGTTATCATTAAACCGTGAGTATACCTATCTTTTATTTATATTATACTTACTGAGCAAACTGTTAGGTTTGTATATAGCGCGAACATGCAATCAAATTACATAAATAGTGCGGAAGCGCAATAAACGGATTTTAAAATTTTTCATACAAACCATCACCATGATCATCCATGTGCTCAATTATCAATTAAACGAAAGAGATAAAGTATGAGAATCATACCCTTGTAGAACCATGCTTCCACAGGTACGAGTTCACCTCCAAATCCTTCGCGTTCTCCTTGAATTCCACCGATTAAATTCCTTCCTTTGATCAACGTTAGCCACTCAAGTGTTTGGCCTCTAGAGGTGATCCACCAAGGAATAATAATTGTTCAAGAAGATGGGTGTTGGCAAAACCCTAGTTTCTATCTCTATAGAAATTGCAAGTACTCTCTCTCTCCAATTCTTATGGAAGAGTGTGTAACTATCTAACCCTAAATCATTATAAGACTCCACTTATTTATAGATATAGGAACCCTCCTAAACTATTTAGGATTAGGGTTTTTATTTTAATTAAACTCCTTTAATTAATTAAACTCCTAATCCAATTAGCAATTTATGAGAGAGTACTTCTATTAATTAATTCTCAATCCCTATTAGGAATTAAATAATACTAATAGTAATAATAATAATATGACTTCTCTTATTAATTTGTATTTAATATTTCTAAAATATTAAATATTAAGCTATTTAATTTATTCTATCTCCATAGATTAAATTAAATACACTTAACTTATTATTACAATTATGTCATTTACTTCTTAAACAAATATTTTCCTTTTGCGGTGTGACCCTTTAGGTTCTCCATATTAAACCGGTTGTGAATAAATCAATTAGAACAATTCTAATTTTATTTAAATAAATAAATTAAACTATTTAATTCATTTAAATAAATTATATTTATTCTACAATAAGGGTAAGCCTCCTTAGCGATCAACAACTTTTCAGATAATATAGATTTCAACATTAATCACAAAAGAACCTTTCAGTGAATAGTTACTGTACAATTCAATCCTTCTACCATACAATGTCCCAATTAAATATAAGACATGGAATTACTGTCAAGTCTTATTTTATTTAATTATATGTATTTCGATTCTCAAATGCACAACTCTGATAATGCAAATTAGAAACTCCTTTCTAATTTCATTCTGCTTTGGCCAAAGACTTCTGAGTCGTCATTTATCAAATCACATAGGACATTCTCTCCTTTTACTAGAAGTGGTAGATTCTTTGTTGGTCATTCACCTATCTCCATGTATAACTTATTATACCCAATCATACCCTTTGATATACCCTAAAGGTCTTAAGGGACATGTCAAAGTATAACTCATCATACACAAGATACTATGATGATCTCAAGTCCAATGATCACTTGTACTACTATCACTAGAGGAATTCCTATTGACAGGCGAGTAAAACTCCATTAGGTATTCCTTAGCGAGTCACGTTCAGTGAACTTATTCTCCAATAAGCACCTACATACTTGTTAGAGTTTATGTCCTAGAGGCCAATTATTTAATGTAATTGCTTAATATTTCTCTTGATATTTGATTGAATAAATGAATTATTTTATTATGATTTCATTTACTGTGTTATATAAATGTTAACATAATAAAAGTCCTTAGAATAATGATACAAATTATATAGCTTCAAGTATGTGACTTGAACATGAGATTATATAATTACAATAAGTATCATTACTCTTAAATGTCCCTAGTCGAGTATCATTGAGAATGGGACAACAATGATACATTGAGACTAGTATGTGGATTGACTGATGGCCAAATCTCATTGGTCATTAATATATGAGATATTAAGTCAATGCATAGGTACATGTTAGAGAACAATGTACTGGACAGACCCATCATGAGAATTCTACGTGGAGCATTATGCAAAGTATCATAAGCAATTCTCATAGTGACAATGATATAATGGTCCTCCGACCTGAAATCACTATATTACTATACGAGAATTTATGTACTTTGATATCATCAAAGGTCACCTTTAATAGGGTGGACAATAAAGGTGATTATTGGGTACATCATGAATCGTGTGAGGAATATGAGTGATCTAGATGGAATTTAACCCTCCTATATATTAAGGGTGATATCCATAGGCCTCTTGATTGAGTAGGACTATGAAATGCATGGCCATGCTCAAATAGTGATTTGTTTCATATAGTCTACTCATTGATCAAGAAAGCTCAAATAGTGATTTGTTTCATATAGTCTACTCATTGATCAAGAAAACTCAGATTAAATTATGAAGAGTATGACACATTCCATGGCTCGAGTTTAATCTAGGATATCAAGGTTAAAAGGATTAAATTACATTGAAACATTGGTCACGAAAAGGTTGCATCGAGTCACCGATCTTATTATTATTTGGGTAGCAGTGATGCATTACTAGATGTCACTCACTGTTTATAATTTTATAATATGATTTTAAAATTATTGCCAATATAATAATAACCTATAGGGTCACACACTTAGAACGTAATTAAAAGAGAATTAATTTAAATTGTAAGGATTTAAATATATCAATATGATTGATAGTATTTAAATTACGAATTTAAATTAACAAGATAATTTGTATATATATGTATATTAATTAAGTAAGACTTAATTAAAATATAATATATATATATATAAATTCGGATTTTACTTTTCTAATAGGATTAGGGTTTTGTTTAACCTTTTGGACTCTATATATATCAGATATATCAGCAGTCTTGTTTACGTGAAAAACTAAATAGAAAAACCCTAGCCGTTTTAGAAAAGAGAATTGAGAGCAACACTTGAGAAAATCCAGATCTTGGCGACTAGTACCGGAGTTCTCTTTGATGTAGATCGTGTGACGATTTGTGGGACGTTCGTGTGGATACCGTAGAGACGCAGTTCCGTTGGATTGCGTTGGAGATTCGAAGCCGTTCAGAATTTCATCGTTCCATTCAAGCTCGGATAATCGGTAAAACAAATCTAAACCTCTGAATTAATTTGTTCTTTTCGCATGGATCCTGTTTTAGAGTTTCGGAAAATTGTTTTAAAATTTTAAATTTCGCTGCGTTTATATGTCCAAAACCCTACAATACTTGCTTTAGTGCCTCCACACAAATGATTATGAGATCAATCATCCTCTTCATAAGAGCAAGCAACGTATGTACTAATCTATCGGATTCACTAATCCCCTTTTTAGTAATCCATCGATTAGGAACGATTTTAGTTTGTGAGCTATCTAGAATTTAGATCTCATTAGCATGATCACCATCATGATTCTAAAAGCATTGCTCAAAACTATGGGTTTATCACATTCAATATAACAGCATCATGTAGATAAAGTAAAATGCCTTTAACAAACGAATAAGATTACAAAGTATATGCTGTGACGCCCCCAAATTCGGGTTTTCCAAATACCCGGATCCAGTCATCACGATCCAACACAACCTTCACCTCCAACAACATACATTGACTAAAATGCGGAAATAAACATATGTTGTTCATTAGAAAGGTGTTACTAGTCCCAGAATACAATAACCTTAAGTACTGAACATAAATCCATACCCCAAATAACTATCAAGGTTTACATTATATTTATAGTAATTAACTACACATAAAATTAAAATCTACTACGTGAAGCCTATCACTTCATCTTTTCTTTACCCTTGCTCTTTCCTGATGTCTCAGGTTTAGCTGCAATGGAAATCATGATATAGCAAGGATGAACAACGAGTTTGCTCAGCAAGTTTAAAGTATAACAATAAAAGATATATCATGATGAAGGGAATATAGAAAGAGAATTCAACAATATAATTATCAGAAGCAAGAATAATAATTGCTTTTAGAACAATTGATAGTCAAGTAAACTTTGAACAATAACTTCTAAATGAGCCAATAGCTAGTTGACCCTCTGGTTACTGGCTACAGAATAAGTACTTGAGGGGATCAGCCTCGCGTACGCTATGTGTATGCATAACATTTAACTCTGCTAGTTGTACCTTATATATGGTACCTGGGGTACTCCCCTATAATAAAAGGGGTGTTCATTCAATCTAAGAATCCTCACCATTAATTGGTTCGGATAGCTTTTATAAATTCTCACATACTTGCCTGACCGAACAAGGGTTCAGACTTAATCATGAATAGTTCGTGAATTTCGGAACTTTAATAAATGTACGAATTCAAATTGCATCGAATGCGATTGTCAATAATATCATAGATGTGGAATAACTGTAAATTAATTAAACCACTTAAGCATTCTTAGAATAAACTTTCAAGCTACAGTACGATAGTAGCCTGCTCGAATGAAAAGAAACTTGCAACAATTAAAGTTTCGATATAAAGAACTTGCTCAATGTAAAAGTTGAGTAAGATGAACTTGCCTGTTTGCTCAGCTACAGATAGAATTTAGCTTTAATTAATTGATCTTGGATAACCTATCAGTTGGTAGAGTCGGTTTACCCATTAGCATTGCATAACTGTATATCGATACACTCACTTGTGCTATTTATTTAGCAGATAAACAATTCACCATATATATTTAATTACTATCTAGTCATTAGCTAAACAGAATTTAACTTAATGGCCTCTAGCTATTATTTAGAAATAAATAATAGTTAATCATGGTTACCTATCATTTGAGTACTCAACTATTACCCTTATTTTCTCTATCTATGGGTTAATAATCCTTATTTATTATTTATAAAATAAATAATAAATTTATCATGGTTTAATAGCAACTAAATAATAGTTGATCACTTATTTAATTTATTTACACTTAATTACTATTCACCTTAAGGGTAATTGAGAAATCATTATCCTTGCTCCTTATTCAACATTAATTAAATACTTAAGGTACTAATTCTACACATACTTAATTATTATTTAATATTAAATAATAATTAACTATTTATTATTTTTAGTTATTATTTATTGCTAAATAATAAATAATTATTTATTAACTTTGTTCATACTTAATTATTATTTAATATTAATTAAATAATAACTAAATATTTATTATCTTGATTTATTATTTAGTGATAAATAATAAATAATTACTTTATTAGTTTCATTCATACTTAATTATTATTAAGTAAATAATAATTAAATATTTATTATCTTTATTTATTATTTATTGGGAAATAATAAATAATTATTTATTAACTTTGTTCATACTTAATTATTATTTAATATTAATTAAATAATAACTAAATATTTATTATCTTTATTTATTATTTAGTGATAAATAATAAATAATTACTTTATTAGTTTCATTCATACTTAATTATTATTAAGTAAATAATAATTAAATATTTATTATCTTTATTTATTATTTATTGGGAAATAATAAATAATTATTTATTAACTTTGTTCATACTTAATTATTATTTAATATTAATTAAATAATAACTAAATATTTATTATCTTTATTTATTATTTAGTGATAAATAATAAATAATTACTTTATTAGCTTCATTCATACTTAATTGAATATTTAGTACCTTTATTTATTATCATTTGATAAATAATAAATAATTACTTTATTAACTTTATTCACACTTAATTATTATTTAATATTAAGTAAACAATAATTAAATATTTACTATCTTTATTTATTATTTAATGTTAAATAATAAATAATTATTTATTACTTATATTCATACTTAATTATTATCTAATATTAAATAATAATTAAATATTTATTAACTCTATTTAATATTTAATATTAATTAAATATTTATCCCCCTTATTTTATTATTTATTGATAAAAATTAAATAATTATTGAGTTGGCTTATTGTTGGCAGTTTGCCCAACAAGTGACCCAACAACTGGGTTCGATTCCCAGCCACACCAAACATAAAACAAAATTCGCAGTGTACTGCCCTAAAATATGTATCCTCCCCCGTTTCAAGGTTCGCAAACTCACACATATTCATATTCAACACCACAGTCGGCTCACAACACAGGCTGCAATTGGCAACAATATGCCTACAATACTCATGTTAAAGCCTGTGACCAGTCCATCATTAACACATAAAAAGAAAACCAAGGGTTTGATTTTTTTTTGTAAACCATATTGATGACAGAACAATCAATACCAAAACGAAAACCAGTTTCCTTTTTATTCAGACCTTTCAACAAGCACATGGTGGGTATACAGAGACTCAACACTGGCCTAATTACTTTACAAATTTGGGCTGCCCGAACCTTAAGGTTCTTAAATACCAGAGTTCCAGTCAATACATCCCAATACCAGAAACGAAATTACTCAAGACAAAGAAATAAACACCTAATACAGAGAAACAATTTAATTCAATACAATACCAAGTTTCCCACAGCAACAACACAATATAATACCAAATGTTTACATCTAAACAATATCATACAATCCTCAAACCAATGTATAGTATAAACTAATACCATCAACTGCTAGAACCTTTAAGGTTCATTAACAACAGTTTCCCAACAAGGACTTAACACAATACAAGTAATGAACACAATTCAAGTACAGAAGAAAATTTCCAAAAATCAAACCCACAAGAAAAATTGGCACCTCGGTATACCTTGGGTTTGATCGTGTTGCAATCCTTCTCCTTTTACCACAATACGAAACCCAGCCTAACATTTACTGATTAATTTCCCCTGGTTTCCTCTCCTTGCTGCGACCTCTAATATATATATATTTGTTTCTAATTTGGGGCTCACAAGAACAAAGGGAATCGGCAGCTTGGCTAGGGTTTAATTTATAGAAGGACTTTTTTTTACCCAAATTGGCTGGGTATTACCTTAATTGGTTCATCAAGACCTATCGGTAGGAGAAGAGTAGCCGTCCGACCGGTCCCATCACGCCAACTGAACTCGCCGAAAATTCCTCGAGCCTCGCACGTCTCCACCGGTCGCGTCGCCGAATTCCTGGGACCCTTGGTCCATGCGATGCTTGCTCGGTCGCCCATGCTGTCGCTCATTTGTCCGCTGGTCGTCGCTCGGTTTCCAACCTACGCCGTCGCCGGCACTTGGGCAACCTGGCCAGTCCCTTCACGCCATCACCCGTCCCGCTCAATTGATTTAGGGCTATGACTGAATAGGCTCGGCTAACTCCCTCTTCCCTCCTTCCGTTTCTATCTGCTTGAGGGCTTAGACCCTTAGACTCTGAAATCCCTAATTTCTTGCCGACTTGATTTGGTACTGAGGTCCTAATTAGCTCCAATTTGATTTGCAGATATGGCTTGCCCCTTCCCCAACCCGATTGCAAAAGGGTTTTAACCCGGCAGGAGATTTGGCTCAACCTAATGGGGTTGGGTCGGATGAAATGAAGATAAGGGTGGCCCAATAGGAAAATGAAAGAAAATTGGGCTCGGCTTATTTTTAAAAAAATTTAGGTCCAATCCAGAATTAAATAAAAAAAAAGAAATGGACCAATCCAAGTGACCCAATTAAATTAACCACCTTGTATTTCTAATATCTTAAATAAAATAATTAAACCAATTATTTAAAATATTTATTCTAACCATAATTCTTTATTCAGATTATTTAAATCCGATAATGATAAAATTATTTATTCACTTTCTTCCCAATTTCTCTGGCCAACCAATTTCTTAGGGTTAACTCACTAATTTATTTAAACTATCAGTGAGTCCCTTTAATACACAGAAAAATTATCGGACCATGTATTTATATAATTAAATAATAATACCCACATGGATCCAATTAAATCCGTAAAATTCAATAAAACGAATTTCATATATCAAATAAAGTGATACAAGGTTTAAAATTTCTTGGACATTATATATGCTACATCATATCAAATATGATTGGCTTGTGTGCATACTACTTTCACAAACTCGTTGCTCACCCTTGCTTTTCCATAAAATATTTCAGTTAAGGTTGAGCAGTGCAGTGGTTCCGAGAAGGATAAAGGAAAGGGAAAGGCCTCGGATTAACCGTAGCTTATTATCTAATTAACAAGACTACGACCTATTTGTACTAAGACTTATATTTAGGTATTTGTATTAACTTAAGCATGTTTTGTATTAGTGGAGGTTGAGAAAACCTGGGATCATGTTATGATGATTATTCCGCTGTGAGACAATATTTATTGTAATAATCTAGTTAAAACCTTTAATATTCTGCTGTGTGATGTTATTTAGTTATGAGATAAATAGTATAATGAAGCACCAAGTTCGAGGTAGAGGTACCTGAATTAAGGGGCGTCACACCCGAGGTTCAAGAGACCCAAATTTGGGGTATTATATTCATACTATGCCCTAGGTGTTTGCTTTAAACTATAAAGTACTTTTTCTAATTTATAAACATGATTAGAATAACTAGGATCGATGAAACCTAGAGGTTGTTTGACATAAACCTCTTCTTGAAGTTCACCATTCAGAAATGCACTCTTGATATCCATGTGGAAGACTTTGAACTTCATGTAGGCTGCATAAACTAGGAACATCCTGTAGCTTCTAATCTTACAACAGGTGCAAAGGTCTCATCACAATCGATTTTTTCTTCCTGTGAATAACCTTTAGCTACCAATCTTGCTTTGTTCCTTATGATCACAACATCTTCACCCATTTTATTTTTGAAAACCCATTTGGTGCCAACGACTAGATGATCTCTTGGTCTTGGGACTAGCCTCTAAACCTTGCTTTTTTCAAACTGATTCAACTCCACTTGTATAGCTTCAATCCACCTTGAATCTTCCAAAGCTTCTTCGATTTTCTTAGGCTCCATTTGAGAGAGAAAGCTAAGGTAGAAGCACTCGTTTTGAGTGGCTGACCTTGTCCTAACACTAGCATTTGGATCGCTAGTAATCGGGTTTTGAGTATGATCTCTTGCCCATTTACTTCCAGATGGTTCGTCTATCCTTGTGTCTTGTTATCTGAGATCTTCAAGATTGAGTTCTGGATTAGTAGCTTCGTTGATTCGTAGAGTTCTCATGCTTGGAACTAAGGACTCTACGACCTCCTTGTCTGGCACTACGATCATTGAGTCTGGCTCTACGGCTTCAGCTTCTGTGATCGTAGGGTTCTCCTGCTCTGCGAACGGGGGGTCCAGCTCTCTGATTTCCTCAAGTTAAGCTACATTGCTAGGTTCACCTTGATCCGTCTCATCGAAGGTAACATGAATTGAGACTTTAACAGTTAGAGTATTTTTATTAAACACTTTATAGGCTTTACTTTCCATAGAGTATCCAAGAAAAAATTCCTTCATCAGACTTGGGCTGGAACTTCGTCAGGTATCTCTTATCGTTATTAAGAATATAGCACGCATAGCCAACTGCATGAAAATAGCTGATATTTGGCTTTCTTCCTTTCCACAACTCGTAGGGGCGTTTTCTTGAGCATAGAGTGAATTAGGGATCGATTCTGAGCATATCATACAGTGTTGACTACTTCAGCCCAAAAATACTCGGGTAAATGGACTGCTACAAGAAGTGTCCTCCCTGCTTCAATCAATGTTTTGTTCTTCATCTTAGACACTTCATTCTGCTATGGAGTCCTTGGAGCTGAGAAATTATATTGAATTCCATTGTTTGCACATAACTGGTCTATCTCAGAGAAATTAAACTCCCTTCTATGATCACTCATTATTGCTTTGATTTGCTCACCCTTCTCATTCATGACCAGCTTGAAGAATCTGATTAGTTGAGTATTGGTCTCGTCCTTAGAGCTTAGAAAGAATACCCATGAGAACCTGGTGTAGTCATCTACTACGACTAGTGAGTACCTCTTGCCTCCAAGACTAGCATTGGAGTAGGCCCAAAAAGATCCATATGAAGGAGTTGTAATGGCCTTTCATTTGAGTTAACTGCTTTACTTTTGAATGAGCTTTTAGTCTACGTTACCAGCTGATAAACCTTGCACGGTATTTCTTTTACAAAGCTCAGCTTGGGTAGACCTATGACTAAATCCTTTGAAACGTGCTTTGACATGCTCTTAAAATTTAGATGGGACAATCTTTATGTCACAACCAGCTTACATCTTCTGAAGCTTTGGCAAAGAAACAAGTCGATGCTGAAGAACTTAGCTCAGCGAGATTGACCACATATACATTGCCTTCTCTTGATCTATTCAGCTTCCACGAGTTGGTTTCCAGGTCTCGAACTTGACACTGATTGTTGAGGAAGATGACTTGGTGACCTTTATCACATAGCTGACTTATGCTTAGTAGATTGTGCTTCAATCCTTCAACGTAGGCTACCTTACTGAAAGATACAGCTCCATTTCTAATCGAACCATAGCCTCTGCTTTTCCTAGAGTTATTGTCTCCAAAGACAACTATTGGACCATCCTTAGCCTTGAAATCTGACATGAGAGCCTTATTGCCAGTCATGTGCCTTGAACATCCACTATCTAAATACCAAATGGATTTTGTGGAGCTCAGTACCTACATACAAAATCATCTTTTATTTTGGTACCCATATTTTCCTAGGTCCTGCTTTATTAATTCCCTTGGGGACCCAAATCTGCCTGACTTTAGGTCGACGATATGCAACATACTCATAATCATAAGAACAATATGCAGCTTTATGCCCATACTCATGACAATTATAATATTTATTATGTTGCATGGGTGAGTGTGTGTATGGATATCTTCTCATTTGGAATATGTGTGAAGGATATGCCTTTCTTCTTGGTTGAACCTCTCTTTGCTTCCACATTGTTCTACGATTTTGAAATTTCGTTGAGTAAGATCCAGTTCTACGATTTATACCTGGTTGGTTCGTAAAGTTGGATTTACTAGACTCTACGATCTTTCAAGGCACGATCATAGACTTGGACTTACTCTGCGGTTTGATAAAACCTATACTAGCGTGTGACCTGTTGTTCTTTGGAACAACAATCTAGTCAGCAGAGATTGGACAACTGGGAATAATAGGCTCCGCAACCTTTTTAGATTTCACAAATACAATACCTCTATGAGAAGAGGAGACATTGTTATTGTTAGTCTCCACTAAGTTTTCGACACTTGAAGAAGAAGAAAGATCTCCAAATCCCAGACTTGATCTATCAGATACAGCTCTCTTACTGGATATAATGAAATTAATAATAATAGATATGCTATATAATTATTTGAAAAATAATTATATAAACTATTAATGATTTTCTGTTGGCAATTCTAAATAATCAATTTAATGAAAGAAGAATGATATTAATTAAATTCTTCATCGGGGGAAATTGAGTTCTTAATATTGTTATTTATTGAATTCATATTTATTTAGTTGTTTATTTTATTAATTAATTTACCTTAGATTTCAATTGTTTAAATAAAACCAAACTGATGCATGATTAGTAATTAGATTAATAGAATTATTAACTACTCCTCATGGGAATGATACTCTATTTGCCGCTATATTGCATATTTGATCACATATACTTGCATGTATTTTGCTAGTACAGAATTTGGTAAACAAGTTTTTGGCGTCGTTGCCGGGGAGTATTTTAATAGTCAAAATTTTCTAATATTAATTTCCAGCAGTTTGGTCTTAATTTAAACGTGTAGAATCTTTTTTATATTTTATTGTTATTTCCTTTTCAGTTACTATGAACGTGATTAGTTGTCAAAGGCCTTTTGCGTGGATGGAACAACCAAATGTGGAAGGAATACTTGATGCATTGGTAGCACTAGTTGCGAAGCTTTCAAGAAGAAGTGACACTCTTGGTAGTCAGTCCATTCAGAATGCCTACTACAATCAGCAATCCAACAACACTCCAAACAACGATCATCCGAGTTTGTGGAATCAACAACACTTTTCATGGAGCAATAACTCTCAATATCAATCTTTTTCTCCATGTCAAGAGTACCCTAAAGGATTCCAAAATCAACATTCACTGCAACAAGAGGATACATCTAATTTAAAGGATCTTCTCACCAAGTACATATTGTAGAATGAGGAACGAAGGATGTAGGAACTTCTTACTAAATACATAGAGCAAATTGAGGTTTGAATGAACAATTAAGAAGCTGTAATTCGGAACCTCAAAAATCGAATGGGACAGCTTACCGAGACAATCATAAATAGTCAACCATACACTACTTTGCTAAACAGTACAAAGATAAATCCAAGAAATGAAGGCAAAGAGTATGAAAATAAAGTTTTAATTCATAATGGTGAAGAGCAACATGAGGATGTTGGCGGACAACTAAAGAAGACATACCCAAATTTGGAAGATGATAGTGAAACTGTAAAGAAGAAAATCAAAAATGGGAGCCAAGAGAAAAGAGATCAAGAGGAGTCATTCAAAGTTTTTGAAACTATCAACATTCCAGGTGGTCGTGATGAGTGTTTTTGGGTTAATGTGGTTAAAGCAGGCATAGTCAAGGATGAAAAGGATGAGGAGAGTTATTTTCTGTTAATGGACAAAGATTAAGTTGGGGGTCCTCAATTTCGCATGGATGCCGGAACTTTCAAGGAAAAGACGAATAGGAGGCATGAAATGAAAATTTTCGCGATTGAACCAGATTGAAAGAAAAGGAAGAAATCAGACTGATGATGTAAGATCCCGACTTTATGAAATAAAAGTTTATTATTTTCTTTATGATCATTTTTTTCCAAATAGTGAAGTGCTTAATTGTTATAAATGATAGTTAAGGGTGTCGAGGAATTATCTAATAAACAATATGTCGAGGAATATTCTTTTTGTCGGGAAATATTCTTTCTGTCGGGGAATATTATATTTGGTACCATACCACGACGCCGAAATAACAAAATATTAGTGGGCCCCACAATGACAATATTGTCAACGATAGTGGGCCCCATTATCGGATACTAAAAACGACAGTATTTTATCAACAGTATTATCACCGGCAACTGTTGAAATACCCGGTAATAAAAAGAACAGTAAAACGTGTTATTCCACAGTAGTACGCGGTAGTTCACAGGCACACGGTGTTACACGGTATTTTAAATTATTGATTCAATAATTGATAAAGTAGCAATTGCACAGTATTTTGATTCAATAATTACAATAGCATCTGCATGGTACTTTTTATTATTTGTCATGGCACTGTAACTCATATTATTTGATATGATATTTTAGCATTATTGACGGATTAAAAATGGAGTCTAACTTAGGGGTACCTAATTGAAATTGTGAAATTCACAAGCTATGAACTATTGGTTCACATGATGGAACTATTGGTTCACATGTGGGAACTATTAGGGAATGTTATGAAAGATTGATAATACTTGAGGGATTATATTAAAAATAGAGGCAAAGATGGAGGTACTAAAGTATAATAAGTCGAGCCCTTATTGTGCAATTAATGAAACTTAGTTTTCCTATAAATAGGAAGGATTATCTTAAGAAATCTTCACACCTTCCTTGCTTATACTCCCTCTCTCTCTCTAAATTTCTTGAGTTCTCTAAGTGTGCTAGGCTATTGTGAGTATTTGTGAGAATACTAGTATTGTCCAAGTTAGTAAACTTTATAGAAAGCAACATTCAATCACTTATAAACGAAGGTAGGGGATATCATTTCTTTCATACTCTTATGTAATATCATTTGGTTCCATGTCCGCAAGTGATATTATACTCATAAAGGTTATTATTCATTCTGTAATAATTTGTGGGGATAACCTGTCCGTGCGGATTGACGCATGTCTGGTGAATATCCTTTTGTATTCATTCCTTATTACTCTGTGAGAATAACTTATATGTACGGAGTGTCGTACCTGGTGAATACCCTTTTGTATTCATTCCTTATTAATTTGTGGGTATAACATGTCCGTGCGGGTTGACGCATGCATGGTGAATAACCCTTCGTATTCATTACTTATTTATCTTTTGTGGAAATAATCTGTCTACGCGGATTACCGCATGATGGGTGAAAATCTATTTACAGTTTCATATATTCTTTTATACTCGTATAACGTATCATTTCTTGTGTACTCTTTAAGAGATATCTTTTTCTTTCACATTTCTCCATTTATGATAAGAAATCTCTGTTTGTTTCCAAAACCTTATTTTAAATGGTGAAAATCCCTGAAAATTTATAGAATATCCTTAATAGTTTGTGCTTCATCTAATATCTTTTCACCTGAATCTTTCTATTTCTTTTGATACGATATAGTTGAATCGTGAATTTTATTCTTGAATATCATTCTTGAATTTAACTCCACGATTTGGTCATCATGTTGGCAATTTGGTCAACCTTCGATGCTGGATAAATTAAACATTCATTTTTATTCTTGATCTCACTGTATTCATTCTATATCATTGTCATCATCCTCATACTTAAATTGTGGTGATAGTTCTCTGTGGCCCGTAGTGCAAAGATGAACTGGCGTGACATGATTTTGACCAAACTGTGTATTGGTATAATCATGACTTTTGGTGTTACAAACAAATGCGTATGGTGAAAGTTCTCTTTAGCCCATAGTGCAAAGATGAACTGGCATTTGGCATGATCATGACCGGTGATGTTACAAATAAATATCTTTGGCATATAGTGCAAAGAGAGGCTGATGAATATAAACTGTTGATTTGGATGTTCATAAATAGGAACTGTTGATTGGTGTTACAAGGATAAAATATTGGTGGTGATCATTTAACTTATAGAAGATGGTAGATATTATAATCTACTTGACTCTTTTAATGGATTGTTCGTTCCGCTGCAGTTGTTGTTATTGAACAATTATAATATCTTTAAATCTCTGATTTATTTCGGTTGAAGGCTAAAGATAATTTTATTCTTCATTATCTTAGTCATGATATTTCCTACTAGGCTATTTGTGCTCACCCTTTTCTTTTTTGTTCCATTGTTCTCTTCAGGAAAAGAGAGTGTAGCGGGGACTAGCCGGGAAATGGAGTGATGGTCCGAGACAATAGAAGTATCTCAATACATTACTATTAGTGTGGCAATAAGTGTATTGAGAATTTAAGATGTATTTGTATTGTGTTGTCGTATTTTGCACAACACTTATTAGTTGTAAATGGAAAAATTCGTATTTATATTTGTATTTCATAGAATATTATTGGCGACTCAAAATGAGTTGTATGGACCTATTTTGGGGGCATCACAGTTGGTATCAGAGCTTAGGGATATGATCTCTGGTAGAGATCTGGGATTAGAACTAGGAGGGGAGAGACGAGTAAAATCCTTCGCTAGTGTGTCCTACCTAAGCTATTTTTATTATTTAAGTAATTGGTTTGGTTATAGGGACAAGATGTTGCATGTCTATTTCTTTAACTAATCTTTGATTTGTGATCACATTTCAGAATGGCATCTAAAAACCAAGAGATTCACTATGAGACCATTGTGGCTGAAAATCAAGAAGCTACAAATAATACGGGTGCAAACTTAGAACATCATGATGCTAACAACAGGATGAATGATGAATTTTTTAGGAACTTCATGCAATATATGCAGAACCAGACGAGAAGAGCTCATGTCTACAATACTGGCAGAAATACTGATAATGCACGAATGGTCACTGCCAAACAGTTCAAAAGGTTGGGACCGCCTGAATTTTTCGGCAAGCCAGATCCACTCAAGGCAGAGGCGTGGCTCAAACAATTAACATAGATATTTGATATACTGCGTTGCACAGACGAACAAAAGGTTCCTTTCGCCACTTTTATGCTGCGAGGAGAAGCAGATCATTGGTGGGAATCCGTGAAACGTACCCATCACTCGGCACTCGAGATGTCTTGGGTCGAGTTCCAAGAATTATTTAACGAGAAGTATTTTTCGGAGAGTATTTGCATATGAAGGAGGTATAATTCATCAAACTAGAATAGAACAACATGACGGTGTCGCAGTACGAAGCCAAGTTTGCCGAGCTGTCTCGATTTGCATCCCATTTGGTGGACACTGAGGAACGGATGACACGAATGTTTCTACGAGGTTTGAAACCAGAAATTCGTAAATATCTCGTTTCTCATAAAATTTATCTATATTCAGATGCCGTGGATAGGGCTCAAGTAGTGGAGCAAGAGAGAGGAATACTACAACCAGGAAGCAACACCCAACAGCGAGAGAAAAATTATGATAATAATTGTAACGGTGGCAACAATCATTGAAATAGTGATAACTAGCGAGGAGGGAATCATCACGTCAGAAATAGTAAACACTTCGGTGGTAATCCTGGCCCAAATAACAGGAGGAGTGAGTCAAGAAGCAACAATTCCAAGAATAGGAAATTCAACAACAACCATGGAAAGGTACCAGCATCAGCACTAGTACTAGTTTCAAGGGGAGGAGATCGACCACCAGTTAGATGCTTCAAGTGTGGGAAAGAAGGACACATCAGTCCAAATTGTACACAGCCGCCATCCCAATTGTGTTACAATTGTGGAAAAGAAGGTCATATAGCTCGATTTTGTCATGTAGCGAAGTCAAGTCCAGCTGCAATGATGACACCAAAGGCGGTCACGGACAAGTCAAAGTCTGTGGTTCAGGGGAGAGCTTTTGTCGTGACATCCCAAAAAGCACAGAACCCGAACAAAGTTATTACAGGTAAACTACTTATTAACTCTTGTGAAGTCTATGCCTTGCTAGATACTAGTTCTACCCACTCTTTTATTTCACCAACATGTGCTCAACGTCTGAATTTAACTCCTGAGAAATTAGATTTTGACTTATTTGTAGAAACACCATTAGCACAAACATTCGTTACATCTACAGTCTATAAATCTTGTTTTGTTCAAATTGGCACCCTCACATTACTTGTTGATCTTATCTCCTTGAACATGCATGAATTTGATGTGATTTTAGGAATTGATTGGTTAACTACTCATCATGCTAAAATTGATTGTTTTCGTAAGGTCATTAGTTTTCATATTCCTAATCAACCTATTATGCGAATTCAAGCAACCAAACCATTGAAATCAATAACCCTCATTTCTAGTCACAAAGCCTTTCGTTTATTGAAAAACGGATGCCAAGCTTTCTTAGCCCATGTAACGGATTGAAACAAAAGTACGTCAGATTTGAATAATATTTCTGTTGTTAATGAGTTCCCTGACGTATTTCCCGAAGAGCTTCATGGCCTACCCCCAGACCGTAAAATCAAATTTTGTATCGACCTTGAACCCGGTACAAAACCCATTTCCAAAACCCCATATCAAATGGCTCCTATTGAACTTCAAGAGCTAAAAGTCCAACTACAGGAGTTGTTAGACAGCAGTTTCATACGTCCGAGTACATCGCCTTGGGATGCTCCTGTTTTATTCGTAAAGAAGAAAGACGGGAGTATGAGACTTTGCATTGATTATCGGGAGTTAAACCATGTCACTATCAAAAATAGGTACCCGTTACCTCATATTGATGACCTGTTCGACTAGTTACAAGGTGCTTAATTCTTTTCAAAGATCGACCTCCGTTCTGGGTATCATCAGTTAAAAGTTAAAGCTGATGACATTCCAAAGACTGTCGTCAGAACTCGATACGGGCATTATGAATTCCTAGTCATGTCTTTTGGATTGACTAATGCTCCTGCTGCTTTTATGGATATGATGAACCAGATATTCAAGGAATATTTGGATCATTTCGTGGTTGTCTTCATTGATGACATTCTCATATATTCTAAAAGTCGTGAAGATCATGAGCAACACTTGAGGTTGATACTCCAAAAGCTTCGTGAAAACAAGTTATATGTTAAGTTAAAGAAATGTGAATTCTGGCTTGAGGAAGTTGCATTCCTTGGTCACTTGGTTTCTAAACAAGGAATCTCGGTTGACCCGGCGAAGATTAAAACAATATCAAATTGGGAACAACCTAAGTCAGTAACCGAAGTACGAAGCTTACTGGGTCTAGCTGGTTATTATCGGAGATTCGTAGATGTAACGACCCCAAATCCGGGTCACCTTGACCCCGGGTCCGGTTCGTCACGATACTACATAAACAATACAATTCTTACAACATAAATATAATCTCGATAATATTACAATACATCTTAATCTACTCCCAGGTTTTCTAACCTTTAATTGTACACATCATTCTAAATCAGAGTATACAATACATCAGCTTATAAATAATAGTACGATATTAAAATAATATAATATCGCAACATAGACTTCACTTTCTTGTTTAAATGCCTTTCCTGCAGTCATCTTCTTCTGACCATCCAGGTCCTTTTTCGCTAGCTGCAAAAATCTGTTTGTGGCGTGGGTGAGCAACAATGTTGCTCGCAAGTTTAACAGTTACACATAACACATAAATCATGTATCATACATGTTTCACAATATTTTCATGTATGACAATTATACATGTAAGCATATTAACATGTAAATCACATATTATCGTGTTTTTCATTGCAAAGTATAAAGTTCAAATTGAACGGTTCATAGCACATTATGTTATAATATAACATCGCAATAACATATAATAATATTTTACACATAAGAGCAAGTTCTGAAAAACTTGTCTCAGTCCGTAGATCATCGCGTATATTATTCGCATCGAATATTTTGTTTTCTTCCTTCGATTGACAACCTAATTTAATGAAATAATATTCATCAATTAAGCACGTTAAATATTATGCTTAAATATTATTAATATAACCATAATACTCCTTATTTGTATATTAATATTATAATTATATAATATTAATACAGTTAAAATAATCACCACTAACATATTAATATTATAAATAATATTAATATACTTAAAAATAATCTTCACTTATATATTAATATTATAATTAAATAATATTAATATACTTAAAATAATCCTCACTTATATATTAATATTATAATTAAATAATATTAATATACTTAAAATAATCCTCACTTATATATTAATATTATGATTAAATAATATTAATATACTTAAAATATTCTTCAATTATATATTACTCCAAGCACTTAATACCATTACTTGGATATTTTTAAGTCTCAATGTTTAGATATACAATTTCTCTTAGGCATTTTATCGAGCATGTTGTATGCATTCATTAACAATTTACATGTTATAAACTACATATAAGCACATAACATCAATATTTATCCATCCTTATACACCGGATTCACTATGATCCCCAACATGTCAATGTATGTCATCACATAACAACATATATCATTTTCCAAAATTTTACTTCAAATAAAATTATAAAATCTATTTTCACAATTTCTTTAACAAAACGTTGTTTTCATTTTTAACGTAACTCCTTCTTTACAAGACTCTTTTTGTTCCTTCTTATATCAAATTAAACCTTACTCAGTGTACTACAACCTCATCTAGGCCTTAAAGTCAGACCCTTAACCATTTAAAACAGATTTTGAAATTTCATCAACTAGTTTAGAAAATTTTATTTTCTGGACAGCTTTAATAAATAATTTATTTCGAACATGATCCGTTCCATAAAATGGCTCAATCCAGCTAGAAAACTTCAATATCTACAACTTTACAGTTTTAAGTTTCTTCAAATTCTAAACACACGAGGCTGCACATCTCAAGGAATGACTAAATTAAAACTGTTTCGCGTGAAAACTGGCTGACAGACCCTAGCTCGCTTAAACAGTCATAACTTCTTCGTTTTTTATAATTTTTGGGTGATTCCAACGGCTTCGCTAAGCTAACTTCCGTATCTACAACTTTGTCCTACTGAAATTTTTCCAATTCCCAACACATCAATACAGGAATCGCACATAAGGGGGCTGACCAAAATTCGCTGGACAGTTTTGCACGACAAACTAGATTGGTCATAACTCTTTGCTCCGAAGTCAGAATTAGTCCGTTCCGGAGTCTATGGAAAGCTTATTCAGTGTATAATAACATAGCTAGTCCCGAATTTTTCATTTTTGGGCAGCAGCTCACTAGATCATTTAATTTGAGAAAAATAACCTTCGCTTCTCTCCTTTCGATTTTCATATTTTGAGTTTTACTCAACCAAATCAAATGATTTCAAGTTCTATGAATTCCTGACTCATAATATTACAACATATTAAATCTATACAATTTTTCATCAATACCCACTATGCGGATCTAAGGATCAAAGAGGAAAGTGACGGTTTTAGAGTTTTAAGAAATTATTTCTCAAATCTAAGTTTAATAACCCATCAAACCTCTAGATCCAACTATGAATCATTATAAAGCATGTAGATCTATCATTATCTAGTTCAATCATAATAACTCAACACTAGATCTAAGTTAAATCACAATAAAGTGGGTAAAGTTTTGAGTTATACCTTGCGTTCTTCATTTTTTTTCTTTCTTTCCTTCCATGGCTTCTTCCTAAGCTTTCTTCTTCCTCCTTCTTCTCCATTATTGGTAGCCTTCTCCCTTTTCTTCTCTCTCTATTTGGTTGGGTGAGAGTGTGAAGAATGGAGGATGAAGTGTTAAAAATTTGTCTAATTAAGCTTAATCATTTAGCCAACATCAAGGGCAAAAGGGTCATCAACCATTGCTAGGAAAGGGCATAATGGTCTTTAAAACATCTCAAGAAAATTTCCTAGAAATTTCCTCCTAGGACACAATGGTCATAAGCAATTTTCTTTAAGGATAAAATTGTCATTCTCCCATTACTAGGAAACTTCCTAGCAATTTCCTCTTAGGACACAATGGTCTTTAATAATCTTCTCTAAGGACAAAATAGTCTTTCCCTCACTATTAGGAAACTTCTTAGAAATTTTCTTCAAGGATACCATGGTCATTAATACTTTTCTTTTGGGACAAACTAGTCATTCCCCAATTATAAGGAAACTTCCTAGCAATTTCCTTCTTAGGACACATGAGTCATTAATCACTTTTCCTTGGATAATATAATCATTTCTCACAATTTCCTATATTTAACTCAAACATGATTAGTTCCTAACCATAGTTATTCTACTAACACATGTCCCATTATTTTGAGCTACTAAATTAAATTCTCATTGGGCTTCTTCATTGGACTTATCACAAGTTTTTAATTAAATAACTAGGGTCATCTTAATTCTTTAAAATTGGGCTTGACACTATAATTCTTTGGACTTTCTCATATAAAGTTAGACCAAAATTTGGGTTAACTTAATTCTCCACAACTATTTTATACATTAGGCTTGCAACCTAGATTAATCTCTTACTAGCAAATACATAACACACATACTAACAAATAAATATATATCACATATATTTATTTACTCATCACACTTATACAAAATATTATCCATATAAACTTCATTTTATTAGAACAAAGTACATACATTAATTCACTAATTTTAACTAAGTGAATTATTTAACTCATATATGAAAATTTAGTTCATAATAATTTTATCGCCGTCCAAGGCTCAATATTCAAATTATATTATTTAATAATATAATTTCAATTTAATCTCAATCGATTAATATTAATTAATTAATTCCATCCACTTTTTTTTAATAATTTAATTAAATATTAAATCTATTTTTCCCAATATATGTATATATTTCACATCTATATATACACATTTAGTCCATTACGCAAAATCACATACTTCACATTATATGAAATACATATATACATATGTATCCAAATCTACTTTATCTCTTAATAAGAATTTTATTTATTAAATTCTTATTTCAAAATTTTAAAATATCTAGGATATTACAGTAGAAGGATTTTCTCGAATAGTCATTCCATTAACTCAACTGACTCAAAAAAGCACAACATTCAAATGGAGCGAAGAATGCGAGAAGAGTTTTTAAGAACTCAAAAGAAGACTCATTTCAGCACCTGTATTGGCAATACTATCAGGATCGGAAGGATTTGTCATCTATAGCGACGCTTCAAGCAAAGGACTATGTTGTGTTCTCATGCAACATGGGAAAGTTATAGCCTATGTATCTCGGCAACTCAAGGAATATGAGAGGAATTATCCTACTCATGATCTAGAATTGGCAGCAGTCGTTTTTGCGTTGAAGATTTGGAGACATTACTTGTATGGAGAGAAAGTAGAGATCTATACAGACCACAAAAGTCTCAAATATTTCTTCACCCAAAAGGAACTCAACATGCGACAACGACGTTGGCTCGAGCTGTTGAAAGATTATGACCATACCATCCAATACCATCCTAGAACGGCGAACGTAGTAGCTGACGCATTGAGTAGAAGATCACATGCAAGTACGAATGCGTTACTGACATCGCAAAGGCCCATTTTGGATGATTTACAAAGGATGAAGATAGAGTTAAAGACTCCAGGAACCCACGTGAAGATCGCACATATACGGGTAGAACCGGCTTTAATCGACAAAATTAAAGCTGCTCAAGTTACAGACCAAGAGTTGGTAACTATGAAGAAGAAGGTGCTATTCTAGAAGCAAGAGTCGACGAAGACAGAATACTTCGAATCAACTCTAGACTGTGTGTTCCTAACGACTCTGACTTGAAATACAAAATCATGATGGAGGCACACAATACACCGTTTGCAATCCACCTTGGAAGTACCAAAATGTATCGTGATCTTCGACATACATTTTGGTGGAACAATATGAAGAAAGAGATTGCAGAGTTTATTGCAAGATGTTTAACTTATCAACGTGTCAAGGCGGAGCATCAAGTACCAAGGGGTCCATTGCAACCACTTGAGATTCCAGAATGGAAGTGGGAACATGTGACGCCCCCAAATTCGGGTTTCCAAACACCCGGATCCGGTCATCACGATCCAACATAAACATCCACCTATAACAACATATGGTATCTAAAATGCGGAATAAAATAAACATACGTTGTTCATTACAAGGTGTTTCTAGTCCCAGAATACGATTAACCTTAAACATTTACACAATCCATACCCTAAATAGCTATCAGGGTTCAAATTACATTAACAGGAATTAACTAACGCATTAATCTAAAGTCTGCTACGAGAAGTCTATCATTTCATCTTTTCTTTCCCTTTGTTCTTCCCTGACGTCTCGGGTTTAGCTGCAATGAAGTCATGATATAGCAAGAATGAGCAACGAGTTTGCCCAGCAAGTTTAAGGTGCAACAATAAAAATATATCATGATGAAGGGATATTAAAGGGATTTCAACAATAGAATAATCAGAAGCAAGAACATTAAATGCTTTTAGAACAATTGATAGTCAAATAGACTTTGAACGATAACTTCCAGAGGAGTCAATAGCTGGTTGACCCTCTGGTTACTGGCTACAGAATAACGTACTTGAGGGGATCAGCCTCGCGTACCCTATGTATATGCATAACATTTAATTCTGCTGTTTGTACCTTATATACGGTACGTGGGGTACTCCCCTATAAATAAAGGGGTGTTCATACAGTCTAAGAATCCTTACCATTGATTGGTTCGGATAGCTTTTATAAATTCTCACATAATTGTCTGACCGAACAAGGGTTCAGACTTAACCATGAATGGTTTATAAATTCCTGAATTTAAATATACGAATTTCAAATGCACGAGTGCGAATGTCAATAAATATACAGATGTGGAATAATTTTAAAAGTAATTAGACCACTTAAAGCGTGCTCGGAAATAAGATTCAAGCTTAAAGAATAACTTGCAATAATATAAGGAGTTTAGGGTTAGGAACTTGCAGATATCTAAGTTCGGGATAGAGAACTTGCCTGTTTGCTCAACTACTATTAAATCTTAGCTTTAATTAATTGACCTTGGATAACCTATCAGTTGATAAAGTCGGTTCATCCATTAGCATTGCATAACTGTATATCGATACACTCACTTATGCTATTTATTTAAAAGACAAACAATTCACCATATATATTTAATTTCTGTCTAATCATTAGCTTAACGGAATCAACTTAATGGCCTTTAATTAATAAAATAATTGTTAGCTAATCATGATTACTATTCTTCGAATGTTCAGATCATTACCCTTATTATTTATAAATATGGGTCAATAATCTTTATTTATTATTTATAAAATAAATAATAAATTTAGCATGATTCAATGATAACTAAATAATAGTTGATTACTTATTTAATTTTATTGCGCTTAATTACTATTTACCTTAGGGGTAATTTAGTAATTATTAATCTTGTTCTTTAATTAACATTAATTAAATACTGTATTAATTCTACACACACTTAATTGTTATTAAATAGTCCTTAAGTGTTTATTATCATTATTTATTAAGGGCCAAAAATAATTAACTTATTAATCTCCCTCATACTTAATCATTATTTCATTAATGATTAAGTAATTGTTATCCTCATTAGCTTTATTCATACCTAATTATTATCAATATTAATTAAATAATAATTAAGTATTTAGTACCTTTATTTATTAATAATAAATAATTATTAACTTTACTTATACTTAATTATTATTTAGGATAAAATAATTAAATATTTATTACCTTTATTATTTATGGATTAATAATAAATAATTATTAACTTTACTTAAGTATCAATCTAATTTAATTAAGTCATAATTATTTGGTTATTGCATCATCATAACTAATAATTAGCCCCATAGCGTAATATCTTATTGCTTAGATAAATAACTATTAACCTTGTTTATTACTAGGTAAAATTTATTGGATGGGGTTCATTTGTTAGTATCTTTGTTGAACAAACTAACGAGTCGATCAACGCAGAAAAATAATTAAAGTACTAAAAATTTAATCGTGAAATCGAGTCACCCGATTATTAAATTCTCTTAATAACAACTTAATTGTGGACCATTGCTATTAATCTTTACAACAAAAAAATCAGATTATTACATAATAGTATTGAATGGTAATAATCATTTTGTTTTCTTAATCATCATTATCACTTAATAATTTAACCTTCTAGTTGTTTTACAAATTAACAGTGTTTGCATTTGGGCATAACCACACTTAAACTGCTATGGGGAGGGTGCTGGCTGGCTGCTTGCCTAGCTTGACAACGCTGAGGTGCCTTGGGCACGGCTGCCGCTCGCGCGGCGCACAGGCACGACACCCACAAGCGTGGGCGCGAACCCATTACTTGGTTCCAGCCATAACTGCCACGAATCAGCCACACACAACAACACTACAATTTATAATCATATCAGACTACAAATCAACCACATAGGCAAAACTAATCAGCTAATTCTTAGAGACATTATAGCAAACAGTTTATGTGCATAGTAAGGTTCTTCAAACAAAACGATTATTACATGGTATTTCCCAACCGAATCCACCCTTGTATCTCCTGGCCTTTCATGGCTCCCATACACAGACTCCCCAAACCAAATGGCAACCAGCATTTGACTAACACAACACAGAAAATCCACATGGAAACATACCCCAGTAACAAGAACATGAAAAATTGAAAGAAGAAAAATTTTAACAAACTAATCACAGTCAATTGGCCCCTTTTTGATACCTTGGGTTTGATCGGTTGGCAGTCCTCCTCCTTCGCCCAAAGTATTCAATCACGCCGGACATTCACCGCCTCGCTTACCCGCGGCTGACCTCCCTGTTACCCCTTCTCTGCGAGTTATTTTCTCCTTCTAATTTGAACTCCCAATTTTAACAACTTGCTAGGGTTTGGACTCAATTTATAGAGGTAGGTTTACCCAATATGCTGGGTAATTACCCCTAATGATCAATCAAAAATTCAACGGTAGGAAGGAGTGGCTTTCGACTGGTTGTCCGCATCAAGCCCTATCAATCCCAGTTGTGACTTGCCGACAGGGCCTCGAGCCGCGCACTCCCGTCGATCGGTCGCTCGATGCCCAAATCCCTTGGTCCCTTTGACAGCCGCTCGGTCCTTGCCCGTTTTCCAGTCGTGCCGCCGGTCTTCTCACGCTAATCGTGCTGTCAAACCGCCCCTTCCTCCGCTCCCGTTGCTGTGCTCGATTGAGAGGCTAGGACTGATGGTTAGGTTTGGGTAGACTTGGCTATCCTATTCCTCCTTCCCGTTCGTCTGAGCCAAAAGGCTAGGCTTAGGAGATATTTTGTCGATTCGAGCAATTGGATTAACCGGCAGAGAAAGGAATGGACTTAGTCCAGTTGATTTTGTTCCCAAGATCCGCCCGACCCAGCCAGTAGAGGAATAAAGAATGGGCTTCGCCCACTTGTTAATGGTATTGGGTTTGGGTCAATTAAAAGAAAAATGGTCCAAAAGAACTAGAAGGAAATTGGGTTTGACCCAATTTGATATTGGATCAGCTAAAATAATACCAAGAGATATTACCCAATTACTAACACTATATTAACATTAGTTAAATTAAATATCTAATTGCATTAATTAATTAAAGAATATTTATTCAACAACAATTCCCCGTTTGAATTATTTAATCCGTAAATGCTAAAATTATTCGTTAAACCCTATCAAATTTTCTTGCCAATAGATTCGTAGGCTCGACTCACTGATTTATTCGGACTATCAGTGAGTCCTTTTAATGCAAGAAAAATTATTGTACCATATAATTATATAGTTAAGTAATAATGTTTACATGGATCCAATTAAACCAAAAAAAAAATTTATATAAAATGAGTTTTATTTATTAAAATAAATTCGATACAATGTTTAAAATTTCCTGGACATTACATCCTCTCCCCCTTATAAAAATTCCGTCCTCGGAATTTCAATCTAAGGTCACTCAAATAACTGAGGGTGATTTGCTCTCATCTTTTCTTCGAGCTCCCACGTGGCCTCTTCCACCGCGTGATTTCTCTAGAGAACTTTCACCGAGTGAATGATTTTATTCCTCAGCTTCTGCTCTTTCCTATCCAGTATTTGAACAGGAATCTCCTCGTACGATAAATCCCTTTCAACTTGAATTGGTTCATAGGAAATAACATGTTTGTAATCTGGCTTATACGGACGCAACACTGATACGTGGAACACGTTGTGGATGTGCTCAAGTTCAGGAGGTAATGCTACCTCGTACGCCACCTCGCCTATTTTTCTTAATATTTCAAAAGGTTCTATGAACCTAGGGCTCAATTTGCCCTTCTTCCCAAAACGGATCTTCCCTTTCCAGGGAGATACCTTCAGAAACACAAAGCTACCAACTTCAAAGTCTCGTTTTTGACGATGTAAGTCGGCATACTTCTTCTGACGATCTTGAGCTGCTACTAACCGCTGTCTTATTACTTTAATGATTTCCACGGTTTGCTGTACCAACTCTGGTCCCAACAATCTCTGTTCACCAACTTCATCCCAACACAACGGCGTTCGACACTTTCTTCCGTATAATGCTTCGTATGGTGGCATACCAATGCTAGCATGGTAACTATTGTTGTAGGCGAACTCTACCAGTGGCAAATGATCGTCCCAGCTGCCACTTAAGTCCATCACCACTGCTCGAAGCATATCCTCTAAAGTCTGAATTGTTCGCTCACTCTGACCATCAGTCTGAGGATGATATGCCGTACTCATTCTTAACTGTGTTCCCAGTCTCTCCTGCAGACTTCTCCAAAAATTTGACGTGAAGCGCGGATCTCTGTCAGACACGATAGATACCGGCACTCCATGACGTGATACTATTTCCTTTACGTAAAGTTTCGCCAGCTGTTCCAATTTGTACCTGATCTTGATCGGTAGAAAATGGGCAGACTTGGTCAACCGATCTACGATCACCCAGATGGCGTCTAGACCCTTTTGAGTTATCGGGAGTCCTACCACAAAGTCCATAGTAATGTGCTCCCACTTCCATTCTGGAATCTCCAAGGGTTGCAACAATCCGCTCGGCCGTTGGTGCTCAGCCTTGATCCGTTGACAGGTCAAACACCGGCTAACGAACTCTGCAACTTCCCCTTTCAAATGCGGCCACCAATAATGTTGACGAAGGTCTTGATACATCTTGGTGCTACCTGGATGTACCGAAAATCTCGTATTATGGGCTTCCTGCAAAATCTCTTCCCTTAAGTCTGGTACGTAGGGTATCCAGATCCTTCCCTCGAATCTCAACAATCCTGTGCTGTCAACCTTATACTTCGATGCTTTTCCCTCCGATAATTGTTTCTTAATGTCAATGCATTCTTCGTCAAATTCCTGGGCCTCCTGTATCTTATCCAGTAGAGTCGGACCCGCCGTTACAGTAAACAATTTATTGTCCGCCTCCATTGGGTACCTAACCTCCAGTTCCAGACGTTCAAAGTCCTTTACCAACTCCTCTTGAACCGTCAGCTGCATCAATCTCACCTTACCTTTTCTACTCAAGGCATCAGCCACTACATTCGCTTTGCCTGGATGGTACAGAATTTCACAGTCATAGTCCTTGATCAATTCTAACCATCGGCGCTGCCTCATGTTCAGCTCCTTTTGAGTGAAGATATATTTCAGACTTTTATGATCTGTATATATCTCGCACTTCTCCCCGTATAGGTAGTGCCTCCAGATCTTCAAGGCGAAAACCACCGCTGCTAACTCCAAGTCATGAGTCGGATAACCCTTCTCATAATCCTTCAGCTGACGCGATGCGTACGCCACGACCTTGCCGTGTTGCATCAGTACACAGCCAAGACCCTTGTGTGATGCATCGCTATACACTACGAAACCCCCAGTGTTGTCTGGTAAGGTCAACACCGGTGCCTGGCTAAGTCTCTTCTTCAATTCCATGAAACTTTCTTCACACTTCTCCGACCAAACAAATTTAACTGTTTTCCTGGTGAGATTGGTCAATGGCGATGCTATCTTGGAAAAATCCTGAATGAATCTTCGATAGTATCCCGCTAATCCCAAGAAACTCCTGATCTCTGTTGGGGTTTTCGGTTGCTCCCAATTGATAACTGCTTCTACTTTTGCTGGGTCCACCGAAACACCGTTTTTGTCGATGACGTGACCCAGAAACTGTACTCTCTGCAACCAAAACTCACACTTAGAAAACTTCGCATACAACTTCTCCTTCCTGAGAGCTTCTAATACAATCTTTAAATGTTCAGCATGCTCCTCCTCTGTTTCTGAATACACCAGAATGTCATCAATGAATACGACTACGAACTTATCCAAGTATTGCTTGAACACTCTGTTCATCATATCCATAAATGCTGCTGGTGCATTCGTCAATCCAAAAGACATTACCAGAAACTCGAAGTGCCCGTAACGAGTTCTGAATGCAGTCTTCGGGATATCTTCTTGCCTCACCTTCAGCTGATGGTAGCCTGTTCTTAAGTCGATCTTTGAAAAGTACTTCGCTCCTTTAAGTTGATCAAACAGGTTGTCGATTCTAGGAAGCGGATACCTATTCTTAATCGTAACTTTGTTCAACTCCCGATAGTCGATACAAAGCCTCATTGAACCGTCTTTCTTCTTTACAAACAGAACTGGCGCTCCCCACGGGGACACGCTCGGTCTGATATAACCTTTATCTAACAGTTCCTGCAGTTGCACCATCAACTCCTTCATCTCTACAGGTGCCATTCGATACGGCGGCTTCGATATTGGTGCGGTTCCCGGCGCCAAATCGATAACGAACTCGGTTTCCCTATCCGGCGGCAGTCCCGGAAGTTCATCGGGAAAGACATCGGTGAAATCTCTCACGACTGGTATTTGACTCATCTCATCTCCGACCTGACGAGTATCGACCACATGGGCCAAATAACACTCGCATCCTTTCTTCAGTAATCTCCTTGTTTGCATCATAGTAAGACAACAAGATGGTTTTGGTGATTTGCTGCCATAAAATACCACCTTCGACTTATTAGAAGTCTTTAGGTGTATACATTTCTTCTTACAGTCAATAACTGCTCCGTGGGTTGATAGCCAATCCATTCCCAAGATTACATCGAACTCTCCCAGTCGAATTGGTATCAAATCCACATTGAGCTTAAATCCTCGCAATTCAGCACAACAATTCCTATGAATGCATTCTACGGGGATAATTTCCTTGTTGGCTACTTCTACGTTCATAGGGTGTTTTAACTTTTCACAAGGTACATTTAACTGACTAGCAAATTCTTCGGAAACAAAAGAGCAAGTAGCACCCGAATCAAATAGCACATATGCATTTATATCATTGATTGGGATGATACCTGACACCACGTCCTTGGATTCCATGGCATCCTGCACAGTCATGTTGAACGTGCGGGCTGTCGGCCTGTTAGCTTGACTGGCTGGTGGCCCGTAGTTCAACCGGTTGCTGTTTCCACTGTTGTTGTTTCGGTTGCCACTCCCGGCGTCGCTTTTCTTCTTCGGACAATCCCTCATTTGGTGGTCGGGTGCTCCACATGAAAAACATCCCCCCTTTGGCTTATTCTGACATTGGGGAGCCATGTGCCCCGGCTGTCCGCAACGGTAACACACACTCCTTCCCTTCATACATTCCCCGGTGTGGTTCTTGCCGCAATTATTACACCTGCCTGGTTTCTTTGCCTCCCCTCCAGACTGGTTTCCTCCGGGTTTATTGCTCCCGAAAGATTGGCTCTCACTCCATTTGCGCTTATTGGGGTTGCTGCCCCCGCTGCTCCCTGCCTTCGGGCCCTCATGTCCTTTCTTCTTCTCTTGGTTGTATTTGGCCAGGGCCTCACTGCCACCCTCTGCAATGATTGCCCTCTCCATTAATTCTGCGAATGTTCTGATTTTTAATACTGCCACAGAACGGTATATGCATGGCTTCAACCCCTGCTCAAACCTACGAGCTTTCCTTTCCTCGGTGCTGACTTGGTGAGCTGCAAACCGTGCCAACTCATTAAACTTAGCTGCGTACTCAGCCACAGACATGTTCCCTTGTTTTAGTTCCAGGAACTTGATCTCCATCTCCTGCTTCATGCTCTCTGGAAAGTAATTTTCCAAGAACATTTCTTTAAAACGATCCCAAGCGACAGTGCCTTCTTCCACTCGGCCTCTGTTGGCCTTCCACCAGTAGTTTGCCTCGCCTTTTAGCATGAAGGTAGCAAAGCTTGTTTTCTGTTCCTCTGCCACCCTTGCCACTTCAAAGACCTTCTCTATCTCTTCTATCCAAGTCTGCGCTTCGATTGGGTTAAGCGTCCCCTTGAACTCAGGTGGTCCGACCAATTTGAAATCTTTAAAGTTTGCCAGATGATGCGCTGGCTCGGCTGCGGCTTGGGTTCCTACAGGTGGTGGTCTGGATTGCATAGCCTCGGCCAGCATTTCCGCGAACATTCGCATAGGGTTGGATTGATTTCCAACTTCGCTTTCTGATTCCTCAACCTGTCGGTTTCGTGGTCGTCCTCTTGGCGGCATGTTTGGATAAGGAAAATCCGCTGACTTTTACCTATAGTTTTATATTTTACAAGACATGTTATTAAAATAAACAATTAAAGATAAAATATCTATCAACACATTTGATTTAAGTGAAACATCTGCATTTATATTCATATACCACCGTTTGTTACAAGACGAAACCTGTGGCATACTGCTATAAATGCGCCACTGTGCCCTACCAAACACCCCCTAAAACAAAAAGTGGGGAATGAGCCCATCCTCTTAAGGCAACAAAAGTTGGGGTTTGACTACTACCCCAACAAGAAAGCAAATAAAATGTTTCACAATACAAATATGCATACGTCCCTAATATAACAAAAGGTGGGACTGACTGTACTAGCAACTAAACAACCATCCTATCCCATCACTATACATCATGATGGATCCGAGCCTGCTGACTAGAAGAGAATGCTCCATCCCCGATCCTGCGACGAACAGAGCGACTGGATTCCCCTACCTCAGTCCGGGGTCTCCTGTAAGCTGCATCTAGGCCATGGCCTAGGGTCTCTATCCTCACAGCTCTGGCCTCCAACTGGTCCTCCAGCTGATCAGCCCTCCTGGCCTCCCTGGCCCAGGCCTCCCTGACGCGCATCCCCGCAGCCACCTCCAGTCCAGCTTCGAACCTCATAGCCTCCTGTTTCGCCCTCAGGTGGGCGATCTGTAAATCCCTCTGCTCCAGTCTCTCCCTCAACTCAGCGTTTCGGGCCACTAACTGATGTAGCAGTGGTCCGACCTGCTGTGCTGAGGTCTCGTAGCCCTGCAGCTGTACCTTAGCCACCCCTAAGTCATGCTCGAGCTGGTAGGCTAAGTCTCTGTACTGGTCCTCCATGAACTGATGAGTCTGGTTTTGCTCCTCCAAATGAGCAATCCGGGCCTCCAGCTCCTCATTTCTGTCAGTCAACCCCTCGATGATATCATCAGCAGTGGACCCCATGCCATCAATATCAGCAGGTGGCTCCTCCCCCTCGGCCTCGGGATCCTCCTCCTCAGTATCAGGGTCCTGACTACCGGACCTCATCACCCTACCTACCACTGGCTCTGGTAGCTCCCTCTGGTAGTCTTCTTCCGACTCGGACTCCTCCTGTAACAATCCCGGGGCAATAGGAGCATAGCCCACCAGCTGCTCCGCCACTACCGGTATGTCTATAAACACCTCCTCCTCACGGGCTCCACTGGTCTCCCCTACAGCAGCCATCCTACAAACACACAAAAACTAACATTAGTACAACAATAAAATATATTCATTGAAGAAATGAAGTTATATTTCATTGGGTACTACTCGACTCGATGAATTCCCCAATTCATCAAAAACCACATATGATAAATCTCCTCGATTTATCTCCTAACACTCGATACGAGTTTACTATGAAGGTTATATCCTAGGTTTCGCGATCCTAAAGTTTATAACCTACAGCTCTGATACCAACCTGTGACGCCCCCAAATTCGGGTTTCCAAACACCCGGATCCGGTCATCACGATCCAACATAAACATCCACCTATAACAACATATGGTATCTAAAATGCGGAATAAAATAAACATACGTTGTTCATTACAAGGTGTTTCTAGTCCCAGAATACGATTAACCTTAAACAATTACACAATCCATACCCTAAATAGCTATCAGGGTTCAAATTACATTAACAGGAATTAACTAACGCATGAATCTAAAGTCTGCTACGAGAAGTCTATCATTTCATCTTTTCTTTCCCTTTGTTCTTCCCTGGCGTCTCGGGTTTAGCTGCAATGAAGTCATGATATAGCAAGAATGAGCAACGAGTTTGCCCAGCAAGTTTAAGGTGCAACAATAAAAATATATCATGATGAAGGGATATTAAAGGGATTTCAACAATAGAATAATCAGAAGCAAGAACATTAAATGCTTTTAGAACAATTGATAGTCAAATAGACTTTGAACGATAACTTCCAGAGGAGTCAATAGCTGGTTGACCCTCTGGTTACTGGCTACAGAATAACGTACTTGAGGGGATCAGCCTCGCGTACCCTATGTATATGCATAACATTTAATTCTGCTGTTTGTACCTTATATACGGTACGTGGGGTACTCCCCTATAAATAAAGGGGTGTTCATACAGTCTAAGAATCCTTACCATTGATTGGTTCGGATAGCTTTTATAAATTCTCACATAATTGTCTGACCGAACAAGGGTTCAGACTTAACCATGAATGGTTTATAAATTCCTGAATTTAAATATACGAATTTCAAATGCACGAGTGCGAATGTCAATAAATATACAGATGTGGAATAATTTTAAAAGTAATTAGACCACTTAAAGCGTGCTCGGAAATAAGATTCAAGCTTAAAGAATAACTTGCAATAATATAAGGAGTTTAGGGTTAGGAACTTGCAGAAATCTAAGTTCGGGATAGAGAACTTGCCTGTTTGCTCAGCTACTATTAAATCTTAGCTTTAATTAATTGACCTTGGATAACCTATCAGTTGATAAAGTCGGTTCATCCATTAGCATTGCATAACTGTATATCGATACACTCACTTATGCTATTTATTTAAAAGACAAACAATTCACCATATATGTTTAATTTCTGTCTAATCATTAGCTTAACGGAATCAACTTAATGACCTTTAATTAATAAAATAATTGTTAGCTAATCATGATTACTATTCTTCGAATGTTCAGATCATTACCCTTATTATTTATAAATATGGGTCAATAATCTTTATTTATTATTTATAAAATAAATAATAAATTTAGCATGATTCAATAATAACTAAATAATAGTTGATTACTTATTTAATTTTATTGCGCTTAATTACTATTTACCTTAGGGGTAATTTAGTAATTATTAATCTTGTTCTTTAATTAACATTAATTAAATACTGTATTAATTCTACACACACTTAATTGTTATTAAATAGTCCTTAAGTGTTTATTATCATTATTTATTAAGGGCCAAAAATAATTAACTTATTAATCTCCCTCATACTTAATCATTATTTCATTAATGATTAAGTAATTGTTATCCTCATTAGCTTTATTCATACCTAATTATTATCAATATTAATTAAATAATAATTAAGTATTTAGTACCTTTATTTATTAATAATAAATAATTATTAACTTTACTTATACTTAATTATTATTTAGGATAAAATAATTAAATATTTATTACCTTTATTATTTATGGATAAATAATAAATAATTATTAACTTTACTTAAGTATCAATCTAATTTAATTAAGTCATAATTATTTGGTTAATGCATCATCATAACTAATAATTAGCCCCATAGCGTAATATCTTATTGCTTAGATAAATAACTATTAACCTTGTTTATTACTAGGTAAAATTTATTGGATGGGGTTCATTTGTTAGTATCTTTGTTGAACAAACTAACGAGTCGATCAACGCAGAAAAATAATTAAAGTACTAAAAATTTAATCGTGAAATCGAGTCACCCGATTATTAAATTCTCTTAATAACAACTTAATTGTGGACCATTGCTATTAATCTTTACAACAAAAAAATCAGATTATTACATAATAGTATTGAATGGTAATAATCATTTTGTTTTCTTAATCATCATTATCACTTAATAATTTAACCTTCTAGTTGTTTTACAAATTAACAGTGTTTGCATTTGGGCATAACCACACTTAAACTGCTATGGGGAGGGTGCTGGCTGGCTGCTTGCCTAGCTTGACAACGCTGAGGTGCCTTGGGCACGGCTGCCGCTCGCGCGGCGCACAGGCACGACACCCACAAGCGTGGGCGCGAACCCATTACTTGGTTCCAGCCATAACTGCCACGAATCAGCCACACACAACAACACTACAATTTATAATCATATCAGACTACAAATCAACCACATAGGCAAAACTAATCAGCTAATTCTTAGAGACATTATAGCAAACAGTTTATGTGCATAGTAAGGTTCTTCAAACAAAACGATTATTACATGGTATTTCCCAACCGAATCCACCCTTGTATCTCCTGGCCTTTCATGGCTCCCATACACAGACTCCCCAAACCAAATGGCAACCAGCATTTGACTAACACAACACAGAAAATCCACATGGAAACATACCCCAGCAACAAGAACATGAAAAATTGAAAGAAGAAAAATTTTAACAAACTAATCACAGTCAATTGGCCCCTTTTTGATACCTTGGGTTTGATCGGTTGGCAGTCCTCCTCCTTCGCCCAAAGTATTCAATCACGCCGGACATTCACCGCCTCGCTTACCCGCGGCTGACCTCCCTGTTCCCCCTTCTCTGCGAGTTATTTTCTCCTTCTAATTTGAACTCCCAATTTTAACAGCTTGCTAGGGTTTGGACTCAATTTATAGAGGTAGGTTTACCCAATATGCTGGGTAATTACCCCTAATGATCAATCAAAAATTCAACGGTAGGAAGGAGTGGCTTTCGACTGGTTGTCCGCATCAAGCCCTATCAATCCCAGTTGTGACTTGCCGACAGGGCCTCGAGCCGCGCACTCCCGTCGATCGGTCGCTCGATGCCCAAATCCCTTGGTCCCTTTGACAGCCGCTCGGTCCTTGCCCGTTTTCCAGTCGTGCCGCCGGTCTTCTCACGCTAATCGTGCTGTCAAACCGCCCCTTCCTCCGCTCCCGTTGCTGTGCTCGATTGAGAGGCTAGGACTGATGGTTAGGTTTGGGTAGACTTGGCTATCCTATTCCTCCTTCCCGTTCGTCTGAGCCAAAAGGCTAGGCTTAGGAGATATTTTGCCGATTCGAGCAATTGGATTAACCGGCAGAGAAAGGAATGGACTTAGTCCAGTTGATTTTGTTCCCAAGATCCGCCCGACCCAGCCAGTAGAGGAATAAAGAATGGGCTTCGCCCACTTGTTAATGGTATTGGGTTTGGGTCAATTAAAAGAAAAATGGTCCAAAAGAACTAGAAGGAAATTGGGTTTGACCCAATTTGATATTGGATCAGCTAAAATAATACCAAGAGATATTACCCAATTACTAACACTATATTAACATTAGTTAAATTAAATATCTAATTGCATTAATTAATTAAAGAATATTTATTCAACAATAATTCCCCGTTTGAATTATTTAATCCGTAAATGCTAAAATTATTCGTTAAACCCTATCAAATTTTCTTGCCAATAGATTCGTAGGCTCGACTCACTGATTTATTCGGACTATCAGTGAGTCCTTTTAATGCAAGAAAAATTATTGTACCATATAATTATATAGTTAAGTAATAATGTTTACATGGATCCAATTAAACCAAAAAAAAAAATTTATATAAAATGAGTTTTATTTATTAAAATAAATTCGATACAATGTTTAAAATTTCCTGGACATTACAGAACACATCAACATGGACTTCGTGACAGGTCTTCACAGAGTTTCTCAAGGCTTAGACGCAATTTGGGTCATTATAGATAGATTGACCAAGTCTGCTCATTTCTTGCCTATACGAGAAAACTATTCACTTAAGCGTCTTGCTAGTATGTATATAAGTGAGATTATCAGATTGCATGGCATGCCAGTATCCATAGTTTCTGATCGAGATCCTAGATTCACTTCACGATTTTGGGTCAGCATGCAAAAAGCTATAGGCATTGAATTACGATTCAGTTCTGCATACCATCCCCAGACAAATGGGCAATCGAAAAGGACTATTCAAACCCTCGAAGATCTATTAAGACTCTACGTACTAAACTTCAAAGGAAGTTGGGACAAATACTTGTCATTGATAGAATTCTCTTATAATAACAGTTATCAAGCAAATATAGGCATGGCTCCCTTCGAGGCGTTGTATGGACGAAGTTGTCGATCTCCAGCATGTTGGGATGAAGTAGGCGAGGCAAAATTATTGGGACCCGAGTTGATACATATGACTACATAAAAGATCCAAATGATCCGGCAACGTATACAAACAGCTCAAGATCGATAAAAGAGTTATGCCGATCTTCATTGAAGAGACGAGGAATTCAATGTCGGAGATCATGTATTTTTACATGTTGCTCCGTGGAAAGGAGTTACGAGATTCAGAAAGAGAGGAAAGCCTAACCCTCGATTTATCGGCCCATTTGAAATCCTCGACCGAGTAGGAACTGTGGCCTACAGACTCGCCTTACCGCCAAGCATATCTCGTGTTCATAATGTTTTTCACATATCCATGCTACGTAAATATGTGAAAGATCCAAACCACGTTATTGAATTAGAACCAGACGAGATAGCAGAGGATTTAACGTACGAGGAGATACCTGTCAAGGTCTTAGATAAGAAGGAACAAATTCTACGGTTAAAGGTTATACCTCAAGTCAAACTTTTATGGAGAAACCATGATGTTGAGGAAATGACCTGGGAGTTAGAATCTGAAATAAGAGCAAGGTATCCTCACCTTTTCGAAATACCAAGTACGTACGTCAATTTTGAGGACGAAATTTCATAAGGAGGGGAGATTGTAAGATCCCGACTTTATGAAATAAAAGTTTATTATTTTCTTTATGATCATTTTTTTCAAATAGTGAAGTGTTTAATTATTATAAATGATAGCTAAGGGTGTTATTTACAAATTATCTGATAAACAGTATGTCGGGGAATATTCTTTTTATCGGGAAACATTCTTTCTATCGGGAAATATTATATTCGGTACCGTACGACAGTGCCAAAATAACAAAATATTAGTGGGCCCCACAATGACAATATTGTGACGCCCCCAAAATAGGTCCATACAACCCATTTTGAGTCGCCAATAACATTCCACAAAATACAAATACAAATACGAATTTTCCCATTTACAACTAATAAGTGTTGTGCAAAATACGACAACACAATACAAATACATCTTAAATTCTCAATACACTTATTGTCACACTAATAGTAAGGTATTGAGACACTTCTATTATCTCGGACCATCACTCCATTCCCCGGCTAGTCCCCGCTACACTCTCTTTTCCTGAGGAGAACAATGGAACAAAAGGAAAAGGGTGAGCACAAATAGCCCAGTAAGAAATATCATCACTAAGATAATGAAGAATAAAAATTATCTTTAGTCTTCAACAATAATAAATCAGAGATTTAAAGATATTATAATTGTTCAACAACAACAACTGCAACGGAACGAATAATCCATTAGAAGAGTCAAGTAGATTATAATATCTATCATCTTCTATAAGTTAAAGGATCACCACCAATATTTTATCCCTGTAACACCAATCAATAGTTCATGTTTATGAAGATCCAAATCAACAGTTTATATTCAACAGCCTCTCTTTGCACTATGTGCCAAAGATATTTATTTGTAACATTACCGGTCATGATCATGCCAAACGCCAGTTCATCTTTGCACTACGAGCCAAAGAGAACTTTCACCATACGCCTTTGTTTGTAACACCAAAAGTCATGATTATACCAATACACAGTTTGGTCAAAATCATGTCACGCCTGTTCATCTTTGCACTACGGGCCAAAGAGAACTATCACCACAATTCAAATATGAGGATGAGGATGATGACAATGATACAGTGAGATTAAGGATAAGAAAGGATTTATAATTTAATCAGTATCGAAGATTGACCTAATTGCCAACACGATGACCAAATTGTGGAGTCAAATTCAAGAATGATATTCAAGAAATTATTTCATGCTTCAACTATAACGTATAAGATGAAATAGAAAGATTCAAGTGAAAAGATATTAGATGAAGCACAAACTATTAAAGATATTCTACTAATTTTCAGGGATTTTCTCCATTTAAAAATAAGGTTTTGGAAACAAACAAAGATTTCTTATCATAAATAGAGAAATGTGAAAGAAAAAGATATCCCTTAAAGAGTACAAAAGAAATGATACGTTATACGAGTATAACAGAATATATGAAACTGCAAATGGATTTTCACCCGTCATGCGATAATCCCCTTAGACAGATTATTTCCACAACAAATTAATAAGTAATGAATACAAAGGGTTATTCACCAGGCATGCGTCAATCCGCACGGACAGGTTATATCCACAGATTAATAAGGAATGAATACAAAGGGTAATTCACCAGGTACGACACTCGTACATACAGGTTATTCCCACAAAATAATAAGAAATGAATACAAAAGGATATTCACCAGGCATGCGTCATACCGCACGGACAGGTTATCCCGACAAATTAATACAGAATGAATAACAACCTTTATGAGTATAATATCACTTACGAACATGAAAGCAAATGATATTATATATGAGTATGAAAGAAATGATATTCCCTACCTTAGTTAACAAGTGACTAGATGTTACTTTCTATGAAGTTTACTAACTTCGGATAATACTAATATTCTCACAAATACTCACAATAGCCTAGCACACTAAGAGAACTCAAGAAATTTAGAGAGAGAGAGAAAGTATAAGCAATGAAGGTGTGAAAATTTCTTAAGCAAACCCTCCCTATTTATAGGAAAATCAAGGTGAGGGCATTTTAGTCTTTTCCCTAAATTTTCTTGGTTTATTACTCTTATACCCTTGGCATATTCTTTTAATATACTTTATGCAATAGTATATTCTTAGAATATGCTTTCACTTAGGTTTTTAACCATAAGGTAAAATAAAAACTGAATTAACTATTTGCCGACGGTAATTACTATTGAATGACATGTGGGTCCCATGAAAAAAATAAAATCTGAAGAAATTATTCTACAAAAATAATTTGCGGGTCCCACCGATCAAATAGTTATGGGTCCCACAGAATAAAGTGTGGGTCCCACAGAAATATAAGTTAACTTACAACAAACGCTTCACGTATTTTTAATCAACACTATTTTAGACTTTCAACAATTATTCACCGTTAATATTATAGACTTATAATATTGACAACCAGATCATTCCCAGGAAAAAGGGGGCCTTCCGTATAAACGGCGCGCAATTAAATAACCTTTTTCCTTGACAGAATTTCTAGACATTGTCAATAATGCTAAATATCATATCAAATAATATGAGTTACAGTGTCATGACAAATAATAAAAAGTATTATGCAGATGCTACTGTAACAATTATTGAATCAAAATACTGTGCAATAGCTACTTTATTAATTATTGAATCAATAATATAAAATACTGTGCAACACCGTGTGCTTGTGAAATACCGCGTACTACTGTGGAAGGACGCGTTTTACTGTTCTTTTTATTACCGGATATTTCAACAGTTGCAGGTGATAATACTGTTGAAAAATACTGTCATTTTCAGTATCCGATAATGGGGCCCACTATCGTTGACAATATTGTCATTTCGGCGCCGTCGTACGTTACCGAGTATAATATTCTCCGACAAAAAGAATATTCCCCGACATACACTGTTTATCAGATAATTTGCATATAACACCCTTAACTATCATTTATAACAATTAAACACTTTACTATTTAGAAAAATAATCATAAAGAAAATAATAAACTTTTATTTCATAAAGTCGGGATCTTACAAATATTATCAACGATAGTGGGCCCCATTGTTGGATACTGAAAACGATAGTATTTTGTCAATAGTATTATCACCGACAACTGTTGAAATACCCGGTAATAAAAAGAACAGTAAAACGCGTTATTCCATAGTAGTACGCAGTATTTCACAGGCACACGGTGTTACATAGTATTTTAAATTATTGATTCAATAATTGATAAAATAGCAATTGCACAGTATTTTGATTCAATAATTACAATAGCATCTGCATGGTACTTTTTATTATTTGTCATGGCACTGTAACTCATATTATTTGATATGATATTTTAGCATTATTGACGGATTAAAAATGGAGTCTAACTTAGGGGTACCTAATTGAAATTGTGAAATTCACATGCTATGAACTATTAGTTCATATGATAAAACTATTGGTTCACATGTGGAAACTATTAGGGGATGTTATGAAAGATTGATAATACTTGAGGGATTATATTAAAAATAGAGACAAAGATGGAGGTACTAAAGTGTAATAAGTCGAACCCTTATTATGCAATTAATGAAACTTGATTTTCCTATAAATAGGAAGGATTATCTTAAGAAATCTCCACACCTTCCTTGCTTATACTCCCTCTCTCTCTCTAAATTTCTTGAGTTCTCTAAGTGTGCTAGGCTATTGTGAGTATTTGTGAGAATACTAGTATTGTCCAAGTTAGTAAACTTCATAGAAAGCAACATCCAATCACTTATTAACGAATGTAGGGGATATCATTTCTTTCATACTCTTATGTAATATCATTTGCTTCCATGTTCGTAAGTGATATTATACTCATAAAGGTTGTTATTCATTCCGTATTAATTTGTGGGGATAACCTGTCCGTACGGATTGACACATGCCTGGTGAATATCCTTTTGTATTCATTACTTATTACTTTTTGGGAATAACCTATATGTACGGAGTATCGTACTTGGTGAATACCCTTTTGTATTCATTCCTTATTACTCTGTGGGAATAACCTGTATGTACGGAGTGTCGTACCTGGTGAATATCCCTTTGCATTTATTCCTTATTAATATGTGGGTATAACCTGTCCATGAGGATAGACGCATGCCTGGTGAATAACCCTTCGTATTCATTACTTATTAATCTTTTGTGGAAATAATCTGTTTACGCGGATTACCGCATAACGGGTGAAAATCCATTTGCAGTTTCATATATTCTTTTATACTCGTATAATGTATCATTTCTTTTGTACTCTTTAAGGGATATCTTTTTCTTTCACATTTCTCCATTTATGATAAGAAATCTCTGTTTGTTTCCAAAACCTTATTTTAAATGGTGAAAATCCCTGAAAATTTGTAGAATATCCTTAATAGTTTGTGTTTCATCTAATATCTTTTCACCTGAATCTTTCTATTTCGTTTGATACGATATAGTTGAATCATGAATTTTATTCTTGAATATCATTCTTGAATTTGACTCCACAATTTGGTCATCATGTTGGTAATTTGGTCAACATTCGATGTTGGATAAATTAAACATTCATTCTTATTCTTGATCTCACTGTATTCATTCTATATCATTGTCATCATCCTCATACTTAAATTGTGGTGATAGTTCTATGTGGCCCGTAGTGCAAAGATGAACTAGCGTGACATGATTTTGACCAAACTGTGTATTGGTATAATCATGACCTTTGGTGTTACAAACAAAGGCGTCTGGTGAAAGTTCTCTTTGGCCCGTAGTGCAAAGATGAACTGGCATTTGGCATGATCATGACCGGTGATGTTACAAATAAATATCTTTGGCACATAGTGCAAAAAGAGGTTGATGAATATAAACTGTTGATTTGGATGTTCATAAACAGGAACTGTTGATTGGTATTATAGGGATAAAATATTGGTGGTAATCCTTTAACTTATAGAAGATGGTAGATATTATAATCTACTTGACTCTTCTAATGGATTATTCATTCCGCTGCAGTTGTTATTATTGAACAATTATAATATCTTTAAATCTTTGATTTATTTCAGTTGAAGGCTAAAGATAATTTTATTCTTCATTATCTTAGTCATGATATTTCCTACTGGCTATTTTTGCTCACCTTTTTTCTTTTTGTTCCATTGTTCTCTTCAAAAAAAAAGAGTGTAGCAGGGACTAGCCGGGGAATGGAGTGATGGTCCGAGACAATAGAAGTATCTCAATACATTACTATTAGTGTGGCAATAAGTGTATTGAGAATTTAAGATGTATTTGTATTGTGTTGTCGTATTTTGCACAACACTTATTAATTGTAAATGGAAAAATTCGTATTTGTATTTGTATTTTGTAGAATGTTATTAGCGACTCAAAATGGGTTGTATGGACCTATTTTGGGGGCGTCACAAATGACTTAAAAACAAGCTCTACTAGGAGGCAACCCATGGGTTAAAATTAGAATTAGATTGCATTTTAGCTAATTTTAGTTTACTTTAGTTCAATTTTTAGTCATGCAATCTGTTACAATTAATTAATTCAAATCGCGATAAGAAAATAATAAATTTTTAATTTCAGGTGATACGTGGAATAAAGCAAAAGCATGCCACGAACTCAAATGTGGGAGAAGCAATGCAATGGCAAGATAAGACATGGTGTGACAAGAAAAAATGGCTAAGTTATGGGACAAGCATGTAAGGAAATAGCTAAGCAAAGGGGAAAAAAGGGAGAAAAGGCCTAAGTTCAAAAGACGCGCGCTTGAAGTCAGGGACTTCAACACCACGGTGCCCTTAAACTTAGACCGCGGCGCTAGACTCAGAGCCGCAGCGCCCTTGAACTAGGACCGCGACGCTAGACTTAGAGTCGCGGCACTCCAGGTTAGGCCGCGGCGTTTCAGGGCAAATCAGCAAGCTCAAAACAGCCCTTAAGTGCCCATTTTGCCCAACACTCCCTATAAACTCGGCCATACACTCCTCCACTCCAACACAAACTCGTTTTGTCGCCACCAGTGTTCCCGGATATAGCTTTCGAGACGGAGGAGGAAACGATGATGATGAGCTGGCAGACAAGGATGACTAATTCCTCAGGTAAGTTTGATTTAATCTATTACATTGAAGGCAATGTAATATTTAAGTTTGGGGGGATTGATACTTCTGGTTTAATGGTTGGTTGGTTTGAGTCTTATTTTAATTATTTACTAGGATGGTTTGTTTAATTAGTTGTTAATTGCATGTTAATTAGGATTTGATTTATGTTTAATTCGCTTTGTTAATTAAGATGTAATTATTATTGCATGTTTTAGTTGTTAATTATTATTGCATATTAGTATTTTTCATATTGCATGTTTAGTCAGGTACATGTACATAAAAAATAGAAAAACAATAAAAATAAAAGAATAAATGAAATGAAGTAGTAAATTTATGATAGCCAATGATAAGAGATGATTAAACTTGGTTGAAAGTTAGCGAACTTTTGAACTTTGTGTTAAGTTTTAAATATCGAGTTAAAAGTCAATCTTGCGTAGTTATGATCCCTATTTATTCAGATCACTTATATCCCGCTGAGAGTAATTGTATCTTAGGGCGATTATAGTTTGAAACCTTGGTGTTAGAGGTTGTCAAGATGGTAGGATCTTATTTCGATTTTGATTGAAACAAAGGTAGTAAATTGTTCAAGTTTGGGGGGGCTATGCTTCCTAGAGTTATGATATATGGTGGAGTGAATTGAGCTTAAAAGAACACTCCTTGGTAAAAGAAAAATAAGTTGAGATGGAGCGTAAAACGCACTCGTTCATTTGAATGTGAGAAGGAGCGTAAAAACGCACTCACCATGAAAATATGTGAAAGAATGTTGAATTGTATCTAGGGAAAATAGCTAAGAAATAGAAAAAAATTGTATTTTCCTTGACTTACATATTGTTTACACTAGCTGATATTGTTACTGTGATATGTTTCTAGGGATTGATGATTCTCTTGTACCAGGTGTTCATTTTATAATCTTTCTAAGGTATGATTGATTGAGGTGGAGGTTGCACAACATATTGTGGGATCATAATTATTGTGAATTGATGACTACGTTGATTGATAGCTTACACATAGTTTAACTATTGCTAAGGGTTATTTATGTATGATCTTGGAGGCTATATTCGGGTTCATACTTAACTCATTAGTAGGTTGCACTTTAGGAATTTCTAGAATTGATTTTGTTTTTAGTTTTGCTCGAGGGCAAGCAAAAGTTTAAGTTTGGGGGTATCTAATGAGTAGATTTTATATCTACTAATTAGGTAGTCTTGACTTAATTATCTTGCTTTTTCTTAAGTGTTTTTAGTTGTTTTTATTGCATTTTAGTATTTTTGTGCATATAGTTAAATTCAGTCGATGATAGTGTAATGCATGTTAATTATCATGAATTTAGCCTTTATATAAGCTACATGTTATAAAGATCGTTTGGCGAAAGCTTGGCGAGAGAAAAATACAAGTAGCTGGACTTCATGTGAAAAAGATGGACAAAACAAGCGCGTAAAGGAGCAATTGAGAAGTGACCAGGGACTTCGGAGTCGTGGCGCCCTAGGGCTTGAGTCGCGATGCTTGGTCTGTACAAGAAGAGAGTCGCGGCGCTCTTAAGCTGAGCCGCAGTGCTAGAGCCCTTTTTCAGCAGACGCGTGTTGCTCACTCGCCCAACAAGTTTAAGGATTAATTTCACTAATTTAATACCTGATTAATGTGTACGCCTGATAATTGAAGTTAGGAGGGTTTCAAACTCCTAAGGCTGAAGAAGTTGATTAGTTTACACTTATCTTGTGTGGGTTGGAGACTTATTATTTATATTTCAGTAACATACTAATAATTATCATCTTATTATTATTATCAGTTTTCGGCCTAGGCTTAGTAGTACGTAGGAGAAGAAGGGTATCATCGGAGAAAAGTTTTATTCTAGAGGCAGAATTAGAGCTGAGAAGTCAAGATTGGATTCATCAGAGTTTATTTCTTTCTTCTCTAGTCTTTATTCCTTTTATTCTAGAATGGCTTTTGATAAATCATTTAAGTTTTTAACTTTTATTATGAACTAAATTCTTAGTTAAGGATTCAATAGAACCCGATGATGATTTGATTTAATATTTATTATTTCTTCTATTTAAATTGATTATGGGTTAGATTGTTTATTATATCTTGTGTTTATTGTTATAATTCTCTGATCAACAATTATTAGATGGATTTAGATGAAATTTGACAATGAATTCTAAATTAAGATCTGGATATAGTAACTTGTGATTAGTAATTCTTCCTAAGAGTGAATGCTAATTTGTAGACAGGATAGGAATATACTTGAATACCGCAAGCAACGGGTGGAAAATGATTCCTAATGAATTTATTATTATTGTTTCTCATAGGAATATAGTGAAATTAATAATAATAGATATGCTATATAATTATTTAAAAAATGATTATATAAACTATTAGTGATTTTCTATTGGCAATTCTAAATAATCAATTTAATGAAAGAATAATGATATTAATTAAATGATTCATCGAGGGAAATTAAGTTCTTAATATTGTTATTTATTGAATTCATATTTATTTAGTTTTTTTATTTTATTAATTAATTCACCTTAGATTTCAATTGTTTAAATAAAACCGAACTGGTGCATGATTAGTAATTAGATTAATAGAATTATTAACTACTCCTCGTGGGAATGATACTCTATTTGCCGCTATATTGCATATTCGATCACGTATACTTGCGTGTATTTTGCTAGTATAGAATTTGGCAAACATGAACTTTGATTTTAACCAAAGATATTTAGTAAATACATTGGACCCTTTGATCTACAACGTTCCATATTGTCAGTCTTCTGACAGTTAAGACTTAGTCTACGAAGTTAATTGATCATAAAGTTTGACTAGGAATGTAGAGTCTGTGTAATGACCACGATTTTTCCAAGTATTATTATTAAGGTCATTAATTTAATTTCTGTTATTAAACTCTTTTGCTTATTATTATTTTTCTAAACCCATATATATTTTGGATGACTACATATGGCTATGTGTTAATTGATTTAATAGTCCATGAGTGTACTTGAAATATCAATGGACTAGCCTAGTGAATTGTTTAAACAAGCCCAAGTAATAAATTGTGCAACGGACTTGTAGGTTATTAATGATGAGGTGTTAGCAATAATGGCATTAATAATTTAGAGTCTTACTAAGAGTTATAGTGGACTGGCCCAATGATTTTTAAACAGGCTCAACCCCAAGTAGTGGTGTGTGGACTTGTAGTTTGGGCAAGAGTGTTATAAGTTCCTTGTATATCTAATTGGGGTACCGGGTATATACCTATATATGAGCTACGCGGGCAACCCAATAAGAAATTGGTATTAATATACTGAAAGTCGTATTACCGATGTAAGGTATTAGTTTATTATTTAAATCATAACTTGTTAGTACAACCAGCGCGCTAGGCCAATGGCCTATTCCCGACCTGCTTAATCATAGGTCTGGTAATGATGTCTGGAAACATGGGCAGAGTTGGGGTTGGTGGAAACTTTCCACCAAACCTCTCCCGAACAACGGTTAATCTAGTTAGAACCGGTCCTAAGACCTAGGCAAAGACCAGCAATTGGGTAAAGATTCTTCTATAAATAGGGACCCCAATTTCTCTCGAAGAGCTTGCTGAAGTTTGTTGGTTCTGATGTAAGAGAGAGATATTGTGAGTTGAGAGGTTAGAGTAATCTTGGGAGAAGTTCTTGTCATTTAGAGAGGCGAGCAGAATCTAAAAGCTAGATAACTAGCAACCGAAGCTCCGAAGAGGTGAGACCTCCTTTCTATTTTCAAGCATTAATCTTACCTTATCCACTTAAATTCCCTTCTGATTGAGTCAGTAAATGTCGAGTCAAGCATAAATAGTTGTAGTGTAAGAATAATGTTAAACTCTGTAATCACAGGGTAGTCGAACAGAGACCTGCATGTTTTATATGTTGGGCTGAACAAAGACTCACACCAGAGTCGTAATAATGGCCTTAGTCACCATGTCCAGATGATGTTAAGAGTCAGGACTGTAGACTGTAGGTACCCATTATTCATGATCATAGGTCCTTGTAAATGTTTGAGATCAGTTGTTGACTTGAGCCAAGCTCAGATCAAAACTGAAGTAGTAAGACCAACTTGAGGTGACCTTTATGGTAAATCTCAAAACTTGTGACTATAGACCATAGATGATGACAGTCGGTTTATAATCAAAGCATAACTCAAACCAACCTCTGCAGTATTATATCAGACCTGAATTTCAAACTCAAGGTCTGGTGTGGTTATTCTTGATTAGGTCCTTGCATGCGAATTGGTAGACTCAGTCAGACTCAGCCCATAAGTCAAATTGGCCACAGCACCCTTAGCCAAAGACTTCACATTAAGCTATGATGTCGAAGTGTGCCTTAACCAGAATCGTAGGAAGAACCCTACGATCGTAGAGTAACCTCGCTGGATCGTAGAGTCCCTCTGCTGAATCACCATAGCCGTCCAGCCTAGTCATACCAAAATCGTAGAGTGGACTCTGCCGACCATAGAGTTCCACTCGGCAATCGTAGAGTGGACTTTGCCAATCGTAGAGTACCACTCGGCCATCGTAGAGTGGACTCTATCGATCGTAAAGTACCACTCGGCCATCGTAGAGTGGACCTGACCAGTCCTGGAGCAGACCGTAGAGTGAACTCTACGATCGTTGAGCAACTCTTCCCGATCGTAGAGCTTTACTAGACCATCGTAGAATAGATCAAGCCAGCCTTAGGGCGAATCGTAGAGTAAGCCCTACAATCATCGAGATTCTCCACTCGATCGTAGAGTCTCGCTAGTAGCCAAGCTGACTAACCCTGACATAATTCCACCAAGTTAGTAAGAACCATAGTAATCATAGAGTTACCTCAATAATCGTAGAGTGACTCTACCGAACTAAGTAGGTCACTGCTAATCATAGAGCTGTTAACAGACCATAGGATGGTTGAATGGACCATAAGCTAACCCCTTTTTAAGTAAGTCTAATGAATCCATTATTGATTCTTAACCATGACTGATCGTAGAGTAATTATAATTGTTATAAGATACTTGCAGGGCAGAATCATAGAGTAATTTATAAACAACAAATCAGGCAAGTATCTAATCTTATGCCTCTTATTGCAAGTTCCATCTTACTCCGTCCCTATATTAAGCTAGTTCTGAAATTTATCTCCTAATGCAAGTTCCTCGAATTAAGCTCGAGTTCCATTTCTGAAGTATGTGCTAAGTGGCTTAATTATTTTAAAATTATTCCACATCGATATTATTGGCATATCGTGCATTTGATTTTAGTTCTCTTGTTAGATTGTATTACTGTTTAAGGTGCTGATATTCACATACTGTTCGAAGACAGGTCTGAGTCACTTGTTCGGCTAGACTTATGCATAATAATTAATTTAAAAGCTATCCAAACCTATTGTTGGGATGGATTCTTAGACTGAGATGAACAACCCCATGATGGGGAGTAACCTAAGTATCTGAAAGACGATACAGAGCAGAATTAAATGGTATGTATATTCATAGGTACAAGAGGTTGATCCCCTTGCGTACACGTTCTGGTAGTTGTAACCTAATAAGGGTCAGTCAATATGGCTGATGCCTTAAAGTGTGTTCATAGTCTATTTTTGACTGCAGGCAGTAAACAATCAATTTTCATGCTTCCATTTTAACTTTGATTATATTGTTCATTTATTTTATCGATTCTTTTTGTTGTTGAACCATGTTGTTGCTATACCTATTCATTCATGATATATCTCTTTTTCACTTAACTTACTGAGCAAACTCGTTTCTTTCCCTTGCTATATCATGAAAATATTACAGTTAAGCCCGAGTGCTCGAGCAGAGATAAGGACAAGGAGAAGATGAAGTTTTAGGCTTCGGATAAACATGATTACTTGTCTTAATGTTCTATTTTGATGTTAGTTATGTAACACGGATACTAATATTTATTTTAGAACTTCATAATGTATTTATTTAAGGTTCATAGACCTTGGGACCATTTGTAAACCATTTGAAATGATCAATATATGATTATTTATTCCGCACTTAGTTATCATATGTTGATTAAAGGTGGATGGATGTTGTTTATCGTGAGCACCAAATTCGAGGTATTGGTACTAGAATTTGGGGGTGTCACAGGTTGGTATCAAAGTTGTAGGTTATAAACTTTAAGATCGCGAAACCTAGGTTGTAACTTTAGTATTAAACTTATATCGAGTACGCTAGTCAGGGGTCGAGGAGATCCATTGAGTTATATGTGTTTGGCGATGGATCTGTGGAAATTCATAGAGTTGAGTTGTACATGATAAAATATCCTTTCACTTCATCAATGAATATATTTTATTGTTGTACTGATATTGTCTTTTGGTGCGTTGTAGGATGGCTGAGATGGGAGAGCCAAGTCAGATGGTTATAGAGGAGGAGTTCACAGATATACCTATGGACGCCAAGCAGTTGATAGGATATGGGCCTGTGGAGCCAAACTCACCAGTAGAGTCCGAACCTGAGGAAGGTGAGGACTATCTAGCCGAGTTAGAGGAACTCGTTAGGGGCAGGGTGATGAGATCGGGTAGTCAAGATGTTGAGGGTGAGTCCGAGGAGGACCACAATGCAGATGAAGCCGAAGAGCTGTCAGCTGAGAATTATTTAGTGGACCAACTAGCTGATAGGAACCTGGAATTGGAAAAAAGAGTCTGAGATCTAGAGGAGCAAAACGTGACTCATCAGAGGATGGAGGATCAGTATAAGGAGATAGCCTACCAGTTAGAGGATGAGGTAAAAGTGTTGAAGGAATAATTGGAGGGGTATGTGATGTCGGCTCAGTAGGTAGGGCCATTGTTTCATCAGTTGGTGGCTAAGAATGCTGAATTAAGGAAAAAGAATGAGTATGCAGAACTAGAGTTAGCGGGATTGAAGGTGGAACATGAGGCCACGAAGACCGAGTTTAATTGGGAGATAGCAGACAAAATTCGTATAGAGGAAGCGTGGGTTCGGTCTGCAAGGAGGGTAGATCAGCTGGAGAGAGAAGTTTAGGCTAGGGCAGTTAAGATTGAGTCCCTGGGTTTTGCACTGGACCTAGCTGTTGGAAGTTGGAGAGGCAGAGATTAGAAGTACCCCGCTGAGGAGGGTCAGCATAGTCGTTCAGTTCGGCGTCGATTGATAAATGGTTATGTGCAGCCGGAGCATGCAGATGCAGCTCATCATGACATATATTGATGTTACGTCTAAAAACAGTAGGTCTTACCTTTTGTTTATAGTAGGGACATAGGTGTGTTGTAAATCCCTATGCTTTGTTATATGCATGGGATGGTATTAGAACCCCGACTTTTGTGTCTACCAGAGGGGTAAGATGTTGTAAATCCCCACTTTTGTTCAGTAGGGGATAAATAGCAGTTGATAGGCTATGCCATGAGCATTTATAGAGGTATGTCACAGGTTGGGTCATATTGTATGAAAAATAGTGGTATACGAATATAAATGCAGTTGTTTTATTTGAATCGATTATGTTAGAAGGATGCCATAACTTTTAAATGCTAACCTGAATAGCATATCACATTAAACGTAAAGCTATTAGTAAAAGCTTAAGGTTTTCTTTCTTTAGATCATGCCGCCTAGAAGACAAACCCGAAACCAAAGGGAGGAAAGATCTGTCAATAACGAAGGAGGGAATGCCGACCCAATGCAAAACTTTGTCAACATGTTGGTGGAAGCAATGCAGAATAGACCCCCGCCAGCAGCGGAGCAGCCGACACAACGCTTGGCTAACTTCAAGGACATTAAATTGGTAGGACCTCCAGAGTTTCGGGGAACCTTAGATCCAATCGAAGCCCAGATATGGGTAGAAGAAATGGATAAAGTGTTCGAGGTCGCTCGAGTGGCCGAAGAATGGAAGACGGGATTTGCCACCTTCATGATGAAGGGCGAGGCAAATTATTGGTGGAGGGCAAATAGGGGTCGTGCTGGAGAAGGAGTGATTCTGTGGGAACGCTTCAAAGAATTATTCTTCGAGAACTATTTTCCGGATAGTATGCAATCGAATATGAAGGTGTAGTTCCTAGAACTCAAACGAGGGAACATTTCGGTCGCTGAGTACGCGGCAAAGTTCAACGAGTTGGCCAGATTTGCCCCTCACCAAGTCGATACTGAGGCCAGGAAAGTAAGGAGGTTTGAGCTGGGATTAAAACCGTGGATCTACAGCCGAGTTGCAGTACTGCAGAGTAGCACATTTTCAACCCTGTTAAAGAGGGCGATCATCGCTAAAGGAGGAAGTGAGGTGTTGGCCAAGTACAACCAGGATAAGAAAATGAGTCATGATGGTGGCAAGGGGGAAGTAGTGGAGGTAGTAATCAGAACAAAAGGAAATGGAGTGATAGCCAAACCTCTGGAAGCAACAAGGATGGAGAGGGGGCTAAGAAAGGGAATAAGTGTAACAACTGTGGAAGAAGTCACTCAGGTGAATGCATGAAGGGGAAGGGCATTTGCTATAACTGTGGGCAACTGGGGCACATTGCTCCTCAATGCCCCAAAGGAAGGAAGGCTAGAGGCTTCTCATGTGGATCATCAGATCATCAGATTAAGGATTACCCGAAGAGGAAAGGTGATGCAGCCAGTGGCAACCGGAACAACAACAACAACAACCACAACAACAGTAAGCTGACCATTGGGGGACCCATGAATCAAGCTAACCGACCAACGGTGCGCATATTCAATATGACTATACAGGATGTGGTGGAGGCGAAGGACGTGGTGTCGGGTATGAAATTAGTATGCACACAAGCCAATCATATTTGATATGATGTAGCATATACTTTGTAATCTTATTCGATTATTAAAGGCATTTTACATTATCTACATAGTGTTGTTATATTAAATGTGATAAACTCATAGTTTTGAGCAATGCTTTTAGAATCATGATGGTGATCATGCTAATGAGATCTAAATTCTAGATAGCTCACAAACTAAAATCGTTCCTAATCGTTGGATTACTAAAAATGGGATTAGTGAGTCCGGATAGATTAGTACATACGTTGCTTGCTCTTAAGAAGAGGATGATTGATCTCATAATCATTTGTGTGGAAACACTAAAGCAAGTATGTAGGTGCTTATTAGAGAATAAGTTCACTGAACGTGGCTCGCTAAGGAATACCTAATGGAGTTTTACTGGCCTGTCAATAGGAATTCCTCTAGTGATAGTAGTACAAGTGATCTTTGGACTTGAGATCATCATAGTATCTTGTGTATGATGAGTTATACTTTGACATGTCCCTTAAGACCTTTAGGGTATATCAAAGGGTATGATTGGGTATAATAAGTTATGCATAGAGATAGGTGAATGATCAACAAAGAATCTACCACGTCTAGTAAAAGATGTGAATGTCCTATGTGATTCGATAAATGACAACTCAGTAGTCCTTGGCCAAGGCAGAATGAAATTAGAAAGGAGTTTCTAATTTGCATTATTTAGAGTTGTGCATTTGGGAATCGAAATACATATAATTAAATAAAATAAGACTTGACAGTAATTCTATGTCTTATATTTAATTGGGACATTGTATGGTAGAAGGATTGAATTGTACGGTAACTACTCACTGAAAGGTTCTTTTGTGATTAATGTTGAAATCTATATTCTCTAGAAAGTCGTTGATCGCTAAGGGGGCTTACCCTTATTGTAGAATAAATATTATTTATTTAAATGAATTAAATAGTTTAATTTATTTATTTAAATAAGATTAGAATTATTCTAATTGATTTATTCAAAACCGGTTTAACCTAAAGGGTCACACCGCTAAATGAAAATATTTATTTAAGAAGTAAATGGCATAATTGTAATAATAAGTTAAGTGTATTTAATTTAATCTATAGAGATAGAATAAATTAAATAGCTTAATATTTATTATTTAATATTTTAAAAATATTAAATATAAATTAATAAGAGGAGTCATATTATTATTATTACTATTACTATTATTTAATTCCTAATAGGGATTGAGAATTAATTAATAGAAGTACTCTCTCATTAATTCCTAATTGGATTAGGAGCATAATTAATTAAAGGAGTTTAATTATAATAGAAACCCTAATCCTAAATAGCTTAGGGAAGGGTTATTCCTACATCTATAAATAAGAGGAGTCTTATCATAGATTAGGGTTACATACTCTCACATTAGATTGTGGAGAGTACTTGAAATTTTTATAGAGATAAAAACTAGGGTTTTGCCAACACCCATCTTCTTGAATAACTAGTCTTCCTTGGTGGATCACCTCTAGAGGCCAAACACTTGGGTGGCTAACGTTGATCAAAGGAAGGAATCTCATCCGTGGAATTCAAGGAGAACGCGAAGGAATTGGAGGTAAACTTGTACCCGAGGAAGCATGGTTCTACGAGGGTATAATTTCTTAATCTCTATCTCTTTCGTTAATTGATAATTGAATACAAGGAAAGATCATGGTGATGGTTTGTATGAAAAATTTTAAAATCAGTTTTATCACGCTTTCGCTCTATTTATGTAATTTGATTGCATGCTTGCGTTATATACAAACCTAACAGTGGTATCAGAGCCTAATCCTTGTGTTAATTATTGATTGTGATGATTCCATGTATGAATTGATATACGATACGATCGGATTTTTGGGCTTAAAAAATTTTCTAATTCAGTGTCGCGGAGCGGCCGCGCCGCTTCCAGTTCATTCTGTAGCGTGGCCGCGCCTGAACCCAGAAAACGTTTCTGGGGTGCAGCGCGGCCACGCCGCTCCTAGTTCAATTTAGAGCGCGGCCGCACAGGTATGCAGAGTTTGAAAAAAAAATTCTCAATTAACATAAATGGTTTATTTAATTGATAAAAGTTTAAAAATAAAGATGTTTATTTTATCTGGAATAAGATTTCAGATTGCTAAAATTAAAGGAGTTTAATTTGAATTTGGTTTTTGATTAAAATAAAAGAGTTTATTTTGTTTCAAAACTAAATATTAGCAAAACGTTTGCCCATTAATTGATATCAATGCATATATGGAATGGTTTTATTATTCATGGGATGAATGTTATTTATTGATACATATAGAGATATGTATGATAATAAATAGGGATTGATTATGGACTATTGACCAATGTGTGATTGGATTTATTTTAGAGGATGCTTGAATGTATGGGTTTTTATAAATGGGGTCTGCGTACCTCGTCTTCTCTAATTTTTCTTAATCTAAATTCTATCTCCCTCCTATGTATTTCCCCTTGACTGCTGATCAAGGTTTCTATTTATTATAAATAGTTTTTGTAATAGGACTAGTTAGAATTAATTTTGAAGAATTGGAGACAATGGAGCAAGGAGCGCTTGAAGACCCGTTTGTATTGGAGCCCGGGTTTAAATATAATAGTTATATTTAAATTTAATTCTTGTACATTAGGTTTGACCTTTTAGTTCACTTGGTGGCTCTAGTGAACCAAACTAGAATAAAAGTCCATAATCAATCCGGGTAGAATATAGTATTCTATATGTGCATGTTTACTATATATATATTATATATTATACAACATGCTTCGCATGTTAAATAATATGACGTGTATTTTATATATATATATATATGTGCATGTGCGCTAAACAAGATGAGACTAATAATTACAAACCCCTCAAAGAAATTATATTAAGTCCTAAGTGTTCAAAGATATTTGGAATATCGAATGTCGCCTTCTAGCATGGTAAAGTGATAGAGTATTAAATATTTAATATTAGTTTGTTGTGTCACACAAGGAAAGTATTAAATATTTAAGATATTGTTTTATCACATTTGTTGCTTATAAATAGACTGAACGATGTTGTTTTATTGTGTCACACAAGGACAGTGTTTTTCTTTCGAATATATGGAAGTGCTAGGTTGGACTTAACTTGGATAATTTTGATTCGGATATGTCACACTTGATCAAAATAATCTAAGAGGCAAAATACAAGGAGTTACATAGTGATGTAATTGACAATAGTTGTCTACCTATTTACTTATATATAGTTTGTTGTGTCACACAAGGCTATATACATTTGAAATGAGATCCTTATTCTCACTAGCAAATCTTTAATTAGATTTGCCGAACTATATATTGAGGGTAATATAGTTTGATGAAAAAGTGAGAGATACCAATTTAAAATAAAGACCTAATTTATTTTGGTAATTAATTAAATGAATGTATGCTAAAATGTTGTCTATTTTCACATGCAGAATTTAAAAATGTCAAACTCACTATCACTGCGTAGCATACTTGATGCTAACAAACTGGTCGGACCGAATTACACGGACTGGTTAAGGAATCTGAGAATTGTTCTCACTGCTGAAAAGATTTCTTATGTCCTAAATTCGCCAATCCCTGCAAGTGTTGCAGAAATAGCCTCTGAGGAAGAGATTGCTACATTCAGAAAGTGGCAAGATGATGCAATCCTGGCTCAATGTTTCATGCTCACATCTATGAGTAACGAGCTTCAGCATTAGCATGAAACTATGGATGCTCCTACTATATTGCTACACCTCAAAGAGTTGTATGGTGAGCAAAGTAGGACTGCTAGATATCAGATATCTAAGGAGCTCTTCCGATCTCGTATGACCGAGGGCACTGCTGTTGAGACTCATGTCCTTAAGATGATCAATTTGATTGAACAACTTGGACAGTTAGGGTTCGTGATGGATGGGGAGTTAAGTCAAGATTTGATCTTGCAGTCACTCTCGGACACCTTCTCACAATTTGTTGTGAATTTTCACATGAATAAGTTGGACGTCAGCTTACCTGAGTTACTTAACATGCTAAAAACTGTTGAAGGTCACTTCTCATCCAACAAGAACCAAGTCTTACTAGTGGATGATTCTTCCAAGAAAAGAAAGAGGCCCAAGGTATCTTCTGAAAAGAAGAAAAATAAGAAGGTTAAGGGCAAGGCGAAGAGAAAGGATAAAAAGAAACCTGATCCAGATAGCAAAGGAATTTACTACCATTGCAAGAAGCCGGGACACTGGAAGAGGAACTACAAGGAGTATCTTGCAGACCAGAAGAAGCTTGGAGAAGCTTCGACTTCCGATCTAGATTTGTTCATGATTGAAATTAATTTTTCTGAAAGTCAAAATTCTACTTGGGTATTGGATACCGGCTGTAATTCTCACATATGTAATAATGTGCAGGGACTAAGCAGAAGTAGAAAGCTGAATAAGGATGAAGTCGTCCTACGAGTGGAAAATGGAGCAAAGGTTGCTGCATTAGCTGTAGGGACTTATTGTTTAGCACTGCCTTCAGGCAAGTTCATTAGTTTAAATAATTGTTATTATGTTTCGACACTCATTAGAAACATTATTTCAATTTTTGTATTAGATATGAATGGTTCTGATATTATAATAAAGAACAACAAATGTTCTATTTATAATAAAAATGTTTTATATGGTGTTAGGAACCTACTGAATGGACTTTACATACTTGACTTGCATGAAAATATACTTCAAATTGAACAAACTAAGAAAAGAAAAGGAGATGATGTTAATTATACCTTTATGTGGCACTGTAGACTCGGTCATATCAATGAAACAAGATTAACCAAGTTACATAAAGATGGGCTTTTAGAGCTATCTGATTACGAATCATATCCAACTTGTGAATCTTGTCTAATGGGTAAGATGACTAAATCTCCTTTTAGTGGAAAAGGAGAAAGAGTTATAGAGTTGTTAGCGTTGGTACACACAGATGTATATGGATCTATGACAACGAATGCACGAGGAGGGTATTCTTATTTTATTACTTTCACTGATGATCATTCTAGATTTGGATATGTGTATTTAATGAAATACAAATCTGAATCGTTTGAAAAGTTCAAAGAATTCAGAAGTGAAGTAGAGAGGCAAACTGGTAAGAGTATTAAGATTCTTCAATCGGATCGAGGAGGGGAATACTTGACCAATGAGTTTCTCAATTGTCTCAAAGAAAATGGTATAATCTCACAATGGACTCCACTAGGGCCGCCACAGTTGAATGGTGTATCTGAACGGAGAAATCGAACATTGTTGGACATGGTTCGTTCCATGATGAGTTTTACTGACCTTCCAGTATCCTTCTGGGGTTATGCCCTAGAAACGGCTGCATATCTACTTAACAAGGTACCTACCAAATCCGTCTCAAAGACTCCATATGAGTTATGGACAGGGAGGAAACCAAATCTTAAGTATGTTAAGACTTGGGGTTGTCCAGCTTATGTCAAAAGGTTTGAGCAAGATAAGCTAAAGACTAGATCCGACAAGTGTAGATTTGTGGGTTACCTTAAAGAAACTGTAGGGTATTATTTCTATCATCCTACTGATCAAAAGGTGTTTGTAGCGAAACACGCTGCCTTCTTGGAAAAGGAGTTTATCCTTGAAGGGGTCAGTGGGAGTAAGATATATCTTGAAGAAGTTCAAGAACCACAAAATACTCCGGATCAAAGTCAGGTACCTAACCAAGTAGAAGAACCTACTGTACCACAACCTATTCGTAAATCTGGAAGAGTACCGAAGATACCTGAAAGGTATGGATTCATCATAAAGGATGATGATGAGGTACGCATCATAGATGATGATGATCCATTGACTTACGAATAGGCTATGAGTAGTGAAGACTCAGAAAAATGGCTAGAAGCCATGAAATCCGAGATGGACTCCATGTATGAAAACCAAGTATGGACTTTGGTTTCACCACCTGAGGGCATTAAGCCTATTGGGTGTAAATAGGTCTTTAAGAGAAAGACTGGAGCGGATGGCAAGGTAGAGACCTATAAGGCCCGACTGGTTGCAAAAGGTTTCAAACAAAGACAAGGAGTTGACTATGATGAAACCTTCTCACCAGTAGCTATGCTCAAGTCCATTCGGATTTTGCTTGCAATTGCAGCTTATTATGACTACGAAATCTGGCAAATGGACGTGAAAACGGCCTTCCTCAATGGAGAGCTTGAGGAGAATGTATATATGATAGAGCCAGAGGGTTTTATTTCAACGGTTGGAACAAACCAAGTCTGTAAGCTACAACGATCCATTTATGTATTGAAGCAAGCTTCTCGAAGATGGAACATTCGTTTTGATGAGATAATCAAAAGGTTTGATTTTATCAAAAATGAGGATGAACCTTGTGTGTACAAGAAGGTTAGTGGGAGCGCTGTTTCATTCCTTGTATTATATGTTGATGACATATTACTGATAGGGAATGATGTTCCTATGCTACAGTCGATCAAAATTTGGTTATCTAAACACTTCTCCATGAAGGACTTGGGTGAGGCATCCTATATTTTGGGGATAAAGATTTATAGAGATAGATTTAAAAGGATGTTCGGCTTGACCCAATGAACGTATATTCATTTGCTGCTAAAGGCGTTTAGCATGGCAAACTCCAAGAGAGGTCTCATGATGATGAGCCATAGAGTGTATCTCTCTAAAATTATCTCCAATGAAAAAGAGATCGCATGAGTTACTGTCATGTATGCAATGAATATACAAGGCCTGATGTTGATCAGTCATATTCTGGAGAAGATCATTGTACGAAGTGATAAACATCTTTAAATACTTAATCGGTACTGAAGATGTGATCGTGATTCATGGTAGGTTTGAATTAAAACTAGAGGGCTAAACAGACTCACGTTTTTCAGACTGACCAAGACGATAACAAATCCACTTTAGGGTAAATTATTACCTTGAATGGTGGTGCAGTGAATTGGAAAGGTTCCAAAATAGCAAAGAGTTGCTAGTTTAGTGACAAAGACAAAGTATATAGCTGTAAATAAAGCTGCAAGTTGATTGTTTGGATGAAAAGTTCATTACAGAACTAGGAATAGTTCCTAAGTCTCATCTTGGATTCAAACATGTGTTGCGGCACTTTCATTTGATTAGAGGAATCATTGAAAGAAGAAAAGTCACTATAGAGATAGTGGACTGTGACGCCCCCAAATCTCTACACTCCCCTTTAGCAGATCTGGTGCTCACGTGGAACTATACAACTATAAATATTCCATAAAATATGACTTCTATCTATCCAAGGTTCACAGTATCCCATAACAGATAATAATTCTCGTCAGAACGTTGTCTGTGTTTGGATACCCTCACTTAGATATATAGATTCATACCTTATGAATATCTCTTTCATATCAATATTCCCTATCTATCTGACATTCACAGTACAAATGACAAGATTGTCCATATAGGACGCTCAACATCATTTAGATACCCTCATTCAGATGTATAGTTCATATAGACATTGTATTTAACTTATTACAATTATTCTAAAGAATTTAAAGATCAGAGTATAACGCATTCTATAACATAAAGGATCATAATATATTACATAACATTTTGTTCGGTTACATCATTCGTTATACTAAGTTATTACAACAACAAGTCTTTAAAAAGACTTAAAGTATTCAACAATAAACATTAAAGCTAATAAGCATGGCTTTTCCCCTTGTTAGTCCCAGACGTGCCAGGGATATCATTTATAGCTGCAAAAGAAGACATGCGCAAGAATGAGCTACAAATGCTCAGCAAGTTCATTTAAATATGTAAACACCATGTGTTTGATTTGAAAGATGTCAATGATGTATACTGAGGGTTCTGTACATGAACCATATATTTCATTTAGTTCTATCAGTCTTTAATGACTTAGAACCATTTGAGTTTTGGATATCTGGTAGGTGATCAGCCTCACCAATATCCTAGGAGTATGCATATCATCCTACCAATTTATGTTGATATATTATCAACTGTTCGTCACCTTATATTAAGGGAATTTCGTCACCTTATTTTAAGGGAAAATTTCGGGTTCACCTTACATCAAGGTGTTCCATTTCTCAGTATCAGATGTCGTACCAAACAATTTGGCTTGACACAACAATTTAAGCTCGAACAAGCAATATATGAATAATAATTCATTTCTTAAGTTATGCTGAACAAGAAGCAATAACTTCACAATAATTGATAGCAAGATGTATAATACTTGCTTATTATAAATTGAGAAAAGTTAGGACACTTGCCTTAGCGTAGCTCACTATAATTTTAGTACAATCGGTCAATGCACGAAGTCTACGTATACCAATAATAAGCGTTAGCACGTATATAAACATGTATCACGCTAATCTAAACAAGTTTCATTAAGGTTCGACGTTGATTCGGTATCTCGGTCGCATCCTTAATGGCTAAACACATAGATTGTTCGATAAAACTTCATTTGGAAGTCTAATTATTAGTCTAAATAATTTAATTATTATTTCTAACATTTTTAGAAGCTTGGTATTATTTTTAAATAATTTTTAGAAGCTTGGAAGTAATTTTAAATAATTTTACAAGCTTAGGAATATTTTTAAATGATTTAATTATCATTTAGAATAATTTTAAAATATTTAATATGTTATTTAAATGATTTATTTATCATTTAGAATATTTTTAGATATTTAAAATATTATTTAAATGATTTATTTATCATTTATAATATTTTTAGAAAGATAGAATATTATTTAAATGATTTATTTTATCATTAATAATATTCTTAGAATTTATTTTATCATTATAATAATTTAATTATTACTTATAATAATTTTCAAAACTTAATTTGATATTTAAATGATTTAATTATCATTTAAAATAATTTTTAAATACTTAATATATTATTTAAATGATTTATTTATCATTAATAATATTTAAATATTTAATATTTTATTTAATTATTATATATAATAATTTTATTTACCTTAATATCATTTTAAATAATTAATATAATTATTTAATAATTTAATACCATTTTTAAATAATTAAAACAATTATTAAATGATTTATCATAATTATTAATTATTATTTAATTAAATTAAATAATATTTCAGAATATAGAAAAATATTAAAAATAAATTTTTATAATTTTAAAAATGAATTTTCGGATTTATTTATTAATTATTAATAATTATTTTATATTTATTTTATATTTTATAATTTATTTAATTAATTTTTATTTTATTTTTATTAAAAATCCGTCGCTAAAGGGCTTTAGCGACGGTCTGCATAGAAATTTAGTTTTCTGGGTTTGGGTTTGAAGACTGTCGCTAAAGGTGTTCTTCATGAAGAACACTTGGTCAATGTCCAACAGTGACTTTTGACCTCAATTTAATTCCAACTGGTTTGATGTTTGTGTTTGATTTTTGTTTGTTGTTATAGCCAACATGGCAGTGTACAACGACATAACAATTTCCATCTTAAAATATATCATAACATGCTCTAAATTTGATGGTCAAACCACCGGGTTCAAACTGTTCTTGAGTTTCTGGGTTACCCAGAAACTCAAGCAGTCATGGTCAGTCAACATGGTTTGACCATGAATACCTTTGATTCTGTGTTTGATAAATGTGTTTTTATGTTACCAGATTGTATTCTACCTAGCATAGAACAAGTCTAAACCAATAAACTACACAAAATATTACATCTAAGCCATTTCTGGGCAGCATGAACTTCTGACAAACCTTGTCAGAGTTCTTCAAAGGTTTCTGGGTTACCCAGAAACTTGCAAAATCAGAGCGGTCAAAGGACTTTGACCACTTATATCTTTCATCCTAGTTATTTGGTTGCTATGATACACGTCGGGCTTTAAAGATAACATGGCAGGCTACACATAGATGCATAAAAACAGATCAAACAACTAATCTAAGACGATCAAAAGGCCTGACAAATAGGCCTGTCAGACTGTTCTTGACTGCCAAGAACAGTTTGAGTTTTTGGCTTGATTTTCATATCTAGATGTTATGTAAACATGTTTTGACCGCCCAGATCACTTATTAACACATTAACAAGTATCCCTAAACATCTAAAACACAAAAATTTTCCAGGCTTGAAGATCAAACATAAATTAGGGTTTTGTGCACCTTTTTCTTCAAATTTTGATTTCTGGCTTCTGATTCTGAGCTTGTGATTGCTAGGGTTTGTTTAGGCTGGATATGTGAGTGTATAAGCTTTAAAATTTCGTAGGTTTAAAGCTCAGCATCTCATTCTACTTATAGCAACTTGAATTTAGGGTTTCCTAGACTAATTTCCAAACTTTGCTCCCAAAAATATCTAAGCTTGGAACTTGTGGTGCTTATGATCTGGCCTAATTAACCTACTTGTGCTGGAGTGTGTCAAGCACAAGCTTGCACACTCCTAGCTTCATTTTCATTGGCTAGGATTTTAATTTTCATTTATTTACTTACTAATTAATTCTAGATTTTTGTTAATCATGATTAGTATGTTAATTTAGGTTTAGTAATACCTTAATTAATGTTATATATCATAATTAAGGTTTTACATTTCATAAATTAGGGTTATTGAACCAAATTAGGGTTTTAGGGTTCCGAATTAGGGTTTAGGGTTTTCAATCCTATAATTAGGGTTTCAATCTTTCATTTAGGGTTTAATTTAATCTTAATAATTCATAATTAATATTATGATTCATTATTTAAATCTTAATTATATCAATTAAGATTATTGTACAATAATTAGGGTTTTAATTGATCAATTCGGACAATTATTACCAATTAGGGTTTTCAAATTAGGGTTTCTATTTCCGCATAACATTTTAAACCCTATTTAACTTATTTTAAAATTTTATCATTTAATATAATATTATATTAATGTCGAAGCACGACAAAGCACTTCGTCAATTCCAAGTACGACACAGCAGCTTACAAAAATAATTTACCGAAACGCTTCTCGGTGAATTCGCCGGAAGCACGACAAATCATTTTGTCCGATTAAGCACGACACAGCTACTTGGCGAAAAATTTTTATTTGACCTAATTGTTTAATAAAATACGAAATCACATAATACCAAGTCAGAACAAGAAATTTCATTTATTAAACACATAGTTTATATTAATAAATCTTATTAGGGTTCGGAATATTACATTCACCCCCACTAATAAGAATTTCGTCCTCGAAATTTACAGTGCAGTCTATGAAAATAAATGTGGGTAGTTATCTCGCATTTTACTCTCGAGCTCCCACGTAGCTTCCTCGATATTCTGATTTCTCCAGATAACCTTAACCGAAGGTATCTTTTTATTTCGCAAATTTTGTTCTTTCCTATCCACAATTTTAATAAGAACTTCCTTATACGATAAATCTCGCTCGATTTGAATGGGCTCATAATCGATAACGTGTTTATAATCAGGTTTGTACGGTCGTAACACGGACACATGAAACACGTTATGAATATGTTCTAGTTCAGGAGGTAGGGCTACCTCATAGGCTACCTCACCTATTCTCCTCAATATTTGAAATGGCCCAATAAATCTCGGACTCAATTTGCCCTTCTTGCCGAAACGTATTTTTCCCTTCCACGGAGATACTTTTAAGAACACGTGACTACCGACTTCGAAATCTTGTAACTTCCTGTGTTGATCAGCATATTTCTTCTGTCGATCTTGTGACGCTTGTAATCTTCCCCGCATAATTCGAACTACCTTCGTGGTTTGTTGCACTATTTCGGTTCCTAGCATTTGCCATTCCCCAACCTCGTCCCAACATAAAGGTGTCCTACATTTTCTTCCATACAAGGCTTCAAAAGGTGGCATTCCTATGCTGGCATGGTAACTATTGTTATAGGCAAATACTACTAAAGGTAGTTGATCTTGCCAACTTTCCTTGAAATCCATGTTGCGAGTTTGCAACATGTCCTCTAGTGTTTAAATCGTTCTCTCACTTTGACCGTTTGTTTGTGGTGACAAATTGTGCTTAATCTCAACTAGGTTCCTAAGTGTTTCTGGAAACTTGTCTAAAAGTTCGGAGTAAATTAGGGATTTTGGTCTGATACTATATAAACAGGGACTTTATGCCTAAAAATAATTTCATTGATGTACAGTTTGGCTAACTGGTCTAGACTGAAGTTGATTTTGATGATTAAGAAAATGAGCTAACTTGGTAAGACGATCTACAATTACCCAAATGGCATTGTGACCCTTTTGTGTGGTTGGAAGGCCAACTACGAAATCCATGGTAATATGCTCCTATTTCCACTCAGGAATTTCTAAGGGTTGTAATAATCCACTTGGTTTCTGATGTTCAGCTTTAACCCTTTGACATGTTAAACATTTACTTACCCACTCCGTTATTTCTCTCTTCATGTTAGACCACCAAAAATGTGGAATTAAATCCTTGTACATTTTTATACTACCTGGATGTACGACGAACTTAAAACTATGGACTTCCTTCAATATTTCATCTTTTTAATTCTTGTACTGAGGGTAACTGAATTCTATCCACGTACCTCAGAATCTCTTCCTTTTCTATTCTGAATTTGTTATTCTTTTTATAAGTTATTTCGGTCTTATACTTCTGACACTCTTCATCTACCTCTTGTAGTTCTTTGACTCTATCTAATAAAGTCGAACTATTCTCTATGACGACTAACTTATGTGTAGAGTTAACTGGAATTATTATTTCGATCTCAAGTTTATTAAACTCTTTTATCAGTACCTCGTTATTAGTCATCACATTCAATTTCTCCTGGTTCTTCCTACTTAATGCGTCTGCTACGACGTTGGCTTTCCCTGGATGATATAAGATCTCACAATCAAAATCTTTTATCAACTCTAGCCATCTCCTTTGTCTCATAATTAACTCCTTCTGTGTGAAAATATATTTCAGACTCTTGTGATCTGTGTATATCTCACACTTCTCCCCGTACAAGTAATGCCTCCAAATTTTCAAGGCGAATACTACGGCGGCTAACTCAAGATCATGCGTAGGATACCTCTTCTCATAATCTTTGAGTTGTCGTGACGCATATGCAATCACCTTTCCGTGTTGCATTAACACACACCCTAACCCTTTGTGTGATGCATCACTAAAAAAAAACGAGGCCTCATGTATCATCTGGTAAAGATAATACTGGTGCCATACTTAACCGCTTCTTCAACTCTTGGAAGCTTTCTTCACATTTGTCTGTCCACACGTACTTCACCGTCTTTCGAGTCAAATTGGTTAGTGGGGTTGCTATTTTTGAAAAATCCTGTATAAAACGCCGATAGTACCCTGCTAAACCGAGAAAACTTCTTACTTCTGTTGGAGTTGTTGGTTGTTCCCAATTCATAACCGCTTCTATCTTGGCTGGGTCTACCGCTATTCCATTCTTATCAATTACATGACCCAAGAACTGGACTCGTTCCAGCCAGAATTCACACTTTTGGAAAACCTTGCATAAAGTTGTTCCTTGCGTAATATCTCCAATACGCTTCTTAAGTGTTCAGCATGCTCCTCTTTTGTTCTCGAGTATACTAAAATATCATCGATGAACACTACGACAAATTTGTCCAAGCATGGTTTAAACACTCGGTTCATCAAGTCCATGAATGCTGCTGCCGACGCATTTGTTTAATCCAAAAGACATCACAAGAAATTCATAATGTCCGTAAGCGTGTCTTAAACGCTGTCTTCGGCACATCTTCTTTTCTTACCTTTAATTTGATGATAACCCAATCGTAGGTCGAATCTTCGAAAAGTATTCGGCCCCTTTCAACTGGTCAAAATAGATCATCAATTCGTGGTAAAAGATATTTGTTCTTTATTATTAACTTCTTTAATTCTCTAAAATCAATACACAACCTTAATGTTCCATCCTTCTTCTTTACAAACAACACCGGTGCTCCCCAAGGTGAAACACTTGGTTGTATGTACTTTTTGTCTAAGAGTTCTTGTAGCTGCACAAGTAACTCCTTCAACTCTATAGGTGTCATTCTGTAACGGTGCCTTGGAAACTGGTGCCGTACCCGGTGCTAGATCAATAACAAATTCGATCTCCCTGTCCGGAGGTAAACCGGGTAAGTCATCTGGAAATACATCCAGAAATTCTCTATCTCAGGTATTTGTTCTAGTTTTACTCCTTCTTTTCGAGTATCTACTATATATGCCAAATAGCCTGTACAACCCTTCCTAAGCAATCTCTCTGCCTGCATTACTGTCAAACATCGAGATCGTTTAGGTGAACAACCACCGTTGAACACTACCTTTGACTTCGACACAGTCAATAGGTTTACACGCTTTCGATGGTAGTCAATCATTGTATTATGATTAACCAACCAATCCCTGCCTAAGATTATATCGAATTCCCCTAGCTGTATAGGAATGAGGTTCATAAGAAACTTATGTCTCTTAATTTCTATATTATAATTTCTATATGGTTTTACTGGGAATTATCTCTTTATTTGCAATTTTTACGTTTACAAGGCATATCTAAATTTATTAACTGTTGGGTTTACTTCTCTATTTTCTGCCTCTACTAATGTCTATGGTCTTCTTTCAAGCGGCGTTAAGTTATATAAGTAAGAAAACTAGTATAATTACAAGTATGGAATGCACATAATGTTCAAACATAATTTGTATATTCATACAGAAGGTTTACATATTCGGCTAGTAGTTTATATAAGTACTACTAGCATTCCCAAACTAGTTTCGCAAAACGTGGGTAAAAGTAGTTTAGATACTACTATTTTACATACACACTTTGGTGACCCAGATTTATTTAAAGCTTAATCTTACGATATTCATCACACAACATACTGGATACCACCCACCTATTGATGTCGTATCCAGTCTTTCCATTCTCTACGGGATAATCCGCCACTCGCTTATCCAGATCCACAAGTGTTTCACGAAATTCTTTATTAGTCATATCAAGCCTTGCTTGGATTTGATATCTTTCTCTTTCCTTTCTTGACAACAGTGCCTGAAGTCGGATATTCAATCGTCCTTCATTCTCCAACCTTTCTTCCACATATGTTACCCTATTGTTCAAGGTATGTATTTCTATCTGGGCTTGTTCTAGTAGGTTTTCCTCCTCTGGGTTTCCTTCTTCTAATTCTTCTACAGATTAATTTTGAACTTCTGATATATCCCTCCATATTATTGGTTCTTCCTCATCTTCTCCTTCGTCTATAATCTGAACCTCTGTAGCGTCCTCATTAGGTTCTGTCGCTTCGGCGTCATGGAATTCCAAGTTATTTTGAACTTCTTGTCCTTCAGGATCACTGCCCTGCTCAAGCTCTATCACCTGTGAACCTATCTCCCTTGAACTATCTTCCCAATCTAGGTCTGCCATCCTACAAAAGAATTTTACTTGTTTAGCATTATGATGAAGCAAGTTTACATAAAATATAAGGCTTTTAAGGTTATCTTATGTGTATTAAGTATTTTACGGACTCAAAGATTATATCCTAAGGTATTTCCCAACTACCTTAGAGCTATAATCTACAGCTCTGATACCAACTTGTGACGCCCCCAAATCTCTACACTCCCCTTTAGCAGATCTGGTGCTCACGTGGAACTATACAACTATAAATATTCCATAAAATATGACTTCTATCTATCCAAGGTTCACAGTATCCCATAACAGATAATAATTCTCGTCAGAACGTTGTCTGTGTTTGGATACCCTCACTTAGATATATAGATTCATACCTTATGAATATCTCTTTCATATCAATATTCCCTATCTATCTGACATTCACAGTACAAATGACAAGATTGTCCATATAGGACGCTCAACATCATTTAGATACCCTCATTCAGATGTATAGTTCATATAGACATTGTATTTAACTTATTACAATTATTCTAAAGAATTTAAAGATCAGAGTATAACGCATTCTATAACATAAAGGATCATAATATATTACATAACATTTTGTTCGGTTACATCATTCGTTATACTAAGTTATTACAACAACAAGTCTTTAAAAAGACTTAAAGTATTCAACAATAAACATTAAAGCTAATAAGCATGGCTTTTTCCCCTTGTTAGTCCCAGACGTGCCAGGGATATCATTTTATAGCTGCAAAAGAAGACATGCGCAAGAATGAGCTACAAATGCTCAACAAGTTCATTTAAATATGTAAAACACCATGTGTTTGATTTGAAAGATGTCAATGATGTATACTGAGGGTTTCTGTACATGAACCATATATTTCATTTAGTTCTATCAGTCTTTAATGACTTAGAACCATTTGAGTTTTGGATATCTGGTAGGTGATCAGCCTCACCAATATCCTAGGAGTATGCATATCATCCTACCAATTTATGTTGATATATTATCAACTGTTCGTCACCTTATATTAAGGCAATTTCGTCACCTTATTTTAAGGGAAAATTTCGGGTTCACCTTACATCAAGGTGTTCCATTTCTCAGTATCAGATGTCGTACCAAACAATTTGGCTTGACACAACAATTTAAGCTCGAACAAGCAATATATGAATAATAATTCATTTCTTAAGTTATGCTGAACAAGAAGCAATAACTTCACAATAATTGATAGCAAGATGTATAATACTTGCTTATTATAAATTGAGAAAAGTTAGGACACTTGCCTTAGCGTAGCTCACTATAATTTTAGTACAATCGGTCAATGCACGAAGTCTACGTATACCAATAATAAGCGTTAGCACGTATATAAACATGTATCACGCTAATCTAAACAAGTTTCATTAAGGTTCGACGTTGATTCGGTATCTCGGTCGCATCCTTAATGGCTAAACACATAGATTGTTCGATATAAAACTTCATTTTGAAGTATAATTATTAGTCTAAATAATTTAATTATTATTTCTAACATTTTTAGAAGCTTGGTATTATTTTTAAATAATTTTTAGAAGCTTGGAATTAATTTTAAATAATTTTACAAGCTTAGGAATATTTTTAAATGATTTAATTTATCATTTAGAATAATTTTAAAATATTTAATATGTTATTTAAATGATTTTATTTATCATTTAGAATATTTTTAGATATTTAAAATATTATTTAAATGATTTATTTATCATTTATAATATTTTTAAGAAAGATAGAATATTATTTAAATGATTTATTTTATCATTAATAATATTCTTAGAATTTATTTTATCATTATAATAATTTAATTATTACTTATAATAATTTTCAAAACTTAATTTGATATTTAAATGATTTAAATTATCATTTAAAATAATTTTTAAATACTTAATATATTATTTAAATGATTTATTTATCATTAATAATATTTAAATATTTAATATTTTATTTAATTATTATATATAATAATTTTATTTACCTTAATATCATTTTAAATAATTAATATAATTATTTAATAATTTAATACCATTTTTAAATAATTAAAACAATTATTAAATGATTTATCATAATTATTAATTATTATTTAATTAAATTAAATAATATTTCAGAATATAGAAAAATATTAAAAATAAATTTTTATAATTTAAAAATGAATTTTCGGATTTATTTATTAATTATTAATAATTATTTTATATTTATTTTATATTTTATAATTTATTTAATTAATTTTTATTTTATTTTTATTAAAAATCCGTCGCTAAAGGGCTTTAGCGACGGTCTGCATAGAAAATTTAGTTTTTCCTGGGTTTGGGTTTGAAGACTGTCGCTAAAGGTGTTCTTCATGAAGAACACTTGGTCAATGTCCAACAGTGACTTTTGACCTCAATTTAATTCCAACTGGTTTGATGTTTGTGTTTGATTTTTGTTTGTTGTTATAGCCAACATGGCAGTGTACAACGACATAACAATTTCCATCTTAAAATATATCATAACATGCTCTAAATTTGATGGTCAAAACCACCGGGTTCAAACTGTTCTTGAGTTTCTGGGTTACCCAGAAACTCAAGCAGTCATGGTCAGTCAAACATGGTTTGACCATGAATACCTTTGATTCTGTGTTTGATAAAATGTGTTTTTATGTTACCAGATTGTATTCTAACCTAGCATAGAACAAGTCTAAAAAACCAATAAACTACACAAAAATATTACATCTAAGCCATTTCTCCTGGGCAGCATGAACTTCTGACAAACCTTGTCAGAGTTCTTCAAAAGGTTTCTGGGTTACCCAGAAACTTGCAAAATCAGAGCGGTCAAAGGACTTTGACCACTTATATCTTTCATCCTAGTTATTTGGTTGCTATGATACACGTCGGGCTTTAAAGATAACATGGCAGGCTACACATAGATGCATAAAAACAGATCAAACAACTAATCTAAGACGATCAAAAGGCCTGACAAAAAGGCCTGTCAGACTGTTCTTGACTGCCAAGAACAGTTTGAGTTTTTGGCTTGATTTTCATATCTAGATGTTATGTAAACATGTTTTGACCGCCCAGATCACTTATTAACACATTAACAAGTATCCCTAAACATCTAAAACACAAAAATTTTCCAGGCTTGAAGATCAAACATAAATTAGGGTTTTGTGCACCTTTTTCTTCAAATTTTGATTTCTGGCTTCTGATTCTGAGCTTGTGATTGCTAGGGTTTGTTTAGGCTGGATATGTGAGTGTATAAGCTTTAAAATTTCGTAGGTTTAAAGCTCAGCATCTCATTCTACTTATAGCAACTTGAATTTAGGGTTTCCTAGACTAATTTCCAAACTTTGCTCCCAAAAATATCTAAGCTTGGAACTTGTGGTGCTTATGATCTGGCCTAATTAACCTACTTGTGCTGGAGTGTGTCAAGCACAAGCTTGCACACTCCTAGCTTCATTTTCATTGGCTAGGATTTTAATTTTCATTTATTTACTTACTAATTAATTCTAGATTTTTTGTTAATCATGATTAGTATGTTAATTTAGGTTTAGTAATACCTTAATTAATGTTATATATCATAATTAAGGTTTTACATTTCATAAATTAGGGTTATTGAACCAAATTAGGGTTTTAGGGTTCCGAATTAGGGTTTAGGGTTTTCAATCCTATAATTAGGGTTTCAATCTTTCATTTAGGGTTTAATTTAATCTTAATAATTCATAATTAAATATTATGATTCATCATTTAAATCTTAATTATATCAATTAAGATTATTGTACAATAATTAGGGTTTTAATTGATCAATTCGGACAATTATTACCAATTAGGGTTTTCAAATTAGGGTTTCTATTTCCGCATAACATTTTAAACCCTATTTAACTTATTTTAAAATTTTATCATTTAATATAATATTATATTAATGTCGAAGCACGACAAAGCACTTCGTCAATTCCAAGTACGACACAGCAGCTTACAAAAATAATTTACCGAAACGCTTCTCGGTGAATTCGCCGGAAGCACGACAAATCATTTTGTCCGATTAAGCACGACACAGCTACTTGGCGAAAAATTTTTATTTGACCTAATTGTTTAATAAAATACGAAATCACATAATACCAAGTCAGAACAAGAAATTTCATTTATTAAACACATAGTTTATATTAATAAATCTTATTAGGGTTCGGAATATTACATTCACCCCCACTAATAAGAATTTCGTCCTCGAAATTTACAGTGCAGTCTATGAAAATAAATGTGGGTAGTTATCTCGCATTTTACTCTCGAGCTCCCACGTAGCTTCCTCGATATTCTGATTTCTCCAGATAACCTTAACCGAAGGTATCTTTTTATTTCGCAAATTTTGTTCTTTCCTATCCACAATTTTAATAAGAACTTCCTTATACGATAAATCTCGCTCGATTTGAATGGGCTCATAATCGATAACGTGTTTATAATCAGGTTTGTACGGTCGTAACACGGACACATGAAACACGTTATGAATATGTTCTAGTTCAGGAGGTAGGGCTACCTCATAGGCTACCTCACCTATTCTCCTCAATATTTGAAATGGCCCAATAAATCTCGGACTCAATTTGCCCTTCTTGCCGAAACGTATTTTTCCCTTCCACGGAGATACTTTTAAGAACACGTGACTACCGACTTCGAAATCTTGTAACTTCCTGTGTTGATCAGCATATTTCTTCTGTCGATCTTGTGACGCTTGTAATCTTCCCCGCATAATTCGAACTACCTTCGTGGTTTGTTGCACTATTTCGGTTCCTAGCATTTGCCATTCCCCAACCTCGTCCCAACATAAAGGTGTCCTACATTTTCTTCCATACAAGGCTTCAAAAGGTGGCATTCCTATGCTGGCATGGTAACTATTGTTATAGGCAAATACTACTAAAGGTAGTTGATCTTGCCAACTTTCCTTGAAATCCATGTTGCGAGTTTGCAACATGTCCTCTAGTGTTTTTAAAAAATCGTTCTCTCACTTTGACCGTTTGTTTGTGGTGACAAATTGTGCTTAATCTCAACTAGGTTCCTAAGTGTTTCTGGAAACTTGTCTAAAAGTTCGGAGTAAATTAGGGATTTTGGTCTGATACTATATAAACAGGGACTTTATGCCTAAAAATAATTTCATTGATGTACAGTTTGGCTAACTGGTCTAGACTGAAGTTGATTTTGATGATTAAGAAAATGAGCTAACTTGGTAAGACGATCTACAATTACCCAAATGGCATTGTGACCCTTTTGTGTGGTTGGAAGGCCAACTACGAAATCCATGGTAATATGCTCCTATTTCCACTCAGGAATTTCTAAGGGTTGTAATAATCCACTTGGTTTCTGATGTTCAGCTTTAACCCTTTGACATGTTAAACATTTACTTACCCACTCCGTTATTTCTCTCTTCATGTTAGACCACCAAAAATGTGGAATTAAATCCTTGTACATTTTTATACTACCTGGATGTACGACGAACTTAAAACTATGGACTTCCTTCAATATTTCATCTTTTTAATTCTTGTACTGAGGGTAACTGAATTCTATCCACGTACCTCAGAATCTCTTCCTTTTCTATTCTGAATTTGTTATTCTTTTTATAAGTTATTTCGGTCTTATACTTCTGACACTCTTCATCTACCTCTTGTAGTTCTTTGACTCTATCTAATAAAGTCGAAACTATTCTCTATGACGACTAACTTATGTGTAGAGTTAACTGGAATTATTATTTCGATCTCAAGTTTATTAAACTCTTTTATCAGTACCTCGTTATTAGTCATCACATTCAATTTCTCCTGGTTTCTTCCTACTTAATGCGTCTGCTACGACGTTGGCTTTCCCTGGATGATATAAGATCTCACAATCAAAATCTTTTAATCAACTCTAGCCATCTCCTTTGTCTCATAATTAACTCCTTCTGTGTGAAAATATATTTCAGACTCTTGTGATCTGTGTATATCTCACACTTCTCCCCGTACAAGTAATGCCTCCAAATTTTCAAGGCGAATACTACGGCGGCTAACTCAAGATCATGCGTAGGATACCTCTTCTCATAATCTTTGAGTTGTCGTGACGCATATGCAATCACCTTTCCGTGTTGCATTAACACACACACCCTAACCCTTTGTGTGATGCATCACTAAAAAAAAACGAGGCCTCATGTATCATCTGGTAAAGATAATACTGGTGCCATACTTAACCGCTTCTTCAACTCTTGGAAGCTTTCTTCACATTTGTCTGTCCACACGTACTTCACCGTCTTTCGAGTCAAATTGGTTAGTGGGGTTGCTATTTTTGAAAAATCCTGTATAAAACGCCGATAGTACCCTGCTAAACCGAGAAAACTTCTTACTTCTGTTGGAGTTGTTGGTTGTTCCCAATTCATAACCGCTTCTATCTTGGCTGGGTCTACCGCTATTCCATTCTTATCAATTACATGACCCAAGAACTGGACTCGTTCCAGCCAGAATTCACACTTGGAAAACCTTGCATAAAGTTGTTCCTTGCGTAATATCTCCAATACGCTTCTTAAGTGTTCAGCATGCTCCTCTTTTGTTCTCGAGTATACTAAAATATCATCGATGAACACTACGACAAATTTGTCCAAGCATGGTTTAAACACACTCGGTTCATCAAGTCCATGAATGCTGCCGACGCATTTGTTAATCCAAAAGACATCACAAGAAATTCATAATGTCCGTAGCGTGTCTTAAACGCTGTCTTCGGCACATCTTCTTTTCTTACCTTTAATTGATGATAACCCAATCGTAGGTCGATCTTCGAAAAGTATTCGGCCCCTTTCAACTGGTCAAATAGATCATCAATTCGTGGTAAAAGATATTTGTTCTTTATTATTAACTTCTTTAATTCTCTAAAATCAATACACAACCTTAATGTTCCATCCTTCTTCTTTACAAACAACACCGGTGCTCCCCAAGGTGAAACACTTGGTTGTATGTACTTTTTGTCTAAGAGTTCTTGTAGCTGCACAAGTAACTCCTTCAACTCTATAGGTGTCATTCTGTACGGTGCCTTGGAAACTGGTGCCGTACCCGGTGCTAGATCAATAACAAATTCGATCTCCCTGTCCGGAGGTAAACCGGGTAAGTCATCTGGAAATACATCCAGAAATTCTCTATCTCAGGTATTTGTTCTAGTTTTACTCCTTCTTTTCGAGTATCTACTATATATGCCAAATAGCCTGTACAACCCTTCCTAAGCAATCTCTCTGCCTGCATTACTGTCAAACATCGAGATCGTTTAGGTGAACAACCACCGTTGAACACTACCTTTGACTTCGACACAGTCAATAGGTTTTACACGCTTTCGATGGTAGTCAATCATTGTATTATGATTAACCAACCAATCCCTGCCTAAGATTATATCGAATTCCCCTAGCTGTATAGGAATGAGGTTCATAAGAAACTTATGTCTCTTAATTTCTATATTATAATTTCTATATGGTTTTACTGGGAATTATCTCTTTATTTGCAATTTTTACGTTTACAAGGCATATCTAAATTTATTAACTGTTGGGTTTACTTCTCTATTTTCTGCCTCTACTAATGTCTATGGTCTTCTTTCAAGCGGCGTTAAGTTATATAAGTAAGAAAACTAGTATAATTACAAGTATGGAATGCACATAATGTTCAAACATAATTTGTATATTCATACAGAAGGTTTACATATTCGGCTAGTAGTTTATATAAGTACTACTAGCATTCCCAAACTAGTTTCGCAAAACTTGGGTAAAGTAGTTTAGATACTACTATTTACATACACACTTTGGTGACCAGATTTATTTAAAGCTTAATCTTACGATATTCATCACACAACATACTGGATACCACCCACCTATTGATGTCGTATCCAGTCTTTCCATTCTCTACGGGATAATCCGCCACTCGCTTATCCAGATCCACAAGTGTTTCACGAAATTCTTTATTAGTCATATCAAGCCTTGCTTGGATTTGATATCTTTCTCTTTCCTTTCTTGACAACAGTGCCTGAAGTCGGATATTCAATCGTCCTTCATTCTCCAACCTTTCTTCCACATATGTTACCCTATTGTTCAAGGTATGTATTTCTATCTGGGCTTGTTCTAGTAGGTTTTCCTCCTCTGGGTTTCCTTCTTCTAATTCTTCTAACAGATTAATTTTGAACTTCTGATATATCCCTCCATATTATTGGTTCTTCCTCATCTTCTCCTTCGTCCTATAATCTGAACCTCTGTAGCGTCCTCATTAGGTTCTGTCGCTTCGGCGTCATGGAATTCCAAGTTATTTTTGAACTTCTTGTCCTTCAGGATCACTCTGCCCTGCTCAAGCTCTATCACCTGTGAACCTATCTCCCTTGAACTATCTTCCCAATCTAGGTCTGCCATCCTACAAAAGAATTTTACTTGTTTAGCATTATGATGAAGCAAGTTTACATAAAATATAAGGCTTTTAAGGTTATCTTATGTGTATTAAGTATTTTACGGACTCAAAGATTATATCCTAAGGTATTTCCCAACTACCTTAGAGCTATAATCTACAGCTCTGATACCAACTTGTGACGCCCCCAAATCTCTACACTCCCCTTTAGCAGATCTGGTGCTCACGTGGAACTATACAACTATAAATATTCCATAAAATATGACTTCTATCTATCCAAGGTTCACAGTATCCCATAACAGATAATAATTCTCGTCAGAACGTTGTCTGTGTTTGGATACCCTCACTTAGATATATAGATTCATACCTTATGAATATCTCTTTCATATCAATATTCCCTATCTATCTGACATTCACAGTACAAATGACAAGATTGTCCATATAGGACGCTCAACATCATTTAGATACCCTCATTCAGATGTATAGTTCATATAGACATTGTATTTAACTTATTACAATTATTCTAAAGAATTTAAAGATCAGAGTATAACGCATTCTATAACATAAAGGATCATAATATATTACATAACATTTTGTTCGGTTACATCATTCGTTATACTAAGTTATTACAACAACAAGTCTTTAAAAAGACTTAAAGTATTCAACAATAAACATTAAAGCTAATAAGCATGGCTTTTCCCCTTGTTAGTCCCAGACGTGCCAGGGATATCATTTATAGCTGCAAAAGAAGATATGCGCAAGAATGAGCTACAAATGCTCAGCAAGTTCATTTAAATATGTAAACACCATGTGTTTGATTTGAAAGATGTCAATGATGTATACTGAGGGTTCTGTACATGAACCATATATTTCATTTAGTTCTATCAGTCTTTAATGACTTAGAACCATTTGAGTTTTGGATATCTAGTAGGTGATCAGCCTCACCAATATCCTAGGAGTATGCATATCATCCTACCAATTTATGTTGATATATTATCAACTGTTCGTCACCTTATATTAAGGGAATTTCGTCACCTTATTTTAAGGGAAAATTTCGGGTTCACCTTACATCAAGGTGTTCCATTTCTCAGTATCAGATGTCGTACCAAACAATTTGGCTTGAACACAATAATAATTTAAGCTCGAACAAGCAATATATGAATAATAATTCATTTCTTAAGTTATGCTGAACAAGAAGCAATAACTTCACAATAATTGATAGCAAGATGTATAATACTTGCTTATTATAAATTGAGAAAAGTTAGGACACTTGCCTTAGCGTAGCTCACTATAATTTTAGTACAATCGGTCAATGCACGAAGTCTACGTATACCAATAATAAGCGTTAGCACGTATATAAACATGTATCACGCTAATCTAAACAAGTTTCATTAAGGTTCGACGTTGATTCGGTATCTCGGTCGCATCCTTAATGGCTAAACACATAGATTGTTCGATAAAACTTCATTTGGAAGTCTAATTATTAGTCTAAATAATTTAATTATTATTTCTAATATTTTTAGAAGCTTGGTATTATTTTTAAATAATTTTTAGAAGCTTGGAAGTAATTTTAAATAATTTTACAAGCTTAGGAATATTTTTAAATGATTTAATTATCATTTAGAATAATTTTAAAATATTTAATATGTTATTTAAATGATTTATTTATCATTTAGAATATTTTTAGATATTTAAAATATTATTTAAATGATTTATTTATCATTTATAATATTTTTAGAAAGATAGAATATTATTTAAATGATTTATTTTATCATTAATAATATTCTTAGAATTTATTTTATCATTATAATAATTTAATTATTACTTATAATAATTTTCAAAACTTAATTTGATATTTAAATGATTTAATTATCATTTAAAATAATTTTTAAATACTTAATATATTATTTAAATGATTTATTTATCATTAATAATATTTAAATATTTAATATTTTATTTAATTATTATATATAATAATTTTATTTACCTTAATATCATTTTAAATAATTAATATAATTATTTAATAATTTAATACCATTTTTAAATAATTAAAACAATTATTAAATGATTTATCATAATTATTAATTATTATTTAATTAAATTAAATAATATTTCAGAATATAGAAAAATATTAAAAATAAATTTTTATAATTTAAAAATGAATTTTCGTATTTATTTATTAATTATTAATAATTATTTAATATTTATTTTATATTTTATAATTTATTTAATTAATTTTTATTTTATTTTTATTAAAAATCCGTCGCTAAAGGGCTTTAGCGACGGTCTGCATAGAAATTTAGTTTTCTGGGTTTGGGTTTGAAGACTGTCGCTAAAGGTGTTCTTCATGAAGAACACTTGGTCAATGTCCAACAGTGACTTTTGACCTCAATTTAATTCCAACTGGTTTGATGTTTGTGTTTGATTTTTGTTTGTTGTTATAGCCAACATGGCAGTGTACAACGACATAACAATTTCCATCTTAAAATATATCATAACATGCTCTAAATTTGATGGTCAAACCACCGGGTTCAAACTGTTCTTGAGTTTCTGGGTTACCCAGAAACTCAAGCAGTCATGGTCAGTCAACATGGTTTGACCATGAATACCTTTGATTCTGTGTTTGATAAATGTGTTTTTATGTTACCAGATTGTATTCTACCTAGCATAGAACAAGTCTAAACCAATAAACTACACAAAATATTACATCTAAAGCCATTTCTTTCTGGGCAGCATGAACTTCTGACAAACCTTGTCAGAGTTCTTCAAAGGTTTCTGGGTTACCCAGAAACTTGCAAAATCAGAGCGGTCAAAGGACTTTGACCACTTATATCTTTCATCCTAGTTATTTGGTTGCTATGATACACGTCGGGCTTTAAAGATAACATGGCAGGCTACACATAGATGCATAAAAACAGATCAAACAACTAATCTAAGACGATCAAAAGGCCTGACAAAAAGGCCTGTCAGACTGTTCTTGACTGCCAAGAACAGTTTGAGTTTTTGGCTTGATTTTCATATCTAGATGTTATGTAAACATGTTTTGACCGCCCAGATCACTTATTAACACATTAACAAGTATCCCTAAACATCTAAAACACAAAAATTTTCCAGGCTTGAAGATCAAACATAAATTAGGGTTTTGTGCACCTTTTTCTTCAAATTTTGATTTCTGGCTTCTGATTCTGAGCTTGTGATTGCTAGGGTTTGTTTAGGCTGGATATGTGAGTGTATAAGCTTTTAAAAATTTCGTAGGTTTAAAGCTCAGCATCTCATTCTACTTATAGCAACTTGAATTTAGGGTTTCCTAGACTAATTTCCAAACTTTGCTCCCAAAAATATCTAAGCTTGGAACTTGTGGTGCTTATGATCTGGCCTAATTAACCTACTTGTGCTGGAGTGTGTCAAGCACAAGCTTGCACACTCCTAGCTTCATTTTCATTGGCTAGGATTTTAATTTTCATTTATTTACTTACTAATTAATTCTAGATTTTTGTTAATCATGATTAGTATGTTAATTTAGGTTTAGTAATACCTTAATTAATGTTATATATCATAATTAAGGTTTTACATTTCATAAATTAGGGTTATTGAACCAAATTAGGGTTTTAGGGTTCCGAATTAGGGTTTAGGGTTTTCAATCCTATAATTAGGGTTTCAATCTTTCATTTAGGGTTTAATTTAATCTTAATAATTCATAATTAATATTATGATTCATCATTTAAATCTTAATTATATCAATTAAGATTATTGTACAATAATTAGGGTTTTAATTGATCAATTCGGACAATTATTACCAATTAGGGTTTTCAAATTAGGGTTTCTATTTCCGCATAACATTTTAAACCCTATTTAACTTATTTTAAAATTTTATCATTTAATATAATATTATATTAATGTCGAAGCACGACAAAGCACTTCGTCAATTCCAAGTACGACACAGCAGCTTACAAAAATAATTTACCGAAACGCTTCTCGGTGAATTCGCCGGAAGCACGACAAATCATTTTGTCCGATTAAGCACGACACAGCTACTTGGCGAAAAATTTTTATTTGACCTAATTGTTTAATAAAATACGAAATCACATAATACCAAGTCAGAACAAGAAATTTCATTTATTAAACACATAGTTTATATTAATAAATCTTATTAGGGTTCGGAATATTACATGGACTCTCCAGAACAACATTGCATATCCATTTACTGAAGCTTTATCCAAACGGCAGGATGATCGTCACTTAGAGAAGAAGGGTATTAGATACCATGACAATTGACTTTAGTGCAAGTGGGAGATTAAAAGTAGTATGCACACCAGCCAATCATATTTGATATGATGTAGCATATACTTTGTAATCTTATTCGGTTATTAAAGGCATTTTACATTATCTACATAGTGCTGTTATATTAAATTTGATAAACCCATAGTTTTGAGCAATGCTTTTAGAATCATGATGGTGATCATGCTAATGAGATCTAAATTCTAGATAGCTCACAAACTAAAATCGTTCCTAATCGTTGGATTACTAAAAAGGGGATTAGTGAATCCGGATAGATTAGTACATACGTTGCTTGCTCTTAAGAAGAGGATGATTGATCTCATAATCATTTGTGTGGAGACACTAAAGCAAGTATGTAGGTGCTTATTAGAGAATAAGTTCACTGAACGTGGCTCGCTAAGGAATACCTAATGGAGTTTTACTCGCCTGTCAATAGGAATTCCTCTAGTGATAGTAGTACAAGTGATTCTTGGACTTGAGATCATCATAGTATCTTGTGTATGATGAGTTATACTTTGACATGTCCCTTACGACCTTTGGGGTATATCGAAGGGTATGATTGGGCATAATAAGTTGTGCATGGAGATAGGTGAATGATCAACAAAGAATCTACCACGTCTAGTAAAAGATGTGAATGTCCTATGTGATTCGATAAATGACAACTCAGTAGTCCTTGGCCAAGGCAGAATGAAATTAGAAAGGAGTTTCTAATTTGCATTATTTAGAGTTGTGCATTTGGGAATCGAAATACATATAATTAAATAAAATAAGACTTGACAGTAATTCCATGTCTTATATTTAATTGGGACATTGTATGGTAGAAGGATTGAATTGTACGGTAACTATTCACTGAAAGGTTCTTTTGTGATTAATGTTGAAATCTATATTCTCTGGAAAGTCGTTGATCGCTAAGGGGGCTTACCCTTATTGTAGAATAAATATTATTTATTTAAATGAATTAAATAGTTTAATTTATTTGTTTAAATAAGATTAGAATTGTTCTAATTGATTTATTCACAACCGGTTTAATATGGAGAACCTAAAGGGTCACACCGTAAAAAAAATATTTATTTAAGAAGTAAATGGCATAATTGTAATAATAAGTTAAGTGTATTTAATTTAATCTATGGAGATAGAATAAATTAAATAGCTTAATATTTATTATTTAATATTTTGAAAATATTAAATGTAAATTAATAAGAGGAGTCTTATTATTATTATTACTATTACTATTATTTAATTCCTAATAGGGATTGAGAATTAATTAATAGAAGTACTCTCTCATTAATTCCTAATTGGATTAGGAGCATAATTAATTAAAGGAGTTTAATTATAATAGAAACCCTAATCCTAAATAGCTTAGGGAAGGGTTATTCCTACATCTATAAATAAGAGGAGTCTTATCATAGTTTAGGGTTACACACTCTTACATTATATTGTGGAGAGTACTTGCAATTTTTATATAGATAGAAACTAGGGTTTTGTCAACACCCATCTTCTTGAATAACTATTCTTCCTTGGTGGATCACCTCTAGAGGCCAAACACTTGGGTGGCTAACGTTGATCAAAGGAAGGAATCTCATCCGTGGAATTCAAGGAGAACGCGAAGGAATTGGAGGTGAACTTGTACCCGAGGAAGCACGGTTCTACGAGGGTATAATTTCTTAATCTCTATCTCTTTCGTTAATAGATAATTGAATACAAGGAAAGATCATGGTGATGGTTTGTATGAAAAATTTTAAAATCAGTTTTATCACGCTTCCGCTCTATTTATGTAATTTGATTGCATGCTTGCGTTATATACAAACCTAACAGGGTATTATCCTGATCAATACTATCAATGCGTATGTGTTATTCGATTCGGGTGCTACCTGCTCTTTTGTTTCGGAAGAATTTGCTAAACGATTAGGCTTACCCCGAGAAAAACTAGAGGATCCTGTAAACGTAGAAGTAGCCAATCAAACGATTATTCCCTTAGACTACGTTCATAGGAACTATTGTGTCAATTTAAGAGGTGTTAAGTTTAGCGTGAATTTTATGCCAATTCGTTTGGGAGAATTCAATGTAATTCTTGGGATGGACTAGTTATCGAATCAGGAGCAGTGATTGATTGTCAGAAGAAGTGCATACACCTGAAGACTTTAAATAAGTCGAAGGTCGTATTTTATGGTAGTAAATTGTCGAGACAATCTTCTTGTCTGACGATGATGCAAGCAAAAAAATTGCTAAGAAAAGGTTGCATAGGTTACCTGGCTCATGTGGTTGATACTCGAAGAGTAGGGGGCGAACTGGGCTAGATACCTGTGATAAGGGAATTCCTCAATGTTTTCCCAGAAGAATTATCGGGTTTGCCGCCAGATAGAGAAGTAGAATTTGTAATCGATTTGATACCGAGAACAGCACTGATATCCAAGGCACCATATCGAATGGCTCCGGTAGAGATGAAGGAACTGATGGTTAAACTGCAGGAACTGCTAGACAAAGGCTATATTCGACCGAGCGTGTCACCTTGGGGAGCGCTAGTTCTGTTCGTGAAGAAGAAAGATAGATCGTTAAGGCTTTGTATCGATTATCACGAGTTGAACAAAGTTACCGTTAAAAACAAGTATCTGTTGTTCAGGATTGACGATCTATTTGATCAATTGAAGGGAGCGAAATACTTTTCAAAGATCGATTTGAGGACTGGCTACCACCAGTTGAAAATGAGGGAGGAGGATATCTCAAAGACAGCATTTCGGACTCGATATGGGCATTATGAGTTTCTGGTGATGTCGTTTGGATTAATGAATGCGCCAGCAGCATTTATGGACAAGATGAATAGAGTGTTCAAGCAATACTTGGATAAATGTGTTGTCGTGTTCATTGATGATATTCTGGTGTACTCAAAGACAGAAGAGGAATACGCTGCACATCTAAGAATAGTTTTGGGAACTTTGAGAAATGAGAAGTTGTATGCGAAGTTCTCAAAATGCGAATTTTGGTTGAAGAAAGTACAGTTTTTAGGGCACGTGATCGACAAGGATGGCGTTTCGGTGGATCCAACAAAAGTGGAGACAGTCATCAACTGGGAGCAGCAGAAGATACCGACAGAGATCAGAAGTTTTTTGGGATTAGCGGGATACTACCGAAGATTCATTAAGACTTCTCGAAGATAGCATCTCCATTAACCAATCTGACCAGGAAGACGGTTAAGTTCGTTTGGTTAAATAAGTGTGAGGAGAGTTTTACGGAATTGAAGAAAAGGCTTAGTGAAGCACCTATATTATCTTTACCTGATAATACATGGGGATTTGTGGTGTATAGTGATGCATCACACAAAAGCCTTGGTTGTGTACTAATGCGGCGTAGTAAGGTCATCGCGTATGCATCACGACAATTGAAAGATTATAAGAAAGGATATCCGACTCATAATCTGGAGCTAGCAGCAGTGGTTTTTGCCTTGAAGATATGGAGGCACTATTTATATGGGGAAAAGTGCGAGATATACACAGATCACAAAAGTCTAAAGTGTATCTTCACTTAGAAGAAGCTGAATATGAGGCAACGGTGATGGTTGGAATTGATCAAAGATTACGATTGTGAAATTCTGTACCATCCCGGTAAAGCCAATGTAGTAGCTGATGCTCTAAGTAGAAAGGGTAGGAAAAAGTTGATGAGGCTGACAACTCAAGAAGAACTGATAAGGGATATGGAAGGACTAGAGTTGGAAGTCGAGTATCCCGAAGGCACAAACGAGAGACTACTCATCGTCGCAGCAGGTCCAACCTTACTAGATAAAGTAAGGAAGGCTCAAGAGGAGGATGAAGAATATGATGACTTGAGGAAGCGAATTTCTAAGGGTGAGAAGTTGAAATATAAGGTTGATAGCGCAGGGCTGCTAAGATTTGAAGGGAGAATCTTGATACCGAGGTTTCAAGAGTTGAGAGAAGAGATTCTTCAAGAAGCTCACAATTCAAGATATGTTGTTTATCGCGGAAGTACTAAAATGTATCAAGACTTGCGGCAGCACTTCTAGTGGCCAAACATGAAGAGAGAAGTAGCGGAATGTGTCAACCGGTGCTTGACATGTCAACGAGTTAAGGCAGAGCACTAGCGACCTAATAGATTGTTACAACCACTGGAGATTCCGGAATGGAAGTGGGAGCACATTACGAGATATGGGGTTGCTACCGAGAACACAATGCATACTTTAAGAGATTGTCCAAAGGCTAGAGTGATCTGGGACAAGCATATCTATGCGCATGACAAAATTAATTTCTTCTCTGACTCATCTGACATGGGTTAAGACTTATCTCAATCCTAAGGTGACTTCCTTTCATCCTTGTTCCAAAGTTCACCTTAAGTTTATTACCATTCTGTGGACCATCTAGAAAAATCGAAACAAGGAATCTATTGAGCATCCCTTTTCCACTTAATGTGAAACTAATCGAGTCATTCACTACCATCATTCTGATCTTGTGCTTGCTTTTCCTTCTGCACCTAATCAAAAATCTAGTCAAGTTCAGATTCATATGGTTTGGAAAGGTCCCTCGATGGGTTGGTTGAAACTCAATAACGAATCAAGTGTTAAGCATATCCCAGACTCGGTTGGGATTGGAGGCATAATGCATAATGCAGAATGAAAGAGGTGAATGGATCAATGGTTTTCATGGTAGAGTTGGGATGTGCAGTGTTTTAAGGGCAGAACTTTGGGCTATAAGGGAGGGGCTTACTTTAGCGTGGGAGGAGAATCCCACGATTGAAAATTGAATCAGATTCTGAAAAGGCTGTCACTTTGCTTAAAAAGGGGATATCCAAATTCATCCTGATGAAGGATTAATCCAAGATTGCATGCAGCTCCTTAGAAGGCCATGGAACATTCATGTGATGCATACTCGAAGTCAAGGAAATAGATGCGCGGACTCTCTAGCAGCTTTAGGTCATTGCTCGAACTTTGTAATAGAATGTAATAAGGAAACTCCATTTGATACCCTAGCAGCGCTAGCGGATGATTGTATGAATATTTGAATTATAGTTTCAGCTGTATGGCCTCCTTTGCATCAAAAAATTAAAAAAAAAAAAAAAAAAAAAATAGAAGAGGTTCTTAGATGAAGTTGTTTCATATTTTACATAGAACATATTACTATTAATCTATTTCAATCCACCCGAATAGTCATTATTTGCAAATTTCCAACACAATATTGCGACACATGGCATGACGTTCAAGTCTGCCGACTTAAGAGACATGGTCAGTTAAAAGATTCAAATATATCAGTTGAAGTTGGCACCGAGGAAACCTGAAGCGTGGTTAAAATGGGTAAGAAATTATTGAGCGATTATCCCTTCTCAATCACTTTAAAAGACGATCAAATTTATTTTTTTTCCCAAGAAAACTACTCACAAAAAAACCAATATCAACATATCATAGTTGGAGACTATCACTCTTTATCTTAGGAGTAGGAGTCTGCAAGAGAAACTGCCAAGTTGGTACGGTAAAATAGAAATAGTTGTTTTAATTTGATCACTGTGATCAAGTAGTTTTTAGATCAGAGATACTTTTCCAAATGTAATCTTGTAACATTGTTGTTTGATTATAATTGAAGTTCTTATTAATTTTCCATTCTTTGAAAGTTCAATCCCTTTTCATCCTAGGCGTCGAACTTCTTAGATGCCTCATCTGATCTTAAATATTTGCCCACTCCAAATATTTATTGTCTAAACAATTATTCACCATTAATAATTACAAACTATATTTTGACTTTTATTCTTCACATGATTAAAAGAACATCATCACACAAAAATTGAAATTATGGTTTTACCATAAACACAATTGAAACAAAAAACCACCAAATAGTAGAATGAATTGTAAGATCTATTCAGCAGTTAAAAAGTAACAATAGAAGAGCCACCAAATGTCTACAAAGATCAAAAACCCACAAAGTATCATACGGATTACTTCCACTAAGGGTAGAATTCCATTAAGTTGTTCCCTTAAGACCTGTTCAGAACTAAGGGAAAACGTTTGATGATCATTGCAGAGAAATTATCTATGAAATTTTATATAATCAAAGTTTTTAATAATGTTCATAAATGTGGCAGATGGTAGTAGACATGTTCCATTCACCAAACCCATGGCTGAGACCCATGGCTGCAACCTTGACTTGAAGCAGCTACATCACATATTTGCTTGCAGTCGGAGTTAAAATCCTCACCAAGCAGTGTGCCAATAGCATCTGTCAGAATAGAATGGTCCTTACCGCACTCAGTGCTAGGACCAAACCAGTTAGAGTCGAGCATGAAATCTGGCCTGGAAAAATTCATTTGACATGAATTTCCATCCTTTCCCTCACAGTGCATTATTGAAGCCCATTTAGCTTCTTCTTGCTTAACTAAGCAACAATCAAAATAAGAAGCAATAATCTTAAATAAGAACCAATGATTTCCATCCAGAAAACTTAAAGAGTTCACTTGAACTTTAAAAAAATAATAATAATAAATAAATAAAAAAGGAGCATATTCTTTAACAAACTATACTCACCTGGTGGTGTCTTGATCGACTGAGGTTCATCCAATGAGCTTCCACTGAAGGGAGTATATTCGCTGAACACCGAGGCAACAGAATGACCTAGAGGAGAGTTCGGGTCAGCATACACATCCCAGTCTGCATCATGGAGCTGAGACAAACAGTCAGCTCCAACCCCACACGTAGCAGAAGCATTAGAAGTCTGCTGGCATGAATTGTTCTTTGAGTTTTTCAGTGTTCGTGATTCGTACAGTACAGATTCTAATAGGCCATTGTTCCGCGGTGAGAGACAATCTGACAGTGTCAACTCAGTTGGAAGGGTTTGGATCAAAGTATCAACAGACTCAAGGGAAGGCAATGGGGAAGGGGTGCCCCAGCTACCCATTTGAGTATCTGAATATTGGAGTGAAGGGAGCTCCAGCTTCATCGCCCAAGAGATGGACTCAGAAGAAGAAGAGTTGCCATTTAAAAGGGCATGGCTGCCAGGAAGTAAACACAAGGATGATGAAAGGTTATTATCATACGAACTTCCAAAGGACTTAACAATTTTCCGAGAACCATCATCCTGATATTGACTGAATGCTGGGAGAACATCACTGACAACACCACTGAAACCAGGAAGTGAGGATTCGGATTCTCGAAGACGCTTGGCTGGATGCATCGTTGAGAACAGAAAGCTATTACTACAGGTAGAACCGACACCTTGGGTAAGCAAGCTACTTGCAGGAATGTCAAGGAAAGATGGATAGAACTGTTGGTTTAGTTCCAAATTTTGGAATTCGACAGATGGAATCTCCAAGTTATTTGTTGGCAAGAGTTCAGGATGGGGTGTGTCACCACTTGAGAATGTACCCATGTTCTGACTTATTTGATTCTCATTTTGCGCTTGCAAAATGTCAGGAGGGTAAATGGGTAAACCAGCTCGCTGCCGTCTTTTGATTCGTGTGTTCCAGAAATTCTTTATCTCATTGTCAGTGCGTCCAGGTAACTGAAACGATATAAAATTTTGAGAAATAAACCAGAAAATTATTCTGAGCAGAATAGAAGAAAACTCATATAATTTTTAGTTAATGGAACATATTGAACTCAGGTAATCATGTTATAAAATTTGTCTAATTTGGTAAAACAATGTAGCATATTGGATTCTATTACCTACTTACTGAAAGTAAACCTTATGACCTTTTTCTTTTAATGTCTAACAAAAATAGCACTGTGAAGCCATCTGTGAAATTAGATTACCAACAGCTGATACCAATAACCTCTGGAACAGCTTTAGGCACTCCAAAGAGGTATAGAGTGCCAAAAGCTGTTTTCACTGTGCCAATTATGTCACGCCTACACATTAATTATTAACTTATCCGTATCTTATAGTCAACAATAGTCATGTTTACTAGCACAACCAAAAATAATAAAAAAGAGAGGAAAATGTGCAAGGGAAGCAACAAACTATCTGTGTGCATGACAATTAAATCCTATAATCAAAGATCAATTACTGAGTACGGGAACATAGTGTTAGGGGCTTTCTCTCAACTAAGGAGTTGAAACAGGAATGCAAGTAGTGAAGGACAGAGAAGTAAGACTACTATGAAAATAGGAAGACTTAAAGCAGCTCATTCAGGATTCCTTGAAACTTATCTGTTATTCTCTCTCTATTGTTTGTGAAGAGGCTGAGCCCCCTTGCTCACTCCTATCTCGAAGCCGTGCACGTTCTTTTCAAGTACAAAAAAGTATGAAGGTTTGCATATAAAATGCCAAAAATCGGACTACCTTCAGACACAACTGAGAAAAAACATGAAAGTATGTAGGTTTCCAGATACAATGTCAAAATTGAACTTCCTTCAGACACAGCTGATAAGAAATGTGATCCACTTACACTCAAGGAGAAAAGACAAGCCAAATTTTGCAGAATTGTGTCAGTCAATTGCTGAAGTACTATGGGGTAAAATGAGGTACCCACCCAGTGGTCGCTTATAGTGTATTTGTAACTAATAAAGCCGATAAAAGTAATATACAAACGAGTTTACTAAAATGGCTTCATTCCAAAGCAAAACTATTCAGCTTGGCATAAATGCTTTTAATATCATCAAAAAAAATATCTTTTCCTTTTAGCAAAAAAAATCTCATCTTCTAGTAACACAACAAATGTTATTAACATCTTGAAATAAGATATCACAGAGGAAAAAAAAGGAAAAAAAAGATATCACAGATTTGGATGTGAATTGTTATATGTTGGACGCCATAAAAACTCAAAGATCCTCTACCATCAATGAAACAAAGTGACAAAAAAAACAATCCTTTGGCACACTTCAAATTGTTCCGGAGATGGATGATAAACATATTTAACTTTCAAATTGATTTGACTAGCACATGCACAAGAAAAGTTAAGTTGCAAAGCAAATGATATCACGACAAAAAAATTGTTTCCCAGTGGATATAAGGGAAAATTGGTACAAAAAATAACACCCTTTGTATGGGGGTTTAATTGACCTCTTCGTTGAATGTTCATGGCACGGGCTTTGTGACGACCTAGCCATATTTATTTAATATATTTTTAATTAGCTTCTATCATTGATATATTTGTATGTAATACTTCAGAACTACATTAACAATCTAAAATAATATACTCGTTATATTATTATATTAATGGGTTTCACGCATCTTAAACTTTGTGGCACAAACACTTGAAAAACAAGGATCAATTAAACTAGATGGAGGGAGTAAATTTTTATTTCTTGGATAAGGCAATATTACTAAAAATTAGAAGTTATCACCATGCAAGACCAAACATTATGTATACAGAAGACATAGAACTCATCGTCCAATTACACAAATTTTAGTACTAAATATGGACTCGTTAATTACATAACATGCTACTCAGAGAATATGTATATAAGAGTGAACAAACTAAACAAAAGGCATTAGAGAAATGATATGACAACAGGAGACCAAAACGAGTACAGAGACCATTGGGCTTCTCCTGTAAGCTCAAGCTCTAAAAAGCTAGACACACACACACACAGACAGAGATGAGTACATAGAGATAGAGACCAAGAGTCATAGGTAAAAGAAGGCAAAGATCATCATAGGATTTTAGACATAATGTTTTTGTTATTTTTTTGGGGTAATAATTAAACATCCATTAATGGCGAAACAAAGTACATCTAGATACCCTAGCCATTCAGGCCAACTAATGCGCCCCAAACACCTCAGACCTAGGCACCTTGACTACATTACAAACACAAAACGTAGAACCTAAAGTCCTAAACATATAATATCAGCTATAAGATAATAAATATTAGAACCACCAGAAGGATATTGAAGAAGTTCCACAAGTAATTTCGAGCCAGTGAAGCACTCAATCATATTCATACTCCCCTTTACTCATAAGTAATCAAGTATCTCTCATTCTCTCTTCTGCAAAACAAATGCAACAACAGAGACAAGATGGTTGACCAAATGCTTCTCCACTATGAGGCAGCAAGAAATCTTTGGACTGTCATGTTCCCATTGTGGGGGATAGCTTGGGTGACGCTAAGATCAATAAGTGAGATATTGTAGGATTGGTTTGGAGTAAAGGTCAGGAAGGAGTGAAGGAGGGATTTGCTGTCGCATGCTATTTGATGGACAATCTGGAAGGAATGGAATACCCGATATTGAAAGGAAGAGCAAGGCCTCTGCCTGATGAGGACATGCTTAGCTTGGGCGTGGATGGGAATCAAGCAGATAAAACTTGGGTCGATCCAATTCAAGTTCCTATTGGTCCAGTTACGAGGGCAAGAGCTAAAAGATTCAACGAATGACTTAATGGATTAATCCAAGAAGTTTGGGCTGAAAAGAGTTTGAGGGCATTCGTTAAGGGAGATGATTTTAAGTTAATTAACTTGGTTCAAGCAATCAGGCTAAGTCCAATGCACCAACCCATGTCAGAGCATCCCATGTTAGAGCCCAGCAGTGCCAGCACGCCGCGCCCCAGCGCACGCACCCAGCGCCTCGGCGCTTGACGCCCAAGCATTCTGCCTATGCAGCGCCGCGACTCCCATAAGCAGCGCCTAGGCGCTTGGCTACTGTAAGCCCAGCGTCACGGTGCTCCTCAGCGACGCCTAGGCGCTTGGTCCCATTCTGGAAAGAAGATTTCTGCTATGTAATTTGGAAGTTATTTCAATTCTAATGTAATTAGGAAGCTTATTAGCTAAGTTGTCAATTCCAAAGTTAATTGCTTTTATGTAATTTGTTCCTTTTAGGATTAGGGCTACTTTGAGTAGTATAAATAAAGGAGCATAGTTGATGTACTTCATTATTCAAATTATCCATTAATAAAACTACTTGTGAGATTGTTTTCTCTTTTGGTTCATTGAGAACTTCTGAACTGTTCATAGTTTACTGTGAGATTCAACCCGACTTATCATACAACAATTCATAGTTGTGTGTGGCGTCTTCTACCTATACCAAGGTTCTTGTCTCAATATCGACAAAGGGTCGAGGTTCCATTCAACGCAGAATTCATTACACTGTCGATTGTACCAAGGTTCTCGCTTCAATATAAGCGAAGGGTAGCGGTTTCGTTGGTGTTACACCAATATAACTCTGCTACAAACGATCCGGGCGACGACCACCTCACGCCAGTGTGCCGTGGAGTCTATCAGTTGGTATCAGAGCTAAGTATCTAGCAGGTTATCTATCCTTTATATCTCTTGTTGAATATCTAATATATATATATATATAATAAAATAAATAAAAAAGAAAAAAGAAAAGTATTATTTTACCTAGTTTGTTTCAATTGCTTGCTAACCCCAAATTTAGCAACAATAAGTTTCACAAATTTCAATCATCAAATCATCTGAGAGTTCATCCGAAGCTAATTGCAGACTTGAAATCAAAACATCCAAATTTTTGCTCACTTGTTGGTAATCTGAGACTCATATCTTGCTATTTTGTTCTTGATAAGTTCTTGTTTGAATTGAAATAGTAAACTGTGAATTTTGTTTAGTGAATTCAAAAAGAACCTATAAGAGGGAATACTTGAGAGGAAAAAGGCAAGAGTAGTGAGATCATTAGAGAGTAAAAGCCAATTGAATGATACACGAGTGATTCACTTTTGAGCGAAATACGTAAGGGAGTGATGAAGAAAATTTTATCTACTAACCCTTGTTTTGCAGCAAATATGTCTGATATGAAGAATAAAGGTGCTTTTGAAGATTTCCCACCAATGTTTGATCCGAAATTTGCAATGGAGGCCATGATGAAGGAGCTTTCCAGGAAGTTAGACATGGCGATGGAGCAAGTGCATGAATGTATTGATCAGATGAGCATTACACGAGGAGAACAGTCTCAAAACCCTCCTAGCGTGCGTAGAAGGGGAATAGTGCAACCTAAGGGAGCTAGGACGGAGGAAGAAGCTTACTATGATGGTAGGATTAGGTGGTGTTTGATAAAACTGAGTAATTGAGATCTGAATGGTTAATACATCTTAATAAATTAGATCTGAATGAAATAACATCTGAATCTAAAAAATTGTTTGATAACTAAAAAGTGTAAAACATCTGAATGACACTATTTTACCATTTTAACCTCTTTATTTAAGAATTTTATTTGAATGATCTTAAAATTTGAAATTGAAGGAGTACAATATTTATTGAGGCTATTTTTGTCCATAAATTTTAAATAAACTATTAAGAGGCAGCTCTTAATAGTTAAGATTTGAGTTTCTGTCTTAACGATTAAGAGACATTAAGAGGCAAAAAAAAAATTTACCAAACAAAATTTGCCTCTGACATAATCAGAAGTAGGTGAATTAAGAAGCATTCAAACACAAGCAAACACCACCTTAGTGAGGAAGAGGATCCTGAATCTGATTTTATTCACCAGAGACATGGAGCAAGGGATAGAGGAGATCGAAATCGATAAGACAACAACTTGGATAGCATTAAGATGAAGATTCCAGCTTTCCAAGGAAGGAGTAATCCTGAGGCATATCTAGAATGGGAGAAGAAGATGGAGTAAGTGTTTGACTGCCACAACTATTCGGAGCGTAAGAAAGTCAAGCTTGCAACCACGGAGTTTTCTGACTATGCCATCACTTGGTGGCATCAACTGATGATTAACAGGAGGAGATATGGAGAACGTCCGATTAAAACTTGGGAGGAGATGAAAGTTGTGATGAAGAAGCGGTTTGTACCAAGCCACTATTACCCCGATCTATTCAGGAATTTGCATAATCTTAAACAGGGTAGTCGTAGCGTGGAAGACTATTACAAGGAGATGGAAATGCTGATGACTAGAGCCAACATAGTAGAGGACCATGAGACGACAATGACAAGATTTTCAGCAGGTTTGAATTGGAAGATTGCAAATTTGGTGGAGCGACAACATTATGTGGAATTGGAGGATATGGTGTATATGGCTATAAATAAAATGAATGCATGCTAATATTGTTAAATTACAAATTTCATTTACAGAATTTTACAATGTCTAAATCACTATCATTACGGAACATATTGGATGCTAATAAGTTAATCGGACTCAATTATACGGATTGATTAAGAAAATTGAGAATAATTCTCACGGCTGAAAAGCTATCTTATGTCCTTAATTCGCCTGTCTCTGCAATGGTTGCAGACAAAGCCTCTGAGGAAGAGATTGCTACTTTTAGAAAGTGAAAGATGATGCACAGTGGGCTCATTGTATCATATTGGGCTCCATGAGTAACAAGTTACAACGTCAACACGTGAAAATGAATGCACTTACTATATTGCTTCACCTTCATGATTTGTATAGTGAGCAGAGTAGGTCTGCCAGATATAACATATCTAAGAAGCTCTTCCGATCTAGAATGACCGATCGCACTACAATACAGACACATGTCCTCAAAATGATCAATTTAATTGAACAATTGGGACAATTGGGTTTTGTCATGGATAGAAAGTTGAGCCAAGATCTGATCTTCCAGTCACTCTCGAACTCCTCACAATTTGTTGTGAATTTTCATATGAACAAGCTTGATATCAGCCTACCTGAGTTGCTTAACATGTTAGATAACTACGGAGTCACTTTCCACCAAAGAAAGACCAAGTCTTACTTGTAGATGAACCTTTCAAAAAAAGAAAGCGGGCCAAAGGATCTTCTGAAAAGAAGAAAAATTCAAAAAAGGCAAAAGGAAAGGCAAAGACTAAGGATAATAAGAAGAAAATTGATGCGGATAGCATCCACTGCAATAATCCTGGACAATGGAAAAGAATCTGCATCTTGCAGAGGCTAACCAGAAGAAACTTAGTGAAATTTCGATTACAGATACAGGTTTGTTCATGATTGAAATAAATCTTTCTGTAAGTTAAGGTTCTACTTGGGTATTGGATACCTGCTGTAGTTCTCACATATGCAATTCTATGCAGGGACTAAGTAGAAGTAGAAAGCTAAACAAAAGCGGAAGTAATCCTGCGTGTGGGGAATGGAGCAAAGGTTATTACATTAGCCGTGAGAACTTATAGTTTAGTGTTGCCAACGGGCAAGTCTATCAAGTTAATAAGTTGGTATTATGTTCCAGTTCTCATAATAAACATTATTTCTATTCTGTTGTTGGATAAGGAAGTTTTTATTATTATATTTAAGAACAATGGTTGTTCTATTTATAATGATAATGTTTTGTTTGGAACTGGAAGATTACTTGATGGACTTTATATACTTGACTTATATGAAAAATATTTTGCAAATTGAACTAGTAAAAGAAAAGAGATGATTATTCAAAAGTTGAATATGTGTATTTGGTGAAATACAAGTCTGAATCATTTAAAAGGTTCAAAGAATTCAAAAGTGAAACAAATTCGCAAAGTATTAGGATTCTTCGATCGGATCAAGGGAATACTTAAGTAAAGAGTTTCTAGATCATCTCAAAGATAATGGTATTTTCTCACAATGAGCACATCCTGATATGCAATAATTGATTGGTGTATCTGAAAGGAGAAATTGTATCTTGTTGGACACGGTGCAATCCATGATGATTTTTACCGACATTCCAGTATCTTTCTGGGGTTATGCTCTAAAAACGGCTGCATATCTACTAAATAAGATACCCTCAAAATCCATCCCCAAAACTCCATATAAGTTATGGACAGGGAGGAAATCTAGTCTTAAGCATGTTAAGATTAGGGGTTGTCCAACTTATGTGAAAAGGTTTCAAAAGGCTAAGCGTGGGATAAGATCTGGCAAGTGCAGATTTGTGGGATATCCTAAAGAAAGTTTAGGGTATTATTTTTATAATCCTGCTGAGCAAAAGGTGTTTATAGCGAAACACGAGGCCATCTTGGAAAATGAGTTTATCCTTGAAGGGGCTAGTGGGAGGAAAAATAGATCTTGAAAAGGTTCAAGAACCACAAAGTACTATAAGTCGAACCGAGGAACCTGTAGATAGACCTATTGTACCACAATCGAATCGTGAATCTGGAAGAGTACCGAAGATACCTACGAGGCATGGATTCAACATAGAGGATGATGATGAGGTACGCATAATAGAGAATGATGACCAGTTATATACGATAAGACTATATGTAAAGACTCAGAAAAATGGCAGATGACCATGAAATTCGAAATGGACTCTATGTATGAAAACCAAGTGTGGACTTTGGTTAACCCTCTTGAAGGCGTAAAGTCTATAGGGTGTATATGGGTCTTTAAGAAAAAGACTGAGACAAATGGCAAGGTGGAGACCTATAAGGCCGGACTGGTGGCAAAATGTTTCAAACAATGGCAAGAAGTGATACATTATGAAACATTCTCACCGATTGAAATGCTTAAGCCCATTTGGATTTTACTTGTGATTGCAGCTTATTATTACGAAATCTGGCAAATGGACATGGTGACGCCTTTCCTCAATGGAGACTTGAGGAGAATGTATGTATGATACAGCCAGATGGATTTGTCTCAATAGATGGTGCAAATTGAGTATGTAAGCTAGAACGATCCATTTATGGATTGAAACAAGCTTCTCAAAGATGGAACATCTGTTTTGATGAGACAATCAAAAGAGTTGTCAGTAATTCCATGTATTATGTTTAATCGGGACATTATATGGTAGAAGGATTGAATTGTACAGTAACTATTACTGAATAGGTTCTATGTAATTAACCGTTGATTTCATATTATACGGATAGTCATGATACATTATCGTAAGGTGTCTCTCATGATGTAGAATAAATATTATTTATTTATATTTATATATGAATTAAATGAGTTTAATTCATTATAAATAATATTAAAATGGTTCTAATTTATTTATTCTACTTATTGGCATAATATTAAACCTAAAGGGTCAAACCGCAAAAAAGAAATATTATATTAAAAGTAATTGGCTTAATAATAAGAATTTAGTATTTGGAGAAATAATAATATTTATAATTAAGTATTTGGAGAAATACTAAATTATAAATTAATAAGAGGAGTCTTCTTCTTCTTCTTATTATTATTATTATTATTATTATTATTATTATAAATTAATTGGCTTAATAATAATAAATTAAGTATATGTAATTTATTAGTGGAATAAATTAAATAGCTTAATATTTATAATTAAGTATTTAGAGAAATATTAAATTATAAATTAATAAGAGGAGTCTTATTATTTATTATTATTAAATAATTTAGTTCCTAAATAGTTTGAAAATTAAATTAAAACCCTAAGTCCTAAAAGGTTTAGGAGGGAGGGTTAGTCTATAAATAAGAGGGGTCTTGTTGTGGGAAAAGACTAATGCAACTTTTGCAAGTATTCTCAAAACCTAAAAGAATTAGGAGGGAGAAAAACTAGGGTTAACCACCCAAGGTTTGGAGAAACCTAAATTTACTTCTTCCATAATCAATCTCTTGGTGGATCACCTTTAGAGCGCTACATATACTTTGTAACTTGCGTTTAATTAGGTGGATTTGGAGAAAGACGTGAAGGATTAAGGGAGATGAACTCGTAGTTATTCAAAAATTGAATCTACAAAGGTATAACCCCTTCTTTATCTTAAATTAATAATATCGTATAAGGTGATTCCTAGGATTGCAGAAAATATTTATGTCATGCTTCCGCTGTTTTTTGTATGCATGTTCTTGTTCTGCAAATTTACAATAGATACATACATTACAATTTCAATACTAATAAATATTAATCCATAATAAAATGTAAAAAAAAATAAAGAAACACAAAAAACATTTATGTAATAATACTATCTACGAATTTAGAAAATTTATACTAATTAATTCTTACACTATTTCATAAATAGCATTGGTATATACAACATTATACTAATTAGTATAGTATATAGTCTATGGAATATTTTCAATTTTTATCACTAAAATATCTACAAGAGAATCCCTAGAAGAATTTGGAAGAATCCACAACTCTGGATTTGGGAATTCTCCGAGATTCGAGGATTCGTCGATCTACATAAACGCAATTATTGGTAGTTGAATAGTAATCATGCTTTCTTTTCCCTCTTTCTCAATAAGGGAATCAAGTAGCCTCGGCATAGGAGCCCATCAATTGATTAATAAAGTTTATAAATGTTCATATTAATATTTTTACCTTTTAAACTTGACTTTGAGCTCAACATTTTATCAGTTTAATTCTTTTTAAGGCATATACTACATTCATTCTTCAAGTTTCCCTTAAGAAATTACTAAACGCCTTTAAGTGTTAGTATAATTTGGATTCTTATCATTTTAAAAGCAAACACCTCAATGAAAGATGTAGATGTCAAACATTGTCTACTGGTCATTATCTTGTTGCTGAGTTTTTCAATAGTATGAGATACACTAGGTGATAAGCTAAAACCAAAAGACCTGCCAAGTTTAGAAATTAAAATGACCCCTTAATAATTTCATTTTTTACGAGTGAAATATTATCATTATTGTGACATGCAAATTTTTACATCAATGAGATGCTCATCCTCTTGCATATATGCTTAAATTTATACATAAGCTAATATAGAATAAATATATATGGTGGAAGTTATGGACAGATGTCAATTATTCCACATATAAGCTTGAAGAATAATCTAATATATCTTAATGACGGATTAAGATGACAAAAATACCATTTCTACCTACTCCATTGTTCTTGACTTAAGAATATGCAATCCCCATGCAATTGGAATCTGGACACAGATTACACAAACAAATTGATTCCTTAAAGAAGAACATTGAAGAAAAGATCAATACACACCTCTGCAGCCATTCGAGCCCACTTGTTTCCCATCTTAGCATGAAGTTCAATTATGCGTTGTTCTTCATCCGGCGTAAATGCACCTTTCTTGAGATCCGGTCTTAGGTGGTTTGCCCAACGTAGACGACAGCTTTTCCCACAACGGGAAAGTCCTGAGTGCTTTTGTACAGCATTCCAGTTTCCCTCTCCATGCTTGTTGACGTAATCCACTAAAATTGAATCTTCTGCAGATGTCCAAGGACCTTTCTTAAGCGAGCCACCTCCTGCCACATTTCCTCCACTGCTGACCTCTTCAATGGATGGCGAATCTATGTAACCATTGGCCACCATCCTATCCTCTCTTTCACTTGTCATATTGCTCATATCCTAAATATGCAAGAAACTAATTACACGTCATAAAGACAAACATTGCTAACAAATTTCATAGCCCCCACTGCTCAAGAGTTGCACTTTTTGACCAAAATATAGGAAGAACGTGTTAAAACTAAGAAAGACTGAAATGAAGAATGAATCATTGGCTATACATCTAACAAGTTGATAGGTGAATCTCTGATAAACCCCTTTTGACTTCCGTAACAAACAAACAGAAAACTTTTCGTCTGTGTCAACAAACCACAACCTTAAAAGGTGCAAGTGCCAAAAAACTAAAAACTAAAAACAAAGCCAAAGACCCGTTGGTGCATAATCAGAAGAAATAAATGGGTGGTACAACTAAAGTAGGATATGGACATAGTATTTTATAAATAACACAAGTGGACATTCACTACAAAACATCAAGTGCCAAAATAAAGCCAAAGACAAACATCTTCATTTATCCAATACAATTAAAGCAGAACTAGGACATAAGTTATAACGAACACAAGTGGACATTCACTACAAAACATTTTCGTTTATCCATTTAAAAGAAACCCAAAACCCTTAAATACAGCAATTATTACTAGCACGACAAAGAAACTGGCATCTAACCTTTGTTAATGAATGCATGAAAAAAAGAGAAAATAAAAATACTACACAAATGCATACCATAGTAAAGAGAAGATTTTTTACCTTAGTTTTGCACAGCTGGATGAATGATCAGCCCCCTGTACTATGACAAATGAAATAGTAGACCAGGAAATTGAGAAGGAATACTGAAATGCCCAAGAAAATAATCAAATCCAAAGGGAAAAGGAAGACCCTCAAAAACTTCAAGTTGACCCAATTCGGGAAGAATTTTTACTAAAAAATCGACTAATAAGATCTGTGGAATTCAATTGGGTAAAAATACAGATGCATCATCAATAACCCAAACACAAAAGGCACAGCTGGCTATTAATATTACTCAAACATTTGGCCTTCTAATTCAGAAAAATATATGATACAAATATTAAGCTACAGTTCCTGCATTTATGAGTCTCTTAAACAAATGTTTAGATCCACTCAAATACAAGATTCTTATACGAAATTGAACTGCAACGTAATAATCTGGTAATATTCTAAAAGAATAATAGTAAATTGAAATTCACAACAATTAAAACGACTAGAAAATTGTGATTAGAAAAAAGGGTTGTCTACAAACCCTAGCCGTAATCAGTGAAGAAAGAAGGGCAGGATCCAATCATAGAGTTTCAGATATATAAATATATATATTTATAGAGAGAGAAGGAGAAAGAAAAGGGGAGCTGGTTTGATTAGATAATAGATTGAGAAGTGAGAATAGAGAGAAAGCAAAGTTAAGTGGTGAAGATGGCCAAAGGAGAGCAAAATTAGGAGAGAGAGACCAGGACTGACTACCAGCTCAAACAAAATGAAAATGGAGAGAGAGAAAGGAGAGAGCTTCATGTACAGTAGCTTGTGTAGATTACATTTATGACCTTCTACCTGAAATTCTGAGTTGACTTGTTTACTTTGTGGGAGCGTTAACTTGTTTACTTTGTGGGAGTGTTAACTTGTGCATTGAGGAGTTTGAGGTTTTAAATGGACGGAAAAAGAACACAAGTGAATGGATTTTTTTCATTAAATTCTTATGTTATATCGTGTATTTTAAACTACACGGAAGTAAAGAAAAAAAATAAATAGACAAAAATTATGATCAATTGTTTTTGTTAAAGTTTTTTTATTCAAAAATAAACGAATTTAGACTATAAATTAAATATAAACACATGTTCTAAAATTCTCATCACACCCTATATATTACAAACACAATAAAACTATTGTAAAAGTAGATTAGCAATCTAAGTATAAAACAATTTTTTTCTCTCTTTTTTCCTAGTTTTTTTTACTATAAGTTAAATTTCTTATTCTTTTCCTTCCGTCCTAAATCAGAAACATAGTGTTAGAGAGAAAAAAATGAGGGGAGGGAGAGGGAGAGGGAGGTACTTGTTTCTGACCGAGTTAGGGGGCATAAATTGAACTGGAGATGAATTCAAATTTCAAATTGCTTGTCGTCTCCTTTACTAATTTACTGGACCTATTATAAGTACAAACTAACGTAAATTCCAGTTTTAAAAATGTGGAGTCTATTTATTATTAAGAGATAGTTAAGATTAATTATGTCATTCACTATACTTATATTTATATTCTTTTAAAATTCTTTAAAATGAGAGCAATCAAAATAATTTATATAAATTTATTGATTTTTTAAAAGTAAAAAATGATATAATTATTAATTTTAGTTAGCTTACAATATTATAGTTGTTTATTTTATTTGTACTAAAACAAAAAATATATGTATTAATCTTAAATTATAAAATTTTACAAATTGAATTGAAAAGTCAAAGTGTATCTCAAATTGGTACAAAAAAGTATATATAGTATGTTTATTATTACTTCTTCTTCTTCTTTTTTTAGCGAGGAGTATGTTTAACTTAACAACTAATAAAGCACTCATTCCGCTTCAAAATACAAGATTAATATTGAATTTTTGAAGTCAATTTATATTTATAAATTTAAAATTGATGCGAACTAATTTAGTTTTAAAAAATACAATTGTAGACACCCAAAATTTATACATATTTTCTCTAACAATGGCAGGAGGAGGCCAATAATATCATTTCACATCGAGGCAAGGATGTCAAGATGAAGATTACAAAGCTCAAAACGATTCTTGGAGGTCACACAAGGATCTTTAAATACCGGATTGCAAAAAGGAAGACGAATAATTAGCCGGTGTATTTAGAAGGATAGTTTTTCCCATTTTTATCCATCATCCCGGATCTAAAATTGATCAAACTTGATGTCATTGTGTAGGCCTCAAAAAGAGCTTTTTGGATTGAGATAAAGTGTTTTCTAATTCTTCCCGGTTTGAAAAGTTATAGACATTTTAGTATACGACATGAAAATCAATGGCGCGACACAAAAACGAAGTATGTGGGACCCACCGAAGCTAGGTTGCCGCAGGTAGACCTGTGGTAGGCCTAGCCCCCTCTATATAATGGCTTTTTGTTTCTTTTTCTTGGAGAAGAAGGAAAAAGATGGAGAAAAAATGTTCTTTAGAGAGAAAAATAACAAAAATAAAAGAAAACTCTTCCAAATTAGATCTAGATCTAGTTTTTTCATCGAATCTTCCATCAAAATATATTCAAGCAATCCATAGGAAGCTTAAGGAGGAAGAAACTCCCTTTCCCAAGGTCCATTTCTCGTCTCTACGCTCGTTTTAACTTACGTTTATGATTACGTTGTTTGGGTTTTGTTTCGTTAATTTTGTTTTCTCGTTTAAAGACTCTCATAACATACTAGATCATATCTAGTGGCGTTTGAATCCTATTTTGAATCATGGGTAGTTAGAGAGGGTTTCTTACAATAGAAAATTCCTCTTAATCAACTTATAAAGTCATTTTAACAATTATTCAATTTCAATATCGATTTAGCTCATTTTTATCACTTGTTGTGCTTGGGCTCCAATTATTCACTCGTTTTTCTCGTTTCAAGGCTACCCAAGCATCCTAGACTATCTCTAGTGGTGATCCTATTTTTGGCCACCGAGAAATTTTCTCAAATAGAATCTCCTTTCTAGCCGATTTGGAATATATTTTACTCGATTTTATTGTCGTTATTTCTAGATCTATGGAATCTTGGATCTATGGGTCTCAATCTCTAGATTATAAATTCTCTTAATAGATCTTGTTGATATATGATAGATCCTTACGATGTCGATAGTATTTGGTGATGTAATTCGATTCCTACGATATAGTTAATGGAATAATTGCGATATTGTTGATATGTTGTACGATTTATGGATTTAGGGTTTATGGAAGTCATTTCCTAAACTCTAACTCCATTTATAAATTTCGATATTTTCCTGGAAGTAATTACGAATTATGTGAGCCTGGAATGAATTCAAGGCCTTTAAACATCCTGTTTAATGGGAACTGAAGAATATTCCCATAATGGACATAGTTAACGGTTGTAATTTTGCGATTCGATGATTGTAAATATAATTCGGGCCTTAAAACTATTTCGAAGGTTTTTATGCCACAAAAATTGGGTTTAAGGCCCCTTAATAGTGAATTTTGTTATTTCGAGGTACTTAGAGTTATTTAGATGGCTTACATGCCCGTGGATAGCTCCAACTCTAATCTTCAATGCTTAAGGAATAAGGTAATACCTTCTGTAGCATGGAGAAACCACAATTCGAAGAAGCTACATGGGAGCTCGAAGATAAGATAAAGAAAAATTACCCACACTTTTTTAATTAATTTTGTAATAGCGATTCCGGAGACAGAATCCTTATAAAGAGGGAGGAATGTAATATCCGTGGGTAATATAGGAACGTTGAGAGCTATGTAAAAAGCTTATTTAATGAAGTACAAATTTTTATTGTGCAAATGAAGTGAATGATATAATATATATATATATATATATATATATATATATATATATATAATAGTCAAATAAGGCTAAGTAAGTAAACTAGTTGGGCTAAATGAGAAAACAAAGAAGTAAAATTAAACCAAACAAGCCCTAAGATAAAAGGAATAAATTTAAGGCAATTAAGCCATGTCAAGCCCAAACATGAGCCCGAGTCTAGTCTCTTGCAATCCTTTTACAATACTTGCAAGCCCAACAAGAAGCCTAAACAACCTAACCCAACAAGTCCAAAGTGTGATGTAAGCAATGAGGTAAGCAATGATGAAATAAAGAAAGCAATAAAAAAAGAAAATAGGCCATGTGTGTGTGGGGAGGGGGGTTCAACAAGTCTCTAACTACTCCTAACAACTCCCATCAACTTCCCACAAAAAGTGGATCTAGGTTCCCCAATTTGTTTAGCTTTAATCCTTGCTTTAGCTTAATAAAATGGATGATTAAGGTTGATGAGGATTAACTTAAGTAATCTTTTAGAGCCTAGTAAGAATAAAGAGGAGAGGAGGGACTTGACCAAGAACAGACCAAACTAGAGAGGCTAACTTATAATTCTTTCAAAGTTCATCTATAAATAGCCAACCTATTCTTCATTTCCAACACTTTTCTTCATTTCACCAAGTTAGAAAGCAAAGAGTAAGAGAAAGCTTGAGAGAGAGACAGAGAGAGAGGCTCGGATGTGAGGAGAGGATCTAAAATTGATCATCCCGGATCTAAAATTGATCAAACTTGATGTCATTGTGTAGGCCTCAAAAAGAGCTTTTTGGATTGAGATAAAGTGTTTTCTAATTCTTCCCGGTTTGAAAAGTTATAGACATTTTAGTATACGACATGAAAATCAATGGCGCGACACAAAAACGAAGTATGTGGGACCCACCGAAGCTAGGTTGCCGCAGGTAGACCTGTGGTAGGCCTAGCCCCCTCTATATAATGGCTTTTTGTTTCTTTTTCTTGGAGAAGAAGGAAAAAGATGGAGAAAAAATGTTCTTTAGAGAGAAAAATAACAAAAATAAAAGAAAACTCTTCCAAATTAGATCTAGATCTAGTTTTTTTCATCGAATCTTCCATCAAAATATATTCAAGCAATCCATAGGAAGCTTAAGGAGGAAGAAACTCCCTTTCCCAAGGTCCATTTCTCGTCTCTACGCTCGTTTTAACTTACGTTTATGATTACGTTGTTTGGGTTTTGTTTCGTTAATTTTGTTTTCTCGTTTAAAGACTCTCATAACATACTAGATCATATCTAGTGGCGTTTGAATCCTATTTTGAATCATGGGTAGTTAGAGAGGGTTTCTTACAATAGAAAATTCCTCTTAATCAACTTATAAAGTCATTTTAACAATTATTCAATTTCAATATCGATTTAGCTCATTTTTATCACTTGTTGTGCTTGGGCTCCAATTATTCACTCGTTTTTCTCGTTTCAAGGCTACCCAAGCATCCTAGACTATCTCTAGTGGTGATCCTATTTTTGGCCACCGAGAAATTTTCTCAAATAGAATCTCCTTTCTAGCCGATTTGGAATATATTTTACTCGATTTTATTGTCGTTATTTCTAGATCTATGGAATCTTGGATCTATGGGTCTCAATCTCTAGATTATAAATTCTCTTAATAGATCTTGTTGATATATGATAGATCCTTACGATGTCGATAGTATTTGGTGATGTAATTCGATTCCTACGATATAGTTAATGGAATAATTGCGATATTGTTGATATGTTGTACGATTTATGGATTTAGGGTTTATGGAAGTCATTTCCTAAACTCTAACTCCATTTATAAATTTCGATATTTTCCTGGAAGTAATTACGAATTATGTGAGCCTGGAATGAATTCAAGGCCTTTAAACATCCTGTTTAATGGGAACTGAAGAATATTCCCATAATGGACATAGTTAACGGTTGTAATTTTGCGATTCGATGATTGTAAATATAATTCGGGCCTTAAAACTATTTCGAAGGTTTTTATGCCACAAAAATTGGGTTTAAGGCCCCTTAATAGTGAATTTTGTTATTTCGAGGTACTTAGAGTTATTTAGATGGCTTACATGCCCGTGGATAGCTCCAACTCTAATCTTCAATGCTTAAGGAATAAGGTAATACCTTCTGTAGCATGGAGAAACCACAATTCGAAGAAGCTACATGGGAGCTCGAAGATAAGATAAAGAAAAATTACCCACACTTTTTTAATTAATTTTGTAATAGCGATTCCGGGGACAGAATCCTTATAAAGAGGGAGGAATGTAATATCCGTGGGTAATATGGGAACGTTGAGAGCTATGTAAAAAGCTTATTTAATGAAGTACAAATTTTTATTGTGCAAATGAAGTGAATGATATAATATATATATATATATATATATATATATATATATAATAGTCAAATAAGGCTAAGTAAGTAAACTAGTTGGGCTAAATGAGAAAACAAAGAAGTAAAATTAAACCAAACAAGCCCTAAGATAAAAGGAATAAATTTAAGGCAATTAAGCCATGTCAAGCCCAAACATGAGCCCGAGTCTAGTCTCTTGCAATCCTTTTACAATACTTGCAAGCCCAACAAGAAGCCTAAACAACCTAACCCAACAAGTCCAAAGTGTGATGTAAGCAATGAGGTAAGCAATGATGAAATAAAGAAAGCAATAAAAAAAGAAAATAGGCCATGTGTGTGTGGGGAGGGGGGTTCAACAAGTCTCTAACTACTCCTAACAACTCCCATCAACTTCCCACAAAAAGTGGATCTAGGTTCCCCAATTTGTTTAGCTTTAATCCTTGCTTTAGCTTAATAAAATGGATGATTAAGGTTGATGAGGATTAACTTAAGTAATCTTTTAGAGCCTAGTAAGAATAAAGAGGAGAGGAGGGACTTGACCAAGAACAGACCAAACTAGAGAGGCTAACTTATAATTCTTTCAAAGTTCATCTATAAATAGCCAACCTATTCTTCATTTCCAACACTTTTCTTCATTTCACCAAGTTAGAAAGCAAAGAGTAAGAGAAAGCTTGAGAGAGAGACAGAGAGAGAGGCTCGGATGTGAGGAGAGGATCTAAAATTGATCATCCCGGATCTAAAATTGATCAAACTTGATGTCATTGTGTAGGCCTCAAAAAGAGCTTTTTGGATTGAGATAAAGTGTTTTCTAATTCTTCCCGGTTTGAAAAGTTATAGACATTTTAGTATACGACATGAAAATCAATGGCGCGACACAAAAACGAAGTATGTGGGACCCACCGAAGCTAGGTTGCCGCAGGTAGACCTGTGGTAGGCCTAGCCCCCTCTATATAATGGCTTTTTGTTTCTTTTTCTTGGAGAAGAAGGAAAAAGATGGAGAAAAAATGTTCTTTAGAGAGAAAAATAACAAAAATAAAAGAAAACTCTTCCAAATTAGATCTAGATCTAGTTTTTTCATCGAATCTTCCATCAAAATATATTCAAGCAATCCATAGGAAGCTTAAGGAGGAAGAAACTCCCTTTCCCAAGGTCCATTTCTCGTCTCTACGCTCGTTTTAACTTACGTTTATGATTACGTTGTTTGGGTTTTGTTTCGTTAATTTTGTTTTCTCGTTTAAAGACTCTCATAACATACTAGATCATATCTAGTGGCGTTTGAATCCTATTTTGAATCATGGGTAGTTAGAGAGGGTTTCTTACAATAGAAAATTCCTCTTAATCAACTTATAAAGTCATTTTAACAATTATTCAATTTCAATATCGATTTAGCTCATTTTTATCACTTGTTGTGCTTGGGCTCCAATTATTCACTCGTTTTTCTCGTTTCAAGGCTACCCAAGCATCCTAGACTATCTCTAGTGGTGATCCTATTTTTGGCCACCGAGAAATTTTCTCAAATAGAATCTCCTTTCTAGCCGATTTGGAATATATTTTACTCGATTTTATTGTCGTTATTTCTAGATCTATGGAATCTTGGATCTATGGGTCTCAATCTCTAGATTATAAATTCTCTTAATAGATCTTGTTGATATATGATAGATCCTTACGATGTCGATAGTATTTGGTGATGTAATTCGATTCCTACGATATAGTTAATGGAATAATTGCGATATTGTTGATATGTTGTACGATTTATGGATTTAGGGTTTATGGAAGTCATTTCCTAAACTCTAACTCCATTTATAAATTTCGATATTTTCCTGGAAGTAATTACGAATTATGTGAGCCTGGAATGAATTCAAGGCCTTTAAACATCCTGTTTAATGGGAACTGAAGAATATTCCCATAATGGACATAGTTAACGGTTGTAATTTTGCGATTCGATGATTGTAAATATAATTCGGGCCTTAAAACTATTTCGAAGGTTTTTATGCCACAAAAATTGGGTTTAAGGCCCCTTAATAGTGAATTTTGTTATTTCGAGGTACTTAGAGTTATTTAGATGGCTTACATGCCCGTGGATAGCTCCAACTCTAATCTTCAATGCTTAAGGAATAAGGTAATACCTTCTGTAGCATGGAGAAACCACAATTCGAAGAAGCTACATGGGAGCTCGAAGATAAGATAAAGAAAAATTACCCACACTTTTTTAATTAATTTTGTAATAGCGATTCCGGGGACAGAATCCTTATAAAGAGGGAGGAATGTAATATCCGTGGGTAATATGGGAACGTTGAGAGCTATGTAAAAAGCTTATTTAATGAAGTACAAATTTTTATTGTGCAAATGAAGTGAATGATATAATATATATATATATATATATATATATATATATAATAGTCAAATAAGGCTAAGTAAGTAAACTAGTTGGGCTAAATGAGAAAACAAAGAAGTAAAATTAAACCAAACAAGCCCTAAGATAAAAGGAATAAATTTAAGGCAATTAAGCCATGTCAAGCCCAAACATGAGCCCGAGTCTAGTCTCTTGCAATCCTTTTACAATACTTGCAAGCCCAACAAGAAGCCTAAACAACCTAACCCAACAAGTCCAAAGTGTGATGTAAGCAATGAGGTAAGCAATGATGAAATAAAGAAAGCAATAAAAAAAGAAAATAGGCCATGTGTGTGTGGGGAGGGGGGTTCAACAAGTCTCTAACTACTCCTAACAACTCCCATCAACTTCCCACAAAAAGTGGATCTAGGTTCCCCAATTTGTTTAGCTTTAATCCTTGCTTTAGCTTAATAAAATGGATGATTAAGGTTGATGAGGATTAACTTAAGTAATCTTTTAGAGCCTAGTAAGAATAAAGAGGAGAGGAGGGACTTGACCAAGAACAGACCAAACTAGAGAGGCTAACTTATAATTCTTTCAAAGTTCATCTATAAATAGCCAACCTATTCTTCATTTCCAACACTTTTCTTCATTTCACCAAGTTAGAAAGCAAAGAGTAAGAGAAAGCTTGAGAGAGAGACAGAGAGAGAGGCTCGGATGTGAGGAGAGGATCTAAAATTGATCATCCCGGATCTAAAATTGATCAAACTTGATGTCATTGTGTAGGCCTCAAAAAGAGCTTTTTGGATTGAGATAAAGTGTTTTCTAATTCTTCCCGGTTTGAAAAGTTATAGACATTTTAGTATACGACATGAAAATCAATGGCGCGACACAAAAACGAAGTATGTGGGACCCACCGAAGCTAGGTTGCCGCAGGTAGACCTGTGGTAGGCCTAGCCCCCTCTATATAATGGCTTTTTGTTTCTTTTTCTTGGAGAAGAAGGAAAAAGATGGAGAAAAAATGTTCTTTAGAGAGAAAAATAACAAAAATAAAAGAAAACTCTTCCAAATTAGATCTAGATCTAGTTTTTTCATCGAATCTTCCATCAAAATATATTCAAGCAATCCATAGGAAGCTTAAGGAGGAAGAAACTCCCTTTCCCAAGGTCCATTTCTCGTCTCTACGCTCGTTTTAACTTACGTTTATGATTACGTTGTTTGGGTTTTGTTTCGTTAATTTTGTTTTCTCGTTTAAAGACTCTCATAACATACTAGATCATATCTAGTGGCGTTTGAATCCTATTTTGAATCATGGGTAGTTAGAGAGGGTTTCTTACAATAGAAAATTCCTCTTAATCAACTTATAAAGTCATTTTAACAATTATTCAATTTCAATATCGATTTAGCTCATTTATCACTTGTTGTGCTTGGGCTCCAATTATTCACTCGTTTTTCTCGTTTCAAGGCTACCCAAGCATCCTAGACTATCTCTAGTGGTGATCCTATTTTTGGCCACCGAGAAATTTTCTCAAATAGAATCTCCTTTCTAGCCGATTTGGAATATATTTTACTCGATTTTATTGTCGTTATTTCTAGATCTATGGAATCTTGGATCTATGGGTCTCAATCTCTAGATTATAAATTCTCTTAATAGATCTTGTTGATATATGATAGATCCTTACGATGTCGATAGTATTTGGTGATGTAATTCGATTCCTACGATATAGTTAATGGAATAATTGCGATATTGTTGATATGTTGTACGATTTATGGATTTAGGGTTTATGGAAGTCATTTCCTAAACTCTAACTCCATTTATAAATTTCGATATTTTCCTGGAAGTAATTACGAATTATGTGAGCCTGGAATGAATTCAAGGCCTTTAAACATCCTGTTTAATGGGAACTGAAGAATATTCCCATAATGGACATAGTTAACGGTTGTAATTTTGCGATTCGATGATTGTAAATATAATTCGGGCCTTAAAACTATTTCGAAGGTTTTTATGCCACAAAAATTGGGTTTAAGGCCCCTTAATAGTGAATTTTGTTATTTCGAGGTACTTAGAGTTATTTAGATGGCTTACATGCCCGTGGATAGCTCCAACTCTAATCTTCAATGCTTAAGGAATAAGGTAATACCTTCTGTAGCATGGAGAAACCACAATTCGAAGAAGCTACATGGGAGCTCGAAGATAAGATAAAGAAAAATTACCCACACTTTTTTAATTAATTTTGTAATAGCGATTCCGGGGACAGAATCCTTATAAAGAGGGAGGAATGTAATATCCGTGGGTAATATGGGAACGTTGAGAGCTATGTAAAAAGCTTATTTAATGAAGTACAAATTTTTATTGTGCAAATGAAGTGAATGATATAATATATATATATATATATATATATATATATATATATATATATATATATATATATATAATAGTCAAATAAGGCTAAGTAAGTAAACTAGTTGGGCTAAATGAGAAAACAAAGAAGTAAAATTAAACCAAACAAGCCCTAAGATAAAAGGAATAAATTTAAGGCAATTAAGCCATGTCAAGCCCAAACATGAGCCCGAGTCTAGTCTCTTGCAATCCTTTTACAATACTTGCAAGCCCAACAAGAAGCCTAAACAACCTAACCCAACAAGTCCAAAGTGTGATGTAAGCAATGAGGTAAGCAATGATGAAATAAAGAAAGCAATAAAAAAAGAAAATAGGCCATGTGTGTGTGGGGAGGGGGGTTCAACAAGTCTCTAACTACTCCTAACAACTCCCATCAACTTCCCACAAAAAGTGGATCTAGGTTCCCCAATTTGTTTAGCTTTAATCCTTGCTTTAGCTTAATAAAATGGATGATTAAGGTTGATGAGGATTAACTTAAGTAATCTTTTAGAGCCTAGTAAGAATAAAGAGGAGAGGAGGGACTTGACCAAGAACAGACCAAACTAGAGAGGCTAACTTATAATTCTTTCAAAGTTCATCTATAAATAGCCAACCTATTCTTCATTTCCAACACTTTTCTTCATTTCACCAAGTTAGAAAGCAAAGAGTAAGAGAAAGCTTGAGAGAGAGACAGATATGACCAAACGAAAATTAAGGTCTTAAAATTAAAACTGCTATATCTTGAGTTTTACAACTCGGATGGTGATAAAATTTTTACTGGAAGTACTGTCTAATATGAGGAAGATACTGTCAAACTTTGATGATTTTTGGAATTAATCTCGAATTATGAAAAATCTAGTAATTTTGAACAGAAATAGCCCTTTTAAAAATACTAAATAAAGCTGAAAAAATATAACAAAATTATTTTTACATGTGAAATGTTTTTAACTAAGTGAGTCTGGGAGGAAGAAAAATAATAAAATAGTTAAGGAGGCTTAAAGAAGAAAATGAAGTTATGAAAAAGTAAGACAATTAATTAAAATAAAGTCGAAAATTATTAATATAATTTCTATCGGCTAAAATACGACGACATGAGACGTATGAGACCAGTAAAGGTTAATCACATATTTTTATGTAGGTATTATAAAAATAATGTGAGGGGACGTTTAAGATTGAATTAAGTTGAAAGAATAATTATCAGATTAGGTTACGATTAAATATTGGCGATAATTATTAATAAGTAATGATTAAGTTAATTAAGTAAATCCTTATGGATGTTATAGGTAACCGTTTGGAAGAGGTTAATAGCGTAACCGAGAAGGGTTTACCTAATCCAAGCAAGTTCCCTAGCTATGCTAGTCTCTTGAATTGTTAAGTTTTACTTGTGTACAAATTTTCGCACTTATGTTCTTTTGAAAAGAATTGTTCTATTATCAAACTGTTTAAGTCATTAAAGTTCCTGTTTATTCAAGAACTGTTTTGAAAATGTAAGTCTATACTATTTTCTTTGGTAGATAAAGTTAAAATGAGTAATTGAATTCTTACAAATTCTTTGAGTTAAGTAAAGTTAATCCAATCCAAATTATTTTAGTGCGAACTTTAATCTTAAGACTAAGATGAACAACCCTGATAAAGGGGATACTTAATATCGAATGACATGATTCTAATTTAGGCTTAGGTGTCTAAGACTTATATGTTGTTCACAATATATGGTACGATAGCTAGGCTGATCCCCTAGAGTACTTGCAAAGAATGTTTTCAGTCTTTATGATTGATAAACATTTTGAAGATTCTCAGTTGAATAACTATTAAACCTTATTGGAAAGAGTTCACAATCTTTGTCACTTAACATGATGATAAAGATTTTTAAATTTAAGGAATCATTTTATTTCCTGTCTATTCATACTGTTTCACGATTGTTGATAAAGTTGTTGAAGATTCCAAAAAGTTATTCCTTCTATTCATGATTCATTGTTTATTAAACTGTTTTATATTTGCTAAACCATAAGGTCATTCAAGCAACCCATAAGGTCATTCAAGCAAACCATATTGTTGATAAAATTGTTTATGGTTTAGGGTTTCGCCTCCTAAACCATAAGGTCATTATGTTTTCAGCTAAGACTGAGGGTTCCACAGGATTAAGTAAAGATAAGGGCAAAGGAAAAGTCCAAGATTAGAGATAAATGATGTATTAAAATATTATAGATGATGTAATATTTCGTAATATTATGTTTTGTTTATGTAAGGTTTAGAAACCTGGGAGTATCGTAAGGTATGTATTGTAAATAATTGTATTTACTTTTATATCTTTTAAGTTATATCTATAGATAGATGGGTGAATGGTGAAGTATAGTAGCACCATATCCGATGTTTAAAGTACACGAATGAGGGGGCGTAACAAAAACTTTCTTACGAATCAAATCCTTCGTGCATAGGTTCAAAAAGACTCGAAAGTTGCTTTCAAGATAATGCACTCACCGAAACTTTGATGACCTTATGGTTTAGGAGGCGAAACCCTAGATTATATTTTCGATTTAACTTTAGGAGACGATACCCTAGATTTTTGACCTAAATGACATAAGAAACGATATCTTATGTTTTACAATTCGATTTGACTCTAGGAGACGATACCCTGGATTTTCCTTACGAAATGACTCACCTAGGCACAAAACACGATATACACACCTCACGTTTCTCGAGACAATTCATTTAAGCTTTTAAGAAAAATATTTGGAAAGCAGTAACTGTGACGCCTCCAAATCCGGGTTGCCTTAACCTCGAATCTGGTGCATCACTATGCAACTCACACGTCATACTATCAACAATTCATTGCGGAATAATAAAAATATTTACATTGATATAATATAAATCTTGTCGTCCCAAGTCTCGAAACCATAACTAAAACGTGACCTGACTAGTACACGACAACTAAGGGGGCAGCGCCCCCTGGAAGCCAAACGTAAGTTACATCCAGGTTACTCAGTTTACGCCTTAAGACAATACCAATTTGGTTGACACTTAATATACAATTAAGCAATTAAGGTTAAGGTTTAACAAGGTATAAATAATTAACTTGTTTAATCATTCAGGATAAAAAAATATAAGTGTTGGACCCGCTGAAAAGGATTCATTAGGTCCAACCCGACTCGATCCGGTTTGACCGACCCGACCCAGGCCGGACACGGCATTAGCGCTGTAGTGCCAAACCTTAGAACTGGACTTCACGCTACGGCATGAGTCCCGTATTTTTCTCATGACAGGCTTCACGCTGTGACGTGAAGCTTAGTACTTGGGTTTGTCGCTGCGGCGCGAGTCTCGTCCTTTTCCATTGCAGGCTTGACGCTGCGACGTGGAGCTCAGTAATTGGGAGTGACGCTGCAGCATGAGTCCCTACTCCTTTTTCCATCTTGCCCCTCACTACGACATGAGCTGTAGGGCTTATGAATAACGCTGCGACGTCATTCTCCGGTAGCCGAATTCTGGGTTTAATCCCAGTTCGCGGTTCCGACCTCCGGTCACTCCAACCTGCATAACTCCTTCAATACACAAGCAAATCGGTCTATTTCGGACTCTATGGACTCTTAACTTATGGGGATACAACATATCAAAAATTTAGAATTACCCATAATCATTAATATGGCCAAATCTTAAGCCAAAGTACAAAGTTCATACTCTATTTTTTGATTTCTTAACAAGTTTTACAAAAATCATTACTATGAACTCGTTTTAACTCCTTTTTACTCTATTCCAACTGGTTATTTCGTAACCCATGGAACTACAATACCATAATAACAAATAAATTTAACAAACACGAAATCATAGCTTTACAGTCCTCTAAAATGGTCCGAACGTCCAAAGTCCATGTTTTATTCATTGTTCTTGCTCCATTAAGCCAAGGTAAGGATTTCTTGCGTTTTTGTTCCACTTTGATGTTATTAATAGCTTACATAACCTTTTAACAACATTTACAAACAATCATAATAAACAAAAATAACAAGAATCACCATAAATCCCACCCATAAGCTTAAGAGCTCAAAACTAAGAAAAACTTGAAAAACTTAATAAGAAATCGAATGGAATGGATTTGATTGGTGTTTTACCTCTGTAAATCCTTCCTAGAGGTTAAGAAGATTGCTAGGCTTGGTTGGCTTGAGTTCGTCTTGGCTTTGGCTCCTTTTCTCTTCTCCTCCTTTCCACCCGTGACTCCTTCTTCTTTCTTCCTCCTTGTTCTTCTTCTTCGCCGGCAGTCTTCTTCTCCTTCTTGTTCTTTGTTCTTCCTTCTTCCTGCAGATTTTCCTTCTCTCTCTCTCAATTGAACTTAAGCATGGAAAGGAAGAAGTGTGGAATGGATTGGCAGAAGTGGAGGGACTTCGGGAGGATGAAGGGAGTGGGTTGGCTGCTCAATGCAATTTGTTTGACCCTCCCTTCTACTCTCTCATTTGCTTGGTTTAAAATGGTGGGTTGGTTCCCCATTGGAGTAACATGCAAAAATAATTACACAAATACACAAAAATATATCCGAATACTCCCACTTTTTTATCCATTTTGGTAAATAACTCTACCCAAAATTAAAATGGGTACTCCCATAAATTATTGGGACGCATAAAAATAATTATTATGGGATTTGTCCAAATATTCGGAACACCCATATAATACATTTTAGATACGGATAAAACCATGTATCAGCTCAAATAAAATATCCGACGCTTGGAAAAATTATCCATTCGCTCACACGTATTAATAAAATTTATTAAAATCGAAAAAGACACAAAAATATTATGGCGTGAATTGTGGCTCGGGAAACGTGCCCCGTGAATAGTGATTTATCGACGCTACGCGAAATCAATTATTCACTTAAACAAAACTATAACACGTAAAATTTCATGCATTCACATAATCCAGGTTGTCACACTACCTTTAAACATGCAACACAAAAATAATATTAATAAAATATAATATATTCATTAATATTCAAAGTTCGAATTACAAGGTAAATCCAGAATTCCCGGTCGTTACATTCTCCCCCCTTATAAAAATTCTGTCCCCAGAATTACAATCTAGGTACGAAAAACTTAACATGGGTTCGCTCAAAAAGATGCAGATAATTCTTCCTCATCTTCTTTTCCAGTTCTCACGTAGCTTCTTCAGCTGCGTGGTTCCTCCAAAGTACTTTGACCGAATGGATGACTTTATTTCTTAATATCTGTTCCTTCCTATCTAGTATTTGGACATAAATCTCTTCATATGACAAGTCTCGCTCAACTTGAATCGGTTCATAGGATATCACATGCTTGTAGTCGGGTTTATATGGTCGCAACACAGAAACGTGAAACACATTGTGAATATGCTCAAGTTCAAGAGGTAGAGCTACCTCGTACGCCACTTCACCTACCTTTTTTAATACTTCAAATGGTCCTACGAACCTGGGACTCAATTTCCCTTCTTATCAAATCTGATCTTTCCTTTCCAAGGAGATACTTTTAAAAATACAAAACTGCCAACTTCAAAGTCTCGCTTTTGACGATACAAATCGGCATATTTCTTCTGTCTATCCTAAGCCGCTACCAATCGAGCTCTTATCACTTTGACGACATCCACGGTCTGCTGCACCAATTCAGGTCCTAACAGTCTCCGTTCACTGACTTCGTCCTAACACAAAGGTGTTCGACACTTCCTTCCGTATAATGCTTCGTATGGCGGCATGCCAATACTCGTATGATAACTGTTATTATAGGCAAACTCCAACAATGGTAGGTGATCATCCTAGCTGCCTTTAAAATCCATCACACATGCTCTAAGCATGTCCTCTATCGTCTGAATCGTTCGTTCGCTTTGCCCATCCGTTTGAGGATGATACGTCGTAATCAACCTCAACTAAGTTCCTAACCTTTCTTATAAGCTCTTCTAGAAATTCGACGTGAAACGCGGATCTCTGTCAGATACAATAGATACCGGCACCCCATATCGCGACACAATCTCTTTCACATATAACTTTGCTAACTGTTCCAGATTGTACCTTATCTTGATCGGTAGGAAATGTGCAGATTTAGTTAAACGATCCACGATCACCCAAATCGTGTCGTAACCCTTCTGAGTTGGTGGAAGCCCCGTCATAAAATCCATCGTGATATGCTCCCACTTCCACTCCGGAATCTCCAGCAGTTGTAGCAGTCCACCTAGTTTTTGATGTTCTGCTTTTACCCTTTGACATGTCAAACATCGCCCAACACATTCCGCGACCTCCCTCTTCATGTTCAGCCACCAGATGTGTTGGCACAAATCCTGATATATATTGGTACTACCAGGGTGTACCGAATACTTTGTTGAATGAGCTTCCTGCAAAATCTCTTCTCTCAACTCTGGAACCATCAGTATCCAGATCCTCCCTTCAAACCTTAGTAGTCCTATGATATCAGTTTTATACTTCAATTCCTTTCCATTTGAGATTCACTTTTTTATGGCAACACATTCATCATCCTTTCCTTGAGCCTCCTTTATCTTGTCTAATAAGGTCAGACTCGCCTCCACTGCGAATAGTTTCTCGTCTGCATTCGTCGGATACTTGACTTCCAACTCCAGTCTTTCCATATCCTTGATCAGTTCCTCTTGAGCTGTCAGCATCATCAACTTATCTTTGCCCTTCCTACTTAGAGCATCAGCTACTATATTGGCCTTACCGGGATGGTATAGAACTCACAATTGTAGTCCTTGATCAATTCCAACCATCGCCTCTGCCTCATGTTTAGTTCCTTTTGAGTGAAGATATACTTTAGACTTTTGTGGTCTGTGTATATTTCACACTTCTCCCCACAAAGATAGTGCCTCCAAATCTTTAGAGCAAACACCACTGCCGCTAGTTCCAGGTCATGAGTCGGATATCCCTTCTCATAGTCCTTTAGCTGCCGTGACGCGTACGCAATAACCTTCCCGTGCTGCATCAATACGCACCCAAGGCCTTTGTATGACGCATCACTGTACACCACAAATTCCCCTGTATTATCTGGTCGTGATAACACATGTGCTTCACTAAGTCTCTTCTTTAACTCCAAGAAACTCTCTTCGCACTTATCCGTCCATGCAAACTTCACAGTCTTCCTTGTCAAATTTGTCAACGGTGTCGCTATCTTTGAAAAGTTCTGAATAAACCTCCGATAGTAACCCGCTAATCCCAAGAAACTTCGGACTTCTGTTGGCGGCTTCAGATGTTCCTAGTTTATTTTTGCTTCTACCTTCGCAGGATCCACTGATACACCATCCTTGTCAATTACGTGTCCCAAAAACTGCACCCTTTGTAGCTAAAATTTACACTTGGAAAACTTTGCATATAGCTTCTCCCTTCTCAGCGTTTCCAGGGCTATCCTCAAATGCTCGACGTGTTCCTCCTCCGTCTTCGAGTACCCTAGAATGTCATCTATGAAAACGACAACAAAATTATCTAGATATTGCTTAAACACTCTGTTCATCATGTCCATAAATGCTGCTGGCACGTTCGTCAGCCCAAACGACATTACCAAAAACTCAAAGTGTCCATATTGAGTTTTGAATGTTGTCTTTGGAATTTCCTCCTGCCTCACCTTCAGTTGGTGATACCCCGTCCTCAAGTCAATCTTCGTAAAGTATTTCGCTCCCTTCAATTGATCAAACAAATCATCGATTCTGGGCAACGGATACTTGTTCTTAATGGTAACCTTGTTCAATTCCCTATAGTCGATGCAGAGCCTTAACGGTCCATCCTTCTTCTTCACGAACAGTACTGGCGCTCCCCACGGAGATACACTCGGACGAATATACCCTTTATCTAGCAGCTCCTGCAATTGAACCATCAGTTCTTTCATCTCTACTGGTGCCATCCTGTACGGTGCCTTTGAGATCGGTGCGGTTTCCGGTACCAAGTCGATCACAAATTCCACTTCTCTATCCGGTGGTAAACCTGGTAACTCATCTGGGAAAACATCAGGGAATTCCCTTACTACAGGTATCTGACCCAACTCGCCCTCTACTCTTCGAGTATCAACCACGTGAGCCAGATAACCTATACAACCTTTCCTGAGCAATCTCCTTGCTTGCATCATCGTCAGACAACAAGATTGTCTAGGCGATTTACTACCATAGAATACAACCTTCAACTTATTCGGAGTCTTCAGGTGTATATATTTTTTCTGACAGTCAATCATAGTCCCGTGACTAGACAACCAATCCATCCCAAGAATTACATCAAATTCTCTTAGTCGTATCAGAATTAAATCTACGCTCAGTTTATGCCCATTTATCTCAGCACAACAATATCTATAGATGTATTCCACAGGAATAACTTCTTTATTAGCTACTTCCACATTCATAGGATTCTCTAATTTCTCACGAGGTAAATTTAACCGTTTAGCAAATTCATCCGACATAAACGAACAGGTAGCACCCGAATCAAATAATACATATGCACTGATATTATTGATCGAAATAATACCTAACACCACGTCCTTCGACTCCACCGCATCCTGCACGATCATGTTGAAAGTGCGTGCCGTTGGTCTGTTGGTTTGGCTAGCTGGCCCTCCAATGCTCAGCCTGTTGTTGTTGTTGTTATTGTTGCTGTTCCTATTGCCACTTGTTGCATCCCCTTTCCTTTTCGGACAATCCTTAATTTGATGATCTGATGCTCCATATGAGAAACATCCTGCTTTTTTTCCTTTTGGGCACTGATTAGCAAGGTGTCCCTGTTGCCCACAGTTGTAGCAAATCCCTTTGCCCTTCAGACACTCCCCCGAGTGATTCTTTCCACAATTATTGCACTTATTACCCTTCTTAACCTCTCCTCCGGACTTGTTGCCACCGGAAGATTGGCTATCATTCCATTTCCTTTTATTCGGGTTATTTCCCCCGCTGCTCCCTCCCTTGCTTCCTTCGTGACCCTTCTTTTTATCTTGATTGAACTTTGTTAGAGCCTCGTTGCCTCCTTCGGCGATGATGGCCCTTTCCAACAGCGTAAAAAATGTGTCAATCCTTAAAACTGTCACCCTACTGTACACCTACGGCTTCAAGCCTAGTTCAAATCTCCTTGCCTTTCTGGCTTTAGTGTCTACCTGGTGAGGTGCAAATCTGGCTAACTCATTAAATTTAGCCGCGTACTCCGCGACTGACATGTTCCCCTGCTTCAGCTCCAGGAACTTCACCTCCATGTTCTGCTGCATACTCTCTGGGAAATAGTTCTCGAAGAACAGTTCCTTAAAACGTTCCTATGGTATCACACCATCTCCAGCACGTCCTTTGTTGGCCTTCCACCAATAGTTCGCTTCACTTTTCATCATAAAAGTGGCGAACCCTGTCTTCTGTTCTTTAGCCACCCTGGCAATCTCGAACACTTTTTTTATTTCTTCGATCTAGGTTTGGGCTTCAATCGAGTCTAGTGTTCCCTTGAACTCGGGAGGTCCTACTAGTTTAAAGTCCTTGAAACTAGCCAAATGCTGCGCAGGCTGCCACTCTGGCTGTTCTCCAACAGGTGGGGGTCTATTTCGCATGGCTTTTGCCAGCAATTTAGCAAATGCTTTCATTGGGTCTGGAACCTGCGTGTTATTAACCGATTCCTCAACCCTTTGGTTTCGTGGCTGTCTTCTTGGAGGCATGATCTGATAAAAGAAAACCGTCGGCTTTTACTAATAGATTTATGCCATATGCAGAAAGTCATTTAAGTCAACAATTAAAAGTAAAAGCATCTATCAAACACATTTGATTTAAATAAAACAATTGCATTTATAATCATACACCACTGTTTTAATACAACCAGACTCAACATGTGGCATACTTCTATAAACGTTAAATGGCATGGCCTGCCAACCACTAACTATCCCCTAAAGAACAAAATTAGAGAATAATAACCTTCCACCCCTCTATCAGGAACAAAATTGGGGTTCAACTACTATCATGCACGCTACAAGCATAGGGATTTACAACATAAGTATGCCCCTATTACAACAAAATTGGGACCTACTGCAAACATAATGCTAAAAATAACACATCACCGCCTGCTGCGGCGAATTGCAACCCCGAGCTCCCGTCGAGCTAGCCTGTCGACCACTCGGCGCCTAATCATGCGCCTGCTACTCCCCTCATCCCTAGGGTACCTCCTCACCTTGTCCCTCAGCCTGCCAATGGAAGTAGTCAAGCCTAAACGGAGGGAATCAATCTCTGCAGTCGGGGCTGCCAACTGCTCTATAGCCTCATCTCTCTCCAGACTAGTAGTTTCTAGCTAATCCTCTACCCGCTCTATCTGTCCTACCAGCACCACATTCCTCTCTAAGAGGTCATAAACCATCACAACAAGCTGAACAGAAGCCCCATGCCGACCTTGAACCTCTGCCTCTAGCTCGGCAATCCTCTGGTCCTTTTCCTACAACTCTTGGGTCAACTCAGCCTTTTCCTCCAAAGTCTGATACGCTATTGACCTGTACTGCTCCTCTCGATCTTGGTGATCCTGGTTCTGCTCTTCTAAGTGGGATACTCGATTCTCGAGCTCCTCATTCCTATTTATCAGCTCTTCGATGATATCACTAGCAGTAGTGCCCATGCCATCTGCATACTCAGGTGGCTCATCATCCTCCGTCACTGGATCCTCCTCGGGGTCCTCATCCTCAGCCTCATCACTTAACTGCCTCAGCACTCCTTCGGTAACTGGCTCCTCCTCAGAACTATACTCGGCCTCAGACTCATCCCTAATGTCCATCATCTCTGGCTCACTTGGCCACATGAATGTCTGTGAACTCTACCTCTCTAGCAGGACTGGACTCTCCCATCTCAGATATCCTACAGCCAAAAACAGAAACAAATAGATAGCAAGATGTCAGTGCCATAACTTGGCTCGATGGATTTCCACAATCCAAATCCAGACATGATCACCAAATGAATCACCTCGATTCATCTCCTAACGTACTTAGTACGAGTTTAATACTAAGGTTATAACCTAGGTTTTGAATTCCTAAGGTTTATAACCTACAACTCTGATACCAACCTGTGACACCCCCAAATTCTGGTACCAATACCTCGAATCTGGTGCTCACGATAAAGAACATCCATACACCTCTAAACAATATAAATCAACTAATGCGGAATAAATAAACATATGTTGTTCATTACAAAAAGTTTACTACGGTCCCAAAGTCTATAACCTTAAATAAATACATTACAGAATACATAATAATACAAAACAATTCCATGATTACATAACGGGATACTACATATAACTATTCCTTAAATTTTCCTTTGCCTTTGTCCGCTTTGGAACTCTCCGGCTTAACTGCAATAGGTTGATGATATAGTAAGGGTGAGCAACTACTTTGCTCAGCAAGTTTAAAATGAATAAAGAAGATATATCATGAATGAATGAGAATAATAATCGCATAATTCGACAATTTAAGAACATTGAAAAAATAGCTGACAATATAATCAAAGTTCAAATGAAGAAATGAATATTGATTATTTACTGCTGAGTGGTCCAATAGACCATGAACTTTTTAGCCAAATGATCAATCATTCAACTAACCCTTTTAAACGCCTGGCCCGTCAATAGTACTTGAGGGGATCAGCCTCTAGTACCCTATGTATATGCATAACATTTAACTCTGACTGCATCGAATAACCGACACATTAAAATTCCCTAAATAAGGGTTGCTCTCTTAGTCCAAGAATCCATACCAACAATCGGTTTGGATAGCTTTTAAAATAATAACCTGTACATGTCTATCCGAAACAAATAGCGTAGACTATTTCTTAAACAGTTCATGAATGAAGAACTTAAACGTTTCATAGTCCAATAACATATAATGAATTCAATTGCACAAGGTGCGAATATCAATAATTATTTTGGATGTGGAGTAATTTACGATAATTAATCCACTAATATAATTTGAAAGTAATAGCTCGTTTTGAGTCATGAAACTTGCAACAATATACAACATTTGTATAAAATAGGAAACCTGCCCAAGTATAATTCGAGTAAGGTTAGGGAAACTTGCCCAACACAAGGGTTAGACAAGCGTTAGGAAACTTGCCTAACATATATCTGTTTGCACGAAATAAAAATAGTGCATAAGGTTTAGAAACTTGCCTGATGCGCTGCTACAATATTACAATACACGCTCCTTAATATCCTATACATGTAAATACATATTCATATAACAATTCTTGTGATTTAACTAGTTAAAAAGAGAGAGTTAGGATATTTAAATGACGTGTTGGGGGAAATTGTGATCTTAGACTTGTTAATATTTGATTTCATTATCTTAATGCTTTCTATAGTTCTTGGATTAATTGTTATCTTTATTAATGCAAAACAACAAAAACAATCACCATTTGTTTAAATAAGATTGAGATGATAAAAGGTTAATACTTGGAAAAGACTAGTAATAATTCCTCGTGGGATCGATACTCTACTTACTGTTTATTACTTGTTGACCGCGTATACTTGCGCGTAAATTGCCGTTATATAAATCGGACAACAAGCATGCCAAACAAAACTACACAATAAGATCCATTATGGTCTTAAAAAGAAATTTAGTTCATAAATAAACTAGAATCCATCATCCACAAATTTAATAGCATTCAAAAGTCAAAGTAAAAGATAAGAGAGAAGAACAAAAACTATTGAGCAATCCTTAATCTTTCTCTAGCTCCTGCTTGCTTTCCTCCTGCTAGCAATTTGCTTCAAGTCTTCACAATTTGCTCCAAACTAGGGTTTTCTAATAATAAGTTCAACAACCCCCTCAAATTGACTTAAAACAACTACTTATAATATCTGAGAAGAATTCTAACTAATTAAGAAGTCTTAAATCCATGTACACATCAAATTTGCTTTAATTAATGAAAAGTCAACTCTTGGTCAACTCCCGAACAGGCGCGGCCGCGCTGGAAATAGGCTTGATTGGCGCGCGGCCGCGCTGCACTGCCAGCCAGTTTCTTTTTAGTTCTGAAGACCGGCACGGCCACGCTGCTCCCTAGGTTATTTTGGGCGCGGCCGCGTTGCTTCATTTTCCTGTAACTCTGCATCTGCAACTGCTACATCTACTCAACTCTCGCCAAATCAATCCCCAACATGTGCAACCTACAAAAACACATAAAATGCATGAAAAGTAACTACAAACCATGGAAATAAACAATAATCCGCCGTCATTGGTAGCCGATTAGTAGGTATAAAACCTACTTATCAATGATCACCCAGATGGCATCTAAACCCTTTTGTGTTGGTGGCAAGCCCACCACAAAATCCATGGTGATGTGCTACCACTTCCACTCCGGAATCTCTAATGGTTGAAGCAGTCCGCTCGGTCGCTGGTGTTCTGCTTTAACTCGTTGGCATGTCAGACATCTGCTGACACACTCCGCTACTTTCCTCTTCATATTTGGCCACCAAAAGTATGGCCGCAAATCCTGATACATCTTCGTGCTACCAGGATGTACTGAGTACCTCGTACTGTGAGCTTCCTGGAGAATCTCTTCTCTTAACTCTGGATTCAACGGCACCCAGATCCTCCCTTCAAACCTTAGCAGCCCTGTACTATCAATCTCATACTTGAGCTCTTTCCCTTCAAAAATACGCTTCTTGATACTACCACAATCCTAATCCTTCTCTTGAGCCTCCTTGATTTTATCTAATAGGGTTGGACTCGCTGACACTGTAAATAATTTCTCGCCTGACTCTCTCGAGTGCTTGAGTTCTAAATCGAGTCATTCGAAATCTCTTACCAACTCCTCTTGAGTGGTTAGCTTTAGCAACTTTTCTTTGCCTTTTCTGCTTAAGGCATCGGCCACTACATTTGCTTTGCCCGGATGGTACAGAATCTCACAGTCGTAATCTTTAATCAATTCTAACCATCGGTGTTGCCTCATGTTCAACTCCTTCTGAGTGAAGATATATTATAGACTTTTGTGATCCGTATATATCTCCCACTTCTCTCCGTATAAGTAGTGCCTCCAAATTTTCAAGGCGAAAACTACCACGGCCAACTCCAGGTCATGAGCCGGGTAACCCTTCTCATAGTCCTTCAGCTGACCTGACGCGTACGTAATGACCTTGCCGTGCTGCATCAGCACACAGCCAAGACCTTTATGGGACGCATCGCTATACACCACAAATCCTCTTATATCATCTGGTAATGATAACACAGGTGCTTCACTAAGTCTCTTCTTCAGCTCCATGAATCTCTCTTCGCATTTATCCGTCCAAACAAACTTAACTGCTTGTTTGGTAAGGTTAGTCAAAGGCGAGGCTATCTTTGAAAAATCCTGGATGAATCTCCGATAGTATCCCACTAACCCTACGAAACTCCTAATCTCCGTAGGCGTCTTCGGCTATTCCCAATTGATAATCGCCTCTACCTTTGCTAGATCCACCGAAACACCATCTTTGTCAATGACGTGCCCTAGAAACTGCACCCTCTGCAACCAAAACTCACACTTAGAAAACTTTGCGTACAACTTCTCTCTTCTAAGGGTCTCCAACACAATTCTTAAATGTTCAGCATGCTCCTCCTCTGTCTCCGAATACACCAAGATGTCATCGATGAATACGACTACGAACTTGTCCAAGTATTGCTTAAACACCCTATTCATCATATCCATGAATGCCGCTGGTGCATTCGTTAATCCAATTGACATTACCAGAAACTCGAAATGCCCATAACGAGTCCTGAATGCCGTCTTCGGGATATCTTCCTGCCTCACCTTCAGCTGATGATAGCCCGTCCTTAGGTCGATCTTTGAAAAGTATTTCTCTCCCTTGAGTTGATCAAATAGATCGTCAATCCTGGGTAGCGGATATCTATTCTTAATCGTAACTTTGTTCAACTCTCGATAGTCGATACAAAGCCTCATCAAACCATCCTTCTTCTTTACGAACAGAACTGACGCTCCCCACGGGGACACACTCGGTCTGATATAACCCTTATCTAATAATTCCTGTAGTTAAACCATTAGTTCCTTCATCTCTACTGGGGCCATTCGGTAAGGCGCTTTGGATATCGGTGCCGTCCCAGGTATTAAGTCAATCACAAATTCTATCTCTCTATCTGGTGGTAGTCCCGAAATTTCGTCCGGGAAGACATCAACAAATTCCCTTACGACGGGTATCTGACTCAGTTCACCCTCGATTCGTCGAGTGTCAACCACGTGAGCCAAATAACCTATACAACCTTTTCTAAGCGACTTCCTTGCTTGCATCATCATCAGACAACAAGATTGTCCTGGCGATTTACTACCATAGAATACCACCTTCGACTTATCTGGAGTCTGCAGCTGTACACATTTCTTCTCACAGTCGATGACTGCTTCGTGACTTGATAACCAATCCATTCCAAGGATTACATCAAACTCCCCCAAACGAATCGGTATCAAATCCACGTTGAGCTTACATCCTCGCAATTTGGCACAACAATTCCTATGAATGCATTCTACAGGGATAATTTCTTTGTTTGCTACTTCTACGTTCATAGGGTATCTTAACTTTTTGCGGGGTAAGCCTAATTTCTTAGCAATTTCTTCCGAAACAAAAGAGCAGATAGCACCCGAATCAAATAACACATATGCATTTTTATTATTGATTGGGATGATACCTGACACCACGTCCTTGGACTCCACTGCATCTTGGACAGTCAAGTTGAACGTGCGTGTTGTTGGTCTGTTGGCTTGACTGGCTGGTCCTCTAAAGCTCAGCTTATTGTTGTTATTGTTGTTGGTGACGCTTCCTCTGTTGCCACTTCCTGCATCGCCTTTCCTCTTCGGACAGTCTTTGATTTGGTGGTCTAGGGCTCCACATGAGAAACACCCTCCTTTCAGTTTATTCGGATACTGAGGGACCATGTGACCCAGTTGTCCGTAGCGATAACAAATGTTTCTCCCCTTCATACACTCACCTGAGTGATTCTTCCCGCAGCTGCTACACTTCCCACTTTTCTTGGCCTATCCCCCGGACTTGTTGCCTCCGGAGGATTGGCTCTCCGTCCATTTACGTTTTTGGGGGTTGCTGCCTCCGCTGCTTCCCCCTTTCAGACCTTTATGACTGGTCTTCTTCTCTTATTTGAACCGCGCTATAGCTTCATTGCCTCCTTCTGCAATGATCGCCCTTTCCTGCAATTCAGAGAAATTCTTAATCTTCAATACAACGACGGCTTTCTGCACCCATGGCTTCAATCCCAACTCGAATCTCCTTGCCTTTCTGGCCTCCGTGTCCACCTGATGTGGAGCGAATCGGGCTAACTCGTTAAACTTTGTCGCGTACTGCGACCGTCATACCACCCTATTTCAATTCCAGAAACTTAACCTCCATGTCCTACTGCGTATTCTCCGGGAAGTAATTCTCGAAGAATAGTTCCTTGAATTTTTCCCATGGAATGACTCCATCACCTGCTCGCCCCTTATTGGTTTTCCACCAATAATTAGCTTCGGCCTTCATCATGAAAGTGGCGAATCCAGCTTTCTGCTCCTCGGCCACTCGTGCGACGTCGAAGACTTTCTCTATCTCCTCGATCCAAGTTTGCGCTTCTATGGGGTCAAGAGTTCCCTTGAACTTGGGTGGTCCAACTAGTTTGAAATCCTTAAAGTTGGCCAAGTGATGCGCTGGCTGGGGTGCTGGTTGTGCCCCTGCTGGTAGGGGTCTAGCCTGCATAGCCTCGGCTAGTAGTTTAACAAATATTCTCATTGGGTTAGGTTGATCTCCAACCTCACTTTTTGACTCAGCGACACGTTAGTTGCGGGGTCTACCTCTTAGCGGCATTATGATCTGCTAAAGAGTAAATCTTAGACTTTCGCTTATTATGCTACAATTTTTGCACTATGCCGGTTAAGTCAACATTTAATAGCAAAAGCATCTATCAAACATATTTGGAAAAGACACAACTGTATTTATATTCATATACCAATGTTTTAATACAGACTGACCCAACATTTGGCATACTACTATAAATGCTCAATGACACCATCTACCTACTACTAACTATCCTCTGTTAAGCAAAAGGTGAGGATTCACTACTACCTACCCCCTTTAACAGAACAAAAGTTCGGGTTGACTACCATTCTAAGCATACAACTCGGCATTTAGATTTACATCATAAATCTGTCCCTATTAAATAGAAGTGGGACTCACTACAGCTACTAAGTACATACAAAGGTACTACATCAATATCTACTACGGCGGACTCCCCGACGGAGTGCATGTCGAGCCAACCGATCAACCACTAGGCGTCTGATCATGCGCCGACTACTGCCCTCCTCCCGAGGGTATCTCCTGACTCGATCCTGCAATCTGGCCACTGCTGTATATATGGCATACTCTAAGGTATTGATCCTAGCGGATCCATCTCCAATCTCTCCCTCTAGCACATCCACCCTTATGGCTGCGCGATCCCAGAACTCCTGCATCCGAATCCTTTCTACCTACTCTAAGTCTCGCTCAGCCCTAACAGCCTGTAGAACTGTCTGCAGCTCCACCTCCCTGACATCTGCCAGCTCTAATGCCTGCCTCAACTGACTATTTTGCAACACCAACTGTTGCACTGTGGGGCTTGACTAGGGTGTAGCACTCTCTAACTGTTGAATCTGAGCTTTCAACTCAGCTATCTGTAACTGTAGTAAGTACGCCTCTGCCTTATACTGATCTTCCATCTCTTGATGGACAGAATTCTCCTCCTCTAAATGTGCAATACGAGCATTCTGCTGCTCAATAATCTGCTCCTGTTCTATTATGCGATCAGCATAATCTCAAAGCAAGTCATCCTGGAATGTGTGGAATATCGAGGATCCCTCTTCAGGTACTTCCTCAGCAGTTCCACCTATCTCTACCTCAGCTGGGTCCTCCTCAGACTCATCTTCCCTATCCTGACTGTCGAATCTGAACACTCCGCCTATGACAGGCTCTACCAGATCCACCAAGTAGTCCTCCTCTGGGCCGGGCCCACTCAATGGTACTCCTAGGGCAACAGGTGCATAGCTCACTAACTGCTCTGTAACAACAGGTATATCAGTGAATACCTCCTTCTCCTCCCTGACTCCACTAGTCTCTTCAACGGTAACCATCCTACAAATACACAAAACTAACATTAGTACAACAATAAAATATATTCATTGAAGGACTGAAATTATATTTCATTGGGTACTACTCGACTCGATGAATTCCCCAATTCATCAAAATACCAAATATGATAAATCTCCTTGATTTATCTCCTAATGCACTCTATATGAGTTTAATACTAAGGTTATAACCTAGGTTTCGCAATCCTAATGTCTATAACATACATCTTTGATACCAACCTGTGACGCCCCCAAATTCAGGTCTCAAACACCCGGATTTAGTCATCACGATCCAATGCAACATCCACCTCCAAACAACATAAATGACTAAGTGTGAAAAATAATAAACATATGTTGTTCATTCAAAAGGTGTTACTAGTCCCAAGATTTGGTAACCTTAATACAGGGATACACATTTACCCTAGTACAGTACTTTAGGGTTAAATACCCATAGAACTTTCTTAACTACGCATGAAATGATATACAGACACTAGTAGACTAATACTTCATCTTTTCCTTGCCCTTGTCTTTTCCTGAGGTCTCAGGCTTAACTGCAATAAGGTTCATGATATAGCAAGGGTGATCAACTAGTTTGCCCAGCAAGTTCAAATACAACAATAAAGGATATATCATGATGAACGAAATATGAAGAGAGGAATTCAACACTATGAATTTCGGAAGCAAGAATAATAAATACTTTTAGAACGAATGATAGTCAAGTAGACTTTTTGAACAATAAACTTTCAATCGAATCAATAGCTAATTGACCCTTTGGTTACTGGCTCAGAAATAAGTACTCGAGGGGATCAGCCTCTAGTACCCTATGTGTATGCATAACATTTAATTTCTGTTCTTTGTATCTTATATTCGATACACGGGGTACTCCCTTATATTGAAGGGGTGTTCATAAAGTCCAAAATCCCGCACCATTAATTGGTTTGGATAACTTTTAAAATCTATATCGCAAAAGTCTAGCCAGACAATGGCTAAGACTTAACTATGGCAGTTCATCCATAATAGAACTTTAAATAAAGTATAAGTCAACGTCTGCGCGAAAACAATTGCACAATGTGCGATTGCCAATAACATCGATGTGGAATAATTGTTAAGTAATAAAACCACTTAGAGCATGCTTGAGGAATTAAAGGTTCAAGCTTAAATATTAACTTACAATAAATAATGCAAGAATGGGTTCTTGCAAAAATTAAGGTTTCGGGGTAGAGAACTTGCATAATACACCACATCCTACTTGAATGTAAATTGAGTAGGTTTAAAGGAAACTTGCCTGATAGCTTAGCTACAATAATCTAGCTTTTAAATTAAATGGCGTGAAACGACCTATCATTAGTAAGTCGATTCCTTAGTTAGCACAGTATAACTAGTATGAGTTTACACTAACAAGAGATTACACACCAAGCAATCCTATCACATAGACACGTAGATGTAATCCATCTTTACTAAGTCTATAAACATTACTTCCCGTTATAGATAAATGAGTTAACAAGCTGGGAATTGCTTGGTTCTATGCATCCATGTAAGCTTGAACATATACCACATCAATTAAGTCATGCATTACAGCTTGAGACCTACATACATACATGCTACAAGACTTTGTTCATAACTTAAAGCAACAAGGCAAAACTGGCGACCGGCGCGGCCGCGCTTGTTTTTACCTTGGGAGTGGTGCGGCCGCGCCACTCACTAGACAGACCAAGAATGGATTTCATTCTGCAGGAATCCGGACTTACTAGCTAGTATGCAGGCAACTGATACAAATCAAACATTCACGCTCATATTATTATCAACTTGGTTTCCAAACTTGGCATGCTCATTCTAAATCCATATCAAGTTATATGTTCGAAATTTCCATACGTTAAGCTAATCAAGTCCGTTTCGCAAGGAAACCGCTACTATGGTCACAATACCACATAATGAGGCTATACAAGACTTAATATGCATGCTCGTACGAAATCAACATGCGAACACATTAACACATAGCTTATACTTGAAATCTCCCTTTCTTAGACATGGTAACATATATCAGAATCATGTGTTAGCTAAATGATGATCACGACAATAATGCCTAGAGGCATATTGAGTCCTAACATTCATGCTTGTATGGTCAGAACACAACTTATACGGGGATGGACGACATCCGTCTTCAAACACGATGTTTTCCTTAGAAAAATCATACTAAGACAACTCATGCAACTTAGCCTATGCAAGACAACTTGGAAATCATAACTCACATGCATTTGATATTTAAGCCATATATACATGCTCACATGGTCAGAATGTAAAAGACATAGGTTTTGTCAAGTTATTTCAAAGTCCAAGCTTTCTTTAAGAAATACATACATAGAAAAATTATATACAACTCATGGTATTTACAGGGACCCTAGACACATGGCAACCCTAGTTGTGTACATGAATGAACTAACCAACATGTTGCAACATGACAAAACAATACAACCAAAACTGATGAACGGCGCGACCGCGCTTGGTTTGGCCTTGGGAGTGGCACGGCCGCGCCACTCCTGCTGAAGCACAAGATCGGCTCTACATCTGCAGAATCCGACCATACATATAATTTAACCATTCTAAAGGCAATTTAAAGTATTCCCAGAGTTAATTATACCTATACGCAACCAAGATAGCCACATGGCAATCAATTATAAACTAATTAACAAGAATCATGGATTTTTTTAGAGCTCATCAACTAATAAATGAAGAACTCAGTGTACCTTTTTGATGCTAAATTGATGCTCCTTGAATGCGTAAATGCAGATTGTTAGCATCTCTCAAAATACTCACTCACTATATGTCTTAGCAGAAAATCTAGCAATTGGAACTGTGAAGGCAAAGCTCCAATTTATGGAGAATTCAATATCCAGACAATGAAATGGTCCAATTTGGTTAACCAACGGGAATGGGAAGAAGATGAAGGGTAATGCAGAAAATTAAATCAACCCAAATCTTCAGCTCGGATTTCTTCTTCTGATACAAGCAATAGCAATAGGCTAGGCGTGGCTGGGAAAAGAGGAAAAGAGGGGATTGGACTCCCACTGTTCACAATCAGTTATATTCAAATTTCATTTCTATAACTCTCTTCCCAGACACGACTGATGAAGGGATTTTGTCCCATAATTTGTCTTCTTTTATTGCTTTTAGTTAATTAAATAAGCCATACCATATAAACCCAATTACTCTAGTATACCTTTATTACCCAATTCGTAATTACATAAAAGATGGATTTAATAACTTAATCTAGTCCGCTTAGTATTAACCCACTAAATGGACTGTTAAATATTAATATCTATGTTGCACACATTAATTAATAATTATATTAATTAATCTATGTACATTAAATTCATGCACTATATTCAAGTAAATTGAATATTTAATTTAATAGACAACTTTATCCATTCTTCTGATATTAAACCTTAGGGCTAGTCTACTAATCTAATTAGCTCATTAGTGACCCCCCTTTAATAAATCTTGGTAGTTACGCGAAAGCACATAATCATATAACCAATTAATCACACAAGATTTAAATAAGCATACAAAGCTAACTCATTAAAAATTAAAATTTATATTTAATTAATAATGAAGTTTAAAATTCACGGTCATTACAACTTTAATGAATACGTTCTGGCCATTTGTTTCGGCTACTTACGATTGTTGAGAAATGTTATATTATTGAATTATTCAAGTTCATTGTAGCTACTTAAAATCTACCAATCCAAATTGCTTTGGTGCGGTCTCGCATGAATACTAAGATGAACAACCCGGATAACGGGGTAAAACTGATGTTGGGCATTTAGTCCTATTTTCGCTTATGCGTTTAAACTTTATACTTGTGCACAATATAGGTTACGATAGGCTGATCACCTGGAGTACTTGCGGAGAATGTTTTACAGTTTATTTGATTGTCAAAACTTCAAATGGTTTTCAATGAATTAAAAACAATGTTTAGGGTTCTTATACCCCTTAGTATGTTGTTAAAAATTCTAGAACTCTTATATATGACATTCGAAACTACTTCTTGATTATTCTTTCGATTATTGAGAAATGCCAAAACAGATGATCCTATTTTTGATGTTCATTATCAATTTATTTTATTTACTTGTTGGGTAATTTGTGCTCATTCTTGCTTTAACATTTCAGTTAAAGGTGAGAAGGCAGGGCAAGGACAAGGGAAAGGCTAAGATGAAGAGTTGAAAGTTTATATTTTATAATAAGTTAGATTTCTGTATTTGATGTAATGTAGCGATAAACGCTAAGTTTAAGTTTATTTAAGGTTATGTAAACCTGGGATTTTATTTGGTTGTTATTGTATATATATTATTATTAATTTATGGAGTTTATTTAGAAAGATGATGGTGTATGATGTATCGTGAGCACCATATCATGTGTTGATGATACACGAATTTGGGAGCGTCACAGAGAGAGTGAGAGAAAGAGAGAGGTTCGGGTATTAAGAAAGAGAAGGAACAAGGAAGAGCTTCAAATAGCTAGCAAGAAGAAGAAGAAAAGATCAACAAGGGTAAGAAAATAAAACCCTAAGTCTTCATTTTGTTTACTTTAAGTTTATATGAACTTCTTTTGTTTTGATTGTTGGAAGATCGTGATTATCTTGAAGATATAAGGTGGATAATATATTATTGTTCAATAATCTACCGGTAAATGCCATGAAAGTGGAATTATAATAAAAATTACAAAAACCCTTGCGTAAAGGATGGAAAACTAACTAGTGGACTGTTTTGAGGACCTTTTTGTTTGGAAATTGTTTGGTGAAAATGAAGTTCTAAAGGGTGGTTGTATACTCTTAGGAGTGATGAACAACATCCAATTGGAATGGAAGAAAAATATTGAGTAACGAAGTCATGGCAATTTTTTTTGAAAACTAGTTCAAAAGGAAGATAAAACCCTAAAAAAGGTTCTGTCCATTTTGGGCAAACTCTGTTTTATTTTAATTATTGAAAAATTATTATTTTAAGGGAATTTTTTAATTTGTTTAATAACGAAGCCGTAGACGTAAGAACGACCAAATTCCGATATCGGATGAGGGAGTTATGGCATTCGTAAGAAATGTAGTCAAAACTGCCAAAAGTAAGAAAAGTCAGTCATCCAAGGACTTTTGGGCCACTGTTTCAGTCTGTTAATAAGTCTGGAAAAATTTTCCATTCATGAAAATTGTAGAGCATGTTACAAGCTTTAAAACAATATAAGAATGGCTTACTTCCGATTTAAAATGAGCAAGTTATGAGGGTCGGAAGGAGGGGGGTCAGGACTGCCAAGCAGGCAGCTTGACTGGGCAGGCAGGGCGCGCGCGCGTGGGCACGCGGGCGGCTGCTGCTGGGCGCTGGGCGCGGGCGTGCTGGGAAGCTTGGCGCCGGGCACTGCTGCTGGCTGTCAGGGCATGTCGCAGGCGTTTTGCCGAGTCGTTTCGCGACGCCGTGCAACATTTTTCTGACATAGACCCAAAATGTTCTAAAATTATTTTTTTATATAAAATAATGATAATGATAATAATAATAATAATAATAATAATAATAATAATACTTATTATTATTATTATTATTATTATTATTCTATAACAAATAATAAATATTATAAAATGATTAAAAAAATAATATAGACACTTAAAGAAAGTCGTTAAGTGGGCCATGGCATTCTCAATCACCGCGATGTCCTAAAAATATTTTATTGCACCAATTAAATTATAAAAAAACTAAAATTGCGAACAACATGTAATGAATAATAATATAATAAAAGTAATATTTAAAGTCTTTTTGTGACTGGTATATTATTATTAAATTAAATGTGTATGACATTTGAAGGACAATTTAAAAGTATTATTTAAAGAACGCATCAGGCAAGTATTCTTAAACTTTTCGTGTATGATTAACTGCCACAAATTATTTTATTGTGCCAGTTTTCTGTTTTATCTCAAATATTGATATTAAATTCATAGTTTCTGCAATATTTATTTATTGTATGAACTCTAAAACTCATACAATTCATTTGATAATTGTTAAATTCTTCAGCTATGCTTTCGCATATTATTAAAGAATTAAAGTTTATTGTTTCATGAACTATTTAAAATATGTTAATACCTTTTGTTTCGGCTTGACACATCTTAAGACATGGTTTGAATTTGATAAATTCTTAAATGTTTTCCAAACTAGATTAAATTGGTGCGGACTCTGACTTAAGTCTGAGATGAACAACCCTATTATTAGGGGTATTTTTGGTCGGATTTTTGATTGGCTTTCACGGTGTAAAACAAACGCATATAGTCGTTTAAAAGAAATAGGTTGTGCACAACATGAGTACAATAGGCTGATCCCCTAATGTACTTGGAAAAATATCGGTTTTACAGTCTTATATCTGGTAAACCTTTTATGAAATAAAAAGTTCAAAGTTGTATGACCACTCAGTATATTGTTTGAAAGAGAATTGTTAAATAAAAGGAATTTATTATTATTATTCCTATTTATTCGAATGTGTTTCGCAACTATTGTTCAGTAGTTGAAATGAAAACATGATTCTTGATTTTGTTGTTATCAACTATTATATTTGCTAAGCTTGTCTAACTCATTTTTGCTTTATGATACATGTTTTCAGCTAAGCCCGAGCGGGCTGAGAGTTCAGGAAAGAAGGACAAAGGGAAAAGAAAACTTATCGAATAATGGACTACATGTAATAAACTAATGATTTATTAAGTAGAATGATGTAATAATTATTAATTTAAGATGTTTCAAGTATGCAAGGTCTTAGAACCTGGGATGTTAAGTAAGACATGTTGTAATAATGTAATTATTATAATTATGACTTTAAGATTATGTCTATGGGGTAGTACCGTGATGCACCATAGTTGGGGTTTAAAGGTACTCAGATTTAGGGGCGTCACAGGTTGGTATCAGAGATGTATGTTAAAAACTTTAGGTGGGTGCACCTTAGGCTATAACCTAGAGAAGTTAAAGAAGACAGAAAGTGAAAGAAACTTGTATATAGTTTGTTAAGAGATGGATTGAAGAAATTCATCAGTTAAAAGTCTAAAGGAGTTAGTGGAAAAATAAACTTAGAAAGAGTTTGAAGTGGGAGCAGATAGAGAAGGTAGTAAGGAGGATTAACTTAGAAAGAGTTGTAAATGATAAATTGAGGAAACTTATCGATAGAAGTTGAAAGAAGTAAAAATAACATAAAATAAATTGTTATTTGTAATATTAAACAATACTTGTTGTTACGTGCTAATCAAGATAATATATTTGATTACAGATGACAGGAGATGATGTGACTAAGGTCGTTCCTGTAGTGAGCGAGGAGCTGATCACTCTGCTTGAGATAATACCAGAACCAGTGTTGGTGGTGCTTCTAGATAGTGATTCGGATATATATGCTAAGTCTGAACAGGATCCTTTTGAGGATGAGGAAGTGCCAGACGATAGGACAATTAATGCAGTGGATGAAACTGTATATGTTATGAAGGTGGTACAAGATGAACCAATGATGGATTTAAGAAGTGATCATGATAATTATCCTGAGATGGAACTAAGTGATGAAGGGGAAGTAAATTCCAAAAAGGCTCGGATAGAGCCAGTAGTAAGGATAGAAGAAGAAGGTAAATGCATAAAGGTAGTTGTGGATGATCAATCAGCAGGTGAGGGTCAAGAATTGAAGCATAAGGTATTTTTCCTGGAGGAAATGTGGAAGCTGGAGAGATTACTGAATAATCATTTGGAGAAGGCATTGAGTGTGACGACAAAAGAACGTGATGAGTTACAAATGCAAATCGGTAGGATGGGAGCTAAAAGTAGTAAATCGGCTGAAGCTCGGAATGGAAAGAGGAAAGGGAAATGTATAAATAAGCAAGAAAACCTTAAGAAAATGGTAAAGGAATGTATGAATTGTGGGAAAGACCACGATGGTGTATGCTTGAAAGGAAAGAAGGTATGTTATAAGTGTGGACAGAGGGGACATATTTCTCCTAACTGTCCCAATCCGAGGAAAAGAGCATGTCTCAAGTGTGGATCATTTGAGCATGTAGCTAAGGATTGTCCAATGAAAGGACAGGTGTAGTAAGGATGTATAGATGTAGTTGTGTAAGTATAAAAATGTTTATGTGTTATGTGAATCCCAGCTTATAAAATAAATAGTGGGATATCTTTTGTAAATCCTAACTTTTGTATAAGTTGAGGATTCAGATATGATAATCTCGTCTTTTATAATAGATAGACGGATGAAATTGGAATGAGCTAGAAGGCTAAGAAGAAAGAAGTGTATAAGAAAGAGATGAGAACAGAAGTATGCAAAGGAAAGTATGTATGATGAAGCATATTAATAAAAGATAATTATTAAATGTGCTTGTGAGGAGTACGTGTTAGCATTGAATAAAAATGCTTTAAAGAAAGGAAATGAAATAATAATAATAATAGTATTATTTTATTAACCAAATGATGTCGTCAAAATAAGGCAAATAGTACAAGAGGAAAGGTTAAGAGACGAAAGTAAGAAAGAGAATAGCGAACGAATTAACCCTATGTAATAATAAATGGATCAATTAGTAGATGCATTTTGGAAAATAAATTGCGTTAATGTTAAAATAAGTTCATAACTATGCTGATAGCCAGTATCAAAGACTTTAAGAATGTGGGACTTTCAAAGTTTAAAGGAACCACGGAGCCTATAGAGGCTCAATCATGAATAAGAAAGATAGATAAGGCGTTTATTGTCGCCTAGATAAGCGAGTAGTGAAAGTAGTATGCACATAAGCTAATCATATTTGATATGATGTAGCATATACTTTGTAATCTTATTCATTTATTAATAAAAGAATTTATTTATTAAAGGCATTTTACTTTATCTACATTGTGTTGTTATACTAAATGTGACAAACCCATAGTTTTGAGCAATGCTTTTAGAATCATGATGGTGATCATGCTAATGAGATCTAAATTCAAGATAGCTCACAAACTAAAATCGTTCCTAATCGTTGGATTACTAAAAAGGGGATTAGTGAATCTGGATAGATTAGTACATACGTTGCTTGCTCTTAGAAAGAGGATGATTGATCTCATAATCATTTGTATGGAGACACTAAAACAAGTATGTAGGTGCTTATTGGAGAATAAGTTCACTGAACGTGGCTCGCTAAGGAATACCTAATGGAGTTTTATTCGTATGTCAATAGGAATTCCTCTAGTGATAGTAGTACAAGTGATCCTTGGACTTGAGATTACCATAGTATCTTGTGTATGATGAGTTATACTTTGACATATCCCTTAAGACCTTTAGGGTATATCAAAGGGTATGATTGGGTATAATAAGTTGTACATGGAGATAGGTGAATGATCAATAAAGAATCTACCACATCTAGTAAAAGATGTGAATGTCCTATGTGATTCAATAAATGACAACTCAGTGGTCCTTGGCCAAGGCATAATGAAATTGAAAATGAGTTTCTAATTTACATTATTTAGAGTTGTGCATTTGAGAATTGAAATACATATAATTAAATAAAATAAGACTTGACAGTAATTCCATGTCTTATATTTAATTGGGACATTGTATGGTACAAGGATTGAATTGTACGGTAACTATTCACTGAAAGGTTCTTTCGTGATTAATGTTGAAATCTATTGTAACGCCCCCAAAATTCATACAATTCCAACTCTCGACTTCGGTCGTTAACAATACATCCATTTTCTGACTTTACAATATTATTCAATGCTAAACTTAATAAAATGCGGAATAATATTAAACTTTTCAGTTTTCTTTCTTTGCTTTCCCTGAATCATAACCTTTAATCATTTACACAATCTAGAATCATATTTTCTTAATGATTCGCTTCATCAGAGTTATAATAAAAATAAAACTTCTAGATTCCATACCCTTTATACAACGGATAAAATTAAATTACAACTCAATACAAATTTAACAACTCTTACATAATCAGATACATTTTTCAGAACCTCAATTATGGTTCAAAAATATTAATTTAAGCTAAAACAATTAATCTGCATGCATTACATCTGAATCATGCCATTCAAGCAGCACTTAACTTTACCTTGTATCTTTAACCTGCAAAAATGGTTATTTGCAAGAATGAGCTCGACAGCTCAGCAAAATCTAACAGTTTGCATGCATCACATAGCACATAGATAACATGTCCATCATCTAAATCATAATCATTTGACTAAACATATCATACATAATGATCAACATATATCAAGTAAAGATTGAGTCCCACAAGTCAATCAACATTCCTTACTTAACGAACGTAGTCATATTTTGACTTTGTCGTTTCATCATTGCAACATATATAAAATACAACATGCTTTTGCCCATAAATATAAAACAGTTAATCATTTAGTTCACATAACAAATAGGACTTGAAAGACTTGCCTGGTTTGTAGATTATCAATTACCATAACCAGCTTATATATTTCTGCACTTCACGTATCCTACACGATATATATATCATACACATCATTTATTAGCCACGTAGAAACACTTAGTATTAATTCTACTTAACATTTCATAATCCTTCATTTTATTACGTTCCACTTTAATCGACACTTAACCCTTAGTTAAGTCTTAAACTTCGCTTTACATTAAATGTATAAATATATAGGGTAACATAGCATGACCAAAAGAAAAGAATTAAAAACAAGAAAATTTTCATTTTCAGCAATTCCCGCAGGGGCGAGAAAATTACTACATAAAACTCTCGCCGGGGCGAGAAAACTTAGTGTAAAACTCTCGCCGGGGCGAGCTCTCGCCGGGGCGATAAAACTTAGTGTAAGACTCTCACCGGGGCGAGAAATTTGACTTAATGAGCTCGCCGGGGCGAGCTTCATGAACTCCAGATTCTGCAGTTCGCGAACTGCAGAATTCCTAGACCAAAATTTCCCAATTTCTTCATTTTAACAACAATTTAGACATACCCAAATATTATAATCTTTATAGAATCAATACCCAACATGTATACAATGATTCTAACATCTTAAACAGCTCAAACAACCAATCTAAAAGCTTAAAAATCTCAATTCACACTAGTTTTATAAACTTTTACAAATTTAGCGCAATCAATCGCTACGGATTCGATTCTCAACCAAATTGGTCCGTTCAACTTCCGTTGTTTTCGTTTTTTAACGCATAACAACAATCCATCATCAATTTACAGATTATTACTCAAATTAAACATCAATTTTGGCTCCAAAGTAAGCCAAAACATACATATTCCAACCGAAAACTCAATTTCTTCTTATTTAACAAATTTTCATGAATTTGATACTACAAAAATCATCTACTAACAACATATATCAGATTAAATAAACTCAATAACACATGAACCCAATTCCTCAACAATTTGATCCTATAAATTCAATTACAAAGAACTCAAAACTAAAACTAGAAATATAAAATTTACCATTAATCAGTTAGATGATAAGGATTGTTGATTATCCTTCTCCTTCCTCTTGATTTCTCTCAAATCTCCTCTCAATTTGTTTCACAGAGCTTTTTCTCCCAATTACCTCTCCATCTCCTTTGTATATTTTTGTTTTAGTCTTACCAAAATATGCTGACACACTTTACGTATTCTCTAGTTGGGAGTTTCAGCAGTTAAGAAAGCCAAAGGCCACAAGGCCTTGTTTGGCTAAACTCTAAAGTCCATTTTTCTCTTTATTTTAATAAAATTCTTATTATATGATAATTTGTCACACTTTAATTTAATTAAATACAAATAATTCAACTATTTCATACCAATAAAATTATAACAATTAATTTAGTCACACAAAAATATAATTTTTTTTATTTAATAAATAACTTTGTTTAATAAAATCATCTTCCACTTAATAAATAATTTTATTTAATAAAATTATTCATCCTCTCATTTAATAAATTACCAACATCTTATCAACATCCATGCATAATAAAATACGCATCAAGTATAAAAATATTTATTATCACTTTACTTAATATTCTCATACAAATAAATTATCACACAATATTCTCAACAAATATTTATTTTATTAAATAAGCATCCCAATTAAAATATTTATTCTACTCAATAAATATCTTATCTATTTACGAAATTTACAATCGTAATACATTAACATGTAACATATTGTTTTCTCGTTTTATCAAAACAAATATATATTTACATTAATTCACTATTTTAATTAAGTGAATTACTCTCATTATTCATTAAACCTCATTTTCTAGTACACAAATATATATTCCTCTTTTATATCTACACTTAACCACTTCACATCGAATCATATATTACAAAAGATATATAACATATATATTTATTTATTCAAATCCAATACCTCACATAATAAGAATTTATTTATTAAATTCTCATTTAATAATTACTAAGAATTTGGGTTGTCACATCCTTCCCCCCTTATAAGGATTCCGTCCTCGGAATCAACGAAACCTTCCTTACTCGATTTTCACTAAATCTCTTTCACGATTATCGTTGAATAACTTTAACGCATTACCTTAGTGTAGGTTTTATTGGAACACTTCAAATGTTATATATATATTCTTTAATCCTTTAATGCCTTCACTTCCTTTCTCTAAGGATCATTGCATAACATACCCATTGTAATCATTTAATATCCTGATTTAGCATCGCATAAATATTCGGGATATCACATTCACCCCTTCTTCTAAGAATTTCGTCCTCGAAATTTTGATTTACTAATATTCGTTCCTTCCATTTAACGAAATGGACTTTACGTTAATCTCCACTTATTCATTGGGTTCTACAACCAAATTCTTTCTCTAGGGACCTTTCTAAGGTCATTGCATTCTTCACATCTTCCTCTTCTAAACATTTCTCATCATTACTCATCATCAGCTAAATTTATCTCTTCCTCTTCTGAAATTTCATTCCGTTCTTGGATTTATTATAGTTTGTTTAACTTACTTATCACCACATGTTGCATTCTACAACTTACCCCTTTTTAAGGAATATTTTCTTTCCACTTCCACCTTTCAAGAGAATAAAAATCTTCCACAATTGTTCAATAATTGGGAAGCAGTATGAATAACGCAAGAATTTAAAGATTCATTCAAAAACTTTCAATATTCTGCTGAGGAGTCGTAAAGACTTGAGCCTTGTCCTAGGTTAACAGATATTTCTACCGTAACCTTTAACAGTCAAAGGCTATGGACCATCTCTTCTCGTACTCCAGGTGATCAGCCCTTCGTACTATGTATTGTGCACATACATATTAATGCTATTGCGTAGCCCCCATTACAGGGTTGGTTCACCATAGACTTAATACAAATTCCGCACCAGAATAAACTGGTTTGGCATAAAATCTCAAAGAACTCTTAAACTTCATAAATATCTTTCAACAGTCGTCTAGCCGAATCAATTAGCATAGACCTTGAACAACAATTCAGATATTAGTCAAAATATTTTTAGCCAACTCAATTGGCATATCTTTTCATAACTTAACAGAAAAAAATAAAATTCTTTTATGACGTCATGATACCGTACCGTCTTAATAGTACGTTGAGGATGCCGTCATTTAGGACTTTGTCATACTACATCATACCATAGTGGGCTGACGATCCTTCGATCACATCCAACACTAGGTTAAATTGCATTGATGACTCCATCGCTCAAAATACATTTTGATAATTTTTAAATCATTTTTGTCTAGCTAAAACAATTAGCATAGATATACGGATAATAGCACCTTTTTAAAACTTATTGGTTCAAATATTGACCCAATATACTTTTGAGAACACAAAATTGCGAATATCAGCACGATGTCAATAAATTTTGAAAATCTAGAATAGTTAGAAGATTTGAAATCTCCATTTCTCTCCATGAAGTTCAATCATTACTTCATTGCTTCATTACTCAATCATTATGTCATTCTTCAATATCATCAATACTCTCTATACTATAACTTTTCTATACCTAATATAGTTCATCAAACTTACCACACTTTGGAAGTTCAGGAACTTACCGTAATCATATGGTTTTAGGAACTTATCCTAGTCATACCAAAACCGTCCATTCGCTGAGGGGTTCCACCATACAATTATGAGTCACGAACCTACCATAAGTATGAGTTTTAAGAACCGTACATAATCTTAATATTTTCTAACTATCAAATATAAATATGAGAAAATAATCACCTTCTCGTCATATGTATATCGATAGGGCGGCACCAATATTTCAATGATTATTAATATAGGAAGCTAAGTGGTTGTCGGACCAACTCGACCACTAATCAATATAGGAAGTTGAGTGGTTGTTAAACCATGGACAAATCTCGTCCCATACCAGGATTTGTTCAACACAACCATTATATTAATATAGGAAGCCAAGTAGTTTTTAAACCAAGCACAAATTCCCGTCTCACACCAGGAATCGTACAACTCAGCCACTAACATGAGTCCTCAATTGAAATTCCACCTAATTTCATCTTGCTCTTAACTTTACTCTTTGCTTGATACGAATTTCTCATATTTCATCATCCATAACTCCTCCTGAGTTTACCTCGTACTACTTCATAGTACCATCTCTTTATAGCGTCATGCTATTACTATTCAATCATTTAAGATCCTCTGACATTTACAACTTTAGCAGACCACTTCGTGATCTCATTCTATCATCAACTCTTCTTACGATTCTTTCTTATCTCATGATCGTCTCATCCTACGATCTTCTTTATTCTTCTCTTTTTAATCACGTTATCTTATGATTAATCAACTCAGGTGTTCTCTGTTCTTTTAGCTCTTCAGGTTCTTCTTTGAACCTAATCATTTTATCATAATCTTGTCTCACATGAATTCTCTAAACTCTATTTGAGTTCATCCTTATCATTAGTATCATTCTCATCTTATAGATATCGTCTATTTACTAACACCATCTTTATTACTGGAGTCAGGTAACTCCTGGTTCTCATCTTTCATAACTCTTCAAGATTCTTCTTTGAATCTTCTTGTTTATATATAACAATTCTTCCTTTAAGAATCTCTATCTTTATTCATATTATTCAATAATTTATTCAAGTTTTCTTCGCATTATTCACATCTTCTTCTTGTAACGCTTCTAAGACTTAATTCATCTCATGCATCTACCTATATGAAAAGAATCACTTCTTAATCATACACATTCATAATTATATACTCGGTACACATCGAGTCTCTAACAGTGCTCAGTATAGCACCTGAGTGGTTTCCCACAAACAACCAACAAACTAGTCCCCGTCTCGTCTACACTGCCTCTCACAGCGAGTTAGATCGGTTGCTAGTTCGTATCAACCTCCGCTCTCTGAAGGAATTGTTTAGCCCAGATACCATGCATCAACCGTTAAAGAGTACGATTGTACCATAATCATTCTTAACTTATTATTCTTTAAACTTTATCATCTTCACCTCTCTTCTCTAAGGTTATAGCCTAAGGTACTCGCACCTAAGGTTTCTAACCTATCGGCTCTGATACAAACTGTAACGACCCCAAAATTCATACAATCCCAACTCTCGACTTCGGTCGTTAACAATACATCCATTTTCTGACTTTAAAATATTATTCAATGCTAAACTTAATAAAATGCGGAATAATATTAAACTTTTCAGTTTTCTTTCTTTGCTTTCCCTGAATCATAACCTTTAATCATTTACACAATCTAGAATCATATTTTCTTAATGATTCGCTTCATCAGAGTTATAATAAAAATAAAACTTCTAGATTCCATACCCTTTATACAACGGATAAAATTAAATTAGAACTCAATACAAATTTAACAACTCTTACATAATCAGATACATTTTTCCAGAACCTCAATTATGGTTCAAAAATATTAATTTAAGGTAAAACAATTAATCTGCATGCATTACATCTGAATCATGCCATTCAAGCAGCACTTAACTTTACCTTGTATCTTTAACCTGCAAAAATGGTTATTTGCAAGAATGAGCTCGACAGCTCAGCAAAATCTAACAGTTTGCATGCATCACATATCACATAGATAACATGTTCATCATCTAAATCATAATCATTTGACTAAGCATATCATACATAATGATCAACACATATCAAGTAATGATTGAGTTCCACAACTCAATCAACATTCCTTACTTAACGAACGTAGTCATATTTTGACTTTGTCGTTTCATCATTGCAACATATATAAAATACAACATGCTTTTGCCCATAAATATAAAATAGTTAATCATTTAGTTCACATAACAAATAGGAACTGAAAGACTTGCCTGGTTTGTAGATTATCAATTACCATAACCAGCTTATATATTTCTGCACTTCACGTATCCTACACGATATATATATCATACACATCATTTATTAGCCACGTAGAAACACTTAGTATTAATTCTACTTAACATTTCATAATCCTTCATTTTATTATGTTCCACTTTAATCGACACTTAACCCTTAGTTAAGTCTTAAACTTCGCTTTACATTAAATGTATAAATATATAGGGTAACATAGCATGACCAAAAGAAAAGAATTAAAAACAAGAAAATTTTCACTTTCAGCAATTCCCGCCGGGCGCGAGAAAATTACTACATAAAACTCTCGCCGGGGCGAGCTCTCGCCGGGGCGAGCTCTCGCCGGGGCGAGTGATAAGTAGGTTTTATACCTACTTATTGGATACTATTTTGTTCCATTTGTTGCTTATCTAATAGCTATCTAGTGTAATTTCATGCATTTTTCCCTCTCTTTCGGTTTTTGATTCACTATTCTCATTATTCGGCTTTTGCATAGTTTTTGGTAAATTTTGCTCTGGTTGTTGTGCATTTGTGGATGGGTGCTATTTGATTGTTTGTTGATTGTGCAGGACTTGAGAGTAGAGAAATTATCCAACAGCAGCACTGCAGCAAACTGGCATCCGGCGTAGCTGCGCCCCTCCTGCTTATGCCCTGCCACCGGCGCAGCTGCGCCCCTTTTACAAAGGGCCCCGGCGCAGCTGCGCCTGTCGCCAGCCAGCCATGCAGCATGTTCCATCCAGCGAAGCAGCATTATCAGAAAATGGGGTGGTGCCTGATTTTGAGGATTCAGTGGGTTCGAACTTTTGTAGTGGGAATCATAATAAGTCAAAATAAGACAATTCATGCATGCATTATTAGCCAATTTTGGAATTCATTTTTGCAGCTCTCCTCCTACACGAAAAATAGAGTAGTTTTACTGCATGTTAGCTTCAAAAATTAGAAATAGTCAGCTGAGCATTTTTGGCAATTGGAAATTGAAGAATGGAACTATATAGATGCTAAATTGGAGATTGGGAGCAAGAAATCAACTATCTACACAACTTGGAAAATCACCAGAAGTTGCAGAACGGAAACAGGGAGCTTGAATATTTTCTATTTTTGATTAATTTTCCTATTCTGTAATTATGACGATGAACCAATTGTGCATGATGAACTCTAGTATTTTTATTATGAACTAAATTTAATTCTTGGGATTATAATGGATCTTTTGCATGACTAAGAATTGAAATGCTTCCTTATTTTTACTAGTTGGTTATGAAATGAATGTCTAGCTTAATCTATACTCCATGTTTAATTGCTTGATCACCAATTACTGTGATAATTTATATGGAATTGAGAAAGGAAATATAAATTAAGATCTCATTATGCTAGCATATGTTCATAATTATTACATTCCTCGTGAAATTATGTTTCGTGCTTAGGATAGAGATATACCTAAGCACCATATGTGGCCAATGGAAAACTTGTTCTTAAACCCTTTTGATTGTAATTCACATAGAAGTATAGTGCGTTAGTCATCTAGGGTGTTCACATTCATTCTATCAATTGTGGATTTAGTGTGATATGGATATGGTGCATCGAGAGATGGCCATATTTTACTTTCGTGTTCTCGACTAACATTCTATAGTAACCAATTAGCAACAATAGGAAGCATGGAAATCTAAGTTTGTAATAAGTGAAATTATAATCCCAAGCCCATAAAATCTGTATTTTTACAACCAAATTTGTTTTAATTGTTTCATTAATAATTATTAAACTATTTCATCACTAAAACCGCTTGTTTAAAGAGACCGAACTAATTACAAAATCGGTGTTTGTAGTCATAAATGCAATTCAATTCCTCGTGGGATCGATACTTTACTTACTTTATATTACTTGTGGATCACGTGCACTTGCGTGTATGAGTTTTATTTGTTATACATACAAATATTCCAACAAGTTTTTGGTGCCGTTGCCGGGGATTTGCAATTGCGTTTATAACTTTCATCATCAGTTTAAATTAGATTGGTTTTAGTTAAACAAATCTGTTCTTATCCTAATTCTATTTTATTTTCTTCTACATTGTGTTAGGTACTCTTGAGTAGTGTATGCTTACTCGGTCGAAGAATCCTGACCTATTGCCTTTTGTGGATAACATTGAGAAAAGGGTTCAACAATCAAGGAAGTGTGCTGAAAATACTCTGGAGGATCTAGAACAACCTCAACCAATGGCGGGAGAAGCACAAAAAGCCTTAAGAGATTATGCTACGCCAAGAATCAATGATTTGCAATCAAGTATCTCAAGGCCAACCATAACAGCCAATTCCTTTGAAATCAAACCAGGGACAATCCATATGATCCAAAATTCTGTCCAATTCGGAGGGATGGTGGTTGATGACCCAAATGAGCACTTGATAAATTTCTTGGAGATATGTGATACATTCAAATTCAGCGGGATCTCGGAAGATGCAGTGAGATTGCGGTTATTCCCATTCACATTGAGGGACAAAGCAAAAAGTTGGCTACATTCGCTACCACTGGGATCCATTACTACTTGGCAAGATTTGGCCCAGAAATTCTTAGCAAAGTTCTTCCCACTTGCCAAAACTGCCAAGTTGAGAAATGACATCTCGTCATATGAACAACATCATGGAGAATCCTTGTACGAGACATGGGAGCGATACAAGGAACTATTGAGAAAGTGCCCACATCACGGTTTGCCCCAATGGATGCAGTTGAACACATTTTACAATGGGTTGAATATTCAAACACGCGCAGGCATTGATGCAGCTGCGGGTGGAGCATTCATGGGTAAAAACTATGACAAAGCTTATGAACTTTTGGAGACTATGGCTGCAAACAACTATCAATGGCCATCCTCCAGATCCACTCAACCAAAAGTGGCGGGGATACTAGAGGTTGACACAGCCACTTCACTTCAAGCCCAAATTTCAGCTATAGCCAAAAAGCTTGACAACATATGTGAAGGTAAAGGTCAGCAAGTTTCCATGATTTGTGAGCTTTGTGCAGGTTCTTACGCTTCGGATCAATGTGCCATCAACGCTGAATCTGTGCACTTTGTGAGCAACTATCAACGGCCAGCAAATCAATATCAAAACAACTACACTCCGGGGAATAGGAACCACCCAAATTTCTCATGGAGCAACCGTCAAGATAATCCACAAGCTCCAAAACCTCACAATCCTCCGGGGTTCCACAATCAGCAACAGGTGACAGCCACTGACAGGAAGGTCGCTGAAATGAGTGAGAATCTAGAGAAATACATGGCCAAAACTGACAGGTTGGAGCAAGGCCAAACATTAGGCTTCAAGAATCTGGAAAATCAAATGAGTCAATTGTTCAGTTTGTTGTCTAGCAGACCTCAGGGAGCTCTTCCTAGCGACACGGAAATCAATCCAAGGAGAAATGGGAAGGAGCAATGTCAAGCTGTCACCACCAGAAGTGGGAAGCAGACCCTGCCAGACAGTGCAGCTGCGCCACTGTCACACGAACAGACAGCGCAGCTGTGCCCCTCTTCAGCACTGGAACCAAACGACGTAGCTGCGCCCATGTTGCAAAGGGAGACGGCGCAGCTGCGCCCTTCCCCAGAAACTGCATCTGCTGAACTTTTTGAAGAAGAGGATAGCATTGGGAAATCTGAACCCCCACCCATAAAAAGCACAGAAAAGACTCAAGCCCCTCCCACCAGGTACTACCCACCAGTTCCATACCCTCAAAGGCAGCAAAAGCAGAAAATGGACAAGCAATTTTCTAAGTTTCTTGAGGTTTTCAAAAAGCTTCAAATCAATATACCATTTCCAGAAGCTTTAGAACAAATGCCAAGCTATGCCAAGTTCATGAAGAATATTCTGTCAAGAAAGAAGAAACTGCAAGATTTTGAAATTGTAGCTTTAATAGAGGAATGCAGTGCGGTATTACAAAGGAAGCTACCTCCAAAATTGAAGGATCCGGGCAGTTTCACCATTCCATGCACCATTGGAGACTTATCATTCAGGAAATGCTTGTGTGATCTTGGTGCAAGCATTAATCTCATGCCATTGTCCGTCTTTACTCAGTTGGGATTGCCAGCTCCCAAGCCAACTAATGTCTCTCTTCAGCTAGCAGATCGTTCAGTCACTTATCCGAGAGGTATTGTGGAAGATGTCCTGATTAAGGTTGATAAGTTCATTTTCCCAGCTGATTTCATAATCCTAGACTTTGAGGAGGACAAAGACATCCCCATCATACTTGGCAGGCCATTTCTAGCTACCGGGAGAACTCTCATTAATGTGCAAAAAGGAGAATTGACAATGAGGGTTCAAGACCAAAAGGTTACCTTTAATGTCTTCAAGGCTATGAAATTTCTAACTGATGAGGAAGAGTGTTTCCGAGTTGACATCATTGAAGAAGCAGTGACCGAGGAATTCATTAAGGCCACACATAGGGACTTGCTTGAGCAAACACTAACAGGGGACATCGACTTGGACGAACCCGAGAACTGTGAGTATGTTCATTTTCTAGATGCAATACCCAGGATGACAAGGTTCAAGGTACCTATTGAGCCCTTGAAAAGCTCAAACGATGCCTCATCTCAATTAAAACCATCCAGTGAGGTACCTCCTAAACTTGATCTCAAACCCCTGCCTAGTCATCTCAGGTATGCATTCCTAGGCATTTCAGATACATTACCTGTCATTATTTCCTCTGCACTAACATCCTTGCAGGAAGACAAACTGATAAGAATCCTCAGAGAATTCCAAGGGGCTATTGGATGGACCATTGTAGACATAAAGGGAATCAGCCCCTCATTTTGCATGCACAAAATCCTGATGGAAGATGACAGCAAGCCTACCATTGAGCATCAAAGAAGGCTAAATCCCATCATGAAGGAGGTGGTTAACGCAGAAATTCTGAAATGGCTAGACGCCGGGATCATTTATCCCATTTCTGACAGTCCATGGGTGAGCCCAGTGCAGTGTGTACCAAAGAAGGGAGGAATAACTGTGGTAAAAAATGAGAACAACGAGCTAATACCAACCCGAACAGTCACGAGGTGGAGAGTTTGCATGGATTATCGAAAGCTCAACAAAGCCACAAGGAAAGATCACTTCCCACTCCCATTCATTGATCAAATGTTGGACAGACTTGCAGGGCATGAGTACTACTGTTTGCTTGACGGATATTCTGGATATAATCAAATTGCCATCGCTCCTGAGGATCAAGAAAAGACCACTTTTACGTGTCCTTATGGAACTTTTTCTTTCAGGCGAATGTCTTTTGGTCTATGTAATGCTCCTGCCACATTTCAGCGATGCATGATGGTAATATTTTCTGACATGGTGGAAATCAACATGGAGGTCTTCATGGATGACTTCTCAGTGTTTGGAAATTCCTTTGATTGCTGTCTTGAGAATTTAGTCATGGTATTGAAGAGATGCGTGTAAACAAATCTTGTGCTTAATTGGGAGAAATGTCATTTCATGGTTCATGAAGGCATAATTTTGGGTCACAAAGTCTCAGCCAAAGGTTTGGAAGTGGACACAGCAAAGTTGGAAACTATTGAGAAATTGCCTCCACCGACTTCTGTAAAGGGAGTTCGGAGTTTTTTGGGCCATGCTGGATTCTATCGGAGATTTATCAAAGACTTCTCCAAAATCACAAAACCCCTGTGCAATCTGTTGGAAAAGGATGTCCCATTTCTATTTGATGATAATTGCTTAGTAGCCTTCGAGTTGTTAAAACAAAAATTGACAACAGCACCTGTGATAGTGGCACCAGATTGGTCTCTTCCATTTGAGCTTATGTGTGATGCTAGTGACTACACTGTGGGCGTGGTATTGGGACAGCGCAGAGACAAGGTTCTGCATGCAGTCTACTATGCCAGCAAAACACTTTCGGAGGCCCAAATGAATTACACCACCACCGAGAAGGAACTACTCGCGGTTGTCTATGCATTCGACAAGTTCCGATCCTATCTCATTGGAACAAAGGTAGTGGTGTACACTGATCATGCAGCAATTCGGTATTTGATCTCAAAGAAAGATGCCAAGCCAAGATTAATCAGATGGATCCTTTTGCTCCAAGAATTTGATTTGGAAATTAAGGACAAGAAAGGCACGAAAAATCTGGTAGCCGATCATCTATCCAGATTGGACAATCCGGATTTGGAGAGCAAAGAGAAGGTTGAAATAAACGATTGCTTCCCTGATGAGCAGCTATTTACAGTCACATCTGAAATCCCATGGTTCGCTGATATTATCAACTATCTTGTGAGTCATGTGCTACCACCGGATCTAACTTCTCAGCAGAAGAAGAAATTTCTGCATGATACAAAGAGATACATGTGGGATGAGCCTTATTTGTTCAAACAATGCCCGGATTCTGTGATCCGAAGATGCATCCCCGATGTTGAGAGTACCAGTATATTACATGCATGTCATTCTTCTCTGTATGGTGGCCATTATGGAACGCAGAGAACAACAGCAAAGGTACTCCATGCCGGATTTTATTGGCCCACCTTGTTCAAAGATGCCCACCACTTCATAAAGAATTGTGATCGATGCCAACGGGTGGGCAACATCTCCAACCGTCATGAAATGCCACTAAATGTGATCTTGGAGGTAGAGATCTTTGACGTATGGGGGATAGACTTCATGGGACCATTTCCCTCATCCTGCGGCAATCTCTATATCCTTCTAGCGGTTGATTACGTGTCCAAATGGGTGGAAGCTTCAGCGTTACCAACCAATGATGCTAAGGTGGTTTTGAGGTTCCTACAAAAAAACATTTTTACTAGATTTGGCACTCCTCGGGCGATCATCAGTGATGAGGGGAGCCATTTTTGCAACAAATAGATCACAACCCTCCTGGCCAAATATGGAGTAAGACACAGAATTGCCACTGCCTACCATCCACAGACAAATGGTCAAGCCGAAGTATCCAACCGAGAGGTAAAAAGAATTCTGGAAAAGATTGTTAATCCTACCAGAAAAGATTGGTCTCTAAAGCTAGATGAAGCCTTGTGGGCTTATAGAACTGCTTATAAAACACCTCTCGGCATGTCTCCTTACCACATAGTTTATGGAAAGGCTTGTCATCTACCGGTCGAATTAGAGCACAAAGCTTACTGGGCTATTAAAAAGTTGAATTTCGACCTATCTGCAGCAGGAGAAAGGAGACTTCTACAGCTAAATGAACTCGACGAGTTCCGATTGCAGGCCTATGAGAATTCTAAACTCTACAAAGAGAAGGTAAAGAGATGGCACAACCGAAAAATCATCGAGAGAAAATTTGAACCTGGCCAAGCGGTCTTACTATTCAACTCCAGGCTCAAGTTATTCCCGAGAAAGCTCAAATCCCGATGGTCGGGTCCCTTTACCATCACTGCTGTGTTTCCACATGGAGCCATCGAGATTGTTGGAAAGGACAGTGAGCAACCATTCAAGGTTAATGGCCAAAGATTGAAGCACTATTGGGGAGGCGAATTTGATCGCCAAAAGTCCTCAGTTGACCTGGCCATGGATTAAGCATAAATGATAGTCCAGCTAACCTACTTTAAAACAAAGCGCTCCTCGGGAGGCAACCCGAGATTACTTTTATTATTTCTATTCTTGTGTGACTTTTATTTAGTTTGTGTGATTTCATTTTAACATGCTTGTTTGTTTTTATTTTAGGTGTCCAATCATGCCCTCAACCGTTTGACTTGATCACACTTTGAGTTTGGGGGTATATCGTTCCATTGCAAACACTAGCCGCTGTTCAGAGAAAGAAAATCTTTCAGGAATCCTGAGCTCCTACGCAGCTGTGCCCCATCTTCAGTGCTGCACCTGCGCAGCTGCGCCGGGCCACCCTTGCATGCAACATCTGAACAAATGCGCAGCTGCGCCTCACCATCAATTCATTCCTGGCGCAGCTGCGCCGATGTCCGCCTGAGCCAAGCCTGAAGCTTAGCGCAGCTGCGCCCCCTTCCCAGTACAACTGCGGCGCAGCTGCACCGATCGCGGAAATTTTTTTTTATAAATAGTTCGGTCCCCATCAGTCACAATCATCCAACCCTAAACCTAACTAACTCTCTAGCAGCAAAACAAACCCTCTCCTCTCATCCCTACCCACTCTCTCAAAACCCTAACTACCTACAATCTTCCTTCAAACCCTAATCACATACCACCATGCCGAAGCGTGCACGCACTCCCCAACCTTCTTCTTCCAGCAGCAGCGGATCCGAATCTACTGGTGGTGGCATCAACACTCTAGATGCCACCAAATTTGTCAATCTCTCTGCACAACATTACTACTGGGAGGTGCTTAGCGTCAAATCCTTCATACCAGAGAGGGGTTTGAAGCCCAAGGCACAGGATGGGCGTATTCTTGACCAAATCCGGCGTTTGGGTTGGTTGCTATTCATTGAGACACCGAAGTCAGCCCCGATAGCCATTGTTCGAGAGTTCTATGCCAACGCCCGGGAAACACAGAATGGGATTTCCTTTGTGCGGGGCAAGCAGGTATCCTACTCGGCGCAGGCAATCAATGAACTTTTTCGCCTGCCATCTGCTACTGCTGAGGCCACCGACTGGGTGGTACATGAGCGCTACGAAACTGACCTTGATGCTTTGATACATGAGATGTGCCAACCGGGCACGCAGTGGAAGACTCAGCCAGGCACCACCTTGAAGGTGCACTTCCCTCAGACCGCGCTAAATAGATTTTCCAAGGCGTGGTACGCCTTCATTTGCGCGAGTATCTTGCCGACCACCCATCATCAGGACGTGACACGGGACCGCGCGGTACTCTTGCACCGCATTCTGCGTGGAGGAAGCATTGACGTGGGCTATATCATCAACCAGTCCATGCTTCGTTTCATGCGGGCTGTCACTTCTGGTGCCATTCCACACGCCTCGATCATCACACGCCTATGATTAGCGGCAAACGTGGAATGGGGTGAGGAGGCTCTCCAGCTACCTATGCGAGACATCGATAGCGCCACGATCCGAAAGTACAATGTTTGGCGCGGTGGAGAGTCCCGGCCTAATGGGTTGGGTTTTATTGTGGCTGATGGGGTGGAGGAGGCCAGTGAGGAGGGCATGCCTGCCCCGCCAGTGCAGTAGAGGGGCGTCAGTGGACATGAGCGCGACATGCGCCGCCTGCAGCGCCGCATGGACGCGTTGCACACGAGCTTCAGGGATTACAGCGTCTCCTTCGCAGGTGCACTATCGGAGGCGTTCAGTCAGCAGGGGGTCCACATTGAGTTTCCCACATTCGACTCCGGCATCCCTTATCCTCCGCCCGACACGCCGCCTAGCGGCGCCGAGGATGCTTCTTAGGGGAGTACTCTTTACCCTATTATCTCCAATGAGGACATTGCATATTTTAAGTTTGGGGGTATTAGGCTTGCCTAGTTATTTTGTGATGCTTTAAATTATCTGTTTTTATTGTTATTTGTTTGCTTTATTGTTATTTTAGGTAATTGTTTCCTTATTTTCATTTAAAAAAAATAAAAAACAAATGGTGAATTTCTCATGCATATCATATCACATCATGTAGTTTAGTTGCATGATCCTCTTATGTTGATTAGTATGCATCCCCACATGCCTATGATGAAAACTTTTTGATTTTTGCTAACTGTTAAGACTTCGAGTCGAATGCCATGATACATTGCAACTCTTGTCTTGCGTTTGCTATGATAAAACCGGTTTGCACGTTCTTAGTAGTTTTTCTTAACTAAGTAGCCCAAAGATTCGCATAATTGAGTTCTGGGGAGAATTGGTTGTGTTTTTAATGATTGTGGCAATTGTGGGTAGTATTAGTTGAGATCACACGTGTTCAAGTTTGGGGGAGTACTTAGTAGAGTATTTATGCAACGAAATGGAGCGTAAAACGCATTCGTTGACTAAAAAAAATGTGTGTTAATAAAGACTTGGTCAGCCTAGTTTTGTGGCCTTTGATATTCGAGTAAGTACACCCTAGGGGATGTCTCTACACCTAGCGCCCTAAGACCAATTGGTTTGGGAGTCGTTGGCCGAAAGCTCGTTACATGGGTATCATTGAATAGCCTAATGGAACTAGGCATTGCACTACCAAGCGTCATGTTCCGAATAACGTCTAAGTACATCCCCACATTTTGATATAGTGTGGTTTTAACTATATTTACCCCAAGTGTCTTATGGTAGTTCGAATATATAAATTTCCCCTAAGAAACATATTATGAGAATCGATTGGGATTACTATAGTTGATGATTACTGCACACACACACTTTATCATTCACCACAAAATTTGAACTGCATGATTATCATGGTACACGGACCAAGTTTTGATGTTTCGCTAGATTATTCTGAGGCGAATCTTGTGGATTGCTTGCTAATTGATGAGGGTCATGGTGCATTCTTATATCATTACATTGCATTCATATTTGCATTTATTTCGTTGTATTTGCTTGAGGACAAACAACAATTCAAGTTTGGGGGTATTTGATAAGTAGGTTTCATACCTACTTATTGGATACTATTTTGTTCCATTTGTTGCTTATCTAATAGCTATCTAGTGTAATTTCATGCATTTTTCCCTCTCTTTCGGTTTTTGATTCACTATTCTCATTATACGGCTTTTGCATAGTTTTTGGTAAATTTGGCTCTGGTTGTTGTGCATTTGTGGATGGGTGCTATTTGATTGTTTGTTGATTGTGCAGGACTTGAGAGTAGAGAAATTATCCAACAGCAGCACTGCAACAAACTGGCATCCGGCGCAGCTGTGCCCCTCCTGCTCATGCCCTGCCCCCGGCGCAGCTGCGCCCCTTTTACAAAGGGCCCCGGCGCAGCTGCGCCTGTCGCCAGCCAGCCATGCAGCACGTTCCATCCAGCGAAGCAGCATTATCAGAAAATGGGGTGGTGCCTGATTTTGAGGATTCAGTGGGTTCGAACTTTTGTAGTGGGAATCATAATAAGTCAAAATAAGACAATTCATGCATGCATTATTAGCCAATTTTGGAATTCATTTTTGCAGCTCTCCTCCTACACGAAAAATAGAGTAGTTTTACTGCATGTTAGCTTCAAAAATTAGAAATAGTCAGCTGAGCATTTTTGGCAATTGGAAATTGAAGAATGGAGCTATATGGATGCTAAATTGGAGATTGGGAGCAAGAAATCAACTATCTACACAACTTGGAAAATCACCAGAAGTTGCAGAACGGAAACAGGGAGCTTGAATATTTTCTATTTTTGATTAATTTTCCTATTCTGTAATTATGATGATGAACCAATTGTGCATGATGAACTCTAGTATTTTTATTATGAACTAAATTTAATTCTTGGGATTATAATGGATCTTTTGCATAACTAAGAATTGAAATGCTTCCTTATTTTTACTAGTTGGTTATGAAATGAATGTCTAGCTTAATCTATACTCCATGTTTAATTGCTTGATCACCAATTACTGTGATAATTTATATGGAATTGAGAAAGGAAATATAAATTAAGATCTCATTATGCTAGCATATGTTCATAATTATTACATTCCTCGTGAAATTATGTTTCGTGCTTAGGATAGAGATATACCTAAGCACCATATGTGGCCAATGGAAAACTTGTTCTTAAACCCTTTTGATTGTAATTCACATAGAAGTATAGTGCGTTAGTCATCTAGGGTGTTCACATTCATTCTATCAATTGTGGATTTAGTGTGATATGGATATGGTGCATCGAGAGATGGCCATATTTTACTTTCGTGTTCTCGACCAACATTCTATAGTAACCAATTAGCAACAATAGGAAGCATGGAAATCTAAGTTTGCAATAAGTGAAATTATAATCCCAAGCCCATAAAATCTGTATTTTTACAACCAAATTTGTTTTAATTGTTTCATTAATAATTATTAGACTATTTCATCACTAAAACCACTTGTTTAAAGAGACCGAACTAATTACAAAATCGGTGTTTGTAGTCATAAATGCAATTCAATTCCTCGTGGGATCGATACTTTACTTACTTTATATTACTTGTGGATCACGTGCACTTGCGTGTATGAGTTTTATTTGTTATACATACAAATATTCCAACAGCGAGCTCTCGCCGGGGTGAGAAAACTTAGTGTAAAACTCTCGCCGGGGCGAGCTCTTGCCGGGGCGAGAAAACTTAGTGTAAAACTCTCGCCGGGGCGAGAAATTTGACTTAATGAGCTCGTCGGGGCGAGCTTCATGAACTCCAGATTCTGCAGTTCGCAAAATGCAGAATTCCTAGACCAAAATTTCCCAATTTCTTCATTTTAACAACAATTTAGACATACCCAAATATTATAATCTTTATAGAATCAATACCCAACATGTATACAATGATTCTAACATCTTCAACAGCTCAAACAACCAATCTAAAAGCTTAAAAATCCCAATTCACACTAGTTTTACAAACTTTTACAAATTTAGCGCAATCAATCGCTACAGATTCGATTCTCAACCAAATTGGTCCGTTCAACTTCTGTTGTTTTCGTTTTTTAACGCATAACAACAATCCATCATCAATTTACAGATTATTACTCAAATGAAACATCAATTTTGACTCCAAAGTAAGCCAAAACATACATATTCCAACCGAAAACTCAATTTCTTCTTATTTAACAAATTTTCATGAATTTGATACTACAAAAATCATCTACTAACAACATATATCAGATTAAATAAACTCAATAACACATGAACCCAATTCCTCAACAATTTGATCCTATAAATTCAATTACAGAGAACTCAAAACTAAAACTAGAAATATAAAATTTACCTTTAATCAGTTAGATGATAAGGATTGTTGATTATCCTTCTCCTTCCTCTTGATTTCTCTCAAATCTCCTCTCAATTTGTTTCACAGAGAGCTTTTTCTCCCAATTCCCTCTCCCTCTCCTCTGTATATTTTTGTTTTAGTCTTAACAAAATATGCTGACACACTTTACGTATCCTCTAGTTGGGAGTTTCAACAGTTAAGAAAGCCAAAGGCCACAAGGCCTTGTTTGGCTAAACTCTAAAGTCCATTTTTCTCTTTATTTTAATAAACTTCTTATTATATGATATTTTGTCACACTTTAATTTAATTAAATACAAATAATTTAACTATTCCATACCAATAAAATTATAACAATTAATTTAGTCACACAAAAATATAATTTTTTTTATTTAATAAATAACTTTGTTTAATAAAATCATCTTCCACTTAATAAATAATTTTATTTAATAAAATTATTCATCCTCTCATTTAATAAATTACCAACATCTTATCAACATCCATGCATAATAAAATACGCATCAAGTATAAAAATATTTATTATCACTTTACTTAATATTTTCATACAAATAAATTATCACACAATATTCTCAACAAATATTTATTTTATTAAATAAGCATCCCAATTAAAATATTTATTCTACTCAATAAATATCTTATCCATTTATGAAATTTACAATCGTAATACATTAACATGTAACATATTGTTTTCTCGTTTTATCAAAACAAATATATATTTACATTAATTCACTATTTTAATTAAGTGAATTACTCTCATTATTCATTAAACCTCATTTTTTAATACACAAATATATATTCCTCTTTTATATCCACACTTAACCACTTCACATCGAATCATATATTACAAAAGATATATAACACATATATTTATTTATTCAAATCCAATACCTCACATAATAAGAATTTATTTATTAAATTCTCATTTAATAATTACTAAGAATTTGGGTTGTCACATTCTTCCCTCCTTATAAGGATTCCGTCCTCGGAATCAACGAAACCTTCCTTACTCGATTTTCACTAAATCTCTTTCACGATTATCGTTGAATAACTTTAACGCATTACCTTAGTGTAGGTTTTATTAGAACACTTTAAGTGTTATATATATTCTTTAATCCTTTAATGCCTTCACTTCCTTTCTCTAAGGATCATTGCATAACATACCCATTGTAATCATTTAATATCCTGATTTAGCATCGCATAAATATTCGGGATATCACATTCACCCTTTCTTCTAAGAATTTCGTTCTCGAAATTTTGATTTACTAATATTCGTTCCTTCCATTTAATGAAATGGACTTTACGTTAATCTCCACTTATTCATTGGGTTCTACAACCAAATTCTTTCTCTAGGGACCTTTCTAAGGTCATTGCATTCTTCACATCTTCCTCTTCTAAACATTTCTCATCATTACTCATCATCAACTAAATTTATCTCTTCCTCTTCTGAAATTTCATTCTATTCTTGGATTTATTATAGTTTGTTTAACTTACTTATCACCACATATTGCATTCTACAACTTACCCCTTCTTAAGGAATATTTTCTTTCCACTTCCACCTTTCAAGAGAATAAGAATCTTCCACAATTGTTCAATAATTGGGAAGCAGTATGAATAACGCAAGAATTTAAAGATTCATTCAAAAACTTTCAATATTCTACTGAGGAGTCATAAAGACTTGAACCTTATCCTAGGTTAACAGATATTTCTACTGTAACCTTTAACAGTCAAAGACTATGGACCATCTCTTCTCGTACTCCAGGTGATCAGCCCTTCGTACTATGTATTGTGCACATACATATTAACGCTATTGCGTAGCCCCCATTACAGGGTTGGTTCACCTCAGACTTAATACAAATTCTGCACCAGAATAAACTGGTTTGGCATAAAATCTCAAAGAACTCTTAAACTTCATAAATATCTTTCAACAGTCGTCTAGCCGAATCAATTAGCATAGACCTTGAACAACAATTCGGATATTAGTTAAAATATTTTTAGCCAACTCAATTGGCATATCTTTTCATAACTTAACAGAAAAAAATAAAATTCTTTTATGACGTCATGATATCGTACCATCTTAATAGCACGTTGAGGATGCCGTCATTTAGGACTTTGTCATACTACATCATACCATATTGGGCTGACGATCCTTCGATCACATCCAACACTAGGTTAAATTGCATTGATGACTCCATCGCTCAAAATACATTTTGATAATTTTTAAATCATTTTTGTCTAGTTGAAACAATTAGCATAGACATACGGATAATAGCACCTTTTTAAAACTTATTGGTTCAAATATTAACCCAATATACTTTTGAGAACACAAAATTGCGAATATCAGCACGATGTCAATAAATTTCGAAAATCTAGCATAGCTAGAAGATTTGAAATCTCCATTTCTCTCCATGAAGTTCAATCATTACTTCATTGCTTCATTACTCAATCATTATATCATTCTTCAATATCATCAATACTCTCTATACCATAACTTTTCTATACCCAATATAGTTCATCAAACTTACCACACTTTGGAAGTTCAGGAACTTACCACAATCATATGGTTTTAGGAACTTATCCTAGTTAGACCAAAATCGTCCATTCGCTGAGGGGTTCCACCATACAATTATGAGTCACGAACCTACCATAAGTATGAGTTTTAAGAACTGTACCTAATCTTAATATTTTCTAACTATCAAATATAAATATGAGAAAAGAATCACCTTCTCTTCATATGTATATCGATAGGGCGGCACCAATATTTCAATGATTATCAATATAGGAAGCTAAGTGGTTGTCGAACCAACTCGACCACTAATCAATATAGGAAGCTGAGTGGTTGTTAAACCATGGACAAATCCCGTCCCATACCAGAATTAGTTCAACTCAACCATTATATTAATATACGAAACCAAGTAGTTTTCAAACCAAGCACAAATTCCTGTTCCACACCAGGAATCGTACAACTCAGCCACTAACATGAGTCCTCAATTGAAATTCCACCTAATTTCATCTTGCTCTTAACTTTACTCTTTGCTTGATACGAATTTCTCATATTTCATCATCCATAACTCCTCGTGAGTTTACCTCGTACTACTTCATAGTACCATCTCTTTATAGCGTCATGCTATTACTATTCAATCATTTAAGATCCTCTGACATTTACAACTTTAGCAGACCACTTCGTGATCTTATTCTATCATCAACTCTTCTTACGATTCTTTCTTATCTCATGATCGTCTCATCCTACGATCTTCTTTATTCTACTCTTTTTAATCACGTTATCTTATGATTAATCAACTCAGGTGTTCTGTGTTCTTTTAGCTCTTCAGGTTCTTCTTTGAACCTAATCATTTTATCATAATCTTGTCTCATATGAATTCTCTAAACTATATTTGAGTGCATCCTTATCATTAGTATCATTCTCATCTTATAGATATCGTCTATTTACTAACACCATCTTTATTACTGGAGTCAGGTAACTCCAGGTTCTCATCTTTCATAACTCTTCAAGATTCTTCTTTGAATCTTCTTGTTTATATATAACAATTCTTCCTTTAAGAATCTCTATCTTTATTCATATTATTCAATATTTTATTCAAGTTTTCTACGCATTATTCACATCTTCTTCTTGTAACGCTTCTAGGACTTAATTCATCTCATGCATCTACCTATATGAAAAGAATCACTTCTTAATCATACACATTCATAATTATATACTCAGTACACATCGAGTCTCTAACAGTGCTCAGTATAGCACCTGAGTGGTTTCCCACAAACAACCAATAAACTAGTCCCCGTCTCGTCTACACTGCCTCTCACAGCGAGTTAGATCAGTTGCTAGTTCGTATCAACCTCCGCTCTCTGAAGGAATTGTTTAGCCCAGATACCATGCATCAACCGTTAAAGAGTACGATTGTACCATAATCATTCTTAACTTATTATTCTTTAAACTCTATCATCTTCACCTCTCTTCTCTAAGGTTATAGCCTAAGGTACTTGCACCTAAGGTTTCTAACCTATCGGCTCTGATACAAACTGTAACGACCCCAAAATTCATACAATTCCAACTCTCGACTTCGGTCGTTAACAATACATCCATTTTCTGACTTTAAAATATTATTCAATGCTAAACTTAATAAAATGCAGAATAATATTAAACTTTTCAGTTTTCTTTCTTTGTTTTCCCTGAATCATAACCTTTAATCATTTACACAATCTAGAATCATATTTTCTTAATGATTCGCTTCATCAGAGTTATAATAAAAATAAAACATCTAGATTCCATACCCTTTATACAACGGATAAAATTAAATTACAACTCAATACAAATTTAACAACTCTTACATAATCAGATACATTTTCCAGAACCTCAAATATGGTTCAAAAATATTAATTTAAGCTAAAATAATTAATCTGCATGCATTACATCTGAATCATGCCATTCAAGCAACATTTAACTTTACCTTGTATCTTTAACCTGTAAAAATGGTTATTTGGAAGAATGAGCTCGACAACTCAGCAAAATCTAACAGTTTGCATGCATCAGATAGCACATAGATAACATGTTCATCATCTAAATCATAATCATTTGACTAAACATATCATACATAATGATCAACACATATCAAGTAAAGATTGAGTCCCACAACTCAATCAACATTCCTTACTTAACGAACGTAGTCATATTTTGACTTTGTCGTTTCATCATTGCAACATATATAAAATACAACATGCTTTTGCCCATAAATATAAAACAGTTAATCATTTAGTTCACATACAAATAGGAACTGAAAGACTTGCCTTGTTTGTGGATTATCAATTACCATAACCAACTTATATATTTCTGCACTTCACGTATCCTACACGATATATATATCATACACATCATTTATTAGCCACGTAGAAACACTTAGTATTAATTCTACTTAACATTTCATAATCCTTCATTTTATTACGTTCCACTTTAATCGACACTTAACCCTTAGTTAAGTCTTAAACTTCGCTTTACATTAAATGTATAAATATATAGGGTAACATAGCATGACCAAAAGAAAAGAATTAAAAACAAGAAAATTTTCATTTTCAGCAATTCACGCCGGGGCGAGAAAATTACTACATAAAACTCTCGCTGGGGCGAGCTCTCGCCGGGGCGAGAAAACTTAGTGTAAAACTCTCGTCGGGGCAAGCTCTAGCCGGGGCGAGAAAACTTAGTGTAAAACTCTCGCCAGGGCGAGCTCTCGCCGGGGCGAGAAATCTGACTTAATGAGCTCGCCGGGGCGAGCTTCATGAACTCCAGATTCTGCAGTTCACGAACTGCAGAATTCCTAGACCAAAATTTCTCAATTTTTTCATTTTAACAACAATTTAGACATACCCAAATATTATAATCTTTATATAATCAATACCCAACATATATACAATGATTCTAACATCTTAAACAGCTCAAACAACTAATCTAAAAGCTTAAAAATCTCAATTCACACTAGTTTTATAAACTTTTATAAATTTAGCGCAATCAATCACTACGGATTCGATTCTCAACCAAATTGGTCCGTTCAACTTCCGTTGTTTTCGTTGTTTAACGCATAACAACAATCCATCATCAATTTACAGATTATTACTCAAATTAAACATCAATTTTGACTCCAAAGTAAGCCAAAACATACATATTCCAACCGAAAACTCAATTTCTTCTTATTTAACAAATTTTCATGAATTTGATACTACAAAAATCATCTACTAACAACATATATCAGATTAAATAAACTCAATAACACATGAATCCAATTCCTCAACAATTTGATCCTATAAATTCAATTACAGAGAACTCAAAACTAAAACTAGAAATATAAAACTTACCTTTAATCAGTTAGATGATAAGGATTGTTGATTATCCTTCTCCTTCCTCTTGATTTCTCTCAAATCTCCTCTCAATTTGTTTCACAGAGAGCTTTTTCTCCCAATTCCCTCTCCCTCTCCTTTGTATATTTTTGTTTTAGTCTTAACAAAATATGCTGACACACTTTACGTATTCTCTAGTTGGGAGTTTGAACAGTTAAGAAAGCCAAAGGCCACAAGGCCTTGTTTGGCTAAACTCTAAAGTCCATTTTTCTCTTTATTTTAATAAACTTCTTATTATATGATATTTTGTCACACTTTAATTTAATTAAATACAAATAATTCAACTATTCCATACCAATAAAATTATAACAATTAATTTAGTCACATAAAAATATATTTTTTTATTTAATAAATAACTTTGTTTAATAAAATCATCTTCCACTTAATAAATAATTTTATTTAATAAAATTATTCATCCTCTCATTTAATAAATTACCAACATCTTATCAACATCCATGCATAATAAAATACGCATCAAGTATAAAAATATTTATTATCACTTTACTTAATATTCTCATACAAATAAATTATCACACAATATTCTCAACAAATATTTATTTTATTAAATAAGCATCCCAATTAAAATATTTATTCTACTCAATAAATATCTTATCCATTTACGAAATTTACAATCGTAATACATTAACATGTAACATATTGTTTTCTCGTTTTATCAAAACCAATATATATTTACATTAATTCACTATTTTAATTAAGTGAATTACTCTCATTATTCATTAAACCTCATTTTCTAATACACAAATATATATTCCTCTTTTATATCCATTAACCACTTCACATCGAATCATATATTACGAAAGATATATAACACATATATTTAGTTATTCAAATCCAATACCTCACATAATAAGAATTTATTTATTAAATTCTCATTTAATAATTACTGAGAATTTGGGTTGTCACATCTATATTATCTGAAAAGTCGTTGATTGCTAAGGGGGCTTACCCTTATTGTAGAATAAATGTTATTTATTTAAATAAATTAATTAGTTTAATTTATTTATTTAAATAAGATTAGAATTGTTCTAATTGATTTATTCACAACTGGTTTATTATGGAGAACCTAAAGGGTCACACCGCAAAAAAAAATATTTGTTTAAGAAGTAAATGGCATAATTGTAATAATAAGTTAAGTGTATTTAATTTAATCTATAGAGATAGAATAAATTAAATATCTTAATATTTATTATTTAATATTTTGTAAATATTAAATATAAATTAATAAGAGGAGTCTTATTATTATTGTTACTATTATTATTTAATTCTTAATATAGATTGAGAATTAATTAATAGAAGTACTCTCTCATTAATTCCTAATTAGATTAGGAGTTTAATTTAATTAAAGGTGTTTAATTAGAATAGAAACTCTAATCTTAAATAGTTTAGAGAAGGGTTTTCTTACATCTATAAATAAGAGAAGTCTTATCATAGATTAGGGTTACACTCTTGCATAAGAATTGTGGAGAGTATTTACAATTTTTATAGAGATAGAAACTGTAACGATCGGGAATTCTGAAATTTCCTTGTAATTCGAATTTTTGAATATTAATGAATATTTTATATTTTATTAATATTATATTGTGTTACGTGTTTAAAGGTTGCGTGACAACCTGGATTATGTGGATGCATGAAATTTTACGTGTTATAGTTTTGTTTAAGTGAATAATTGATTTCGCGTAGCGTCGCTAAATCACTATTCACGGGGCACGTTTCCTGAGGTACTATTCATGCAAGATATTTTTGTGTCTTTTTTTCGACTTTCATAAATTTCATAAATACGTGTATGCGTACGAATAATTTTTTCAAGTGTCAGAAATTTTGTTTGAGCTGATACGTGATTTTATCCGTATCCGAAATTCATTAAATGGGTGTTCCGAATGTTTGGACAAATCCCATAATAATTATTTTTACCCATCCCAATATTTATGGTAATACCCATTTTAATTTTGGGTAGAGTTATTTACCAGTTTTGGTACAAAAGTGGGAGTTTTCGGATATATTTTTGGTATTTTCGGGTATTTATTTTGGCTTGTTATCCCAAGAGGGAACCAATCCCTCATTTTGGAGCAATGAGAATTGAGCAAGAGGGAGGTTGCCAGCAAGCTCCTTGAGCAACCAACCCCATTTTCATTTTTCTTCCACTTCTCCTTAATTTCCTCCACTTCTCCCAAATAATTCAACCACTTCATTTCTCTCTTGCAATCCATCAGCTCCTTCTTCAAACCCATTTCAGATTCTGCAGAGAGAGAGAGAGAACTCGCCGGAAGAAGGAAGAGAAGGAAGTCGCCGGAGTTCGCCGGAAAGAGAGAAGAACTCACCGGAAAAGAAAGGAGGAAGAAGAAGAAGGCACGGGTGGAGGAACCAAGCAAGAAGGACCTTCAAAATCAAGCCTAGCCAAGCTTCTTAACCTCTAGGAAGGATTTACAGAGGTAAAACACCAACCAAATCCTTTCCATTCGATTTCTTGTTAAGCTTTTCAAGTTTTTCTTAGTTTTGAGCTCTTAAGCTTGTGGGTCGGATTTTTGGCGATTCTTGGTGTTTTTGTTTGTTGTGCTTGTTTGTAAATGTTGTTAAGAGACTATATAAGCCATTAATAACATCAAAGTGGAACAAAAACGCAAGAAATCCTTACCTTGGCTTAATGGAGCAAGAACAATGGACTTTGGACATGAACTTGGACATTCGAACTTTTTAGAGGACTGTAAAGCTATGATTTTGTGTTTGTTAATTTTATTTGTTGCAATGGTATTGTAGTTCCATGGGTTACGAAGCTAACCCAGTTGGAATGGACCAAAAAGGAGTTAAAACGAGTTCATAGTAATGATTTTTATAAAACATGTCAAGAACTCGAAGAACAGAGTATGAACTTTATACTTTGCCCTAGGATTTGACCATGTTAATTTTAATGGGTAGCTCTACATTTTTGATATGTTGTAGCCCCATGAGTTAGGAGTCCATAGAGTCCGAAATGGACTAATTTGCTTGTGTATTGAAGGAGTTATGGAGGTTGGAGTGGCCGGAGGTCGGAGTCGCGAACTGGGAAGAAACCCAGAATCCGGCTACTGCATAATGGCGCCGCAGCGCCACCCATAAGCCTTGCAGCTCACGCTGCAGCGAGGGGCAAGTGGGGAAAGACCGGGGCTCACGCCGCAACGTGAGGCCCAAGCCTTAAGGCTCACGCCGCAGCGTGAGGCCCTGTTATTGAGAAAACACGGGACTCACGCCGCAGCGTGAGGCCCAGTGCTTGAGCTTGGCGCTGCAGCGCCAGCTCCGTGTCCGGTCCAGGTCGGCCAGTCAGGCCAGGTCAAGTCGGGTCGGACCTAATGAATCCTTTTCAAACGGGTCCAACACTTATATCTTTCCTTGTATTAAATGATTAGATAGGTTAACTAAGCATATTTTGTTAAGCCCTAAATGCTTAATTATTTCCCAAATGTCAACCAGATTGGTATTGTCTTAAGGCGGAAATTGAATAATCTAATTGCAATTATTTGGCAATCAATGTGTTTTAATGATGCAGCGTCCGTTTCGAACCATTATTTGGTATGTGACTAATTATTATGTAAATATGTACTTAATTGTGTAGGATATTAAGGAGCGTGTGTTGTATTATTGTAGCAGCGCTTCAGGCAAGTTTTCCCTATCCCTTGTCTAACCCTTGTGTTGGGCAAGTTTCTAAATCTTATGCACTATTCTTTTTATTTCGTGCAAACAGGTGTATGTTATGCAAGTTTCCCTAACCTTACTCAAATTACATTGAGCAGGTTTCCTATCATTTACACAAGTTGTATATTGTCGCAAGTTTCATAACTCAAATGGAGTTATTACCTTTAAATCATAGTAGTGGATTAATTATTGTCAATTATTCCACCTCGAAGATAATTATTGATATTCGCAGTTTATGCATTTGAATTCATTATCTGTTGTTAGATTGTGAAATGTTTAAGTTCTTTATTCATGAACTGTCTAAGGAAATAGTCTACGCCATTTGTTTCGGCTAGATATGTACAGGTTATTATTTTAAAAGCTATCCAAACCAGTAGTTGGTACGGATTCTTGGACTGAGAGAGCAACCCTTATTAGGGGATTATAATGTGTCGGTTATTCGATGCAGTCAGAGTTAAATGTTATGCATATACATAGTGTACAAGAGGCTGATCCCCTCGAGTACAACTGACGGGGCCAGGTTTTAAAAGGGTTAGTCGAATGATTGACTCTTTGGCCAAAAGTTCATGGTCGGTTGGACCACTCAGCAGTAAATAATCATTATTCATTGTTTCATTTGAACTTTGATTATGTCATTTCAGCTATTTCATCAATGTTCATAAATTGTTGATCTATGCAGCTATTATTCTTATTCATTCATGATATATCTTCTTCTTGCTTTTAAACTTGCTGAGCAAAGTAGTTGCTCACCCTTGCTATATCATGAACCTATTGCAGCTAAGCCGGGGAGTTCCAAAGCGGACAAAGGCAAGGGAAAGCTTAAGGAATAGTTATATGTACTATCCTATTATGTAATTCGTGGAATCATTTTGTATTATTATGGTATTCTGCGATGTATTTTATTTAAGGTTTTAGACCTTGGGACCATAGTAAACCTTTTGTAATGAACAACATATGTTTATTTTATTCCGCATTAGTTGATTTATGTTGTTTAGAGGTGTATGGATGTATTTTATCGTGAGCACCAAATTCGAGGTATTGGTACCTGAATTTGGGGGTGTCACAGAAACTAGAGTTTTACTAACACCCATCTTCTTGAACAAGTATTATTCCTTGGTGGATCACCTCTAGAGGCCAAACACTTGGGTGGTTAACGTTGATCAAAGGAAGGAATTTAATCGGTGGAATTCAAGGAGAGCGCAGAGGAATTGGAGGTGAACTTGTACCTCAGGAAGCTAGTATGCATAAAGAAAGATCATGGTGATGGTTTGTATAAAAATTTAAAATATGATTTTATCGTGCTTTCGTCTTATTTATGTAATTTGATTGCATACTTGCATAATATACAAACTTAATAATGGTATTAAGAGCCAAATTTTATGCGAATTATTAATTGTTTTGATTCATATATATGTTGATATATGTTTAGAACAATTTGATTGAGCATTATTGTTATTATAAAATCATTTTTTTGGAGAAAAATAACAAAAATCGCTATTTGGAAAAACCAGAAATTCGTCATGGCGCGGGGCACGTCGGACTTCTATAGGGGCAGCGCAGGCCGTGCCGTAATAAGCCTTCGGGCAGCACGAGGCGTGCCGAGTAGAAAAATCAGATTTTTAAATTTTGTGCAGTTTTCAAAATTAAGATAAAAAGTTTATTTCAAACGCAAGGAAACGACATGGTGCAAGCAGACTGTAAACAATGATTCAAGACGCGCAACAGTTCCGGACTCGTAATACGAAATCCGAAAAGAAGGGAAGATAGGAAAAGTGCTAACATAGGGAAAAGCGGCGGAAAGCTGACGATTACTTATCCAACTCTGACCAACAAACCAACCGCAAGGACCTTCAACATGACGGTTCATGATACGGTAGTAGCTGGAGATGGAGTTTCAGGTATTATTCAAATAATAATTTATTCTTATATATACCGTGGGGTACGTTTACGTTTGAAAACATCGGAACTATAGGAAATGACCTATATTAATAGATAAATAATACATAATTTAATAATAAATCGTTTTATTAACGTATTTTGAAGGAGGAATTTGAGTTCTATTAGAAATCAAATTCCGTATAATCAGATAGACAAGCTTTATGCTGAATAGTTAAAGATCGATTCGATTGAATCAGATCGTGATCTACTTGTGATATGAATGCGGATGATATTTACCCTCATAGGTGTAAGTGTTGAACAGTGATTCCAGAGACGGAATCCTTATAAGGGAGGGTGAATGTAATAACCCAAGATTTTCGATATATTAAAATAAGAAATTTTACGTATGAATTTTTTTTTATATAATAAAATTATTTTTATTATATATTCGAGCAAGTATGGGATCGTGTGCAATGAAAGTAATATGAATATGTAATATATATATATATATATATATATATATATATATATATATATATATATATATTTATTTCATATATGGTTTCAAGTAAATTTCTTATTAAAGAAATAGTTGATAATTATAAATTATATTCTGTTAATAAGTTAATTTTTATACTAAAGATATATGATTATTTATAAAAATATGATTACTATATTATTTAAATAATAAATGTATATTTTAAGAAATGATTATTAATATTATTATTATTACTATGATTATTTCTTTATGATATGAATTTGTAAGATTAGTCAATTTATTTTAAATTGACTAAGTATGGTAAATGTGGTAAAGTGACAGTACGGATCAAAACCTTAATTTGATCTATGGTTATGAATTTTAATTTTAAATATAATTATTGATATAATTATATTTAAAATGAATGTTTGTGTATTATAGATAATAAGAATTTATTTTCTTAAGGAAATTCGAATACGAAATATAAGTATTGATTATATTTGAAGGTATGTATGTACAATATGCGGTTCAATGAGTATAATAATTATTTATCAATGATGATAAATGTGTTATGACTTATGTGGATAATGTATGTGACTAATTGTTAGTTAAAATAGAGCCCATTAATAGTTATTTAAATTAGTGGACTAACCTAAGAATATTAATATTAAACAATTGGTAAGATAATTAATTAAATATTTAATTAAAGTGAATATAGTAAGTGAATAAATTTAGTACATTAATTAATATGGGTATTAATTAATGAGAATTATGTGATATATATGAATGATTAATTTTAATAGTCCAATTAGTAAGGAATACTAATGGACTAGCATAATTAGTTTACTAACCAAGCCCACTCATTTAATTAATTATGGACTTGGATAATTAAGGTGTGGACTAATTAAATTAGTCTAACATTTAATAAACTAGTAGTCCAAATGTAGAATAATAATATTGGATAACTAGTGGCCCAAACTAATCAAAAGTGAGCCCAAATTGATTTTAAAGGAAGCCCAATTGCTAGCCCACTTGAAAAATATTCTAAGAAACTTAATTATCCATTAAAACAATAAAAAAAAGAAGCAAAATTGAAGGGGGTAGCCGACCATATAGTCCCATCATGGGGTAATGTGTTAATTTTTGGGAGATAGCTTGTAAGAATGGATGAAAAGAAAGTAGAATTGTTAATTATGACACATCACCAAGTTGTCAATGTGTTTACTTGAAAATGATGGCAAAATATATAGATATAATTTATATATCTATAAGTTTTGTAAGTATTAGTTTTGTAAAACAAAAGTGGTCTTATTCATTTCATTTTGTTGGTTAGAGAGAGAGAGAAAATAGAAATTAAAAATCTACTTCCTTCTATCTCATCTACCCTTCTTTCTAAAATAATATCTTGAGAAACAAGAGGGAGGGGTTTACGGCAAGAGAGGAGAAATGTTAGCAAGCTTCAAAGTTCCATATCTAACTTAGGAAGAAGAAGGAAGAAAATAAAGCAAAGGTATAATGTTTTTTACCTTAATCAAGTGTATTTCTTTTTGTTTTGGTTTGACTTTTTATGATACAAAGTTTATGATCTTGGACCTTAGAACTCTTTATCTACATGTTAATAAGTGTTTTATATTTAGATTTAACCCTTTTGAATGTCAAAAGTTGGATCAAAAGAAAGAAAAGTAAAACTAGTTTCTAAAAAGTTAGAAAACCTTAACTTTTTACTACTTTGTAAGCTTATAACTTGAGATCCATAAACTCTTTTTGCGATCCGTCAAAGAGATGTGCTAGATATATAAGTTAATACTAAACTCAAGTGGTAGAACTCAAAAATAATTAGTACAAAATTCGCAGGGACTGTTTTAGTCAAAACAGTCCGGGTAGTGAACAAAAAGAGGATAAAGGCTGCTGACTATCCGATTTCAGGGGCAGTTTCGTCTATGTTTTTTGCTCTAAAAATTCTAGAAATATTTGGTGAGATAATATGGGAATTTATGTGAGTTATGTAAAAATTTAAAGATTTTTAACCATGTAAAATGAAAGTTATGGATTTTATCGTGAGGGACCACTGTCAAGAGTATACCCGAATAACTCTTTGTGGTTAACTCAAAAAATTATAAAATAATTACTGAGAGTATATGTATGTAACAAGAACATACTCTGTAAATGTCAGAATTGTTCGATACAATTTCAATTTATGAAAAATATAGTAAGATTTGGTTATTTTGGACTATTTAAATATAGTAATGGATTTTAAAAATTCAGGGAAAAATATATTTTCATAAGGGGATTATATATAGTCTATTTCCAGAAAAGAAAAGATTTTGAAAATGGTTTGCTATTTTTTATGTAAATGATAAAGTTATGAATAAATGAATTTAATTAACTATGTGAAGTTAAAAATTTGAAAAATAGGTTTTTATGGCTTAAAAACCCTATATAGGATACATACATATTTTTGATAAGGGTTATGGTTATTTATAAGGAAGTATAATAGTTATGGCATTTTATAATAATTAAATGAATTATTTAATAAAGGAAAAAACTGTTCGAATCCAGCTTGCTGAATAGGTGTATTTAGTTGTTGAAATAGTGAATCTAGTTTGCTGTATTATAAGTTAATTCGAATCTAGGTTGCTGGATTAGAAAAATAGTTGGCTGAATTGAAGTTTGAATCCAGTGTGCTGGATTGTAATCTAGGTTGGAATCCAGTTTGCTGGATTGTCATCTAGTTTACTGGATTGGGTAATTAACCTAAGATATATGATAAAGTAATGGTACAGTCGTACTCTTTAATAGTTGATGTATAGTATCTGGGCTAAACAATTCCTTCAGGGAGCGAAGGTATATACGAACTGACAACCGATCTAACTCACTGTGAAAACAGTGTAGACGAGACAGAAACTTGATTGTTTGTGGGAAATCACTCGGCATACTATATTGAACACTGTTAAAGACTCGATGTGTGCTAGTTTTAGAATTATGAATGCATATAATGTTAGTGTGTTATCTAATATTTGATTATATGGTTAAATGTTAGATAATTTACTTATAAATAAGTGATATTATAAGGTATAATATGAATTGCTGATTGAAAGATCAATCTTATGACTGGTATGTCTTACGAAAGAAGTCATATTAAATTGCGTAGCAGTAGTCAACGACCAAGGCAAGTATCCGAACCTACGCATTTATTTTATACAATAGGTGTATGTATGCAAGTATCTTACCTTTTCATTTACTTTATGAAATGGATTCAGGTTTATGCAATTTTTTAACTCAATATATTATTGAGCAACTATTCTATCCTTTCATTTACATTATGAACTAGATCCATATGTTGTGCAAGTATCTGAACTCTTTCTTTACTATGCAAGTATCTAAACCTTATGCACTACTTTTATTTCGTGCAAACAGGTATATGTTGTGCAAATTCCTGATTATTGCTATGAATCTTTATATGATGCAAGTTCTTAACCCTAAACTTCTTATATTTATTGCTAGTTCCCAACTCAACATGAGTTATCAATTTCAAAGCATGCTCGTGAATAATTATTGTTAATTATTCATATCCATAATGATCTTTGTTATTCGTTTATGCAATTATCATAACCCTTGCATTTACTTTATACAACGGATCCATATGTTATGCCAGTATTCTTAAACTTTATTCAAGCTATCTATTGATTTTAAATATCTCAGTATTGTCTCATGTGATGCATTTATAATTAAAATTGTTTTGTTCTTTGTACAAGTGTCCTCACTTGAATTGTTATAATTATTATAAATTCGAATTTCCTTCGATTCGTTCATTGTTAAAAGTATCTCATTATTGAATTGCTATAACTCATATTAAAAATTTGTATTCTAAGTTTGGATATGCAAGTGTCCCCACCTGTATGAACTATTGTACATTATCAATTACCCTTGAATTTGAAATTTGTTGACAAGTTCTGATACATACTATTAAATTTCGATATGTATACCTAGTTTAAAGATTGTCTAAGCTATTTGTCCCGGCTAGACATGGTTTGAAAAGTATTTGTCGAATATTATTAGTTATGATAAAGTCGTCCAACTAAATTATTTTAGTTAGGACTCCAGGCTAAGTATGAACAACCCTAAATGGGAAATTTTATGCGCTAATAGCGGTGATTTAATTTTTATGCGCCAATAGTGGAGATGTATTATATAGTGTTGATCAATACATGGCATAACGAAACTGATCATCCTCCGTGTCCGTAAGGCCAGACGGTTTACAGATGAATTTCTGTTTAAACCTTTTCGAAAATGAAAAATGATAGTTCATGGTCTTTTTACCACTCAGCATTCAAAAGTAAATATATTGTTTCAACAATCTTAAAATGATTTTATATGTTGTTAAGAATGGTTTCAAATGACTTCACTACTATTGATTCCTGGTAGAAGTAGTCTTTAAAAAAACATTTACTTCTTCAGCGCATTATTATAATTGTTATTACTTGCTGAACAATTGAATGCCCATTCTTGCTTCGACTTAAATGTTTTCAGCTAAGTGTGATCGACCAAAAGGCTCTGGCAAGGACAAGAGAAAGGGAAAGCTGAAGGAATAAGTTGTATGGTATTATCTGTAATAATTAGTCTTTTGTATTGTGATCATATATATTATGTAATATGTAAGGAATATAATTAAAGGTTGCCATACCTGGGGAATAGACAACTCTGATATAAATATTAAGTTTGTAATATATTAAACAACTCAAAGAAATGGTATCGTGATGCACCAAATACAGGTTTCAAGTACCCGAGTTTGGGGGCGCCACAGTTCAAGTTATAGTTGAACAAATCGATAATGGTAGGTGCAGATGATATTTTGGTCTAATTTAGAACCCAGGAATATCAGAATGAACACTTAAAAATAGTGCTAAGGATGCTAAGGAAAGAGAATCAGTATACGGAGTCACATAATGTGAATTTAGTATAGAATTAAGCAATTCAAAGGTTTTGAACATATGGTTGAGAAGTATGGAATTATAAGTAAGATATCTGAAAAAGTTGGATGAAAAGTTATATAGAGAAGAATTATCTAGCTAAAATAGACAGAATGAAGAAGGCATAATCTCAAAGAAGAGGAGTGTAAGAAAATAAGGCAAAGAATTGCCAACGGTAAAGAGAAATAAGTTTATATTTGATAATGAAGAAGTGTTAAAATTTGAAGGAGGAATTTGAGTTCCAGTAATATCGGAGCTAAAATAAGGAGGGTCACAGAGAGTGTCTGTAAGTGCTCGACTTGACAGAGAGTTAAGGCCGAGTGATGAAGGTTAGATAATTTGTAAAATCTTAGAAGTTTCCAAAATAGAGACAGGAGAATATCACGAGGTACTTGGCGATAGGATATTCAGTTATGTGAAAAAAAAATACGACACTATATGAAGTATAGTGATCGTTTAATGAAGTCGGTATAGTTTGTACCAGTCAAGATCAGGTTTAAGGTAAACCAGGTAGTTAAACTTTATGCCAAGGGAATAGTTTCCGGACATGGAGTACCAGTTTCGATTGTATCGGATAGGGATCCGCAGTTCACATCGAATTTCTAGAAGAGCTTACAAGAACGAATGGGAACACAACTGAGGTTAGCACGGCATATCATCTTCAAACTGACAGGCAAAGTAAGAGAACGATCCAAACCCTGGAAGATATGCTTAGAGCCCGTGTTATGGACTTAAAAGGGAATTCGGACGACCACATACCACTAATAGAATTTGCTTAAAATAATAGCTATCACGCGAGTATAGGCATGTCGCCTTACGAAGCATTATTTGGAGGAAAATGTAGAACGCCTCTATATTGGGATGAGGTGGGCGATTGTCGCCTATTGGGACCAAAAATGGTATAACAAACGGCTGAGATCGTGAAAGTGATAAGAGCAAGGCTTGTTGCAGCTCAAGACCGACAGAAGAAGTATGCAGATCGGCATCGCAGGAAGCGAGACTTTGAAATCAACAGTTATGTATTTTTGAAGGTGTCTCCTCGGAAAGGGAAGATACAATTCGGGAAGAAAGGAAAGCTCAGTTCAAGATTCATAGGACCGTTTAAAGTACTGAAAAGAGTGGGGGAGGTAGCTTACGAGGTAGCGTTACCTCAAGAATTGGAACATATACATAATGTGTTTCATGTATCGGTATTGCGACCATATAAGCCAGATTATAAGCATGTAATAGAATATGAACCTATATAAGTTGAAAAGGACTTAACGTATGAAGAAGTTCCTATACAGATACTTGATAGGAAAGAACAAGTCTTAAGAAATAAAATTATAGCATCTGTAAAGGTATTATGGAGGAACCACAATGTCGAGGAGGCAACATGGGAACTCGAGGACAAAATGAGGGTGAATTATCCCCACCTTTTTATATGAACTTGTATGGTGATTCTGGGGACAAAATCCTTATAAGGGGGGAAGAATGTAACGATCGAGAAATTTAGATTATCCTTGTAAATAGGATTTTCATATTTTATTAAATAAAAATAAATATTTGGAAGGAATTTCTTATGTGTTCTATGTTTAAAGGCTGAGTTTGACCTAATGTGTGTGATATTTGATTGTGAATATGTGTTACGGATTTATAGATGAAATACAATTTTTTCGCGAAACTACTAAATCACTATTCATCAAAACACTATTCATCGCATGATGGACTCATTATTTTGTTTTTTGACTTTTCGAGCGATGTCATATTAATTATTTGAGAATAGGAGATGAAATCTCCAATAAAAGTATTTTTATCAGAAAAAGGCATAAAAAAACTATTCGCGATAAAATCATTTTTCGTGTTTTCAAATTTTCAGATTACGGCATATCATTTATTTAGGAATGAGAGATTTAACCTCTAATAAAAATTTTCTGTAAGGAAAATATTTTGGTTTGGCTAACCAAACTATTTAGGAAAACCTAACTAGAAAAGAAATGAGTAACTAAGTTAATTTTTGTCTAACCAAGACAAAAGGAGGCTAGGGGTTTTAAATGGCTTGCCTAGGGTTGAGCCAAGCGTTTAATTGGCTTGGCTAGGGTTGAGCTATGGCTTAAGCCTAAGGTTAAAACCTAAAGACTTAAGAAAGGTTTAGGGCTAGGTGTCACATGCAAGCAAGTTGGATGGCCATATGTCATTTGGTTAGAATTGTGCATGTGGTTAATTGAACTAAGAAGATGAGTCACGAGGGAGATAGATAGAGAGAAAGAGGCCAGATTTTTGAGGCGGGGGACCAAGGAGGTGAGTGACATACCATAAATAGAAAGTCTATCCAAGAAAAATCAAGTGGGAGATTGTTGTCCCCTCTAACCTCTTTAAAGTTTGCCAAACAAAGCCTTAGCTAATGATTATGTCTAGCTTGGGTTAAATAATTAGGGTTAGTTAAATTAACTAAAGCTTGGTTAATGGCTTAAATGACTAAGCTACCCTCACTCATGGTTTGCCTATAAATACCCTCCTAGCAAGAATGGTTGTTTTCTTGGTTAAAATTGCAAGTATTTCCTTAATAAAGAAAGAAAGAAAAGAAGAGCAAGAGAGGTTATTGAGAGAGTGAGAGAAAGAGAGAGGTTCGGGTACTAAGAAAGAGAAGGAACAAGGAAGAGCTTCAAGTAGCTAGCAAGAAGAAGAAAAGATCAACAAGGGTAAGAAAATAAAACCTTAATTCTTCATTTTGTTTACTTTAAGTTTATATGAACTTCTTTTGTTTTGATTGCTGGAAGAGCATGATGATCTTGAAGATATAAGGTGGATAATATATTATTGTTCAATAATCTATTGGTAAATGCCATGAAAATGGAATTATAATAAAAATTACAAAAACCCTTGCGTAAAGGATGGAAAACTAACTAGTGGACTGTTTTGAGGGCCTTTTTGTATGGTAATCGTTTGGTGAAAATGAAGTTCTAAGGGTGGTTGTATACTCTTAGGAGTGATGAACAACATCTAATTGGAAAGGAAGAAAAATATTGAGTAACGAAGTCTTGGCAATTTTTTTTGAAAACTAGTTAAAAAGGAAGAGAAAACCCTAAGTAAGGTTCTGTCCATTTTGGACAAAATCTGTTTTGTTTTAATTATTGAAAAATTATTATTTTTAGGAGATTTTATAGTTCGTTTAATAACAAAGTTGTAGACGTAAGAACGACCAAATTCTGATATCAGATGTGGGAGTTATGGCATTCGTAAGAAATGTAGTCAAAACTGCCAAAAGTAAGAAAAGTCAGTCATCCAAGGACTTTTGGGACACTATTTCGACCTACTAATAAGTCTAGAAAAATTCTCCATTTGGGAGAATTGTAGATCATGTTACAAGCTTTAAAACGATATAAGAACGGATTAGTTTCGATTTAAAATGAGCAAGTTATGAGGGTCGGAAGGAGGAGGGTCAGGACTGCCAAGCAGGCAGCCTGACTGGACAGGCAGGGCGCGCGCGCGTGGGCGGCTACTGCTGGACGCACGCGGGCGGCTGGGCTTGGAGCTGGGCACGGGCATGCTGGGCAGCTGGGTGCCAGGCGCTGCTGCTGGCTGTCAAGGCATGCCGCGGGCGTTTCGCCGAGTCGTTTCGTGACGCCGTGCAACATTTTTCTGACATAGACCCAAAATGTTCTAAAATTATTTTTTAAATATAAAATAATAATAATAATAAAAATAATAATTATTTTATAATAAATAATAAATATTATAAAATCATTAAAAAATTAATATAGACCCTTAAAGAAAGTCGTTAAGTGGGCCATGGCATTCTCAAGCGCCGCGATGCCCTAAAAACATTTTGTCGCACCAATTAAATTATAAAAAAAAATGTGAACAACATGTAATGAATAATAATATAATAAAACCAATATTTAAAGTCTTTTTGTGACTGACTAGTATATTATTATTAAATTAAATGTGTAGGACATTTAAAGGAGAATTTAAAAGTATTATTTAAAGAACGCATCAGACAAGTATTCTTAAACTTTTCGTGCATGATTAACTGCCACAAATTATTTTATTGTGCCAGTTTTCTGTTTTATCTCAAATATTGATATTAAATTCATAGTGTGACGCCCCCAAATTCGGGTCTCCAAATACCCGGATCCGGTCATCACGATCCAATACAAACATTCACCTCTAACAACATATGGTAACTAAAAATGCGGAATATAATAAACATACGTTGTTCATTTCAAAGGTGTTACTAGTCCATACCCTAAATAACAAGCAGAGTTTAAATTACATCAACAGTAATTAAGTACTCATCAAGTTAAAATCTGCTATATGAAGTCTATCACTTCATCTTTTCTTTCCCTTTGTTCTTCCCTGACGTCTCGGGTTTAGCTGCAATGAAATCATGATATAGCAAGGATGAGCAACGAGTTTGCTCAGCAAGTTTAAAGTACAATAATAAGGGTATATCATGATGAAAGGGATGTAGAAGGAAATTTCAACAATAGAATTATCAGAAGCAATAAAAATAAATGCTTTTAGAACAATTGGTAGTCAAATAGACTTTGAACAATAACTTCCAAAGGAGTCAATAGCTAGTTGACCCTCTGGTTACTAGCTACAGAATGAGTACTTGAGGGGATCAGCCTCGCGTACGCTATGTGTATGCATAACATTTAACTCTGCTATTTGTACCTTATTTACGGTACATGGGGTACTCCCCTATAATAAAAGGGGTGTTCATACAGTCTAAGAATCCTTACCCTCGATTGGTTCGGATAGCTTTTATAATTTCTCACATACTTGTCTGACCGAACAAAGGTTCAGACTTAATTATGAATAGTTCATAAATTTCGGAACTTTAATCAATGTACGAATTCAAATGCACGAATGCGACTGTCAATAATTACATAGATGTGGAATAATTTTAAAAGTAATTAGACCACTTAAGGCATGCTTGGAGATAAGATTCAAGCCTAAGGAATAACTTGCAATATATACCTTTTTGCACAATTAAAAATAATGCATAAGGTTTAGAAACTTGTTCAATGTAAAAGTTGAGTAAGATGAACTTGCATTCAATATATTGAAAGAATGAAGTTAGGGAACTTGCCTGTTTGCTCAGCTACAAATAGTTCTAGCTTTAATTAATTGATCTTGGATAACCTATCAGTTGGTAGAGTTGGTTTATCCATTAGCATTGCGTAACTATACTCACTTATGCTATTTATTTAGCAGATAAACAATTCACCGAATACATTTAATTACTATTTAACATTAGCTAAAAGAAATTAATTAATGACCTTTAGTTGTTATTACGGCAACTAATCATGTTCATTTATTATTTGGATATTCAATTTAGCCACCTTACTTGCTTTAAATCAACGATTAGTAACCCAATTTATTATTTATAAACTAAGTAGTAATCTTGTTAGGGCATCACGGCTTAATCGCATCCAAATAATAATCTGACGATTGTTATGATTTGGTTAAATCTCTATTTACTAAATAAATAATAAATTTATTAGTGTGTTACTAACTAACAGTGACTGAGAATTAATAAGTGATTTAAGTTTTCATGTACACTTCACTACTATTCACTTTTAAGGGTAATTAAGTAATTACTACCCCTTATTCTTCATTTAACAATTATTAAATGATCACGGTGTTAGTCTTAATTATTATTTAACACTAAATAATAATCAAGTATTTATTATCTTTATTTATTACTTATTGACAAATAATAAATAATTATTTAATTAACTTTATTATTTAATATTAATTAAATAATTTTATTATCTTTATTTATTATTTATTGACAAATAATAAATAATTATTTAATTAACTTTATTATTTAATATTAATTAAATAATAATTAAAATATTTATTATCTTTATTATTTATTAATGCATAATTAATGAATAAATAAATTTACTAATTTATTCATATTTAATTATTATTTAATATTAATCAAATAATAATTAAATATTTATTATCTCTATTATTTATTAATGCATAATTAATGAATAAATAAATTTACTAATTTATTCATATTTAATTATTATTTAATATTAATCAAATAATAATTAAATATTTATTATCTCTATTCGTGATCTAAAAAATAAATACATAATTATTTTATTAATTTTATTTATTAACACAATACTAATTAGTTTGCAAATGCATTATTAACTTAAGTTAAATAATCAACAATGGAGCCATAGCAGCCCATACTAACACCAAGTCCTGCAACTTTATCCCAACTAAGAGAAGTATCAGCAACCCAATAGGGCACATTCTAAACATGTACTCAGCTCAGCTTGGTTACCCAGTTTATTATGTATACCTAACATCCATTTTTAGTTCATTACCCAAGAACAGGAAAACTCCCATCAATTTCATAGCCAAAACTGAGTTTCATATATAAAACTGTCTAACAGACAATTCCAAACAAAATGAAAAGGGTGTTTCTCTCAAGCATTGTAACAACACAATAGGAAAAGAACTTCCATTGATTTAACACAATACCAGATTTCCAGTCCAAGAACGTTATACTACAACCCAAACAATATAGTACCAGACTTATGACCCCAATAGAACAATCTAACTCAGTCATTACAACTAATGTCCAGATTTTCTTGATCATACTAAACCAACATAGAAGACAAATACAAATCTATACATTTATACAAACCACCACAGCCCAAACCGCAACATCAACCCAAATTTAAAAGAAGAAAATTATACAAAACCTAAATAAAACTATCACAATGATTGAATAAACCCATTGTTATACCTTGGGTTCGATCGTCTAGATGTTCTTCTTCTTCTTCCACAATAAGAAACGAAATTGGACATTCACGGCTAGCCCTCCTTCTCTGCAATCCCTCTCTCTTTTATGCCTCACTCTAAATTTTGGGAATCAGAATTTGTAGCAGCTTGCTAGTGGGTTGGGGGGCCTTCAATTTATAGGGCAACGTTTGCCCAACTTCGTCGGTTAATCCTCAATCGATCGAACGATTGACCATCGGGTAGAGGGAAGTAAGAGGTTCGGCTGATTATTCACATCAACCCCCTCAGTACAGCTACGATTTCGCCGACAGGACCTCGAGCATCGTACCCCCCCTTCTCACCGTCCAATCGCCGATTTCTTCGAACCTGTGGTCTAACTGGTGGTTGTTCGGTCGTTGATGCCTTCACCGCTTCGCCCGTTGGTTAATCCCTTGGTAGCCGCCGGTCCTCTCACGCTACCGTTGCTCCGCTCGATTGAGAGGCTGAGACTGATGTGGGAGGGTCTAGGTCGTTAGGTTCTATCGGTCTTGCTCTGCACCTAATTTTGATTGCAGATATAGACTTGCCCCCTTTCCCTAACCCGATTGCAAAGGGTTTAACCCGACAGGAATAAAAGGGAGTCCAACCCCATCGGTCCAGCCCAACAGGAAAAATGAAAGGAATGGATCCAGCCCAATCGAAAAATAAAATGGGCTCAATTAGGAAAATAAAGAAAATTGGGCTCGACTTTCTTTAAGAAAAATTTAGGTCCAATCCAGAAATAAATAGATAAAAAGAAATGAACCAATTCAGGTGACCCAATTAAATTCGCCACTTTGTATCTCTAATATTTTGAATTACTTAATTAATCCAATTAATTAATTATTTAAAATATTTATTCCAACCATAGTTCTTTATTCAAATTATTTAAAGGAATTTACTTATTAATCTTCTTTCCAAATTTTCTTGCAATTAAATTCTTAGGGTTAACTCACCAATTATTCCACTTTTAATGAGTCCCTTTAATGCGAGAAAATTATTGGACCATATATTTAGATAATGAATTAATAATACCTACATGGGTCCAATTAAATTCATTAAATAAAATGAATTTCATATATTAAAATAAATCAATACAATGTTTAAAAATTCTCGGACCTTACACATAGTTTCTGCAATATTTATTTATTGTATGAACTCTAAAACTCATGCAATTCATTTGATAATTGTTAAATTCTTCAGCTATGCTTTCGCATATTATTAAAGAATTAAAGTTTATTGTTTCATGAACTATTTAAAATATGTCAATGCGTTTTGTTTCGGCTTGACACATCTGAAGACACGGTTTGAATTTGATAAATTCTTAAATATTTTTCAAACCAGATTAAATTGGTGCGGACTCTGACTTAAGTCTGAGAACAACCCTATTATTAGGGGTATTTTTGGTTGGATTTTCGATTGGCCTTCACAGTGTAAAACAAACACATATAGTCGTTTAAAAGAAATAGGTTGTGCACAACATGAGTACAATAGGCTGATCCCCTAACGTACTTGGAAAAATGTCAGTTTACAGTCTTATATCTGTTAAACCTTTTATGAAATGAAAAGTTCAAGGTCGTATGACTACTCAGTATATTCTTTGAAAGAGAATTGTTAAATAAAAGGAATTTATTATTATTATTCCTATTTATTCGAATGTCTTTCGTAACTATTGTTCAGTTGTTGAAATGAAAACATGATTCTTGATTTTGTTGTTATCAACTGTTATATTTGCTGAACTTGTCTAGCTCATTCTTGCTTTATGATAGATGTTTTCAGCTAAGCCCGAGCGGGCCGAGAGTTCAAGAAAGAAGGACAAAGGGAAAGGAAAACTTACCGAATAACGGACTACATGTAATAAGCTAATGATTTATTAAGTAGAATGATGTAATAATTATTAATTTAAGATGTTTCAAGTATGTAAGGTCTTAGAACCTAGGAGGTTAAGTAAGACATGTTGTAATAATGTAATTATTATAATTATGTCTTTAAGATTATGTCTATGGGGTAGTACCGTGATGCACCATAGTCGGGGTTTAAAGGTACCCGAATTTGGGGGCGTCACAGTTGATATGTGTTTAGAACAATTTAATTGGGTGTAATTATTAGTATAAAATCATGTTTTATGAAACGAAGAAGCAAAATAGTGATTTAAAAAATAAAACCGGAACGGACAAAAGCCTCAGAGCCACGACACTCTCCTTGTGAGCCGCAGTGCTAGGCTAGAGCTGCGGCACTCCACTCCTTGAGCCGCGACGCTTGGTGCTATCCTTGAGAGCCGCGGATTTAATTTTGATGGATTTAATTTTGATGGATGTTTGAATGAATGAGGTTTTTATAAATGGGGTATGCGTACCTCGCCTATCTAATTTTCTAAAGTAAATTCTATCTCCCTCCTATGTACTTTCCTTTGACTGTTGATCAAGGTTTCTGTTTTATTAAAAATAAATTGTAATAGGATTCAATAGAATTATTTAGGAATTAGAGCTGAAGAGCAGGAACAATAAGACCCATTTGTAATGGAGCTTGGGTTTAAATATAATAGTTATATTCAATATTTTATTCTTGCATCCCAGGTTTAACTTTTTGGTTCACTCAACGGCTCGAGTGAATCAAACTAGAATTAAGTCCATAATCATCCCAAGTAGAATATAGTATTCTATATGTGCATGCTAGATTATATATATTGATATATTATTTTACATGGTGATGTATTCAATATGACGCGTATTTATATATATATATATATATATATATATATATATATATATTTGCATGCGCGCTAAACAAGATGAGACAATTAATAACAAAAATCCTCAAAGAAAAATATTATGTTGATTACGTTCAAAAAGATTTAGAATGCCGAACGTAGCTTCTACCATGATAAAGCAATAGAGTATTAAATATTTAATATAGTTTATTGTGCACACACAAGGCTTATATTAAGTATTTAAGATGTTGGTTTTATTACATTTGATATTTATAAGGAATTGAACGATGCATGTTTTATTGTGCAGACACAAGGACTGTATTTTTCTCTTCACTTATATGGAAATGCTAGGCCTGACTTCACTTAACTATGTATTTTAATTACATGAGATAATAATTGAAGTAAACCAATAATTGTTAGATAATAATTATTTCAATACTTAAATATTTTATAGATAGATGTATTATGAAATAATGGAATAATAAGGTATATTGAATATTTAGGTGTTAGCCATTAATTATGTTACACTTTAATTAATGTACATGGATTATATGATATGTGTACATGTGACTCTATTGATGCAATGTTGTAGTATTTCATTATTTAATACATCTTGACCTAAGTTGCTTTTAAATCAAAGTATGCTAATAAGGCTTGTTTGGAAAAATGCTGAGTTTTTGCTCTTGTCCCACAATGAGAGTCACCTTCTTGCCCAAATCCTCATTTACGTGTTTTGCAAAAAGCCTAAGGCTATCCTATTCTTCCTTCTCCTTAAAATCAGCCATGGAACCTTAGCTTCATGATGGTGGGGGAAGTGGTCCAAATAGTGCTCCACCACTATTCCACCAAACCTCTATTAACCATTGTTCTTCTTCTTCTTCCATTGGGTGAAACCCTTGAGCAAAGCCATGAACCAGATTTTTATTTCTCTATAAATTGAAGCCTCCTCTACATAATTCTTGTTGCTAGAAATCTGAAGATTAGCTTCCATTAGAGAGTGAGGTTGAACAAATTTCAGTTGGTAGGATTGAAGAATTAAACTAGCTTCAAGAGGTAAAACTCCATTAAATTGTGTTCTTAATTTCTTAAGTTCTACATACAAAATTCTCGGGATATTTGTAAATTTTAGATATCATGATGCTAGTTAGGTTTATATACATGATTTTGAAGTATTAATCTTGTTCTATGATGCTAAGATTCAAGTTTTGCAAAACTTCAGAAATGTCAAGTAATACATGCCTTGAATGTACGAAAATTTTATGAACTAAGTCATAATAATCTGAAATTGGTTGTTATACATTGTTAGTATATCCAAATACAAAAACAACGAAAGTTAAACCAAGCATTTTGGTTCAGAAACGAGTTCGTAGCATGATTAATCGCTAAGTATGCGAAAATATAAAAAGATAGCATGAATGTTGAATTTAATTCTTGAACTTAATTTTTTACTTGTTTTAAGTTGTTAGAATCATGTTAGGTATGCTCAATATCATGTTTGTAGACTTTATGTGAGGTGGGTATGCATAAATTGTTGTTTGAGTTGGTTTTGCTTTTGAAAATTTTGGCCAATATAGGGAGTTCCCTGGTTCTGCCGAGGAGCAGCGCGACCGCGCCGTGCACCAGGAGGAAACTCCACTTTTTGTTGGTTCTGATATGTTGAGCAAGCTTGATTGCTTGATTTTAGTCATTAATAACTCTGATTTACTGATATAGGACTTCAACATTCGATAACATTCTCTTTAGTTGCGTTAGTGTGAGTTTTACATGAAAACCTATAAGACTAACATTGTTGAAAACAACCTTATGTGTATTCTGATTTCATGAGCATACATAGTAACTTATATAAGTATGTAAATGAGTATCACATGTTATCCAAAGCCCTCTTGCATGATATGAGTTATGTTAGCTTGGTTCTAACGATTTTCTAAAGGAAAATTTGAAGTATTGGAAATGAATCTTAACGAACTTTGTATATTTGATGTTCTGAGCTTACAAGCATGTATAATAGGACTTCATATGCCCCTAGACATGATCATTATGCTCTCCGGTGTGATTAAGAATGTTCTCATATTTGCAAGTATACTTTAAAACAAGTTTTCAAGCGATGAACTACGCTAACTGTGTGAACGTAATATATGTACGAGCATGCATATTATAATTTACCTAGCAACATCGAGTGGTATATTAATCATCATGACTCGCCTTTAGGAAATACACTTGTTAAGCATGTTACTTTACGAAGTTCAAATGAAATGAAATGTTTGGAAATGGATTAGGACAAGCATGCTAGATATTCAACTGAAGTTATACCTTCTGACATGTATGTGTGTGAGGTATCAGTAGCATTGTATGATAAAAGTTAAGCTAAGACCATGCAAGAGCAAGCCAGCTCTGGAACTAGCAGGGAGCAGCGCGGCCGCGCCACTCCCTAGTCATGTTCCAGCGCGGCTGCGCAGTCCTGCAGTGCATTCTGACTATTTTGTTGCTACTCTGAAAATGAAGTATATGTACATTAAGCCTTAGTACATGATTAGACTAAGACTTCTATTATGTGACCATGATAAGACTATATAGAACCAAGATTTAAAAGTGTTTACGAGTTTTCTATGTGCATTTCAAAGCGAAATCAATAACGATTTCAAACAATGCGATATGTTGGAATATGGTCAGGATTAGCGTCTAAGATGGGACTAAAAATGTGTTATACTTGTGTATATATGTGTAGAATCATAATGTGAAATTATTTGAATGATGAACTTGTATGACTAATGGAATTCTTATATAACTATTATGCAATAGGATTTGCAACGTGTCATTAAACTTTAAATTCGTAGACTACGCTAAAGGCAAGTTTCCTTTAACCCTACTCAATTTACATTCGAGCAGGATGTGGTATATTATGCAAGTACTCGAACCCTTTCTCTTTATTGAGCAAGCATGTAAACTTGTATATTCATGTATATCATACAAGTATGTGACAATGACTCTTATGCTTTACAAACTGTCATTCATATTCTAAGGATTGGTTTAAGATTAATATCCCTTAAACCTCATTGCGAGTATTCGTATTCATTAAATCATTGAATATGATTATAAAAGTTGTCTAAACCATTGTTTTAGTTAGACTATTATACATGTGTTAGAAAGCTATTCCAAACCAATTGTCTTGGTGAGGACTCTTATCTACTGAGATGAACAACCCTCATAAAAGGGGAAATTATATATTGTCGGGGAACCGACGTGCGCACTTATAAGCATGTGACAGTTATGCATAACCTGGAGTATTATAGGCTGATCACCTGTGTACTCGTTTTTATTGGATTTTCAGTGTAATAACTGTTAATTCTAGCAGGAGTTCTTAGTCCTTTAGTGACTACTCAGTGTTCATATTCTTGGACTTGAAATGATTAGATGCAAGAATCCTATTGATATTCTTCGGTCCATAGCGACTCTTATGTGTAATAATTGATTCTCCTTATTATCCTTGAATTATCCTTCACTGTCATACCCTTGAAATTTGAACTTTATATTGTTCACCACCATTGTATATACTTGTTGAGCAAATTTGTTGCTCATTCTTGCTTTCTTTAAACCTTTCAGTTAAGGCAGAACGAGGTAACCTTCAGGCAAGGACAAGGGAAAGGACAAAACTACGGAGTAGCTTTGTTCTTCCTTAAGAAGAAGATTAATTACTATGTTGCTTTAAGTTTTCTAATTCGGTTATGTAATAAGCTTAGGCATGGGTTATGTATTAGTACTATGTTTAGTTTGAATCAAGACTATTGGATAGTATTGTAGTAGCAGTTGCGAGACCTTGGGACGAGGATAATTATATTAAATCAATGTAATTTATTCTATCATTTCCACTATATTAGTTTATGTTGTTATTTGAGTTAGTACATGACGAACCAGATTCGAGACAGTGACGTCAGAATTTGGGGGCGTCACAATATACTTAGTTAAATGTATATTTATAATTCATATCTATAAACATGAAACAGTTGCATTAGGTATGTATTGAGTGAATAGAATTTGAGAATCTGTTAATGTGAATAAGTGGCTAATGAATATCTATATATGAATATATATATATATATAGGATATTTGCAGTAAAGTTATGCAATAATCGTAAACTACGCGAAAGGCAAGTATTCTGTCTTAATTCATTTTGTTTCTACGAAAGTAAGTTTCCTAATTTGTGAAAATTGTTTACAAAGTCCTAATTTGCAAGTTATATCTCATTCGAGTTCATATCATGTTCAAGTTCAATCGATAATAACTCAGTTTCAATTGCGTATAAGTTTTATTGGATTATGAACTATTTCTTTAGATTGCCTTCTGGCCTTTTGTTCCGGCTAGATACTAATGATGCGAAACGATTATCATTTGAATTGTTCAAATTTATTGTAGTTAGTTAAAGTTTACCAATATAAATTGTTTTGGTGCGGTTCCGCATGAATACTAAGACGAACAACTCGATTAACGGGGTAAAACTGATGACGGGCATATAGTGTTAAGTTTGTATATAACGCAAGCATGTAATCAAATTACACAAATAGGGCGGAAGCGTGATAAAACGGATTTTAAAATTTTAATACAAACCATCACCATGATCTATCCTTGAGTTCAATTATCAATTAAACGAAAGAGAAAGCGAATAAGAATTATATCCTCGTAGATCAAAGCTTCCTCAGGTACAAGTTCAACTCCTAGTCCTTCGTGTTCTCCTCGAATTCCACCGATGAGATTCCTTCCTTTGATCAACGTTAGCCACCCAAGTGTTTGGCCTCTAGAGGTGATCAACCAAGAAAGAATAGGTATTCAAGAAGTTGGGTGTTAGCAAAACCCTAGTTTCTATTTCTATAGAAATTGCAAGTACTCTCCACAATCTAATGCAAGAGTGTGTAACCCTAATCTATGATAAGACTCCTCTTATTTATAGATGTAGTAATAACCCTTCCCTAAACTATTTAAGATTAGTGTTTCTATTATAATTAAAATCCTTTAATTAATTATGCTCCTAATCCAATTAGGAATTCATGAGAGAGTACTTCTATTAATTAATTCTCAATCCTTATTAGGAATTAAATAATAGTAATAGTAATAATAATAATAAGACTCCTCTTATTAATTTATATTTAATATTTTTAAAATATTAAATAATAAATATTAAGCTATTTAATTTATTCTATCTCTATAGATTAAATTAAATACACTTAACTTATTATTACAATTATGTCATTTACTTCTTAAATAAATATTTTCCTTTTACGGTGTGACCCTTTAGGTTCTCCATATTAAACCGGTTGTGAATAAATCAATTAGAACAATTCTAAGTATATTTAAATAAATAAATTAAACTATTTAATTTATTTAAATAAATAATATTTATTCTACAATAAGGGTAAGCCCCCTTAGCGATCAACGACTTACTTTTCAAATAATATAGATTTCAATATTAATCACAAAAGAACCTTTCAGTGCATAGTCATGAACAAACCTAGATCGGAAGTCGAAGCTTCTCCAAGTTTCTTTTGGTCCGCAAGATACTCCTTGTAGTTCATCTTCTAGTGTCCCGACTTATTGCAATGGTAGCAAATTCCTTTGCTATCTGGATCAGGTTTCTTTTTATCCTTTCTTTTCGCCTTGCCCTTAGCCTTCTTGTTTTTCTTCTTTTCAAAAGATACATTGGGCTTCTTTCTTTTCTTGAAAGAATCATCCACTAGTAAGACTTGGTTCTTGTTGGATGAGAAGTGACCTTCAGTAGTTTTCAGCATGTTAAGTAGCTCAGGCAAGCTGATGTCCAACTTATTCATGTGAAAATTCTCAACAAATTATGAAAAGGTGTCTGGGAGTGACTGCAAGATCAAATCTTGACTTAACTCCCCATCCATCATGAACCCAAGTTGTTCAATCAAATTGATCATCTTGAGGACATGAGTTTCAACGGTAGTGCCCTCGGTCATACGAGATCAGAAGAGCTCCTTAGATATCTGATATCTAGCAGTCCTACTTTGCTCACCATACAACTCTTTGAGGTGCAACAATATAGTAGGAACATCCATAGTTTCATGCTGACGCTGAAGCTCGTTACTCATGGATGCGAGCATGATGCATTGAGCTAAGATTGCATCATCGTGCCACTTTCTGAAAGTAGCAATCTCTTCCTCAGAGGCTGTTTCTGCAACATTTGCAAGGACTGGCGAATTTAGGACATAAGAAATCTTTTCAGCAGTGAGAACAATTCTCAAATTCCTTAACCAGCCCGTGTATTTCGGTCTGATCAGTTTGTTAGTATCAAGTATGCTACGCAGTGATAGTGAATTTGTCATTTTTAAATTCTGCATGTGAAATAGACAATATTTTAGCATACATTCATTTTATTAATCATCAAAATAAATTAGGTCTTTATTTAAATTGGTATCTCTCACTATTTTTATCAAACTATATTACCCTCATTATATAGTTCGGCAAATCTAATTAAAGATTTGCTAGTGAGAATAAGGATCCCATTTCAAATGTATATAGCCTTGTGTGTGCACAATAAACTATATATAAATAAATAGGTAGACAACTATTATCAATTACATCACTATGTAACTCCTTGTATTTTGCCTTTTAGCTTATAATGGTCAAGTGTGTGCACATCCGAACTAAAATAATCTAAGTTAAGTCCAACCTAGCACTTCCATATATGTGAAGAGAAAAAAACCGCCCTTGTGTGTGCACAACAAAGATGTAATGTTCAATTCCTTAATAAGCATCAAATATGATAAAACAATATCTTAAATATTTAATACTCGCCTTGTGTGTGCACAACAAATTCATATTAAATATTTAATACTCTATTGCTTTACTATGCTAGAAGGCGACGTTCGATATTCCTAATATCTTGGAACGCTTAGGACTTAATATGATTTTCTTTGATGGGCTTATTATTATTAGTCTCATCTTGTTTAGCGCGCATGCAAACACACACACAGATATATATATATATATATATATAAAATACGCGTCATATTATTTTACATGCGAAACATGTTGGATAATATAATATATATATATATATATATATAGTAAGCATCCACAGATAAAATACTATATTTCTACCTGGATTGATTATGGACTTTTATTCTAGTTTGGTTCACTAGAGCCACCAAGTGAACCAAAAGGTCAAACCTAGGGTGCAAGAATTAAATTTAAATATAACTATTATATTTAAACCCGGGCTCCATTACAAACGGGTCTTCAAGCGCTCCTTGTTCCTTTGTCTCCATTTCTTCAAAATTAATTCTAACTAGTCCTATTACATAAACTATTTACAATAAATAGAAACCTTGATCAACAGTCAAGGGGAAGTACATAGGAGGGAGGTATAATTTACATCAAGAAAAACTAGAGAAGACGAGGTACGCAGACCCCATTTATAAAAACCCATACATTCGAGCATCCTCTAAAATAATTCCTATCACACATTGGTCAATAGTCCATAATCAATCCCTATTTATTATCATACATATCTCTATATGTATCAATAAATAACATTCATCTCATGAATAATAAAACCATTCTATATATGTATTGATATCAATTAATGGGCAAAAGTTTTGCTAATATTTAGTTTTGAAACAAAATAAACTCTTTTATTTTAATTAAAAACCAAATCCAAATTAAACTCCTTTTATTTCAGCAATCTGAAATCCTATTCTAGATAAAATAAACATCTTTATTTTAAACTTTCATCAATTAAATAAACCATTTATGTTAATTGAGAAAAACAAAAAAAATTCAAACTCTGCACACCGGCGCGGCCGCGCTCCAAATTAAACTAGAAGCGGCGCGGCCGCGCTGCACCCCAGAAACGTTTTCTAGGTTAGGGCGCGGCCGCGCTCCAGAATGAACTGGAAGCGGCGCGGCCACACCGCGATGTAGATTCAAAAAAATTTTCCAGCCCAAAAATCCGATCGTATCGCATATCAATTCATACATGAAATCATCAAAATCAATGATTAACACAAGGATCAGGCTCTGATACCACTGTTAAGTTTGTATATAACGCAAGCATTCAATCCAATTACACAAATAGGGCGGAAGCGTGATAAAACGGATTTTAAATTTTTAATACAAACCATCACCATGATCTATCCTTGTGTTCAATTATCAATTAAACGAAAGAGAAAGAGAATAAGAATTATACCCTTGTAGATCAAAGCTTTCTCAGGTACAAGTTCAACTCCTAGTCCTTCGTGTTCTCCTCAAATTCCACCGATGAGATTCCTTCCTTTGATCAACGTTAGCCACCCACGTGTTTGGCCTCTAGAGGTGATCCACCAAGAAAGAATAGATATTCAAGAAGTTGGGTGTTGGCAAAACCCTAGTTTCTATCTCTATAGAAATTGCAAGTACTCTGCACAATCTAATGCAAGAGTGTGTAACCCTAATCTATGATAAGACTTCTCTTATTTATAGATTTAGGAATAACCCTTCCCTAAACTATTTAGGATTAGGGTTTCTATTATAATTAAAATCCTTGAATTAATTATGCTCCTAATCTAATTAGGAATTCATGAGAGAGTACTTCTATTAATTAATTCTCAAGCCCTATTAGGAATTAAATAATAGTAATGATAATAATAATAATAATAAGACTCCTCTTATTAATTTATATTTAATATTTCCAAAATATTAAATAATAAATATAAAGCTATTTAATTTATTCTATCTCCATAGATTAAATTAAATACACTTAACTTATAATTACAATTATGTCATTTACTTCTTAAATAAATATTTTCCTTTTACGGTGTGACCCTTTAGGTTCTCCATATTAAACCGGTTGTGAATAAATCAATTAGAACAATTCTAAGTATATTTAAATAAATAAATTAAACTATTTAATTCATTTAAATAAATAATATTTATTCTACAATAAGGGTAAGCCCCCTTAGCGATCAACGACTTACTTTCCAAATAATATAGATTTCAACATTAATCACAAAAGAACCTTTCAGTGCATAGTTACCGTACAATTCAATCCTTCTACCATACAATGTCCCAATTAAATATAAGAAATGGAATTACTCTCAAGTCTTATTTTTATTTAATTATATGTATTTCGATTCCCAAATGCACAACTCAAAATAATGCAAATTAGAAACTCCATTCTAATTTCATTCTGTCTTGGCCAAGGACTACCGAGTTGTCATTTATCGAATCACATAGGACATTCACATCTTTGACTAGACGTGATAGATTTTTTGTTGATCATTCACTTATCTCCATGTACAACTAATTATACCCAATCATACCCTTTGTTATACCCTAAAGGTTTTAAGGGACATGTCAAAGTATAACTCATCATACGCAAGATACAATGATGATCTCAAGTCCAAGGATCACTTGTACTACTATCACTAGAGGAATTTCTATTGACAGGCGAGTAAAACTCCATTAGGTATTTTTTAGCGAGCCACGTTCAATGTACTTATTCTCCAATAAGCACCTACATACTTGCTTTAGTGTCTCCACACAAATGATTATAAGACTCCTTAGATATCTGATATCTAGCAGTCCTACTTTACTCACCATACAACTCTTTGAGGTGCAGCAATATAGTAGGAGCATCCATAGTTTCGTGCTGACGCTGAAGCTCGTTACTCATGGATACGAGCATGATGCATTGAGCCAAGATTGCATCATCTTGCCACTTTCTGAAAGTAGCAATCTCTTCCTCAGAGGCTGTTTCTGCAACACTTGCAAGGACTGGCGAATTTGGGACATAAGAAATCTTTTCAGCAGTGAGAACAATTCTCAGATTCCTTAACCAGTCCGTGTAATTCGGTCCGGTCAATTTGTTAGCATCAAGTATGCTACGCAGTGATAGTGAGTTTGACATTTTTTAAATTCTACATGTGAAAATAGACAACATTTTAGCATTCATTCATTTAATTAATTACCAAAATAAATTAAGTCTTTATTTAAATTGGTATCTCCCACTATTTTCATCAAACTATATTACCCTCATTATATAGTTCGGCAAATCTAATTAAAGATTTGCTAGTGAGATTAAGGACCCCATTTCAAATTTATTTAGCCTCGTGTGTGCACAACAAACTATATATAAATCAATAGGTAGACAACTATTGTCAATTACATCACTATGTAATTCCTTGTATTTTGCCTCTTAGATTATAATGGTTAAGTGTGTGCACATCCGAACTAAAATAATCTAAGTTAAGTCCAACCTAGCACTTCCATATATGTGAAGAGAAAAAGACCGCCCTTGTGTGTGCACAACAAAGCAGTAATGTTCACTTCCTTAATAAGCATCAAATGTGATAAAACAACATCTTAAATATTTAATACTCGCCTTGTGTGTGCACAACAAACTCATATTAAATATTTAATACTCTATTGTTTTACCATGCTAGAAGGCGACGTTCGATATTCCCAATATCTTTGAACGCTTAGGACTTAATATAATTTCTTTGAGGGGTTTGTAATTATTATTAGTCTCATCTTATTTAGCGCGCATGCACATATATATATAAAATACGCGTCATATTATATTACATGCGAAGCATGTTAGATAATATATAATATATATATATATATAGTAAGCATGCACATATAGAATACTATATTCTACCCGGATTGATTATGGACTTTTATTCTAGTTTGGTTCACTAGAGCCACCAAGTGAACCAAAAGGTCAAACCTAGGGTGCAAGAATAAATTTAAATATAACTATTACATTTAAACCCGAGCTCCAATACAAACGGGTCTTCAAGTGCTCCTTGCTCCTTTGTCTCCAATTCTTCAAAATTAATTCTAACTAGTCCTATTACAAAAACTATTTATAATAAATAGAAACCTTGATCAGCAGTCAAGGGGAAGTACATAAGAGGGAGATAGAATTTACATTAAGAAAAATTAGAGAAGACGAGGTATGCACACCCCATTTATAAAAACTCATACATTCAAGCATCCACTAAAATAAATCCAATCACACATTGGTCAATAGTCCATAATCAATCCCTATTTATTATCATACATATCTCTATATGTATCAATAAATAACATTCATCCCATGAATAATAAAACCATTCCATATATGCATTGATATCAATTAATAGGCAAAAGTTTTACTAATATTTAGTTTTGAAACAAAATAAACTCTTTTATTTTAATGAAAAACCAAATCGAAATTAAACTCTTTTAATTTTAGCAATCTGAAATCCTATTTCAGATAAAATAAACATCTTTATTTTAAACTTATATCAATTAAATAAACCATTTATTTTAATTGAAGGAAAAAAAAATTTTGGATTCTGCTAGCCGGCGCAGCTGCGCTAGCGCAGCTGCGCCCAGAATGAACTAGCGCAGCTGCGCTCCAGAATGAACTGGAGTCGGCGCAGCTGCGCCGCGTCGCTGATCTAGAAAAATTGATTCTGCCCAAAAATTTCGATCCAATCGCATATCATACACATATGGAATCATCAAAATCGATAATTAGCACAAGATTAGGCTCTGATACCACTCTAAGGTTTGTATATAACGCGAGCATGCAATCAAATTACATATATAGAGCGGAAGCGCGATAAAACGGATTTTAAAATTTTACACAAACCATCACCATGATCGATCAAAGTGCTCAATTAACGATATAAACGAAAGAGAAAGAGAATAAGAATTATACCCTCGTAGAACAAAGCTTCCTCGGGTACAAGTTCAACTCCTAGTCCTTTGTGTTCTCGAATGCTACGGTGTGATTCCTTCCTTTGATCAACGTTAGCCACCCTAGTGTTTGTCCTCTAGTGGTGTTCCACCAAGGAAGAACAAGTATTCAAGAAGTTGGGTATTTGGCAAAATCCTAGTTTCTATCTCTATAGAAATTGTAAGTACTCTCCACAATCTAATGCAAGAGTGTGTGACCCTATGATAAGACTCCTCTTATTTATAGATGTAGGAATAACCCTTCCCTAAACTATTTAGGATTAGGGTTTCTATTATAATTAAACTCCTTTAATTAATTATGCTCCTAATCCAATTAGGAATTTATGGGAGAGTACTTCTATTAATTAATTCACAATCCCTATTAGGAATTAAATAATAGTAATAGTAATAATAATAATAAGACTCCTCTTATTAATTTATATTTAATATTTCCAAAATATTAAATAATAAATATTAAGCTATTTAATTTATTCTATCCCCATAGATTAAATTAAATACACTTAACTTATTATTACAATTATGCCATTTACTTCTTAAATAAATATTTTTGTTTTGCGGTGTGACCCTTTAGGTTCTCTATATTAAACCGACTGTGAATAAATCAATTAGAACAATTCTAATTTTATTTAAATAAATAAATTAAACTATTTAATTCATTTAAATAAATAATATTTACTCTACAATAAGGGTAAGCCCCCTTAGCGATCAACGACTTTCTAGATAATATAGATTTCAACATCAATCACAAAAGAACCTTTGAGTAAATAGTTACCGTACAATTCAATCCTTCTACCATACAATGTCCCAATTAAATATAAGACATGGATTTACTGTCAAGTCTTATTTTATTTAATTATATGTATTTCGATTCCCAAATGCACAACTCTGATTAATGCAAATTAGAAACTCCTTTCTAATTTCATTCTGCCTTGGCCAAGGACTACTAAGTTGTCATTTATCGAATCACATAAGACATTCACATCTTTTACTAGAAGTGGTAGATTCTTTGTTGATCATTCACCTATCTCCATGTACAACTTATTATACCCAATCATACCCTTTGATATACCCCAAAGGTCTTAAGGGACATGTCAAAGTATAACTCATCATACACAAGATACTATGATGATCTCAAGTCCAAGGATCACTTGTACTACTATCACTAGAGAAATTCCTATTGACAGGCGAGTAAAACTCCATTAGGTATTCCTTAGCGAGCCACGTTCAGTGAACTTATTCTCTAATAAGCACCTACATACTTGCTTTAGTGTCTCCACACAAATGATTATGAGATCAATCATCCTCTTCCTAAGAGCAAGCAACGTATGTACTAATCTATCCGGATTCACTAATCCCCAATTTAGTAATCCAACGATTAGGAACAATTTTAGTTTGTGAGCTATCTAGAATTTAGACCTCATTAGCATGATCACCATCATGATTCTAAAAGCATTGCTCAAAACTATGGGTTTATCACATTTAATATAACAGCACCATGTAGATAATATAAAATGCCTTTTAAGAAAATCAATTCTTTTATTAATAAATGATTAAGATTACAAAGTATATGATAGATCATATCAATATGATTGGCTTGTGTGCATACTACTTTCAGCGATCGCATCTAAGGACGTGGTTTCAGGTTTCATTCCGATCAATGATATATCTGCATACATATTATTTGATTCGGGTGCTACTTGTTCCTTCGTATCACTTGAATTCTCCCAACGATTAAACTTACCTCGGGAAGAACTAGAACACCCTATGAACATAGAAGTTGCGAATAAGGAAATAATTCCCGCTAGATATATTCATAGGAATTGTGTTGTAGATATAAGTGGGTATAAGTTACCTGTGTATTTAATTCCGATTCCGTTAGGGGAATTTGATGTAATTTTGGGTATGAAGTGGTTATTTAATCATGGGGCAATGATAGATTGCCAGAAGAAGTGTATAAACCTTCAGACCTCTAACCAGTCTAAGGTAGTGTTCTATGGTAGCAAATCGCCTAGACACTCGAGTTGTTTGACCATGATGCAAGCTAAGAAATTGTTAAGAAAAGGCTGTGTAGGTTATCTTGCCCATATTGTTGATACCCAGAGGGTGGAAGCAGAGATGGGGCAGATACCTGTTGTAAATGAGTTTCCTGATGTGTTCCCGAAGGATTTGCCAGGTCTACCACCAGATAGGGAGACTGAATTCGTTATAGATCTAGTACCTGGAACGACATCGATTTCGAAAGCCCCATACAAAATGACACTGGTGGAGATGAAGGAACTGATAATACAGCTGCAGGAGTTATTAGATAAGAAGTATATCCAACCGAGTGTGTCTCCATGGGGAGCACCAGTTTTATTTTTGAAAAAGAAGGATGGATCGATGAGACTTTATATTGACTATCGGGAGTTGAACAAAGTGACAATCAAAAACAAATACCCACTACCCAGAATAGATGATTTGTTTGATCAATTGAAGGGAGCGAAACATTTTTCCAAAATCGATTTGAGGACAGGTTATCATCAATTGAAGGTGAAGAAGGAAGATGTACCTAAGACAGCATTCAGGACTCGTTATGGCCATTATGAGTTCCTGGTAATGTCATTCGGTTACTGTACGCGCCAGCAGCATTCATGGACATGATGAACCGGGTATTCAAGCAATACTTGGATAAGTTTGTAGTTGTGTTCATAAATGATATTCTGATCTATTCTAAGACTCAGGAAGATCATGTTGAACATTTAAGGATGGTGTTGGAAGCGTTGAGAAAGGAGAAATTATACGCAAAATTCTCGAAGTGTGAATTCTGGTTGGAAAGAGTTCAATTTCTAGATCATGTGATTGACAAAGACGGAATCTCTGTGGATCCAGTGAGAAGTTTCTTGGGATTGGCAGGCTATTACAGAAGGTTCATTCAGGATTTTTCGAAAATAGCAGGAACTCTGACCAATCTGACAAGGAAGTCGGTAAAATTTGTTTGGACGGAAAAGTGTGAGGAGAGTTTTCAAGAGCTGAAGAAAAGGCTGAGCGAAGCACCAGTGTTATCTTTACCAGATGATTCGGGGGACTTCGTAGTTTACAGTGATGCGTTACATAAAGGACTTGGTTGTGTGCTAATGTAAAATGGTAAAGTTATTACGTACGCATTGTTGGTCGATTTCGCAACCGATAAATACGCACAAGTATACGCGGTCAACAAGTAATAAAGAGTAAATAAAGTATCGATCCCACGAGGAATTGTTTCTAATGTTTACCAAGTATTAACCTTTTATCATTTCAATCTCATTTAAACAAACGATAATTATTTCTTTTGTTTTGCAATAACGAAGATAACAAATAGAACATTAAGGTAATGAAATCAAATATTAACAAGTCTAAGATTACAATTTCCCCCAACACTTCATTTAAATCTCTTAACTCTCTCTTTTTCAACTAGTTAATACACAAGAATTGTTAACCGAGAAATTCACCTTATTCATAAGCCTTAGTGTATGGTCATATGAAAATTACCCATACACGACACATAGGTATATGTTTATCCCACATGCCAACAATCCATTCAATTCCATGAATAATCAACAAGACACACGCCACATAATCTTAGTCAATCTACCCATCAAACGAATGAACCTCCGTGTAGGGAGTCATTAAGTTTGTAATCTCATAATGGTTACACACGGCATTTAGGTATATCTCTATCCCAAATACTAGCAAGTCATCCATTCTTGAAGACAATGAATAAGACACACGCCACATAATCTCAAACATCACCCACAAAAATCTCTAACTTTCGTATGATATCAAAACTAAGTCTCAACACTATAATCCACTTTTCAATTTCATATAGGTGATCAATCAATTATACTTTCAGCATAAATCATGCTAGACATTCAATTCGCAAATTATTACGTTAGAATGTTGGTCGAGAACACGAATGTAAAATATGGCCATCTTTCGATGCACCATATTCGTATCACATTAAATCCACAATTGATAGAATGAATGTGAACACCCTAGATGACTAACACACTATATCTCTATGTGAATTACAATCAAAAGAGTTGAAGCATAAGTTCTCAATTGGCCACATATGGTGCTTCGGTATATCTCTATCCTAAGCACGAATCATAACTTCACGAGGAATGTACAAATTATGAACATATGCTAGCATAATCAGATCTCAATTTAAATTTCCTTTCTCAATTCCATATAAATTATCATGGTAATTGATGATCAAGATAATTAATACATGAAGCGCAAATTATGATATCCAATTCTAAAATGATAACTAACATCAAAGAGAGATAATTTGATTCAAACTAGGTGTTGGGTTCCATTGAAATCTTAGAATAAAAATCTAGTTCATGGTAGCTACAAATAACATCATATTCAATTTATACATCATGTTGGATTACAAATTAGAAGGGAAATTAGAGATAAAACCACTTTTGATGGATATTCAGATGTTGCTTGTTGGGTTGATGATGATCTCTAGCTTTTCCTCCTTGATTTTGCAATCCTTGATGCTTTAGCTCATTGGCCTTTGCTTGATATAGCTTGATTTGTAGCACTTTGGCCCTCCTTGGTGATGAATTTGGTAGCTCCCCCCTCTCTTGAATCTGATTTCTAGGGTCTAGGTCTCATAAAAATGGAGGCTACATAATGTATTTATAGTTCCTTAAGCAAAAACCTAGCTTAGCCCACCAATTTAGACCAAAAATGAGCTGAAATCGCGAAATCTGGCGAATCCGGCGCAGCTGCGCGCTTGGATGCGCTGAATACTGAACTCCCTGGATGCCGGGCGCAGCTGCGCCGCCTTTGGCTTGCGTCCGGGCGCAGCTGCGCCGCCCTAAATCTACGTTTTCTGCATAAGGGCGCAGCTGCGCCGAATTTGTACTAGGAAGGGGCGCAGCTGCGCCGGGCGCTGCTTCTGCACTGTTTTCCAGCTCTGACGTCTGTTGGAAAAATGGTCATAACTTCTTCGTCCGAACTCGGATTAAGGTGATTAAGTAGGCTATGGAAAGCTAAGAAGTATCTCTACATCTTCCATAACTGGAGCTCGTCGAGATACGGACTGGAGCAAGGGTCAAATGGAGCTCGAAGAAACTGCTGCGTAAAATGCATGCAAAATCCGACGGTAAAATGAGCATAACTCTCTCATACGAACTTCAAATTGGATGATTCCGGATGTTCTGGAAAGCTAAGATCAAAATCTACAACTTTTGTTCATTGAGTTTTGAGAGATTCGGATTTGAACATGGGTGAAATTGAGAGACAAACAGCGGGAATGCTAGATTCAAGCCGAAAACGCATTGATTCTAAGGGCTTTTATTTCAATACCTACAAAACAACGTAAAAACACATAAAAGCATATAAATACATATAAAAGTAATACAAACTACATTACACAACAATAAGATGAAAACACATAAAATCAAACGAAATAGCTAAAGACTTAAAAATTATTAAGGCTAAAAGTACCCAATTTGTGTATATAAAACACACTCATCAAACACCCCCAAACTTAAACCTTTGCTTGTCCTCAAGCAAAACACACAAACTATAAAAATTAAACATTTCTAAATAAAAACTATCTTGAGCAATGAGTTAATAAGCTAACCAATGGTCTCAAAGCATAAACACATGAAAACTCAAGGAAATTTTCAAAACGTTGCAAGTCTAGATTTACAATTAGCTAGTCATAGCTTGCTTTAGGTCCCTTCCGTGTGTGTATGAGTACCCAATGACACTAAACCAATCAAGCTCGGATGAAGCTATGCAACCACATTACCTTATGAAATAATCAAAATAAACCACCAAAAACTACATGCTTAACGCATCACTCAAAAGGTATACAAATCATAATTTCCAAAATTTTGAAATCAAAAGACTCTAGGTAAGTGCATTTTATGCTCCATCTTATCCTAAGTCCACTCTTGTGGTGAGTGCGTTTTACGCTCCATCTCAACTCAACACAAGATTTGAAATATACAATTTTCCTTCTTTAATCACAATTATAAGAGAATGCGTTTTATGCTCTATCTCTCCTACGCATGTGTCCATGAGTGAGTGCGTTTTACGCTCTATCTCAACTCACCACATGACCAACAATTCAAACACAACAAATTTGGACACCATGCTTCGAGTGATGTTTAAACGAGTTCTAGAGTTTATAGATATTTCCCACAAGCATTCGGTTATAAAAGCCTTCTCTAAGCATACAACTAACTCAATACTCATGGGTAGGTGCAAAAGAGTGAAATGACGCATAAGCAAAACAATAACCAATAATAACGATTAAACACAAAGACTAAGCAACATTTATCCATTTTCCATGAGTTAGAATCAATTCAAACAAGCCATTATCATAGACCATGGATTATGGTTCAAATCAAATTAAAACAATGCTCAACGGATATATCCTAAAAATAAATGAATTTTTTTTAAATAAAAATACATAACTTAAATCACATAAAAACTAAATTAAAAACACACAAATACGAAGTACTACCCCCAAACTTAAACTTGACATTGTCCTCAATGTCTGATATAGGAAAAATTAAAATAGAAGACTTCCCTGAAATCGTGTCAAGCGCCATTGATATCATCTTTCAATACCCCTAAGTTGGGAGCGTACCTGAAAGCAAATGACTAAAGAAATTAAAATGCAATTAAACCACTAAAATGCAATCAAACAAAAATAGAAACAAAATAGTAAACTTGGGTTGCCTCCCAAGAAGCGCTTGGTTTAAAGTCGTTAGCCCGACTCCTCCATTTCATTTCAATCCGGCTCAATCGCAAAATTGACCATTGCATGCTGCCTCGCTGTTCTTTCTTTGATTTGCATGGTATGCATGCCTGGTTGGTGACCCCCAAACTTGATTTTAATTAATGGCACAAAGAAGCTTTCCTCGCCCGCTTCATCCATTGGTAGTGATGGAGCATTTGAGGGTTTCGCTTTAGTAGGAGTCATTATATCAAGATCACCTAGTTTGATCTCTTTAGATAAGTGCCCAATTGCGAATGTTGACAAACTAGGTGCTTCCTCTTCCGTTGTGTCTATGATAAGATTGGGGCATTGGGGCTTGATAAGCACAACGGGCTCTTCTTCTTTCTTCTTTTCCTCGGCCCATCATTGTTCCAAGTTTATGTTAGCTCTCATGTCAAAAGGAGCTTTGCCGACGACATGACTACCAATTGGGCATGGTTTTGCAAAACTAACTGGATTCTTGAATTTTGCCGACGAAGGCACTTGGGGCACTAATACAATCGACTCATCTTCGTTAGCACTTATAGCTAGATCCTCGGTGGCCTCATCTTCCATAGCCCCACTTGTCTCTGCTTTGTCGACATCTTGTGGCGCATCTAGTTGTATATTTGGCTCGGGCTCGCCGTCAGTCTCAAAATCCATGTATTGCGGACTATTGGATGAGGTATTGATGATTAGTTCCATCAGATTTGTAATTTGTTTGGATAATGCTTCCTTCCTCATATTAAAATCTTCGTGGAGTTTCAAAACCTTATCCATGCCAATATCCAACCTCCTCGAAAGTGTATCAATTTGTGCTGACAATGCAGGTGGGCATGAGAATTCCGGTGTGTACGTTGGATTTGGAGCATAGTATTGATCTTCATAGTTATAGCTCCATGAAAAATCCGGGTGATACCCCCAATCTTGGTGATAATCAGTATAAGCATAGCTGTTGGGGAAATCACCACCATAATGTACCGGTTCAAAATTGACAGTGCATTGATGACTCGGATGATTGTCAGTATAATAACCACAAGTCATTGATCTATTTTGAGTGCTTTTTGCTTCAAAAGCATCCAACTTCCTTTCAAGTATCTTAATTTGTGCTGAAATTGAAGCAAATGCATTAAGTCCATCAAATCCCGTCTCTTTTAGTTGAGTCATATTTGTGTACGACCATTGATCACTATAGCCATCCATGGTGTGCCTCGCAAAGAAGAAAGCATAAAAAGTGTTAAACTAAAGCAAAAAATAAATTTATATACAAGTTTAAATTAAGACCAATTTGATTATAATTAATATCGGAAAAACACAAGAAAAACAATTCCCCGGCAACGGCGCCAAAAACTTGTTGGTCGATTTCGCAACCGATAAATACGCGCAAGTATACGCGGTCAACAAGTAATAAAGAGTAAGTAAAGTATCGATCCCACGAGGAATTGTTTCTAATGTTTACCAAGTATTAACCTTTTATCATTTCAATCTCATTTAAACAAACGATAATTATTTCTTTTGTTTTGCAATAACGAAGATAACAAATAAAACATTAAGATAATGAAATCAAATATTAACAAGTCTAAGATTACAATTCATTTAAATCTCTTAACTCTCTCTTTTTCAACTAGTTAATACACAAGAATTGTTAACCGAGAAATTCACCTTATTCATAAGCCTTAGTGTATGGTCATATGAAAATCACCCATACACGACACATAGGTATATGTTTATCCCACATGCCAACAATCCATTCAATTCCATGAATAATCAACAAGACACACGCCACATAATCTTAGTCAATCTACCCATCAAACGAATGAACCTCCGTGTAGGGAGTCATTAAGTTTGTAATCTCATAATGGTTACACACGGCATTTAGGTATATCTCTATCCCAAATACTAGCAAGTCATCCATTCTTGAAGACAATGAATAAGACACACGCCACATAATCTCATACATCACCCACAAAAATCTCTAACTTTCGTATGATATCAAAACTAAGTCTCAACACTATAATCCACTTTTCAATTTCATATAGGTGATCAATCAATTATACTTTCAGCATAAATCATGCTAGACATTCAATTCGCAAATTATTACGTTAGAATGTTGGTCGAGAACACGAATGTAAAATATGGCCATCTCTCGATGCACCATATTCGTATCACATTAAATCCACAATTGATAGAATGAATGTGAACACCCTAGATGACTAACGCACTATATCTCTATGTGAATTACAATCAAAAAAGTTGAAGCATAAGTTCTCAATTGGCCACATATAGTGCTTCGGTATATCTCTATCCTAAGCACGAATCATAACTTCACGAGGAATGTAAAAATTATGAACATATGCTAGCATAATCAGATCTCAATTTAAATTTCCTTTCTCAATTCCATATAAATTATCATGGTAATTGATGATCAAGATAATTAATACATGAAGCGCAAATTATGATATCCAATTCTAAAATGATAACTAACATCAAAGAGAGATAATTTGATTCAAACTAGGTGTTGGGTTCCATTGAAATCTTAGAATAAAAATCTAGTTCATGGTAGCTACAAATAACATCATATTCAATTTATACATCATGTTGGATTACAAATTAGAAGGGAAATTAGAGATAAAACCACTTTTGATGGATATTCAGATGTTGATTGTTGGGTTGAAGATGATATCTAGCTTTTCCTCCTTGATTTTGCAATCCTTGATGCTTTAGCTCATTGGCCTTTGCTTGATATAGCTTGATTTGTAGCACTTTGGCCCTCCTTGGTGATGAATTTGGTAGCTCCCCCCTCTCTTGAATCTGATTTCTAGGGTCTAGGTCTCATAAAAATGGAGGCTACATAATGTATTTATAGTTCCTTAAGCAAAAACCTAGCTTAGCCCACCAATTTAGACCAAAAATGAGCTGAAATCGCGAAATCTGGCGAATCCGGCGCAGCTGCGCGCTTGGATGCACTGAATACTGAACTCCCTGGATGCCGGGCGCAGCTGCGCCGCCTTTGGCTTGCGTCCGGGCGCAGCTGCGCCGCCCTAAATCTATGTTTTCTGCATAAGGGCGCAGCTGCGCCGAATTTGTACTAGGAAGGGGCGCAGCTGCGCCGGGCGCTGCTTCTGCACTGTTTTCCAGCTCTGACGTCTGTTGGAAAAATGGTCATAACTTCTTCGTCCGAACTCGGATTAAGGCGATTAAGTAGGCTATGGAAAGCTAAGAAGTATCTCTACATCTTCCCTAACTGGAGCTCGTCGAGATACGGACTGGATCAAGGGTCAAATGGAGCTCGAAGAAACTGCTGCGTAAAATGCATGCAAAATCCGACGGTAAAATGAGCATAACTCTCTCATACGAACTTCAAATTGGATGATTCCGAATGTTCTGGAAAGCTAAGATCAAAATCTACAACTTTTGTTCATTGAGTTTTGAGAGATTCGGATTGGAACATGGGTGAAATTGAGAAACAAGCAGCGGGAATGCTAGATTCAAGCCGAAAACGCATTGATCCTAAGGGCTTTTATTTCAATACCTACAAAACAACGTAAAAACACATAAAAGCATATAAATACATATAAAAGTAATACAAAACTACATTATACAACAATAAGATGAAAACACATAAAATCAAACGAAATAGCTAAAGACTTAAAAATTATTAAGGCTAAAAGTACCCAATTTGTGTATATAAAACACACTCATCACGCATCACGGCAGCTGAAGGATTATGAAAAGGGTTATCCTACCCACGACCTGGAATTGGCAGCAGTAGTATTTACCCTAAAGATATGGAGGCGCTATTTATATGGTGTAAAGTGTGAAATATACACGGACCATAAAAGTCTAAAGTATATTTTCACTCAGAAAGAGTTGAACATGCGGCAGAGGAGGTGGTTGGAACTGATTAAGGATTACGATTGCCAAATCTTATATCATCTGGGAAAAGCTAACATGGTTGCAGATGCATTGAGTAGGAAGGGAAGCGAAAAGTTGGCAATGTTAACAGCTCAAGAAGAGTTAATCAAGGAAATGGCGAGATTGGAACTCGAAATAAAGAGTCCAAAGGAGTCAAATGAGAAATTGTTCGTAATGGAGGCTCATTCGACTCTATTGGATAAAATAAAAGAAGCACAAAGCAGTGATGAAGAATGTGGAAAGACAAAAAAGAGAATTTCAGATGGGGAGAAGCTTAAGTTAAGGATGGATGGTGAGGGACTGTTGAGATTTGAAGGGAGAATTTGGGTGCTAGCGGTACCCGAGTTAAAAGAAGAAATTTTGCTTGAAGCTCATAGTTCAAGTTACTCAGTTCAGCCGAGAAGCACAAAAATGTATCAGGATCTACGTCAACATTATTGGTGGCCTAATATGAAGAGAGAGGTCGCAGAGTGCGTTAGCAGATGCTTAACATGCCAAAGAGTTAAGGCAGAACATCAAAAACCGAGCGGGTTACTTCAACCTTTGGAAATACCAGAATAGAAGTGGGAGCATATTACGATGGACTTCGTAGTAGGGCTTCCAACTACACAGAAGGGTTATGATGCAGTATGGGTGATAATTGATCGATTAACTAAGTCAGAGCACTTTTTACCGATCAAGATCAAATTTAACTTGGATCAATTGGCAAAACTCTACATCAAAGAAATCATCTCCAGATATGGTGTGCCAGTATCCATTGTATCAGATCGTGATCCACGGTTCACAGTGAATTTCTGGAAAAGCCTCCAAGAACACATGGGAACACAACTGAGGTTGAGCACTGCATATCATCCCCAGACAGATGGGCAGAGTGAAAGGACAATTTAAACCCTAGAAGACATGCTGAGAGCGTGCGTTATGGATTTCAAAGGAAGTTGGGATGACCATCTACCATTGGTGGAGTTTGCGTACAACAACAGTTACTACGCAAGCATCGGTATGCCACCTTATAAAGCTCTGTATGGAAGAAAGTGCAGTACCCCACTGTGCTGGGATGAAGTAGGGGAACGACGATTGCTAGGACCAGAATTGGTACAACAAACTGCAGATATTGTCAAAACAATGCGAGCAAGATTAGTGTCGGCTCAAGATCGACAGAAGAAATATGCTGATCAACATTGGCAGCAGCGTAAATTTGACGCCGGTTCTTATGTGTTTCTGAAAATATCTCCCTAGAAGGGGAAGATGAGATTTGGAAAGAAGGGAAAACTAAGCCCGATGTTTATAGGCCCTTTGAAGTATTGAGCGAGTAGGTGAGGCAACTTATGAAATAGCTTTACCTTCGGAGTTGGAGCATGTACATAACGTGTTCCATGTGTCAGTTTTACGATCTTACAAGCAGGATTACAAGCATGTTATAGAGTATGAACCCATTCAGTTTGAAAAATATTTAACTTACGAGGAAATTCCTATTCAAATTATTGATAGGAAAGAGCGAGTTTTACGAAATAAAGTAATACCTTCTGTTAAGATAGTATGGAGGAACTGTAAGGTTTGTATATAACGCGAGCATGCAATCAAATTACATATATAGAGCGGAAGCGCGATAAAACGGATTTTAAAATTTTATACAAACCATCACCATGATCGATCAATGTGCTCAATTAACGATATAAACGAAAGAGAAAGAGAATAAGAATTATACCCTCATAGAACAAAGCTTCCTCGGGTACAAGTTCAACTCCTAGTCCTTCGTGTTCTCCTCGAATGCTACGGTGTGATTCCTTCCTTTGATCAACGTTAGCCACCCAAGTGTTTGACCTCTAGAGGTGATCCACCAAGGAAGAACAAGTATTCAAGAAGTTGGGTATTTGGCAAAACCCTAGTTTCTATCTCTATAGAAATTGTAAGTACTCTCCACAATCTAATGCAAGAGTGTGTGACCCCAATCTATGATAAGACTCCTCTTATTTATAGATGTAGGAATAACCCTTCCCTAAACTATTTAGGATTAGGGTTTCTATTATAATTAAACTCGTTTAATTAATTATGCTCCTAATCCAATTAGGAATTCATGGGAGAGTACTTCTATTAATTAATTCTCAATCCCTATTAGGAATTAAATAATAGTAATAGTAATAATAATAATAAGACTCCTCTTATTAATTTATATTTAATATTTCCAAAATATTAAATAATAAATATTAAGCTATTTAATTTATTATATCCCCATAGACTAAATTAAATACACTTAACTTATTATTACAATTATGCCATTTACTTCTTAAATAAATATTTTTGTTTTGCGGTGTGACCCTTTAGGTTCTCCATATTAAACCGGCTGTGAATAAATCAATTAGAACAATTCTAATTTTATTTAAATAAATAAATTAAACTATTTAATTTATTTAAATAAATAATATTTATTCTACAATAAGGGTAAACCCCCTTAGCGATCAACGACTTTCCAGATAATATAGATTTCAACATCAATCACAAAAGAACCTTTGAGTAAATAGTTACTGTACAATTCAATCCTTCTACCATACAATGTCCCAATTAAATATAAGACATGGATTTACTGTCAAGTCTTATTTTATTTAATTATATGTATTTCGATTCCCAAATGCACAACTCTGATTAATGCAAATTAGAAACTCCTTTCTAATTTCATTCTGCCTTGGCAAAGGACTACTGAGTTGTCATTTATCGAATCACAAAGGACATTCACATCTTTTACTAGACGTGGTAGATTCTTTGTTGATCATTCACCTATCTCCATGTACAACTTATTATACCCAATCATACCCTTTGATATACCCCAAAGGTCTTAAGGGAAATGTCAAAGTATAACTCATCATACACAAGATACTATGATGATCTCAAGTCCAAGGATCACTTGTACTACTATCACTAGAGGAATTCCTATTGACAGACGAGTAAAACTCCATTAGGTATTCCTTAGCGAGCCACGTTCAGTGAACTTATTCTCTAATAAGCACCTACATACTTGCTTTAGTGTCTCCACACAAATGATTATGAGATCAATCATCCTCTTCTTAAGAGCAAGCAACGTATGTACTAATCTATCCGGATTCACTAATCCCCAATTTAGTAATCTAACGATTAGGAACAATTTTAGTTTGTGAGTTATCTAGAATTTAGACCTCATTAGCATGATCACCATCATGATTCTAAAAGCATTGCTCAAAACTATGGGTTTATCACATTTATTATAACAGCACCATGTCGATAATATAAAATGCCTTTTGAGAAAATCAATTCTTTTATTAATAAATGATTAAGATTACAAAGTATATGCTACATCATATCAAATATGATTGGCTTATGTGCATACTACTTTCAATCTCCCACTTGCACTAAAGCCAATCGCCTTGGTATCTAATACCCATCTTCTCTAAGTGATGATCAAACTGCTGTTGAGTTAAAGCTTTAGTAAATGGATCTGCAATGTTGTCTTGAGAGTCCACACGCTCCTCTTTCAATGATCTCTATAATCAAATGAAACCGCCGCAACACGTGTTTGGATTTCTGATGAGACCTGGGTTCCTTAGCCTGCGCAACAGCTCCGTTGTTGTCACAGAATAAAGGTACTGCTCCTCTAATGCTAGGAACCACTCCAAGTTCAGTTATGAACTTCTTCATCCAAACAGCTTCCTTTGCAGCTTCACTTGCAGCAATGTACTCTGCCTCTGTCACTGAATCAGCAACTGTTTCCTGCTTGGAACTCTTCCAACTCACCGCGCCACCGTTTAAGGTAAACACATACCCTGAAACGGATTTACTGTCATCTTGGTCCGTTTGAAAACTTGAGTCTGTATAGCCCTCTAGTTTCAATTCAGACCCACCGTAGACAAGAAATACATCTTTAGTTCTTCTCAAGTACTTTAGGATGTTTTTTACTGCCTTCCAGTGCTCTTCTCCTGGATTCGACTAATATCTGCTCGTTACACTAAGTGCATGAGCGACATCTGGTCTAGTACATATCATACCGTACATGATAGATCCTATTGCGGAAGCATAAGGAATCTTACTCATCCGGTCTCTCTCCTCAGGTGTCTTTGGGGCCTGTTTCTTGGAGAGATGTATTCCAAAGCTCATCGGCATGAGACCTCTCTAGGAATCTTCCATGCTAAAATTCTTTAGCATCGAGTCAATGTACTTTCCTTGGGTCAATCCCAACATCCTTTTAGATCTATCTCTATAGATCTTTATCCCCAAAATATAGGATGCCTCACCCAAGTCCTTTATGGAGAAGTGTTTAGATAACCAAATTTTGATCGACTGTAGCATAGGAACATCATTCCCTATCAGTAATATATCATCAACATATAATACTAGGAATGAAACAGCGCTCCCACTAACCTTCTTGTACACACATGGTTCATCCTCATTTTTGATAAAATCAAACCTTTTGATTATCTCATCAAAACGGATGTACCATCTACGAGAAGCTTGCTTCAATCCATAAATGGATCGTTGTAGCTTACAGACTTGGTTTGTTCCAACCGTTGAAACAAAACCCTCTGGCTGTATCATATATACATTTTCCTCAAGCTTTCTATTGAGGAAGGTCGTTTTCACGTCCATTTGCCAGATCTCGTAGTCATAATAAGCTGCAATTGCAAGCAAAATCCAAATGGAATTGAGCATAGCTACTGGTGAGAAGGTTTCATCATAGTTAACTCCTTGTCTTTATTTGAAACCTTTGTAACCAGTTGGGCCTTATAGGTCTCTACCTTGCCATCTGCTCCAGTCTTTTTCTTAAAGATTCATTTACACCCAATAGGCTTAATGCCCTCAGGTGGTGTAACCAAAGTCCATACTTGGTTCTCATACATGAAGTCCATCTCAGATTTCATGGCTTCTATCCATTTCTCTGAGTCTTCACTACTCATAGCCTCTTCGTAAGTCAATGGATCATCATCATCTATGATGCGTACCTCATCATCATCCTCTATGATGAATCCATACCTCTCAGGTATATTCATTACTCTTCCAGATTTACGAATAGGTTGTGGTATAGTAGGTTCTTCTACTTGGTCAGGTATCTGACTTTGATCCGGAGTATTTTGTGGTTCTTGAACTTCTTCAAGATATATCTTACTCCCACTGACCCCTTCAAGGATAAACTCCTTTTCCAAGAAGGCAGCGTGTTTCGCTACAAACACCTTTTGATCAGTAGGATGATAGAAATAATATCCTAAACTTTCTTTAGGATATCCCACAAATCTACACTTGTCGGATCTAATCTTCAGCTTATCATGCTCAAACCTTTTGACATAAGCTGGATAACCCCAAGTCTTAACATGCTTAAGACTAGGTTTCCTCCCTGTCCATATCTCATATGGGGTCTTTGGGACGGATTTGGTAGGTACCTTGTTAAGTAAGTATGCAGCCGATTCTAGGGCATAACCCCAGAAGGATACTAGAAGGTCGGTAAAACTCATCATGGAACGAACCATGTCCAACAATGTTCGATTTCTCCTTTCAGATACACCATTCAACTGTGGCGTCCCTGGTGGAGTCCATTGTGAGATTATACCATTTTCTTTGAGACAATTGAGAAACTCATTGGTCAAGTATTCCCCTCCTCGATCCGATCGAAGAATTTTAATACTCTTACCAGTTTGTTTCTCTACTTTATTTCTGAATTCTTTGAACTTTTCAAACGATTCAGATTTGTATTTCATTAAATACACATACCCAAATCTAGAATGATCATCAGTGAAAGTAATAAAATAAGAATACCCTCCTCGTGCATTCGTTGTCATAAGTCCACATACATCTGTGTGTACCAACGCTAACAACTCTGTAACTCTTTCTTCTTTTCCACTAAAAGGTGATTTAGTCATCTTACCCATGAGACAAGGTTCACAAGTTGGATATGATTCATAATCAGATAGCTCTAAAAACCCATATTTATACAACTTGGATAATCTTGTTTCATTGATATGACCGAGTCTATAGTGCCACATAAAGGTATAATTAACATCATCTCCTTTTCTTTTCTTAGTTTGTTCAATTTGAAGTATATTTTCATGCAAGTCAAGTATGTAAAGTCCATTCAGTAAATTACCAACACCATATAAAACATTTTTATTATAAATAGAACAACTATTGTTCTTTATTATAATATCAAAACCATCCATATCCAATACAGAAATTGAAATAATGTTTCTAATGAGTGTCGGAACATAATAACAATTATTTAAACTAATGAACTTTCCCATAGGCAGTGCTAAATGATAAGTTCCTACAGCTAATGCAGCAACCTTTGCTCCATTTCCCACTCGTAGGACGACTTCATCCTTGTTCAGCTTTCCACTTCTACTTAGTCCCTGCATATTATTACATATGTGAGAACTATAGCCGGTATCCAATACCCAAGTAGAATTTTGACTTTCAAAAAAATTAATTTCAATCATGAACAAACCTAGATCGGAAGTCGAAGCTTCTCCAAGCTTTTTTTGGTCCACAAGATACTCCTTGCAGTTCCTCTTCCAGTGTCCCGACTTATTGTAATGGTAGCAAATTCCTTTGCTATCTGGATCAGGTTTCTTTTTATCCTTTCTCTTCGCCTTGCCCTTAGCCTTCTTGTTTTTCTTCTTTTCAGAAGATACCTTGGGCCTCTTCCTTTTCTTGGAAGAATTATCCACTAGTAAGACTTGGTTCTTGTTGGATGAGAAGTGACCTTCAGCAGTTTTCAATATGTTAAGTAACTCAGGCAAGCCGACGTCCAACTTATTCATGTGAAAATTCACAACAAATTGTGAGAAGGTGTCCGAGAGTGACTGCAAGATCAAATCTTGACTTAACTCCCCATCCATCACGAACCCAAGCTGTCCAAGTTATTCAATTAGATTGATCATCTTAAGCACATGAGTCTCAACAACAGTGCCCTCGGTCATACGAGATCGGAAGAGCTCCTTAGATATCTGATATCTAGCAGTCCTACTTTGCTCACCATACAACTCTTTGAGGTGCAGCAATATAGTAGGAGCATCCATAGTTTCATGCTGACGCTGAAGCTCGTTACTCATGGATGCGAGCATGATGCATTGAGCCAAGATTGCATCATCTTGCCACTTTCTGAAAGTAGCAATCTCTTCCTCAGAGGCTGTTTCTGCAACACTTGCAGGGACTGGCGAATTTAGGACATAAGAAATCTTTTCAGCAGTGAGAACAATTCTCAGATTCCTTAACCAGTCCGTGTAATTCAGTCCGATCAATTTGTTAGCATCAAGTATGCTACGCAGTGATAGTGAGTTTGACATTTTTTAAATTCTGCATGTGAAAATAGACAACATTTTAGCATTCATTCATTTAATTAATTATCAAAATAAATTAGGTCTTTATTTAAATTGGTATCTCTCACTATTTTCATCAAACTATATTACCCTCATTATATAGTTCGGCAAATCTAATTAAAGATTTGCTAGTGAGATTAAGGACCCCATTTCAAATGTATTTAGCCTTGTGTGTGCATAACAAACTATATATAAATAAATAGGTAGACAACTATTGTCAATTACATCACTATGTAATTCCTTGTATTTTGCCTCTTAGATTATAATGGTCAAGTGTGTGCACATCCGAACTAAAATAATCTAAGTTAAGTCCAACCTAGCACTTCCATATATGTGAAGAGAAAAAGACCGCCCTTGTGTGTGCACAACAAAGCAGTAATGTTCACTTCCTTAATAAGCATCAAATGTGATAAAACAACATCTTAAATATTTAATACTCGCCTTGTGTGTGCACAACAAACTCATATTAAATATTTAATACTCTATTGTTTTACCATGCTAGAAGGCGACGTTCGATATTCCCAATATCTTTGAGCGCTTAGGACTTAATATAATTTCTTTGAGGGGTTTGTAATTATTATTAGTCTCATCTTGTTTAGCGCGCATGCACATATATATATATAAAATACGCGTCATATTATTTTACATGCGAAGCATGTTAGATAATATATAATATATATATTGTAAGCATGCACATATAGAATACTATATTCTACCCAGATTGATTATGGACTTTTATTCTAGTTTGGTTCACTAGAGCCACCAAGTGAACCAAAAGGTCAAACCTAGGGTGCAAGAATAAATTTAAATATAACTATTACATTTAAACCCGAGCTCCAATACAAACGGGTCTTCAAGCGCTCCTTGCTCCTTTGTCTCCAATTCTTCAAAATTAATTCTAACTAGTCCTATTACAAAAACTATTTATAATAAATAGAAACCTTGATCAGCAGTCAAGGGGAAGTACATAAGAGGGACATAAAATTTACATTAAGAAAAATTAGAGAAGACGAGGTACGCAGACCCTATTTATAAAAAACCATACATTCAAGCATCCACTAAAATAAATCCAATCACACATTGGTCAATAGTCCATAAGCAATCCCTATTTATTATCATACATATCTCTATATGTATCAATAAATAACATTCATCCCATGAATAATAAAACCATTCCATATATGCATTGATATCAATTAATGGGCAAAAGTTTTGCTAATATTTAGTTTTGAAACAAAATAAACTCTTTTATTTTAATGAAAAACCAAATCGAAATTAAACTCTTTTAATTTTAGCAATCTGAAATCCTATTTTAGATAAAATAAACATCTTTATTTTAAACTTATATCAATTAAATAAACCATTTATTTTAATTGAAGGAAAAAAAAATTCAGATTCTGCTAGCCAGCGCAGCTGCGCCCAGAATGAATTGGGAAACGGCGCAGCTGCGCTGGGGCACAGCTGCGCTCCAAAATGAACTGGAGCCGGCGCAGCTGCGCCGCGTCGCTGATCCAGAAAAATTGATTCTGCCCAAAAATTTCGATCCAATCGCATATCATACACATATGGAATCATCAAAATCGATAATTAGCACAAGATTAGGCTCTGATACCACTGTAAGGTTTGTATATAACGCGAGCATGCAATCAAATTACATATATAGAGCGGAAGCGCGATAAAACGGATTTTAAAATTTTATACAAACCATCACCATGATCGATCAATGTGCTCAATTAACGATATAAACGAAAGAGAAAGAGAATAAGAATTATACCCTCGTAGAACAAATCTTCCTCGGGTACAAGTTCAACTCCTAGTCCTTCGTGTTCTCCTCGAATGCTACGGTGTGATTCCTTCCTTTGATCAACGTTAGCCACCCAAGTGTTTGGCCTCTAGAGATGATCCACCAAGGAAGAACAAGTATTCAAGAAGTTGGGTATTTGGCAAAACCCTAGTTTCTATCTCTATAAAAATTGTAAGTACTCTCCACAATCTAATGCAAGAGTGTGTGACCCCAATCTATGATAAGACTCCTTTTATTTATAGATGTAGGAATAACTCTTCCCTAAACTATTTAGGATTAGGGTTTCTATTATAATTAAACTCGTTTAATTAATTATGCTCCTAATCCAATTAAGAATTCATGGGAGAGTACTTCTATTAATTAATTCCCAATCCCTATTAGGAATTAAATAATAGTAATAGTAATAATAATAATAATAAGACTCCTCTTATTTATTTATATTTAATATTTCCAAAATATTAAATAATAAATATTAAGCTATTTAATTTATTCTATCCCCATAGATTAAATTAAATACACTTAACTTATTATTACAATTATGCAATTTACTTCTTAAATAAATATTTTCCTTTTGCGGTGTGACCCTTTAGGTTCTCCATATTAAACCGGCTGTGAATAAATCAATTAGAACAATTCTAATTTTATATAAATAAATAAATTAAACTATTTAATTCATTTAAATAAATAATATTTATTCTACAATAAGGGTAAGCCCCCTTAGCGATCAACGACTTTCCAGATAATATAGATTTCAACATCAATCACAAAAGAACCTTTGAGTAAATAGTTACTATACAATTCAATCCTTCTACCATACAATGTCCCAATTAAATATAAGACATGGATTTACTGTCAAGTCTTATTTTATTTAATTATATGTATTTCGATTCCCAAATGCACAACTCTGATTAATGCAAATTAGAAACTCCTTCCTAATTTTATTCTGCCTTGGCCAAGGACTACTGAGTTGTCATTTATCGAATCACATAGGACATTCACATCTTTTACTAGAGGTGGTAGATTCTTTGTTGATCATTCACCTATCTCCATGTACAACTTATTATACCCAATCATACCCTTTGATATACCCCAAAGGTCTTAAGGGACATGTCAAAGTATAACTCATCATACACAAGATACTATAATGATCTCAAGTCCAAGGATCACTTGTACTACTATCACTAGAGGAATTTCTATTGACAGGCGAGTAAAATTCCATTAGGTATTCCTTAGCGAGCCACGTTCAGTAAACTTATTCTCTAATAAGCACCTACATACTTGCTTTAGTGTCTCCACACAAATGATTATGAGATCAATCATCCTCTTCCTAAGAGCAAGCAACATATGTACTAATCTATCCGGATTCACTAATCCCCAATTTAGTAATCCAATGATTAGGAACAATTTTAGTTTGTGAGCTATCTAGAATTTAGACCTCATTAGCATGATCACCATCATGATTCTAAAAGCATTGCTCAAAACTATGAGTTTATCACATTTAATATAACAGCACCATGTAGATAATATAAAATGCCTTTTAAGAAAATCAATTCTTTTATTAATAAATGATTAAGATTACAAAGTATATGCTACATCATATCAAATATGATTGGCTTGTGTGCATACTACTTTCAGGAACCACAATGCTGACAAAGCTACGTGGAAACTCGAGGAGAAGATGATGAAATATTACCCTAATCTTTTTATTTAGCTTTGTGATGATTCCAGGGATGGAATCCTAATAAAAGAGGGTGAATGTAATGCCCGAGATCACTATATAATTTAATGGAATTAATAAATTGAATTTATGTGAATCTCTTGAGTCATTTTAATAAATATATGTGTATGTGATATATATATATATATATATATATTTAATTGAGTTATGTGATGAGATGTATTTAAATAGTTGGTTTGGATTAACTTAACTATTTGAATTTAACTAAGTAGTTAACAATTTTATTCAAGGAATGGAGTTAAAACTTGAATTTGAGTTCGGAGTGATATTTGGTGACGCAGACTATATATTTGAGTTCAGAACGTCGAAATTTGTAAGTATGAACTGAAAGCACAAAATGTGTCGGGGTTGACTTTTTGGTCAAAGTCAACTAGTTGACTTTTTGGGGTAAAAAGTTAAACTCGAATTTCAAAAGCTAATTTGACAAAACGAATATCCCCACGACGTTCGGAATGTCAATTTTAGTAAGAATCGACTATAATATCGAAAATGTTGATTTCGGAGGGTAAAATGGTCAAATGGCTTATTAATCGGTTGATTGTATTAATTTAAAAATAAAATGAAAATGATCAGCTGATGGGACCCACGTGACTGATGAATTGGGACAAAATGAGAAGAGACACGGTTATGCAAGAATTAAATAGAACGGAGGGAGTTATATTTTCTTTTTTTGTATTCCAAGACTTTTCATTTCCATAACCCCTCACTAATTCATTTGATTCATGGAGATTAAAGTTTGGAAACTGATGATTGAAGATGAAAGGGCTGGAGAATTCAGTCACCAACAATTACATATATACTCTCTACCAAAAACACTTCTCCTTTTTGCTAAACACTTCCTACCCGAAAAAGAAAATTTCGAGAGAGAGAAGTTTAAGAGAGCTTGGAGATTTCTGGGGGATTTGCAGACAAAGGAAGAAGTATTCACAAGTTAAATTCAAGCGAAATTCATTCCAGAGGTAACCCTATGGAACTCTTGGTTTTTATATAAGAAAATAGTGAGAATAATACATATCTTTCGGTAAGTGGTTTGTTTGTGGCTATGTGTTACCATGTTGTTGTTAATTGTTGATATTAGGATGTCAAGAGTAAAAGTTCTGGAATAATCATGTTCTAAGTACACAAAAAAATCATAAATTTATGTTATGTATGCCAATATTTGTTAAATTGCTTAAATGAGTATTATTGTTAAAAAAAACATGAATTTGGTGAAGTTCCAACTGGTGTTGTTGTGTACATGCTATATACAACCTGTTTAGTCTGAGTATGGTTATATATATTGTTATAAGGATTTCGAGTGATCAAATATATGAAAATCTGTTTAGGAGGAAGAAATTGGTATTTGGTAAAATATGCACAAAATGGCTTATTTTGGAGACTCTAAATTGGCTAATAGTGTTGTTGGTGCTATTAAAATGGTTAAGAATATATGGTATGCTATTTTGGTTGAGTTTATAATGTTTGGGTGTGTCTAAATTGCTATTGTATGGATTTTTGGAAGTCTGATTCGCAACAGTCGTAGCACCTGTGTCTGCGTACCAGCGCGGTCGCGCTGGTACCAAGGCTAAACAGGGCGCGATCGCGCCTGCACCAGAACTAAACTGATGTTTTTTTATTTTATTTGTTTAACCCTTAGAACCCAACTTAACCTTGTATAATGAGCATGAAGAAGCTTTAAGCATGTATTAAGATGTATCATGAGTATGTTATCACAAAGTTGATTTGTAAACTACGATTTGATAAATATTAAATTAAAAAAGGAAAAGCTAACTTGAATTGAAGAAATGATATAAATATGTTTTATTAACATTGGAGCATGCGTATCAGAACCTATGTAGCAATAAAATGAGGGACATGGCTAGTTTTTAAAGAAAAGAGCTATTAAGCTTGTTTTTGAAAAGAAATTTCAAAATGATATATTAAATATGAATGCATGGACCTAATTTAGTTTTAAATCTTCAGAATAATGGGTATATTTGTTATTTGTTGTGTACTAAGACCCCAGCATGCTAGAAAGAGAACTGTGCATTGAAAAGCTCAGTTCTGGGCCTGAAAGGGAGTAGCGTGGCCGCGCCACTCCCAGGCATAAAAGCAGCGCGCGACCGCGCCGTGCTGCAAAGTTGCCAAGAGGGTCTGTTTGTGAACTGAAGCTTGGTACATATGTATTACGCTCTTTTAAGTTTTACTATGTGTCAATTGGAATGTTTGTACTGTCTAAGTATGTAATGGCTTTATAGAACCAAGGTTTCAAAAGGTTTAAACGAGATTTATAAACGAAACTTTTGGGGTAAAAACAAAAGCAACAATTTGTGATATATGATGATTTGCTTTAAATGTATACTTGGTTAAATGTATGTTTATAATTCATATCTATAAACATGAAACAGTTGCATTAGGTATGTATTGAGTGAATAGAATTTGAGAATCTGTTAATGTGAATAAGTGGCTAATGAATATCTATATATGAATATATATATATATATATATATATATAGGATATTTGCAGTAAAGTTAAGCAATAATCTTAAACTACGCGAAAGGCAAGTATTCTACCTTAATTCATTTTGTTTCTACGAAAGTAAGTTTCCTAATTTGTGAAAATTGTTTACAAAGTCCTCATTTACAAGTTATATCTCATTCGAGTTCATATCATGTTCAAGTTCAATCGATAATAACTCAGTTTCAATTGCGTATAAGTTTTATTGGATTATGAACTGTTTCTTTAGATTGCCTTCTGGCCTTTTGTTCCGGCTAGATACTAATGATGTGAAACGATTATCATTTGAATTTTTCAAATTCATTATAGTTAGTTAAAGTTTACAAATCCAAATTGTTTTGGTACGATTCCGCATGAATATTAAGATCAACAACTCGATTAACGAGGTAAAACTGATGACGGGCATATAGTCCCATTTACGCTTATGCGATTAAACTTTATACTTGTGCACAATGTAGGGTACGAAAGGCTGATCACCTGGTGTACTTGCGGAGAATGTTTTTACAGTCTATTTGATTGTCGAAACTTCTGATGGTTTTCGATGAATTAAAAGCAATGTTCAGAGTTCTTATACCCTTTAGTATGCAGTTGAAAATTCTAGAACTCTTATCTTTGCCATTCGACACTACTTCTTGATTATTCATTCGTTTATGGAGAAATGTTTTTGATGTTCATCAACATATTATTTTATCTACTTGCTGGGCAATTTGTGCTCATTCTTGGTTTAACATTTCAGTTAAAGGTGAGAAGGCAGAGAGCTCGGGAAAGGACAAGGGAAAGGCTAAGAAGAAGAATTGAATGATTATTTATGTAATAGATTTAGATTTCCGCGTTAATGTAAAGTAGCGATAAACGTTAAGTTTAAGATTATTTAAGGTTATGTAAACCTGAGATTTTATTCGAATAGTATTGTAATCATTATTAGTATTTATGAAGCTTGTTTAGTTAGATGATGGCGTTTGATGTATTGTGAGCACCATATACTGTGTTTGATGTTACACGGATTTGGGGGCATCACATCCTTGGACTTGAGATCATCATAGTATCTTATGTATGATGAGTTATGCTTTGACATATCTTTTAAGACCTTTAGGGTATATCAAAGGGTATAGTTGGGTATAATAAGTTGTATATAGAGATAGGTGAATGATCAACAAAGAATCTACCACATCTAGTAAAAGATGTGAATGTCCTATGTGATTCGATAAATGACAACTCAGTAGTCCTTGGCCAAGGCAGAATGAAATTAGAAAGGAGTTTCTAATTTGCATTATTTAGAGTTGTGCATTTGGGAATCGAAATGCATATAATTAAATAAAATAAGACTTAACGGTAATTCCATGTCTTATATTTAATTCGGACATTGTATGATAGAATGATTGAATTGTACGGTAACTATTTACTGAAGGATTCTTTTGTGATTAATGTTAAAATTTATGTTATCTGAAAAGTCGTTGATCGCTAAGGGAGCTTACCCTTATTGTAGAATAAATATTATTTATTTAAATGAATTAAATAGTTTAATTTATTTATTTAAATAAGATTAGAATTTTTCTAATTGATTTATTCACAACCGGTTTAATATGGAGAAGCTAAAAGGTCACACTGCAAAAGGAAAATATGTATTTAAGAAGTAAATGGCATAATCGTAATAATAAGTTAAGTGTATTTAATTTAATCTATGAAGATAGAATAAATTAAATAGCTTAATATTTATTATTTAATATTTTGAAAATATTAACTATAAATTAATAACAGGAGTCTTATTATTATTATTATTATTATTATTATTATTATTATTATTATTATTACTACTACTATTATTATTATTATTTAATTCCTAAAAGGGTTTGGGAATTAATTAATAAAAGTACTCTCATAAATTCCTAATTGGATTAGGAGTTTAATTAATTAAAGGAGTTTAATTATAATAATAACCTAATCCTAAATAGTTTAGTACGTATTATTCTTTGGTGGATTACCTCTAGAGGCCAAACACTTGGATGGCTAACGTTGATCAAAGGAATGAATCTCACCGTTGAATTTAAGGAGAACGCGAAGGATTTTGGAGTTGAACTTGTACCCAAGGAAGCTTGAATTCTACTAGGGTATAATCTTATTCTCTATCTCTTTCGTTTAATTGATAATTAAACACAAAGAATGATCATAGTGATGGTTTGTATTAAAATTTTAAAAATTCGTTTTTATTGCGCTTCTGCTCTATTTATGTAATTTGATTGCATGCTTCGTTATATACCAACCTAACACCACAAATAGTTCATAAAAGGGTAAAAAACAAGATATGAGTCGTACTGATCCCCGGAATCCAGAAGGGCATTATCTCTACTCTATTTTATTTTTTGCACGTTTATGTTATGTTCGTTTCATCTAATGAAAACTTATGTATTGAAAAACAGTTACTATATAATGAGTATTTACGTTTTGTTGTCAGGTGTCCCAATTTGAATGATTTTAGCCCCATTGATGATTGGCCAAATCCAAAAGATGATTATGATTTCAACATAGAGCTTGATTTCGATTTGATGGGGATCGAACAAGAGGAGGTGGATGACGAGGAGGTGCCCGAAGAAATCAAAGGATGGGTCGAAGACAAACCTAAACAACCTTGAGCAAACCACCACCATCAACATTGGAACCTTGGAAAATCCCAAAGAACTCCAGTTAGGATCCGACCTCAACCCCATCCAAAAAGAAGAAATGACCCAGCTCTTGACCCAATATAAGGATGTATTTGCCTGGTCCCATGAAGATATGATCGGACTGTCCACTGTATAGTCGTTCCTCGATTACCAATCAAAGATGGTTTCAAGCCGGTTAAAGAGAAATTGAGAAGGTTAAAACCAGAATGGAGCCTGAAGGTTAAAGAAGAAATTATCAAGCAATTCAAGCCTGGAATTATCATGGTATCCACTTACCCCGAATGGTTATCCCATGTGGTCCCAGTCCCAAAGCTAGGAGAAAAAGTTTGAGTCTGTGTGGATTACCGGGATCTCAACAAGGCTAGCCTCAAAGACGATTTTCCTGTGCCATTCATCCCCATCTTAATAGATAACACCGCACAGTTCAAAATGTATTCGTTTGTCGACTGTTTCAATGACTATCACCAGATCATGGTCGTCAAGGAAGACAGGGAGAAGACGACATTTATCACTCCCTAGGGCACGTTTTGTTACAGGCATTTGTCTTTTGGCCTCTCTAATGCTGGTGTTACATATCAAAGAGTGATGTTCCATGACATGATGCATAAAGAAATTGAGGTCTACGTAGGCGACATCATTGTCAAATCAAAATAGGAAGAAGATCACGTAGCCCACCTACAGAAGTTGTTTAGCCAATTGCATAAATACAATTTAAAATTGAATCCCACTAAATGCGCCTTCGACGTCAAATCAGGAAAGCTTCTGGGATTTTTCGTCAACAACTGGGGCATCGAGATAGACCCCGCCAAAATAAAGGTCATTACTGAAATGCCGGCACCGCGAACCAAGAAGGAAGTACGGGGATTCTTAGGAAGAATCAACTTCAGCAGTAGATTCATATCCCAATTGACAACAACTTGCGAACCCATCTTCAAATTGCTCAGGAAGAGTTCCTCTGGGGATGGAATGAAGAATGTCAAAAAGCCTTCCACATCATTAAACAGCAATTGATGAAGGCACCTGTTCTGGTCCCGTCGAAGGATAAAATTCCTCTGATTATGTACATCTCAGTCAGCCTCCATGCTATGGGATGTATGCTAGGATAGAAGGACGATATGGGCAAGGAAAGAGCCGTATATTATCTAAGCAAGAGGATCAACAATTGTGAATAGAACTACTCAATGATCGAGAAAACTTATTGTGCATTAGCATGGGCCGCTATGAGGTTACAACATTACCTGCATGGCCACATGACGTATCTGATCTCCTACATGGATCCTCTGAAATATATCTTTGACCAACCAATGCTGAATTGTCGGTTATCAAGATGGCAGCTAATTCTCCAACAGTTCGATATAGTCTGCGTGACACAGAAATCACTAAAAGGCCAAGGAATCATATACCAGCTATCTGAGGCACCTACAGGAGGGTTCGAACCATTAAAAATATATTTCCAGATGAAAGTGTACTAGTCATCCAATTTATAAGGAATGAAAGAGAAGGCCAATTTTGGAGATTATATTTTAACGGTGCTATGAACACGGAAGGAGCCGAAGCTGGGGCAGTCCTTGTATCCATCACGGGAGAGCAATACCCTGCAACTATGAAATTACAATTCTACAACTCTAATAACACGACTGAGTATGAAGGATGTATTTTGGGACTAGAAATGACCCGCAGAATGGGAGTCAAACGACTAGCCGTCTTCGGAGACTCAAAATTAGTCATCCAACAATCCATGGGAATATACAGCATGAAGGAACTCCATTTGCTCCCCTATCATCGGAATGTCATCAAAATGGCAAATGAGTTCGAGGACACTGCCTTTAGGCATATCCCATGAAATAGAAACGACTTTGTAGACGCCTTGGCCACATTGGCTATGATATCCCGAATATTTATAAGACTTTTAAATAAGGTCTTGAATGATTAAACAAAGGTTAAAGTTTAAAACCTAGATTGGGAGTGAAAGAATGATTAAATATTTTAATCTAATCTATGTGTCAGGAGGAACAAATATGGTTAAGAGGTTCTAAAAAAGTTATGAAATGATGTTGTTAGATCAGTCATTAAAGTAAGGTATTTTAGTGACTTGATAGACGATTAACTTATAATAAGGTATAACCTATTACGGTTGATCGTAAAAAAAGAGAATTAAATGCAAAGGATAAACATGTTAAGAATGAAGAAAGGAGTGAGTAGATGGTGGTATATGAAGTCTTATAAAAAGAAGAATGTATAATTTAATGCTTTAAAAGAATTTCTATTATTTGCTAATAGGTAGACATGTTATGAACGGAAAAGGAGGTAAGAGATAATTATAAGAAATAATAGATGAAGGGACGAGGGTATGAAAAAGTACGATTATATGAGGATATGATGTATTATGATGAAAACGAAAGATTATTAAAAGATAAAGTTTACGTACGAGTTTATGAGATATGTTGATGAATATGTTAATACCTGAGAATAAGCAGGTAGTCATAAGCCGAAGCAAGTCATATGAGACTTGGACTAAGAATAGATTTTCGTCCCTGAATTGTATAGGAAAGAGGAAATAAAAGAGATAGTAAGTTAATACCAAAGTTAAGGTGATTTGATAAAGTGTTTGAAGAAAAAGATTATGCAAAAGTGGGAAGTAAACCGAATATGAACGTTACGGTAATAGTGATTCAAGAGAAGGAATCATTAAGAAGAGAGAAAAATGTAATGACTAAGAGGATCATATAAGTATATGTTAATAAAAGGAATTTCCTTTGGAAATTTTCATATATAAAGGATGTGGTGTATATTGTGTGTGTGTATATATATATATATATATATATATATATATATATATATATATATATATATGCGTGTTGATGAATATGTGCAAGTATGCAAATTAAAAGATAATAGCCGTGGAAATGTCAATAAGGGAACTATATAGTTCAAAATTTAAATTTTGAAGTTCCGAATAAAATTTGGAAGCGCAGACTGCTCAGTTGAGTCCGGAACGTCGAAATTAGTCAAAATAGACTTTAAACACAAAATGTGTCGGGGTTGACTTTTTGGTCAAAATCAATGGTTAACTTTTATAGAGAAAAGTAAAACTTGAAATTCGGAGATGAATTTGAAGAAACAGATATTCCCATGATATTGGGAGCATCAATTTTAGTAGGAAACGACTATAAACATGAAAATTTGATTTTTCGGATCAAAAAGTTAAAGACGAGATTAAGCACGCAAAATGAGGTGATAACGCGGGACCCATAGGGAATGAAATCTTCTGGATTTCCTGTTGATGAGGGGACTGAATCCGGACATGAAGGGGGGGGGGTCGTAACATGGGAAGAAAATTTTGGCAAGGTGGGCCCCACTTGAAGAAAAATGTGAACAAAGAGTTATTTTTTTTCTTTCCTTTGTTCATTACTCCACTCAACCCCATAATAGCTAAAGCAAAGGAAGAGAAATCAGCCTCCTCCCTCATTTTACACCCATACACGATTAAGAGAGAGAGAGAGAGAGAGATGCCATGGAAGAGAAGAAGAAAGAGGAAGAAGAAGGAATGAAGAAAAACCTAGCCAAAGGTAATTCTTAAACTAAATCCATAACACTTTTTGGACAATTTTCTTTTTGAAATTTGAAATCCTTACCATATTTATGTGTTTTGTTTATGTTTCAAATGGTATGTAACCATGGAAGCATGAAAAAGGAAGCAAAGCTAGGGAATCGAACAAGGTATAAAGCCTTAACCCTTAAACTATGTTTAAAATTTGTTTAAGCATAATTGTTGTGGGAGATTGTTGGTGTGGATGGATCATGGTAGATCCTATGATATAAGGGAGATTATGAAGGAGTATATATGCTTGTTATATATTTTGTGTATGAGAAACCATGAAAATACCAAAGCTTTTCAAGAAACCAACTTGTCGGAAAACTGAAAATTTTCAGAAGCGGAACCTAATATTTGGACAAGTATAACTTTTAGCTCACTTCGAATTTTTGAGTATGGCTAAGTTCTAGAGTTAGATACATAAGTACTATAAAACCTCCAAATAGAATTTCTAGAAAAAAATTGTACATTTTTGTGGGGACAGATTCTCCCAAAACAGTCCAGAACTGAAAAATCGCCTGAAAGCTTCTGCCCTAGCATGTCTGACCCCTGTTTGGACTACTTAAACTTTGAAATAAATTCAGGCCTTTTAGGACATAAAACTATATGATATAACGTAGCTCTGGTCTGAAGATGAATGTATTCCGACTTCGGATGAGTGAGATATGGCCAATTAAATATTTTAGTTTTTCTGACGAAAATTGTTATAACTTGAGTTCTACAACTCCGATAGTTACGAAATTTAAAGTAAAACTTCATGTTATCATATGTAAGATTCTGGCTAGAGATTAGAAAATTTTGAGTTGAACATGATATAGTTAATTTTGACAAGTTACGAGCTAAAAACGGGCTTTAGAAAAATACTTAATAAAAAAGAAAAATTCCAGAAAAATTATTTGTGTGTATAGAATATATGTATTTATATGTGGCTAGAAAAGAAAAAAAAAATAGAAAAGTGGTTAAGAAGGGTTTTATGAAGAAGATATGATTTAAGAAATTACGAAAAATTGATTTTAGGGTTATCGGGAAACATATTTAATAGTTTACCGGTAAAGATGCGGTCACATAGGACACGTAAGATTAAATGAGGGTAAAATGGTCATTTTGACCATGAGGTTATAAAAGAATGAAATTTAAGTTGGTACTTGAGGATGTAGTACGGCTGATGGGAGATTGAAACGAGAACATAAGTGGTTACCGATTGTAACTATATATTATTTGATAATTGATAAGTAAATTAAAGTAAATCCTTATGGATGATGTAGGTTATCGATTGAAGGAAGGAATTGTATATGTGAATGATGTAGATGACGAACGTCGATACATGCAAGTTTTTCAGAACTTGATGTATATGTTTGAACTTGTTAAATGTTATGTGATAGTTTTATTTCATGCGTTATGTGAACTTCTTGTGAATGAATTGAGACGTGCACTATGTGCTTTATGGTGATGCAATTATATTGAATCAATGTATTAAAGTGAAACATAGTGTCTATGACTTGAGATGTATAATCAGATCAAAACAATCTACAAGGTAATAACAGATAGTAAATGTTGCAGATTCTGGAATATAATGAGTTGATGTATTAATTGGTATCAAAGTAAGGTTGTGTTCATTAATTTATGAATAAAAATTGTAATATTGAGATGATGTGAAGTACCGTGACGCACCAGGTCCGAGATTAAAGGGACCCGGATTTGGGGCATTACATTGGCGGCATTGATACATATATCTAAAAGGAAAGAAATATTTGGTCTCAACATTGCAATATAACAAAAATCCGCCTATCAACATTATGTTAGGGAAGTTTCAAACGAAATCCCTCAGTATGAACAACCATGGTATCACGACATCAGAGAATACCTACGTGACGGATCCATTCCCATTGAGGCAAATCGAACAGAAAGGCAACGGATCCAAAAGATGGCATTAAAGTTCTATTTGAGCAGTGACACCCTATACAAGAGGGATGTCAACATGGGAGTTTTGAGATGCCTTGACAAAGGTCAATCCCAGAGGTTAATAAAGGATGTCAACATGGGGGAGTGTGTGTACCGCATATGAGTGGCCCCCTTCTTGTCAAAAAGATCCTAAGGACAGGACACTATTGGTTAACACTCAGACCAAATTGCGTTGATTACGTTAAGCGTTGCCACCAGTGCTACATACACGCCAACGTGATCCATACACCACCCAACGATCTACACTGTATGACATCTCCATGGCCTTTTTCTATGTGGGGAATGGATGTGATCAGCCCAATCGAGCCCAAAGCAAGAAACAGACATCGATTCATATTCACCACGATCGATTACTTTACCAAGTAGATAGGAGTAGCCTCTTTCCCTAAAGTAATGAAGGAAGTGATTATCGGCTTTATTCGGAATAACATCATAAGTCGATACGGACAACCAGAAGTCCTGGTGTCAAATAATGCCAAGAACCTGAAAAATGCAATGATGAAAGAGCTATGCAAGAGGTTCAAAATCAAACATCTCAATTCGGTCATTTATCGACCAAAGATGGACAGTGCTGTGGAAGCCGTTAACAAAAATATCAAGAAAATTATGGGAAAAATGGCAGCCAACTATCGAGGATGGCCAGATTTATTACCTCTTACCTTGCCCGCCTATCGAACGTCCACCCGCACCTCGACTAGGGCAACTCCCTACTCCTTGGTATATGGCATGGAGGCAGTATTGCCAGTTGAAGTTGAAATGGTGTCCCTCAGAACATTGTTAGACACCCAAATTGAGGAAAGTCAATCGTTACAAGATCGATATGACCAGCTAGCCCTGATAGGTGAAAAAATAATGGCTGCCATTTTCCGCGGGCAGTTATATCAACAACGCATTTCCAGATCATACAACAAAAAGGTACGATCCCGGGAGTTTAAAAAAAATGATTTGGTGTTAAAAAAGGTTAATCCTTGTCAAGACGAAACTAAAGGGAAATTTGTCCCAAACTGGGAAGGACCTTTTGTCGTTAAGACAGTTTTAACAAAGGGAGCTTTGATACTTCAATAAATGGATGGTGAGATATTCCCTCAACCTCTCAATGCAGATTCTGTGAAACGATACTATCCTTAAGAAATTGATTAACTGTGTTTTGTTCAAAAAATTAAAATAATAAATAATAAAAATAAAAATAAATTAATTAATAAATTAATTAATTTTTTAAAATTTTAATCAGGTCATCCGAGGCTAAATTTAGCCTGAACTACGTAAGACCAGGTCTCATCACTATCATAGGAGTACGTAGGCAGCCGTCTCTCGGTGCAGTCTAATCCTCATAAAATGTCAAATCTCTGTCAATCATGATAAACTTGCCAATGGACCGTCTGATCCATATACCGATCAACCAAATAACCCTTCTCGAATACAAACGCTTTGAGCCAAACTTTTTAAATAGGCCTAAACCTTCTAACCCGATCAACGACCCACTCCAATGAGATCAGAATGCATCTATGCGTCTCCCAACAAATCCGATGCGGAACCTTCAAGTGGTAAATCAGCAATGTGTTGGGGTCGTAATCATCCAAAAGAAGCGGCAAATCAAACAAGTGGGGGAAGATACGTCAAAAAGGGAAGTTGATACATCAAAATGTAAATGCTTTCTTTATATATTTAATTATTTGATATACATTACCTTGCTATGATGAATGACAAAATAACATAGTCTATGCAGAAAATAAGATACAAGCTACAAATCTGAAGTCAAAGAGGCTAAAAGGGAAAGACAGGCCGTAATCTCTGGAGTCTCAGGGCAGAACGGAGCTTTTGCCCTGCCACCTCGACCCGCCTCAACAAAGCAAGCACAGTGCGGACGGTCTGATCTTGATCGTCTAATACTCGACGAGCCGGGCCAACAACCTCCTCCGCATAATCACGACAAGCATCCCTCTCAGAGGAGGCTGCATATCTAGCAACTAAAGTAGCATCTCGCTCGATATAGGCAACATCCCTACCAGCCACTGCAGTCATCATAAGTGCACGAGCCTGATCTCGCTCAAATGTAAGGATGCGAAAGTGACTCTCCAATACTACCCTCGATGTATCCATAGATCCGGAGGAAAGGGGTGCATCTCTAACCAATGCCACCGTCAAGTCAGCAAACAAATCCTCCTCAGAAGGCTCTGCAGGAACATCCTTCATAGGCTCCTCCTCGGATGAGCTACCATCAATATCAGCAATATGTGGTGTAAAATCAGCCTTCAACCAAGCCAAATACTCAGGTGTCTGACCTGGATGACTGTCACGAAACTTTGCCATCACACGATGAGCCCAGAATCCATAAACTTTGTCTAAATCTGCCTCGGTGGATGACAAAATAGGAAATCAATACTCATCAGCATTGTTAAAAGAATAAAGATCCTGTATCTAGTCAAACTGATGCATCACCACTAACGGATGGTAAGTAGTAACACCCCTCAGTCCAGCTAGGGGAATGAAATCAAAGTCAGCTACATGGGTGATGACGCTGAAGGGCGAGTAATACCCGGAGTACATCAATATCGAGAATGTCTCCTCAATAGACTCCAGGAAAGTCATCCAAGATGTCGGATTCAAGCAATAAGAGGGGCGGAAGGAATAGCTCATAGCAACACAATGACCAAAGCAGAAACCATGTCGACGATAGCTGCCAATCGGCCTCAGATGAGTCATAAACCAGACATACAATAAAATCGAAAGACCCCAAAACTCCCGATCTCTGAAAGTACGGCAATAGGTAGCAGTACGACAATAGGTAGCTGATATAAGGGTTTTAGCCAAGATCAATAGTAAAATAGTCTAATCCTCTCGAAGAGCCCTCACTACCATCACAACCCCGATATCCATGTGGTCCCCATAGATTGGCATATACAGAAACGAGACAATGTACATCATCAGAATGTCTGCTCATATGGACCTCCATCTCTCCTCGGATATAGAAAATTCCTCCCTATAGGCCATCTGAAGAACAAAATCTGTCAATTAGAAAGTCCAACGACACCACATGATCGACGGTGATTTCAGATAACACCACTGCTCGCCTCAAGCCAGTAGTATTCATAAATTGACGCCGCATGTGACCTACCTAAACCCGTTCACAAGGGCCCACCAGGGGTAAATTGATGAAATGGGCATACTCCTCAAGAGTCGGTGTAAGCTCTAGGGATCCGAATCAAAATACGTGGCGATCTGGAACCCAGTGGGATACCATAGCCTCAACAAATCCCTCCGGCACCTGGAATGACAGAAACGACATCGAATGCCTCAAAAGCCTACCAACTGTCGACTGATCCTCGGCAGGAAAATCATCGAACCAGTGCCTCAACCTAGAGGCTATGCTACTAGTGGAGTAATGATCCAAGCGAGTAATCGAAGAGGAAGCCATCTGTAAAATCAGTATCAAAAGACTACACAGAGGTCAATTTCATGCATTTCATATAATAAGCATACATCAAGATAAATGAAATGAATGATCATGCATAATAACATCTATAATCCATACACATGAAACTTTAAATTATACATAAAATATCTACATCATTTCCTTTATACAATACATGAAAATGAGCAAATAAAATGTACAGGGAAAAGGGGCACAAGTGCCCAATATCTAATACAAATCTTCTAAATGAATTCTGCATCATTTATGAAAGCAGTATCATCATCAAACCGACCAACTCGGGCTAGATCATCTTGGCTCGGTGTATCTGGGTCAAAGTTCAGATAAGGGCAGTAAAAGGATGGGACCCCTCCCTCTGGAATATCAGCAGCACCAGGGTCGGACGATGAACCGGTGCCTAAGCCAGCATGATCACATGTGTAAGCCTCCATTGGATCCCTACCTAGCTGGAGGATGAAAAAGGATAACTGATCCACCTGGTAAGTTAGACTGGCAATCTGGGACTGATGTGTAGGCTTGCGAATATAAGCCATCCAGTCATACATCACTACCGATCCAGGCATAAGATCCCCTAAGAAATGTGTAGCCCGGGTCTAAGCACCGATAGTCCGAGGTCTCCACCAGACAACAAAATCTTTCGAGCCGCTCGGACCATTTGACAACAGAAATCCATCCGTACTATCAAGAGAAATCTCCGTAATCTGGGCATCAACAAGCCATGATCTTCGGGGAGGAGGATGGAAAGGGATGTGGATCTCCCCGAAAACACACCGGAATGCCCGCTCCCCAAGATAAAGCTCCCAGCCTCCAAGGGTCAACAAGGGAACAGGACAAGTGGACAATGCAAACTCTGGTCTAGTCGAGAAGCCACCCTCAAAGCCCATGGCCAGATGCTCGGAGGTGTATGGGACCCAAATCACGTCAGTAGTGTAACGACCCCAAGATCTGGACAATTTCATTCCCGTATTTGCTCGTTAACAATACATTTACAACCTTCCTTCATATCATTAATCGATGTTATAATTAATAAAAATGCGGATAAATTAAAACTTTTATACTTTTCTTTCTTTATTTCCCTAAATCACAACCTTTACGATTACATAACTTGGAATCATATTTATTTCATGATTTACTATATCAGACTTATTATATAAGATTTCACGTCTCAGTACAATATCCTTCATATATCGGATAATTTATTGTTTACATCCTGACATTAAATACACATCATAAATTGCCAACTATATACGTTGAAAACCCCCAAAGAGGTTCAAAACAATTTCTAGATAAAGAAAATTTATTTTTTTGCACGTCTTTCGATCCTTATCATCCAGATGATAGATAATGTCACATTATATCCTTAACCTGTAAAAAGTTTATTTTTGCAAGATTGAGCTCGACAGCTCAGTAAATCTAACAGTTTTCATACTTCACATAGCATAAAAAATCACGCTCAATTCATATATCATAATCTCTCTAGTATACATAACATACATGTTGCATTTCACATACCAAACAGAAAGACTAAGCTCCTTAGCTCAATCAACTTCGTCATAGATTGTCTTTTGTAATTGAAAGTGCATCACATGTAATTCAATATATTTATTACAGTTCAGATTTTAATCAACCAGTTATCAAGTTCATATAGCAAATATGAACTGAAAGACTTGCCTTGCGAGTTGATTACAACTACCGCTACCTGCGCTTCTCGAATCCTACATAGTCGTTTCATCACACATAAATACACATCAGTCATACAATCCTTTTTAATTTAGTTTATATTTAACTTAAAGTAAAAACCTTTGACAAACTTTCAAGACCTAACCCCCTTCTTACTCATAGCTTATTAGTTCGACATATAAACATGTCTATAAGTCTAATTCTAGATTTCATACTTCATCACTTAGATTTTCTCAAAATCTTATTATCCTATAATCTAATCTCATATTTAATCTTTGCTTGATATAGTCAAAACATTCTTGAATAGATAATTTGTTAAGTAACATATGTCTTGCTACTTAAGAGACCCTATTATATATTCCCCATACTTCAGCTTTTTAATAAACTGCTACACGTTCAAGTCACGTTGATACAGCGATTAGTCATGAAATAATATTCATTAATCGCATACATTAATCCCACTATATGACTCGTCATTCTTTAATTGTCACTTTATATCCTCTTATGTAATTACGACTTGTTATTATGACTTATTACATGCTTAATGCTTCATTATGTTCATTAGAATGGATTGGATTAACATTCCTGGACCATACATTTAAAGTCTCATTTCTGGGCCTGATCTGCTACCAGCGCGGCCGCGCCACTTTTATACTAGGCACCAGCGCGACCGCGCTTCAGCACGACGACACAGTGCGGCGGCGCTTGACTGCAGAACCAATTTTTCTAGTATGTGGTTGAACTATGTTTTCATCCAAACTCCATATCCTCTTCATCTATAGTCCAAATTAATTGATTTTCAATTCCATAAACTCGTTAAACACATAACTAGACATCTACATAATAATTTTAACATTACATAAACTTTAACAAACCATTTTAATAACCCAAATTCAGTGTTCATACCAAATTTTTATATTTTAACATGTTTAGCGAAATCGTTCACCACGAATTCATTTTACTACCGTTTCGATTCATTTCAATTGAGTTGTTTTCGTCTCTCAAAGTACTACAATAACAATCATCAATTTATAATTTACAGTATGTATTCCCAACCAATTTTTCCTTCAAAACATACCATAATATACTTATAAACCGAAAAGTCTAGTTTTCCCTTTTTAAAGCATGAACACAATTTGATTTCTTCAATATCATGTAAAGATGATAACTAATAGATTATATGTATAAAAAACACATATACCCACCATCTTCATCAATTCTTACAACCAAAATAATTCTAATAGTGAAGAACTTTAAGAATTAGAAACTAAAAGTTTTAGGGTTCTTTTTCTTACCTCTTAAATCTTCTTTAGCCTCAATAGATGATGAAGAGAGCTATTCTTCCTTGATTCCCCAAAGCTTCTTCGTCCAATTTCATAGAGAATCCTTAATATCTAAATTTTCTCTCAAAATGAACACTGAAGAACTAATACGTAAGTTTTAATTTGGTTTGTTAGTTACTAAAAAGTCCTAAGGTTTCAACAGTTAAAAGAAACAAAAGGTTTTAATCCATATTTGGCAAAACTCAATTAACCATTTTCATTTTATTATTATTCTATTATACTATATGGTATATTTTTCTTTTCTCTAAATGTCACACTTGCTAAATTATTTAGCCACATTAAGTAATTATACAATTATAATATGTATAATTACTATACTATAAATTATGAAATTACATTCATAAATAGAATAAACAACTCTATTAAAAACAAATATTTCCATTAAAATAATTAATATTTTTTCCACTAATTATTATGTATAATTATTCATTTTCCTTCCTTCTATAAATTGTCCCAAGACAATTTATTTAATCCACACCTTTAATCACAACTTAAACATTAACTCAATTTATTAAATCTTGACACCAATATTTATTTATAAATATATTGGTTTTCCTCATTTCATAGTCAACGCATATTTGCTTGGCATAATATAATATATTAAGCCATTATATAAATGTATTATATTTATGTGTAACATAATTACTCTCTCACTAAAACAAATATATTTACGCTAATTCACTATTTTGACTAAGTGAAATAATCACATCATTTATAAATTTAATTCAAATAACTTCATTGTCATCCAAGGCTTGTCATCCTTATTTTAACTTAATCTTAATTAATCATTATTTATTAATTAATTTTCTTCAATTCCATAACATATTTAGTAATTAAATTTACTCACTTCCTTTAATAGTTTAATTAACTATTAAATCTTATTTATCCAATATATGAATATATATATATATATATATATATGTCTTTTATATATACATTTAATTCCTTCACACCAAATCACATAATCCAAAATCTATCGCACATAAATATATACTTGAACCCAACACATCTCATAATAAGAATTTTATTTATTAAATTCTTATTTTGATAACTTCTGAAAATCCGGGTTGTCAGAAATAGCAGTAAGCAGCTCAAGCTAGAGTTGACAGTGGGTAAAACTATCAGAAACAAGGACCTCCTCCATGGTGGTCTGGTGCCATCGGCAACCCCAAGGATATGTATCCAAATCCAAAGTAGTGACTGGGAGACGACACGAGAATCTCTCATAAGCCCAAAACTGAAAAAGAACGACAACAACTGCGTCAATCAAAATGACAAAAGTAGAAAGAATTACTGAAATTAAAAAGGAAGGGATGCTTACCAAGAGAAAAAGGAAGAAGCCCAGCCAAGCATCAGTATGTCCCTCTGAGCGGAGTCGCATGCTGATGAGTGTGTTTTATACACACAAATTGAGTACTTTTAGCCTTGATAATTTGTAAGTCTTTAGCTATTTCGTTTGGTTTTATGTGTTTTCATCTTATTGTTGTGTAATTTAGTTTTGTATTACTTTTATATGTTTTTGTATGCTTTTATGTGTTTTTACTTTGTTTTGTAGGAATTGAAATAAAGGCCCCTTGGATCGATGCGTTTTTGGCTTGAATCTAGCATTCCCGCTGCATGTCTCTCAATTTGACCCATGATGCAATCTGAATCTCTCAAAACTCAAAGAACGAAAGTTGTAGATCTTTGTCTTAGCTTTCCAGAACATCCAGAATCATCCAATTTGAAGTTCGTATGAGAGAGTTATGGTCATTTTACCATCGTATTTTGCATGAATTTTACACAGCAGCTGCTTCCAGACCAATTTGACTCTTTCTCCGATCATTATCTCGACGAGCTCCAGTATGGAAGTTGTAGAGCTACTTCTTAGGTTTCCATAGCCTCCTTAATCGCCTTAATCCAAGTTCGGACGAAAATGTTATGACCATTTTACCAACAGACGTTAAAACTGTCTCGGGGTACAGAGTTCCACCGCCGGGGCGGTAGTTTCTAGTACTATTTCGCCGCCGAGGCGAGCGCACTGCCGGGGCGACAGATTTTAGGCCATTTTGCGCCGCCGGGGAGGTAACTCCCAGGATGCAATCGAATTTTGCGATTTTTGGCCAATTTTTGATGTATTGTCTAGGGTTTCACATACCCATCTTATATAACACCAAGGGGGCGGCTCATAGAGGTATTCTAACACATTCTAACTCATTCTAACACCTTCTAACAACAAATCTAGAGAGAGGGAAGCTACCAAAATACATCATCAAGGAGGAAATGGGTTGCAATACAAGGATTTTACAGCAATTTCCAAAGAGCAAGTAAGGCAAAAAATATCAATTCTTGAGGGAAAGCTAGAGAAGAAGCATCAAACCATTAATCAACAATTGAATATCTCCATTTATCATTCTATCTCTTGTATTTCCTTCTTAATTTGTAATTCCATCATGATGAATAGATCGAATATGATGTTATGTGTAGTTACCATGAACTAAACTCTATTTTGGGATTATAATGGATCTTGTTGTGTAGTTTACTTTGCTATGCTTCCTTGTTAGTCTTATTAGCTATTCATGAATTGTCTATTATGATTTGCGTTCAATTGCTTAATTGCCTAGCTAGCAATTACCATTATAATCCATATGAAATTGAGAAAAGGATTATAGGTTTAGATCTAATAATAATACCATGTGTTTGTATGTTCTACATGGCGTTGGAATGTATGATTTGTACTTAGGATAGACATATACTGAAGCACCGCTTGTAGTCATTTGAGAGCTTGAGCTTAAACCCTATTTATTTGTAAATCACATAGACATATAGTGGTTTAGGTAATGTGGGTGTTCGTGTTTATTCTATCATCTGTGGATTATATATGAAATGGACTTGGTGCATTGAAAGATGGCCGTGTCTCACTTTCGTGTTCTCGACTATAGGAGAAATTGTAATCTCATATCTTCATTATCTTTAAAGCTTTCTATTGTTCTTTAATTAATGTTATCTTTATTAATGCAAAACAACAAAAATAATTATCATTTGTTTAAATAAGATTGAGATGATAAAAGGTTAATACTTGAAAAAGACTAGTAACAATTCCTCGTTGGATCGATACTCTACTTACTCTTTATTACTTGTTGACTGCGTATACTTGCGCGTATTTGTCATTATATAAATCGGACAACAAGTTTTTGGCGCCGTTGCTAGGAAAGTATTTTTCCAATATTAGTCATAATCAAATTAGTCTTAATTTAAACTTGTATATAAACTTGTTTTTAGTTTATTTTATCATTTATTTTTTTATTTTAATGCTTTCTTCTTTACAAGGTACACCATGGATGACTTTGTTGATCAATGGTCGTACACAAGTATGACTCAACCAATGGAAACTGGGATTGATGGACTCAATGCATTTTCTGCATTGTTAGCACAATTTGAAACATTATCAAGGAAGTTGGATGCTTTAGTAGTAGAGAGCACTCAAGGTATAATAGTTTCTTGTGATTATTATGCTAACAATCATCCGAGTCATCAATGCACTGTCAGTTTTGGGCCGGTACATTACGGTGGTGATTACCTCAATAACTATGCTTATCTCGATTATCACCAAAATTAGGGGTATCACCCGGATACTACATGGAGCTACAATTATGATGATCAATGTTATGCTCCAAGCCCATCATACACTCTTGAATCTCACAATCAAGCTCCTACTCAAGAAGAAGGAATGTCAAAATTTGAGGAACTTGTGTCCAAGATCATGGCTTCGAATGAGGAGATGTTGAAAAGTCAGGAGATGTCAATTCGAAATCTCGAGAACCAGGTGGGACAGCTTGTCATTGCCTTCAATAATAACTATCAAGAAGCATGGCCCAATGACTCGGTTCCGAAAACTGATGGAGTGCCCGAGCTGATTTTCGAGGAATCTATGGGGGAGAAGACTTGTGAGGAGCAAGAGGTGGAGGCCGAGGAAGATCTAGCCTTGAGCTCCAATGATGATGAGCCAATTTTGATAGTGCCTCATACACCTTCTCCACCGAAGCTCAAGGATTCGGGCAGTTTTGCAATACCGTGTCCACTTGGTAGTCATTTCTTAGGCGAGGCTCTATGTGACGATGGAGCTAGTATGAATGTGGAACCATGGTGGGCCGAGGAAATGAAGATAGAAGAAGAGCCCGTTGTGCTTGACAAGCCCCAATGCCCCAATCTTATCACAGACACAACGGAGGAAGCACCTAGCTTCTTGATATTTGAAATTGAGAATTTATCTACAAAAAGAAAGCTAGGTGACTTTAACTCAATGGCTCTCACTAATGGGAACCTCCCAAAAGCTACATGGTTATTAAGGGATGGTGGGTTCCTCAATTATCGAAGGAGAATTGGATAAAAATAGGGAGTTAGTCAGGCTGAAAGACTATAAACCAAGCGCTCGATGGGAGGCAACCCATTCATTTCCATTCATTTGCATTCATTGTTTTTCATTTACCGCATTTTCAAAGTTTTCAAGTTATATGTGTATTTAGTTAGTTAAGTTTTAGGATTGGATTTGCTTGCTATGTCTCATCATATTCTCAATGTTGTCTATTTAATCTTTGATATGTTGCATTTATACAGGTGAGAGGCATTGAGAGTTATTGCTGCATTGAAATGCTAAAAAAAATCAAGTTTTGGGATACAGGAGGTTACTGCCCCAGCTGCAGGATTGAACTTATTCTCACCGCCCCGGCAACGAGCTCGCCCCGACGGCAAACCAAGTACATTTTCACCGCCCCGGCGACGAGCTCGCCCCGATGGCAAAAGTTAGGCTTATTTTACCGCCCCGACGGTGAATGCGGAATCCAGTTTTTAATAATCCTTCCAGGCAGTTTGGTCCCCTTCCTAGCCCTATCAAGCAAGCACCCACAATCAATTTCATCTCCTTCTAGTCGGATTAAACACAACCCACTGAGCATTCAAAAGAGTCCATCTCCAAATTGAAGGTACTACCAAACAACTTCTTTTGCCAACACAAAGCAAGGTACGCATTCCAATTATTGTATTCAAGTAAGATCAAATTGTCAATTGTGATGGGTATCTTGGTTAGTTAAACTGTTTTACTTGGATTTGTATTGGGTAATCATACATTGTTGAAATTTGGATAAATGTAAATTGGTTGCCCAATTGAGTTTGTGTTGGCTCAATTGGAGGATTTTGGGTTATTCATTGCTTTGATTTGATTGAATATTACAATAACTTAGAAATTTTTGTTGAAACTGAGTTTGGGGGAGGTATTTAATGAAGAATTTCAATCAGCGCACATCACGTAGTCAACGAATTGTCTAAAAGAATGTTGGCCTGATTGAGCATTGTTTGGTAAAGAATTGTTGGGTTATTATCCGAATGTCGTCCCAATGTATGTTCTTGAGCCATAACCGTTACCAGTTTATCCACCGTCAGACTCAAATGTTTAGAAGGCTATGGTCGAGCATGACACTTGGCCAATCAGGGAAGTTCTCAGTTTTTATTTCTTTATCTTATAAACAATGAGGACATTGTTCACTTTGAGTTTGGGGGTGGATCATATAGCATTGGATCATATGGCATTGAGACCATAGTTACATAGCATGTGTTAGTTATTTGTGCATTTTAATGTTTTTTGTTATTTAAAAAAAATTATTTTTAGGATGTGTCTCTTGAGCATTGTTTTAATTTGATTTGAATTACAATCCATGGTCTATGATAAGAAATTATTTGAATTGATTCTAACTCATGGAAAATAGATAAATTTTGCTTAGTCCTTGTGCTTAATTGTTATTGTGGTTATTGTTTTGTTTATACGTCCTTTCACTCTTTTGCACTTACCCATGAGTATTGAACTAGTTGTATGCTTAGAGAAGGCTTTTATAACCGAATGCTTGTGAAAAATATCTATAAACTCTAGAACTCGTTTAAACATCACTCGAAGCAAGGTGTCTAAATTTGTTGTGTTTAAATTGATGGTCATGTGGTGAGTTGAGATGGAGCGTAAAACGCACTCACTCATGGACACATGTATAGGGGAGATAGAGCGTAAGACGCACTCTCTTATAATTGTGATTAAAAGAAAGAAAGTTTTTCTTTATCTTGCGTTGAGTTGAGATGGAGCGTAAAACGTACCCACCCATAAGAGTGGACTTAGGATAAGATGGAGCATAAAATGCACTTACCTAGAGTCTTTTGATTTCAAAATTTTGGAATTGTGATTTGTATACCTTTGTATTTAGTGATGTGTTAAGAATGTTGTTTCGGGGTTTATTTTGATTATTTCATAAGGTAATGTGGTTGCATAACTTCATTTGAGCTTGTTTGGTTTAGTGCTATTGGGTACTTACACACACACACACGGAAGGGACCTAAAGTAAGCTATAACTAGCTAATTGTAAATCTAAACTTGCAACGTTTTGAAAGTTTCCATGAGTTTTCATGTGTTTATGCTTTGAGACCATTGTTCAAACTTATTAACTCATTGCTCAAGATATGTTTTTATTAGAAGTGTTTAATTTATATAGTTTGTGTGTTTTTCTTAAGGACAAGCAAAGATTTAAGTTTGGGGGTATTTGATGAGTGTGTTTTATACACACAAATTGAGTACTTTTAGCCTTGATAATTTGTAAGTCTTTAGCTATTTCGTTTGGTTTTATGTGTTTTCATCTTATTGTTGTGTAATGTAGTTTTGTATTACTTTTATATGTTTTTGTATGCTTTTATGTGTTTTTACTTTGTTTTGTAGGAATTGAAATAAAGGCCCCTTGGATCGATGCGTTTTTGGCTTGAATCTAGCATTCCCGCTGCTTGTTTCTCAATTAGACCCATGATGAAATCCGAATCTCTCAAACCGCAAAGAACGAAAATTGTAGATCTTTGTCTTAGCTTTCCAGAACATCGAGAATCATCCAATTTGAAGTTCATATGAGAGAGTTATGGTCATTTTACCATCGGATTTTGCATGAATTTTACACAGCAGCTGCTTCCATGCCAATTTGAGCCTTGCTCCTATCATTATCTCGACAAGCTCCAGTTACGGAAATTGTAGAGCTACTTCTTAGCTTTCCATATCCTTCTTAATCGCCTTAATCCGAGTTCGAACGAAGAAGTTATGGCCATTTTACCAACAGACGTCAAAACTGTCTCGGGGTACAGAGTTCCACCGCCGGGGCGGCGGATTTTAGGCCATTTTGCGCCGCCGGGGCCGTAACTCCCTGGATGCAGTCGGATTTTGCGATTTTTGGCCAATTTTTGATGTATTGTCTAGGGTTTCTGTTGTCCGATTTGTATATGAACAATTTACACGCAAGTATACGCGGTCAACATGTAACACCCCATTCCGAAAAATAGGAATGGAGGTCACGTGCAAAGCACAACAGAAATATAAATTAATACCAAAGTTATAAACCGCAAAAGATTAGTCTAACGAGATATTAATAACTGCCCAACCGGCTCAAAATACATACTGTTTAATACAACCTAATTCTTAATAAAGGTTCAATACATCTCTAAACAAAGATCCAAACATCAAAACATAACCATCTAGGTGAGAAGCTCTCATCACACTTGCCCATGATCCCCATGAGTACCTGCCGGAAGAAAAACACAGCATGAGCCAAATGCCCAGTACGGATATAGAGAACAGAATTATGAAACTGAACTGAATAACAAAATCAACTAAACTGAACTAAGTTGTATCACAATAACTTAATAGTCTGAAAAAGAATGACAAGGTGTTATTTCATACTGAGCTCAAAAGTATAGCTTGCCACACAGACAAGTCAAATAATGTCACATAGACAAATCACACATTGGACTGCAGATCCAAATGCATGCAAAATCGGAAAGGGTGTTTGGCACAACATCACCAATCCGCAGAACAGAACAGAAAACTAGGGCCGACCCATACGCCTCTCACAACAAATCACCAAATGGCCAACTCCTATCGGAGCACAAATCAGAGACGCCGTGGACTAATCACACTGCCACGGAAAGTGTCATGTCTCTCGTACCAAGACGACATGCCTGTGGTACCCCCACAGGTGGTTATAGCTCAAGTATACCCTACAGTATATTCTAACAGAAATATGATGTCACAACACATGTGACATAATACCAACAAAAGGATTCTATATGTACATGTTGAACCAGATCAAATCGTAATCATAATGTCTCAAAAAGAAGGTAACATGTACCGCTCTACAAATATCAAAATAAATATTAGACATGATAATCCAACTCAAAGAGTACAAATACGAGTCATGTGTATCAATTCCAAAATGAAACTATTAAATAAAATTCACAAGAAACAATTATGTGAAATAATAACGGAATTCGAAACGCAGAACAAAACGAATTAATTAAATTTCACAAGAGTATTGCTGAAGGAGTACGGAATCCGTACCTGGAGTACGTAATGTAATAACCACAATTACAGATGCAATTGGTTAGACTCGCTCAATATAATCTATTCACCAAAATAATACATTTTATTAAATACTACAACATTAGTATTTAATAGTTTTTATGCATATATTGCACTATCCATATTATTAATTAAATTAATAAATTAAAGACAACATTTTCTTATAATTGAGATACTTAATATTTATCCAAAATAATACCAAAATATTAACTAACAACTAACTAAAATATACTAATTAAAATTATAAAATAATAATACAGAAAATTAAATTAAATTAATACACAAGAAAGAAAGAAAAAGAACATACCCGAAATTATGAAGTTCGCAGTCTGCCTACGCCCTCAATACTGAAATTTTTTTACTAAGGAGGTCCTTACCAAAAAGGACTTCACACAAAAAGTTCCTCACAAAACAAAATTTGGAGGTACTAATTATTTGGTAAAATAAAGCAAAGGTTGATATTCTATATATAGGCTAAGGGAGGAGGAGAGTTTGTGTAAAGGAGCAATGTGGGGCTCAAAAACAAATATGGGTATTACATTACTTCCCCCTTAAAAAAGATTCCGTCCCCGGAATCAAAAGAAAAAGAACATGCCTAATTATCAAAAAGATGCGGATACTCCGCCCGGATAGACTCCTCCATCTCCCAAGTTGCCTCTCGTTCTGAATGATTTTTCCACAAAACTTTAACAAACGAAATTGTTTTCCTCCTCATAATCCGTTCTTGACGATCTAAAATTTTCTCGGCTTGTTCTTCACAAGTAAGATCTTTCTGAATTTTATCGAACGAATATTGTACCACATGTAACGGATGATAATGATAACTTCTTAGCACCGACACATGGAACACATTATGCACATGAGCTAATTGCGGAGGCAGAGCTAACCGATATGCAACTTCGCCGACTCTTTCCAGAATCTCAAATGGCCCAATATAACGCGGACTGAGTTTACCTTTCAATCCAAATCGTCGAATACCCTTCCAAGGAGAAACTTTTAAAAACACGTGTTCACCAGGTTGAAACTCTAAGGTCCTTCTATGCTTATCAGCATAACTCTTCTGCCGTGATCGAGCCGACTGCAATTTCTCCTTAGCCACCGCCACCTTCTCCGTAGTGATTTGAACTAACCCAGGCCCTTCTATGATCTTCTCACCAACCTCATCCCAACAAGTTGGTGCACGACACTTCCTACCATATAATGCCTCAAATGGAGCCATATCAATACTTGCATGCCAGCTATTGTTATAAGCAAACTCAACAAGGCTCAAGTAATCATCCCAATTACCCGACCATTCTAATGCGCAAGACCTTAACATATCCTCTAAAGTTTGGATAGTCCTCTCAGATTGCCCATCAGTCTGTGGATGGAAAGAAGTACTATATTTTAGTCGAGTGCCCCAAGCTCGCTGAAACCCTTTCCAGAACCGTGAAGTGAACCGTGGATCTCGATCTGAAACAATTGACACTGGAGTTCCATGAAGTCTAACAATCTCCTGTTGAAAGATTTGTGCTAACTTGTCTACAGAATAACCCTCTTAGATAGCTAAGAAGTGAGCTGATTTGGTCAATCGATCTACTACAACCCAAATAGCATCATTCTTCTTGAACGTTTTTTTTCAACCCAGTCACAAAATCCATTGTAATATCCTCCCACTTCCAAACAGGAATATCTAATTGTTGCAGTAATCCACTAGCACGTTGATGCTCAATTTTCACTTGCTGACAGGTAAGACACCTTCCCACATATTCAGCCACATCTCGCTTCATCCCATTCCACCAAAAATTCTTCTTTAAATCCCTATACATCTTCGTAGAACCCGGATGAATAGAAAATGGTGAACTATGAGCCTCAGCCAATATTGCCTCCCGAATGGTTGGATCCGACGGCACACATAACCGCTTACCCAACCAAATCACGCAATGGTCATCAATACGAAACTCAGGCTGCTTTCCCCCCTCCAAATTTTGCGCTATAGCCCATAACTCGCCATCTTCTTTCTGAGCTTCCTTAACCTTCGAGATAAGAGAGGGCTCCACTCTCATACCTGCTAAAAGTCCATCTGCACCTTGTACATACAACTCCAACTCCAACCGTTCCATATCTGAAATAAGTTGTGGTTGTGTAATAAGGGCTGATACACTCCCTGAACTCTTTCGGCTAAGTGCATCTGCAACTACATTCGCCTTCCCGGGGTGATATTGAATTCTAGCATCATAATCTTTGAGAAGCTCCAACCAACGCCTTTGCCTCATATTGAGCTCCTTTTGAGTGAAGATGTACTTAAGACTTTTGTGATCAGTGAAGATATCACAAGTCTCGCCATACAAATAGTGCCTCCAAATTTTCAAAGCAAATATTACTGCTGCCAATTCCAAATCATGAGTGGGGTAGTTCACCTCATAAGGTTTAAGTTGTCTAGAAGCATAAGCAATCATCTTACCGTGTTGCATCAAAACACACCCCAAACCCTTCTTAGAAGCATCACTATAAATTTGGTAACCTCCTGTCCCTGATGGCAATGTAAGTATTGGAGTTGTCACAAGCCGTTTCTTCAACTCCTCAAAGCTCTTCTCGCGCTCCTCGTTCCACACAAACTTCGTGCCCTTTTTCATCAATTGAGTCAATGGCAAAGCAAGTAAAGAGAACCCTTCTACAAATCGCCTATAATACCCTGCCAAACCCAAAAAGCTCCTAACCTCCGTCACCGTAGTAGGTCTTAGCCATTTAGTGATAGCTTCAACCTTTGCAGGATCCACTTTAATGCCTTCAACAGACACAATGTGACCCAAAAATATAACCTGCTCCAACCAAAACTCGCATTTGGAGAATTTAGCGTATAATTTCTCTTTTTGTAAAATTCCCAAAACTATGCGAAGATGTTCCTCATGCTCCTCCTTAGACTTAAAGTAAATCAAGATGTCATCAATAAAAACAATAACAAATTTATCCAAATACTCTCTAAACACCCGATTCATCAAATCCATAAACACCGCCGGAGCATTAGTCAACCCGAATGGCATCACCAAAAACTCGTAATGCCCATAGCGAGTACGAAAAGCTGTCTTAGAGACATCCTCATCTCTTACCCTCAACTGATGATAACCCGATCTCAAGTCTATCTTCGAAAAATATTGAAGTTGGTCAAATAAATCATCAATCCTCGGTAAAGGGTACCGATTCCTGATGGTAATCTTGTTTAACTCTCTATAGTCTATACACAATCTCATAGACCCATCCTTCTTCTTTACAAATAAAACCGGAGCTCCCCACGGTGACACACTTGGTCGAATTACACCACGATCTAATAATTCTTGCAATTGCTCCTTCAACTCTTGCAATTCCAATGGTGCCATCCTATACGGTGCCTTAGAGATAGGCTCTGCACCAGGAACAAGCTCAATGGTAAACTCAACTTCCCATTGCGGTGGCAATCCTGATAATTCCTCAGGAAACACATCGAAAAATTCACGAACAATTGGAACATCCTCAATACGAGACTCTCCCATAGAGGTGTCATTCACAAATGCTAAATATCCCTCACAACCCCTAGCCACCAATTTCCCAGCTTTTAGAGCTGAAATTAATTTTACCACCTTACCCGGTCGTGAACCTTGATACACGAAATCCGGGGACTTCAAATCCCCAAAGATAACTCTCTTCGATTGACAATCGATAGTGGCCTGGTGTTTATCTAACCAGTCCATACCAAGAATCACATCAAAATCATGCATACCCATCGGCAAAAGATTTACCCTACGAATCTTGTCTCCAAAACTAATAGGACAATCTCGATACAAATCAGAGATAACAATAGAATTTCCCATCGGGGTAGTAATAGACATAGCAGAATTTAAACACTGAGACGACACACCAAGGTGTCGAACAAAAGAATTTGCAACAATCGAATGGGTAGAGCCAGTATCAAATAAAATGGAAGCCTCACGATTGCCAACTATAAGAGTGCCAGAAACAGTACATGGCGCACCTGCTGCCTGGTTGTGTGTTAAGGCAAAGACCCGTCCACCGCGGCGCTGACCAACATTGCCACCATTATCACCAATTCCATCATTACCACGTGGTCGAGTACAATCTTTAGCAAGATGACCTAATTGACCGCACAAAAAGCATGCACCAGTAACTCTATGACAAGGTCTCCCTGGATGATTAGCCCCACAAGTAGCACAAGGAGTTATTGGAATAAGATTAGGGTTACCCCCGTTTGCTGGTCCTGGGTAACGACCTTGATTTTGTCCTTGCTGACGATTATGACCTTGCTGAGGCAACTGTTGATAGCTTGTGTTCTGATTCTGGCCACGCCACTGTCCCTGTTGACCACCTCGGTTCTTATTCCACTGACCATTCTGATTTTTCCCCTGTTGACCCGAAACTTGACTCTGTTGGTCATCTCTATCCCTCTTCCGACTTCCTTCCGGTTTAGAAGCTCGAAAGTCTTGTCGCTCCATCTCAATATTCTTGGCTGCATTAGCCACTGCTGACACGTCTTCGATTTAATGTTAATGAGATGTTGGCGATACCTATAATGAATTCTCCACTTAAATTTCTCAGCTTGTTCTACTGCAGTCCCTGCGGAGGTTCCTGCAAAACTTGCCAACCTAGTGAACCTTGTCATAAAATCCGTAACAGACTCATCCTCCTTCTGCCTAATAGACAGATACTCTCTACCATAAGCCTCTTTATCAGCAGCTGAGAAGTATTGTTGATAAAAGATGTCACAAAACTCTGCCCATGTAAGTGCCTCCACAAACCCATCACCCTTTGTTACTTTCATTGTTTTCCACCACCTTTGTGCATCCCCCTCTAATTTATAAGTAGCTAGCACCACTTTTTGGTTATCCGAACATCCTAGCACATCAAATATCTTTTCTAAATGGGCAACCCAATTCTCTGCATCAATTGGAGTTGGAGCTGAAGTAAATGAATGTGGTTTTTGTTTTTGAAATCTCTCTAACCACAAATACATCGGAACAACAGATGGATTAATCCCAACAGTATTCACTCCTTCTTCATTTGTCTGCGAACCACCATTCCCGAGGTTCCCCTGATTAGGAATTTCTGGCGTCGATTGTTGCATTGCCTGAACGACTTGTGCCACCAATTGCGGCAAAGCCTGATTTACCAAAGCTGTCATTTGAGCATCATCTTGATTATTCGATTGCACATCATGCTGTATATCAGAATGTAACTCGGGTTGGCGCACACCTCTTCCCCTACTATTTCCTCGTCTACCAGCAACTCTAGCGGATCTACGAGCCATCTAATAAAGAAAACAACGGACTGAAGCAAAATAATTTGAATATGATTAACATAATAGCTGAACGAAATATCAAATGGAACAAAAACCTAACCCAAAGTCTACCCATAACTCACAGGTCGAACCTAAATAGGTTTCTACAAGAAAGAACCTAGGCTTTGATACCAACTCTGTAACACCCCATTCCGAAAAATAGGAATGGAGGTCACGTGCAAAGCACAATAGAAATATAAATTAATACCAAAGTTATAAACCGCAAAAGATTAGTCTAACGAGATATTAATAACTGCCCAACCGGCTCAAAATACATACTGTTTAATACAACCTAATTCTTAATAAAGGTTCAATACATCTCTAAACAAAGATCCAAACATCAAAACATAACCATCTAGGTGAGAAGCTCTCATCACACTTGCCCATGATCCCCTTGAGTACCTGCCGGAAGAAAAACACAGCATGAGCCAAATGCCCAGTACGGATATAGAGAACAGAATTATGAACTGAACTGAATAACAAAATCAACTAAACTGAACTAAGTTGTATCACAATAAATTAATAGTCTGAAAAAGAATGACAAGGTGTTATTTCATACTGAGCTCAAAAGTATAGCTTGCCACACAGACAAGTCAAATAATGTAACATAGACAAATCACACATTGGACTGCAGATCCAAATGCATGCAAAATCGGAAAGGGTGTTTGGCACAACATCATCAATCCGCAGAACAGAACAGAAAACTAGGGCCGACCCATACGCCTCTCACAACAAATCACCAAATGGCCAACTCCTATCGGAGCACAAATCAGAGACGCCGTGGACTAATCACACTGCCACGGAAAGTGTCATGTCTCTCGTACCAAGACGACATGCCTGTGGTACCCCCACAGGTGGTTATAGCTCAAGTATACCCTACAGTATATTCTAACAGAAATATGATGTCACAACACATATGACATAATACCAACAAAAGGATTCTATATGTACATGTTGAACCAGATCAAATCATAATCATAATGTCTCAAAAAGAAGGTAACATGTACCACTCTACAAATATCAAAATAAATATAAGACATGATAATCCAACTCAAAGAGTACAAATACGAGTCATGTGTATCAATTCCAAAATGAAACTATTAAATGAATTTCAGAAGAAACAATTATGTGAAATAATAACGGAATTCGAAACGCAGAACAAAACGAATTAATTAAATTTCACAAGAGTATTGCTGAAGGAGTACGGAATCCGTACCTGGAGTACGTAATGTAATAACCACAATTACAGATGCAATTGGTTAGACTCGCTCAATATAATCTATTCACCAAAATAATACATTTTATTAAATACTACAATATTAGTATTTAATAGTTTTTATGCATATATTGCACTATCCATATTATTAATTAAATTAATAAATTAAAGACAACATTTTCTTATAATTGAGATACTTAATATTTATCCAAAATAATACCAAAATATTAACTAACAACTAACTAAAATATACTAATTAAAATTATAAAATAATAATACAGAAAATTAAATTAAATTAATACACAAGAAAGAAAGAAAAAGAACATACCCGAAATTATGAAGTTCGTAGTCTGCCTACGCCCTCACTACTGAAATTTTTTTACTAAGGAGGTCCTTACCAAAAAGGACTTCACACAAAAAGTTCCTCACAAAACAAAATTTGGAGGTACTAATTGTTTGGTAAAATAAAGCAAAGGTTGATATTCTATATATAGGCTAAGGGAGGAGGAGAGTTTGTGTAAAGGAGCAATGTGGGACTCAAAAACAAATATGGGTATTACACAACAAGTAATAAAGAGTAAGTAAAGTATCGATCCCACGAGGAATTATTACTAGTGTTTTCCAAGTACTAACCTTTTATCATCTCAATCTTATTTAAACAAGCGATAGTTATTTTTGTTGTTTTGTATTAATGAAGATAACAAATAATTAAACAACTATGGAAAGGATTAAGATAATGAAATCAAATATTAACAAGTCTAAGATCACAATTTCCCCCAACACTTCACTTGAATATCCTAACTCTCTCTTTTCAACTAGTTAAATCACAAGGATTGTTATCCGAGAATTTACAAGTATATACAAGCCTCTCTCGATGGTCAAATACGTATTTTCCAATGCGGTGTATAAATATCTCTATTCTACACACTAGCAAGAATCCAATATCAAGAATAATCAACAAGACACGTGTCACCAAATCTCATTAATCACCCTATCAATTACCAACTTTCGCAATGGAAATCATTAAGCATGATTCTCAAATGGATACATGTGGTATTTAGGTATATGTCTATCCTAAATACAATCACATTATCCATTCATGAGGGTAATAAATAAAACACACGTCACTTAATTTCATAAATTACCCATAGGAATATCTAATTTTCACATGATATCATAACAAGGTCTCAACCTATACTTCCTCTCTCAATTCCATATAAGTTCCCAAGGTAATTACTAGCTAGGCAATTAATCCATAAAGCATAAATTATGATACCCAATTCACAAATGAATAACCAATATCCAAGAGAGAGCATTCAATTCAAACTACATATTGGGTTCCATTGAAATCTTAAAAAATTAGTTCTAGTTCATGGTAACTACAAATAACATCATATTCAAATTATACATCATGTTGGATTACAAAATAGAAGAGAAAACTAGAGATAGAACCACTTTTGTAGATTTTCATATGATGTTTGATGGGTTGATGATGAACACTAGCTTCTCCACCTTGATTTTGCAATCCTTGATGTTTTTGCTCCTTGGCCTTGCTTGATGTAATTTGATTTTAGCACTTTGGCTCTCTAATTTGATGTATTTGGTAGCTTCCTCTCTCTAGATTTTGTGTTAGAAGTTGTTAGGATGAGTTAGAATGAGTGGGTATGTGTTAGAATGAAGTTCCAGCCGCCACTTTGGTGTTATAAGAGATGGGTGTCTCAAACCCTAGCATTTCCCGAGTTTTGGACCAAAAAATTCGCAAAGTCAGAAGCGTTTCTCGCCCCGGCGACGAAATTGGCCTGAATTCCGTCTCCCCGGCGGTGTTCTGTACCGCGAGACAGTTTTGACATCTGTTGGTAAAATGGCCATAACTTCTTCGTCCGAACTCGGATTAAGGCGATTAAGGAGGCTATGGAAAGGTAAGAAGTAGCTCTACAACTTCCATAACTGGAGCTCGACAAGATAATGTCCGGAGAAAGGATCAAAGCGGCCTGGAAGCAGCTGCTACGTAAAATTCATGCAAAATCCGATGGTAAAATGACCATAACTCTCTCATACGAACTTCAAATTGGATGATTCTGGATGTTCTGGAAAGCTAAGATCAAAATATACAACTTTCGTTCTTTGAGTTTTGAGAGATTCGAATTGCATCATGGGTCAAATTGAGAAACAATCAGCGAAAATGCTAGATTCGAGCCAAGAACGTAACGGTCCAAGGGGCCTTTATTTCAATACCTACAAAACAATGTAAAAACACATAAAAGTACACAAATACATATAAAAGTACTACAAAAGTACATTACACAACAATAAGATGAAAACACATAAAACCAAACGAAATAGCTAAAAACTTACAAATTATTAAGACTAAAAGTACCTAATTTGTGTATATAAAATACACTCATCAGTTTCACATACCCATCTTATATAACACCAAGGGGGCGGCTCATAGAGGTATTCTAACACATTCTAACTCATTCTAACACCTTCTAACAACAAATCTAGAGAGAGGGTAGCTACCAAAATACATCATCAAGAAGGAAATGGGCTGCAGTACAAGGATTTTCCAGCAATTTCCAAGGAGCAAGTAAGGCAATGAATATATCAATTCTTGAGGGAAAGCTAGAGAAGAAGTATCAAACCATTAAGCAACAATTGAATATCTCCACAAAGGAGTTTTATCATTCTATCTCTTGTATTTCCTTCTTAATTTCTAATTCCATCATGATGAATAGATCGAATATGATGTTATGTGTAGTTACCATGAACTAAACTCTATTTTGGGATTATAATGGATCTTGTTGTGCAGTTTACTTTGTTATGCTTCCTTGTTAGTCTTATTAGCTATTCATGGATTGTCTATTATGATTTGCGTTCAATTGCTTAAGTGCCTAGCTAGCAATTACCATGATAATCCATATGAAATTGAGAAACGGATTATGGGTTTAGATCTAATCATAATACCATATGTTTGTATGTTCTACATGGCGTTGGAATGTATGATTTGTGCTTAGGATAGACATATACCGAAGCACCGCTTGTAGTCATTTGAGAGCTTGAGCTTAAACCCTATTTATTTGTAAATCACATAGACATATAGTGGTTTAGGTAATGTGGGTGTTCGTGTTTATTCTATCATCTGTGGATTATATATGATATGGACTTGGTGCATTGAAAGATGGCCTTGTCTCACTTTCGTGTTCTCGACTAACAATCTGTGATAATTAATTTGGTTTAACAGGAAGTGTGTTGAGGTAGATGAATCAATAGGAGAAATTGTAATCTCATATCTTCATTATCTTTAAAGCTTTCTATTGTTCTTTAATTAATGTTATCTTTATTAATGCAAAACAATAAAAAAAATTATCATTTGTTTAAATAAGATTGAGATGATAAAAGGTTAATAATTGGAAAAGACTATTAACAATTTCTCGTGAGATCGATACTCTACTTACTCTTTATTACTTGTTGACCGCGTATACTTGCGCGTATATGTCTATCCTAAGCATAAATCATACATTCCAAAGGCCATGTAGAACATACAAACACATGGTATTATGATTAGATCTAAACTCATAATCCGTTTCTCAATTTCATATGGATTATCATGGTAATTGCTAGCTAGGCAATTAAGCAATTGAACGCAAATCATAATAGAAAATCCATGAATAGCTAATAAGACTAACAAGGAAGCATAGCAAAGTAAACTACACAACAAGATCCATTATAATCCCAAAATAGAGTTTAGTTCATGGTAACTACACATAACATCATATTCGATCTATTCATCATGATGGAATTACAAATTAAGAAGGAAATACAAGAGATAGAATGATAAAACCCCTTTGTGGAGATATTCAATTGTTGCTTAATGGTTTGATGCTTCTTCTCTAGCTTTCCCTCAAAAATTGATATTCCTTGCCTTACTTGCTCCTTGGAAATTGCTGGAAAATCCTTGTATTGCAGCCCATTTCCTTCTTGATGATGTATTTTGGTAGCTTCCCTATCTCTAGATTTGTTGTTAGAAGGTGTTAGAATGAGTTAGAATGTGGTAGGATGTGTTAGAATACCTCTATGAGCCATCCCTTGGTGTTATATAAGATGGGTATGTGAAACCCCAGACAATACATCAAAAATTGGCCACAAATCGCAAAATCTGACTGCATCCAGGGAGTTACCGCCCCGGCGGCGCAAAATGGCCTAAAATCCACCGCCCCGGCAGTGGGCTCGCCCCGGCGGCGAAATAGTACTAGAAACTACCGCCCCGGCGGTGGAACTCTATACCCCGAGACAGTTTTGACGTCTGTTGGTAAAATGACCATAACTTATTCGTCTGAACTCAGATTAAGGCGATTAAGGAAGCTGTGGAAAGCTAAGAAGTAGCTCTACAACTTCCATAGCTGGAGCTTGTCGAGATAATGATCGGAGCAAGGCTCAAATTGGCCTGGAAGCAGATGCAATGTAAAATTCATGCAAAATTCGATGGTAAAATGACCATAACTCTCTCATACGAACTTCAAATTGGATGATTCTGGATGTTCTGGAAAGGTAAGACAAAGATCTACAACTTTAGTTCTTTGAGTTTTGAGAGATTTGGATTGAATCATGGGTCAAATTGAGAAACAAGCAGAGGGAATGCTAGATTCAAGCCAAAAACGCATCGATCCAAGGGGCCTTTATTTCAATTCCTACAAAACAAAGTAAAAACACATAAAAGCATACAAAAACATATAAAAGTAATACAAAACTACATTACACAACAATAAGATAAAAACACATAAAACCAAACGAAATAGCTAAAGACTTACAAATTATCAAGGCTAAAAGTACTCAATTTGTGTGTATAAAACACACTCATCACATGCCCTGGAGGAAGTAGGCAAAAGTAAACGACTTCCAGTCATACTCCCCGATATGATCTACATCTCGAATGGCGCCTACTATGCTGAAATGAGCTGTGGAAGAGTTGTTCGCCAGGAAATAACCCCTCATGATGATCAAAAAGAGACAATGAAGAAGTCGATCACGCTGGATGGGATTCTCAGGACACGACTCAGATAGAGCTCCTCAGATGGCATCAATTGCTAAGGCTCCAGAATGGATGCTACATGCCTTAAAGACCCCGTCACGAGGAGAGAACTCCAACAATGTGCGAACGGCGGTAGGAGAGATAGTGGGCTCAAAGGCGACCCGACGGCCGAAAAACTCTATGACGGTAATGTATCGCCAGCCCCAGGGTGTCATCATCACCTCATAGTCCAATAAATGAAGAGACTGGGTATGGTGGAACCACCTTTCCAATAAAGCGCGAAGGTAACCCCAAGGGCAACGTCGGGGCACTATAGTGAAGCAATGCCGAAACCCCAGGAATGTACTCGATGTAATGATCATGGAGGGTCTCATAGAGGGAATAGACACTAAACCAGTTACCTCGAGGCTGTATCTCCTCTTGGACCTGTAATATCGGAATTTCAAGACAGCTACGACAAGAAACCAAAATAACTCAAAGGCTTCATAGATATACCTCATTAGCACACAGGTACGCCGATAGATGATAACTCAGATCGAGTCCCAAAAGGTCTGGAATGGCCACACGAACGCCAGGAAGTGAGCGACCACGCGAAGACGGTGCAGCCTTGTCAACACTTAGAGGATCCCCCTCTGCAGCAGCATCGTCAGCTCGATCCACGGCAATCGGATGAACACAGGCCTCCGCCAGACGTCGAGGCTGTCTAGAAACACGAGGAGATGGAGTGGCAGACGCCCTATGACGGCGAATCCCCGAGGAGGCCCGATGTGATGAATAACTACCTGGATCCATAACTAAACAAAGATCAACCCTCTCAACATAAGGTACCCACTGCCTAATTTTATATTAAAAGTTAAATGCATTTGAATATAACATCATGCATATTCTACACGAGCATTGGGAGGAATCTTGTGCTTTAATTTCTACCTACCTAGCTCAGTCATCTAGCTCCAGAAAAAAAATTTGGCAGAACCTCCCCTAAAATATAGACTAACCACCAGCACAAGCGTGCATACATGACCATCTTATTGGTCCTGATAGACTCCACGACACGCTTGCGTGAGGTGGTTGTCGCCCGGATCGTTTCTAGTAAGCAAATTTGATGGAACTCTTTTGACACCTTAAATAACGAGACGAGCACCTTGGTACAATCAATCAAGCAATGTAATATGCGATGGATGAACACCAACGACACCTAAATCCCTCGCTTATATATAAGCGGTAATCTCGGTACAATCGAATGATACGGTAGAATAACACCACACACAACGATGTATTGTTGTATGATAAGTTAGCTTCGAATCTCAAAGAAAAACTAAGAAAATTACTTAGAAATTCTTCAAAGAACCAAAAGTAGAGAATAGCTCTCAAGTATGAATAAACTCAGAATATTATTATTGATTATTCAATTACATCTTCAATGTAAACTATTTATACTAGTACCATAAACCCTAACTATTAAAGGAATTGAAATACTAGTATAAAACTAATTAGAAAGTAATTTTCATCTAACAAACATCCTAGTCAACTTAGACTTATGATAGATATGATAAATCCCTAAAAATAAGGAAACAAATCTAATAAAAATCTTCAAAGAAATGTGTTCCTTGGATTCCGTGTTAATGTCCTAGCACTGGGGCGCTGGACTTATACTTGAATGGAGCGCTGGGGTGCTGGTCGTCAGTAGTTGTTCTAGAGCTCAGCGCCGGGGCGCTGGTTTCTAGTACAAAACTTGTGTCGGGGTGCTGGACAAAAGAAAATGCATGTTTCGTCCTTTCTTCGAATCTGAAGCTTGAATTTGAATCGTTGCTTGCACCAATCATTTGCACCAAGTTAATAAGCTTTTCTTCTTCTTCCTTATCACAAGTTTTAAATCCATTCTCCTTCCAAACCTCTTGAATGAAACCGTTCAACCCATCCTTGAATCGTTTAGCCTGAGCTCTCGTCACAGGTCCAACCGGAACTTGCACCCGATCGGCACCATAACCTCCATCCTTGTCCAAGCTAGGCATATCCTCATCATTCCTCTTCTCTTGAGAAGGATTTGTCCTCAAATCGTCACCTACATCAAACAGACTAAGATTAGAAACATTAAATATAGCACTAACACTGTACCCACCCGGTAAATTCAGTTTGTAGGCATTGTCATTAATTTGCTCGAGAACTTGAAATGGACCATCTCCTCTTGGAAGCAATTTTGATTGTCTTTGAACCGAAAATCTCTCCTTCCTTATATAAAGCCAAATCCACTCTCCCGGTTTAAAGATCACTTGGCGTCGGCCCTTGTTGGCTTGTTTAATATATTGCTTCGTCCTCCTCTCGATGTTAAGCCTTGCCTTTTCATGTATTTGCTGAACAAATTCAGCTTTTTTCTTTCCATCCATGTTAGTCAATTCAGAAATAGGTAATGGCAATAAATCTAACGGTGTCAAAAGAATTAAACCATAAACAATTTCAAATGGTGAAAACCGTGTAGTAGAATGAACAGATCGATTATATGCAAACTCAACATGCAGTAGACACTCTTCCCAAACTTTAATATTCTTTTTGATAATAGCCCTTAACAATGCAGATAAAGTTCTATTAACTACTTTTGTTTGACCATCAGTTTATGGGTGACAAGTAGTGGATAATAACAATATAGTACCTAACTTACACCACAAGGTCTTCCAAAAATAACTCAAGAACTTAGTATCTCTATATGAAATAATGTTCTAAGCATACCATGCAATATAACAATTTCACTAAAGAACAAATCAGCTACATGGGAAGCGTCATCAGTTTTGTGACATGGAATAAAATGTGCCATTTTCAAAAACCTATCCACGACCACAAATATTGAATCATGACTACACTTAGACCTAGGTAAACCCAACACAAAATCCATAGATATATCAACCCAAGGTTCATTAAGTATAGGCAATGGTATATACAATCTATGAGGTTGAACACAAGACTTAGACTGTTTACACATAATGCATTTATCACAAATTCTTTCCACATCTCGTTTCATATGAGGCCAATAAAAATGTTCTTTCAAAACGGATAAAGTCTTTTCAACACCAAAATGACCCATTGGACCTCCCCAATGTGACTCCCTAATCAACAACTCTCGTAAAGAACATGCAGGTATACATAGCTTATTTTCCCGAAACAGAAAACTATCAGCTTTAAAGTATTTACCTATAACATTCTTTTCACAGGATTTAAACTCTTCACAAAAATCAAGGTCATTAACATATAACTCTTTAATTCGTCCAAAACCAAGAAATTTTGTATCAATAGTATTTAATAACACCTACCTTCTAAAAAGAGCATTAACAATAACATTCTCCTTACCTTGCTTGTAACGAATGACGTACGACAATGTCTCAATGAACTCCGTCCACCTTGTGTGTCTTTTACTTATGTTGTCCCTTCAAGTATTTCAACGATTCATGATCCGTGTGAATCACGAACTCTTTAGGCCAAAGGCAGTGTTGCCACATCCCCAATGCTCGAACCAATGCATACAACTCCTTATCATATGTCGGATAGTTCAAAGCTACTCCACTCAATTTCTCGCTGAAATATACTACGAGCTTTCCTTCTTGCATCAGCACCGCTCCAATCCCTAAACCTGAAGCATCACACTCAATTTCAAAAGTTTTAGCAAAGTTAGGCAAAACAAGCAAAGGCGCATTAATTAATTTATCTTTAATCAAATTAAATGTTTTTTCCTCTTCATCCCACTTAAACCCCACATTTTTCTTGATAACCTCAGTTAATGGTGCTGTGATTCTGCTGAAGTTCGTTACAAACCGCCGGTAGAAACTTGGGAGTCCATGAAAGCTACGAACTTGACTTACATTCGTAGGACTCGGCCAATCTCGGATAGCATGTATTTTCTCCTCATTAACCTGTACTCCCTATGAACTAACAACAAATCCAAGGAAGACAATTTTATCCGAACAAAAAGTGCATTTATCCATGTTAGCATACAATTTTTCTTTCCAAATAACATCTAAAATAGCCTTCAAATGTAATGCATGCTCTCCTAAACTCTTACTATAGATCAATATATCATCAAAATAAACCACAACAAATTTCCTTATGAATGGACGCAACACATGATTCATTAATCTCATGAAAGTACTAGGTGCATTAGTTAAACCAAAAGGCAATACTAACCATTCATATAAACCATATTTTGTTTTAAATGTAGTCTTCCATTCATCTCCCTCACTCATTCTAATTTAATGATATCCACTCTTCAAGTTAATTTTTGAAAACACAACAGACCCATGCAATTCATCCAACATATCATCTAAATGTGGAATGGGATGTCAAAACTTTACCGTAATATTGTTTACCGCTCGACAGTCGATACACATACGCCACGACCTATCCTTCTTAGGCACCAAAATCACCGGAACTGCACATAGACTCATGTTTTCTCTCACAAACCCCTTCTCCATTAATTCTCCAACTTGCCTCTACAACTCCTTTATCTCCTCGAGATTGCTCCGATAAGCTGGACGATTTGGAATGGAAGCACCGGGCATGAAATCAATATGATGTTCAATTCCACGAATCAGTGGTAGTCCTTGTGGAAGCTCCTTGGGAAATACATCCTTATATTCCTGCAAAATAGAAGAAACAACACTAGGCAACAAAGAAACATTAGCATTAGAATTCAAAAGTGCCTCCTTATATCATTGGCTTTTGGGAATCCAAAGCTCTTCTCACATCGCTCTTTTTTGCATAAATGTTTGTTTTCCTCTTTTCATTTTTCTTTTTCTCTCTTTCTTTTTCTCTCTTATTTTTTTCCTCATTTTCCCTTTTTCCACTTTCTTTTCTTTGTACGTGATCTTTTTGCAAATATAATTGATCCTCATGCACCTCCTTCAATGACATAGGACATAACGTAACCTTCCGCTGATTATGAACGAAAGAATACTCGTTTGTGAAACTATCATGCTTCACCCGTCGATAAAACTGCCATGGGCGACCAAGCAATAAATGACCCGCCTGCATCAAAACCATGTCACACAATGCCTCATCAACATACTTCCTAATCGTGAACGGAACCAATACTTGCTTAGTCACTTTTATATCTCTGCTATCAGTAAGCCACTGCAATCTATATGGTTGGGGATGCTTGGTTGTGGACATTCCCAACTTCTCTACCATGATCGTGCTGGCCACATTTGTGCAACTTCCTCCATCTATCACCACACAATAAACCTTACCTTTCACGAGGCATCTAGTATGAAATAAATTCTCTCATTGCTCCCCGTTTTCCTCTTTCACTTGCGTAGTAAGTGCTCCCCTTGTAACCAACTTTTCACCATGCATATCCAACTCCCTTTCATCTATCTCCTATAACGGTGGCATTGAGTCGGTATCACTAACTTCCTCTTCGATTTCCACTTCTCTGTTGTCAAGTAACAACATCGTCTTTTGATTTGGGCACTGATTTGCAATATGTCCCCTTCCTTGACACTTGAAGCATTTAATATCCCGATTACGATTAAAAGATGGTTGTTCAACTTTCCCATGTATTCCTCGGCTAGTGGACTCCTGCCTAGATTCTACTTTAGGTTTATGTATGACTAGTTTTTCCTCTCGCTTTGCCACATTAGTCTTCCAAGATGAACCCGAATTAGGCAAAGACTGCTGACTACCTCTCCTCTTAAGCTGTTTCTTGATCTTGATAGCTATATGTACCATGTCCTCTAAGTTCACATAATGATGTCGTTCAACCAAATCCGCTATCTCCCAATTTAAGCCTGCTGAAAATCTAGCCTCACGATCTTCCACAATGTTGGCTCTAGTCATTAACATATCCATCTTTTTAAAGTAATCCTCCACACTCCGACTACCTTGCCTAAGATTTTGCAAACTCGAAAAAAGGTCATAGTAGTAGTGGGTTGGAACAAACCACTTTTTCATCACTTTTTTCATCTCGTCCCATGTTTCGATTGGTCGTTCACCATATCTTCTCTAATTCAACATCAATTGATCCCACCACGTTACAACATAATCTGAAAATTCAGTAGCGGAAATTTTTACCTTCTTGAGCTGTGAGTAGTTCTGGCATACAAAAATCCACTCCATCTTTGTTTCCCACTCTAGATATGCCTCAGGATCACTTTTACCTTGGAATGCTAGAATCTTCATTTTAATGTTATCCAAGTTCCCATCTTCTCTAATCCTACCTCTTCTATCCCTATTACCTTATTGCTTCCGATGTAAGAAATCGGATTCACGATCTTCTTCATCAATAAATTCTTCCTTGTAGTATGTTTCCTCTGTTCTAAGTCCTCTTGTTGTTCTCCTCCTTTTTGGCGATCACCACTATGACATTGAGACTGTTTCCCTTGTGACACACTCATCTGATCAATTGGTTCACTCACTTGGTCCACAGCCATGTCTAACTTCCTCGTAAATTCTTTCATCATAGCTTCCACAACAAATTTTGTATCAAACTTTGCTAGAGGATCTTTCCATAACACCCTGATCTTTTGAACTAGAAATTTTTCCTGTAAAACAGAGGTTAGTAGCAAAATATTTTCCTCACCACTCCTTTATGTATTTCGCTCGATTAATGTTTCGCTCGTGTATCACTCAACAGGCTTTTTCCCTCGAATGATCTCACAACTAAGCCTTTTACCTCTAAATATTCTCTCTAATAGGTTCTTTTCGAATTATCCTAGTAAATTCTCGGTTTTACTAATCAATTCTCAAACAACTTATCACGAACAATATAGTACGTGTGGATACGAATCTTCAACAATCACGAGTACAGAATTGAAGACGAAATCTACGAACAAATTGAAATAACTGAAATAAATTTTATTTTTTCCTATACTTTTTTTTTACTCACAAATTTAACAATAAAACAAAGATAGATACTTAGCTAGAAAACCTTGCTTTGATACTAAATGATAGACTCCACGACACGCTTGTGTGAGGTGGTCATTGCCCGGATCGTTTCTAATAAGCAAATTTGATGGAACTCTTTCGACACCTTAACCCAACGTCTATAACGAGACGAGAACCTTAGTACAATCGATTAAGCAATGTAATATGCGATATGGATGAACACCAACGACACCTAAACCCCTCGCTTATATGTAAGCAGTAATCTCGGTACAATTGAATGATGCGGTAGAATAACGCCACACACAATGATGGATTGTTGTATGATAAGTTAGCTTCGAATCTCAAAGAAAAACTAAGAAAATTACTTAGAAATTCTTCAAAGAACCAAAAGTAGAGAATAACTCTCAAATATGAATAAACTCAGAATATTATTATTGATCATCCAATTACATCTTCAATGTAAACTATTTATACTAGTAGCATAAACCCTAACTATTAAATGAATTGAAATACTAGTAGAAAACCAATTAGAAAGTAATTTCCATCTAACAAACATCCTAGTCAACTTAGACTTATGATAGATATAATAAATCCCTAAAAATAAGGAAAGGAATCTATTAAAAATCTTCAAAAAAATGTGTTCCTCGGATTCCATGTCAGTGTCCTAACCCCGGGACGCTGGTCGTCAGTAGCTGTTCTGGAGTTCAACACCGGGGGGCTGGTTTCTAGTACAAAACTAGCATCGAGGCATTGGACAAAAGAATATGACTATTTCATCCTTTCTTCGAATCTGAAGCTTGAATTTGAATCGTTGCTTGCACCAATCAATTGCACCAAGTTAATAAGCTTTTCTTCTTCTTCCTTAGCACAAGTTTTAAATCCATTCTCTTTCCAAACCTCTTGAATTAAACCGTTTAACCCATCCTTGAATCATTTAGCCCGAGCTCTCGTCACAGGTCCAACTAGAACTTGCACCCGATCAGCACTATAACCTCCATCCTTGTCCAAGCTAGGCATGTCCTCATCAAGTCCCCAAGGCACAATATAAGAATTAGATATGGCATACGACTTCCCACAGTTTAAAATTTCAAATTCAATCAAGCGAAGGCGAATGATAACGGCTAAACATTGGAAAAATAGGAAACTCGCATTAGAAACCGACTCTCGCATTTAAACATACAATTTTATCCGAAATGTGTGACGAAAAACTATATCATGTTACTAAAATTCCTACATCCACGGGTTCAGAATATTAAAATATATGCATCTAACGAGTCAGAATATTTTTATCATGTCATTAAAGCAAACATTGATGATACATTGCATTTTAATTGACTAACGCCCATAAGATAGCGAAACGAAATCAAAAACGGGTAAGAATGATATGAAAACGCTACATATGATCAAACGAACGACCATACATAGTCAGAAATAGCAGAATCGGATCCCACGGAGCAGAATGTGCAGAAATATGCGTGGAAAAGCTAGAGAATTTGAAAAGAAGAGACAAGAGAGCACAAAAAGAATGAATGAAATTGGCCGCGTGACTGGATAATACTCCTTGCGGGCAGCCACAGGTATACCTGCGGCCTAGCCCAGTGGGTCCTACCCCTCCTATTTTGCTGCATACAAGGTCAAAACATGTCCTTCTCAGCCCTAATAGGTGTATCCATGAATAAAAATACCCTTTTAAAGCATAAAGAAGATCAATTCGGGTAATAACGCTTACGACAATCTGAAATTTGGTGACAAAGGATCGTAAGATATCCATCGACGGAAAATGGTAGAAATAAATAAAAAATGAGAAAAAATAATAAAAATAGATCAAGAATAGCTCAAACACAGGAGAGAACCGACCTCCGTTGGAGACGAGACTCAACAAAGAAATATTAGGGACGAGACCTGGTAATTAAACACAGACAAAAAAATATCAGGGACAAGACCTGGAGATTAAACCCGTTGGGGACAAGACTCAACGAACAAAGAAATATCAAGGGCGAGACCTGGTGACTAAACCTGTTGGGGACGAGACTCGACAGAGAAATATTCGGGGGCAAAACCTGAAAATTGAACCTAATAAGGAAATATCGGGGATGAGACCTGGTAAATTAAGTACGTGGGGGACGAGACTCGACAGACAAAGAGATATCGGGGACAAGACCTGGTAAATCAAATCCGTTGGGGACAAGACTCAACAAGGAAATTTTGGGGACGAGACCTAATGATTAAACCCGTTGGGGACAAGACTCAACAAAAGTAGCTAGGGGCAAGACTCAACGATGCAACCAACTAGGGAATCCTAGGTAAACACCCGGTGATGTCAATCAGTGATAATTTCCCTAGTAAAACCATCATAACATCATAAAAAAATTAAAAAAATTACCTCACACCATTGCATCATTTGATAATTAGCGCATGTCATAAATGTTATATTATGTCGTGCATTGGGTGTTTATATCTTTGTCATATTCATTTCATTGCATTGCATAAACATGACATAGAGGGGCATCTGTAGACACCCAAAATTTTGCACGTATTTTTTAACCCTGGTAGGAGGACAAAAGAGTCAAACCATATGTCATTGCGTAGCTCTTGAAGATCTATTTATGCATTTTGCTCTATCTTTCCGAATCCGGAATTGGCCAAACCATATGTCATTGCGTAGCTCTTAGAAAGAGCTTTCCAGAATGGTATAACACGTCTCCTAACCCTTCCCGGATTGAAAGATACAAATATTCCAGCGAACGAGGCGATGAATCGACGGCTTGGCACGAAGTCCAAGGCGCGTGGGCCCCACCTGAGCCAGCCGCAGGTGTACCTACGGCTGCCCAGAGAAGCCTATAAATATCAAATTTCAGTATATTTTGAAAAAAAAGGAATCTTAGAGAGAAATAAATGGTGGAATTTTAGAGAGAGAGGCTCGAGATTTAGGCATAAACTACTGGATTTTGTCTAATTTTATACTAGATTAGCTAAATACATACATATTGGAGAGCAAGGAAGTGTCAAATCTCTTTCTCCAAGGTGAAAGATTCAATCTTTCTTATAAATTCAATATATATCTATTAAATCTCTTGTGTTTTGTTCATTGTTGCCCTTAAAGTTTGCTTATTTTTCGATTGTCACACTTTTTATCAAATCCCTTTTAGATCTATATCATTTTTTGCATTTGCCATTGTCAAAGTTTGAATCTTTTCGCTAGATCTACCCTAGATCTAGCTTGAATCTAACGTATTAATGGTTTTAAAGTTTAAAGCTTTAACCTTTTTACTAGATCTTGCTTAGATCTATGGTGGATCTAGTCGTTTACAATGTTTTAAATTAATTTTATCAATACTCCGCAAAAACCCTAGATCCGTATCTAGTGGGGAGGAGGTCCTAACTAATCACGCTAGGGATTCTAACAATTAAATCACTTGATAGCGGTTTTAGGATACATTTTTATATACTTTCGTTTTAATCCCAATTGTGGCATTGTACGGATATGAGGCATCTTAGAACTACGGAGTTATATCCTAGATTCTAAGCCCCTTTCCATAGATCTCATTAATATACATAGTCCCTCGAAATGTTAGCTTCGATATTGCAATCTAAAAAATAGGGTTACGGGAACCCGCTTTTAGGTCTCTTTTTGCTTATATTTCAATATATTATGATGTGAGTCTAGGAATATTGGAGTCGAGATCCATGAATCGGATCTTGACTAGATTCCCACGATGGACATGGTTTCAATTGTAATAAGAGATGCTCGATCATTGTACATCTAAATTTGGGCCTTAAACGGTATCAAGGGTTCCATCCCCCTAAAATCAGATTTAAGGCCCCATAATAGTAAAAATTACGATTGCGGGTGTTTGGGGCTATTGAGATGGCTTTCATGCCCACGGATTGCCTCGACCATATTTTGATGCTTGATTTCTCGTTTATCACAAAAAACGATTTCTAAAATAAACGACAAAGATATTCTAAAATTAAAATCAAATCGTGTTGGGTTAGTAAGACGACTTTAGATTAAAATTAAAAGTAACGAAAAAATCTTGATTCCTATTTGGCGAAAGGGTTTGAAAATCATATTTTTTGAAACGTCACTCAAAAGGTTTTTTTTATCAAAATCAAAGCTAAAATGAACTATTCTCTTAAATCAAATCATTCGTGTTAGGTCCAAAAAGGTTTTCAGTTGCTTTCAAGATAACACACTTCTCACGATTTCGATCCAAGGCTAGATAGCGATTTCCTTCAAAATCACACAGTTCATTCTAAGGAAAACATCAAGATGCCGTAACCGTATTTTCACGGAAGTCGGGAGATGCCTAACACCTTCCCCTCGCTTAAGCAAGCCCCCAAACTCTATGAATCTCAGTTTCGAGATCAATTTTACAGAGTCACATATTGGGTCATACTGCGAAAATCTAAAAATTCGGATGAGTTGGTACATCCATTTAAATCTTTACCAATTGGCGACTCTGTTTAATTGGCCCATCGATTAAAATTAATCTTTCAAAACTCCGTCAACATTCATGTTGGATTTTTCCTAAAAACTCACCCTTTAAGCGAACAAATAAAAAAAATCTCAAAAGGGGTAGAAATAACGAAAATTAGGAAAAAATATTTTCCCTGGCGTCGAAAGAAGGTAGGGAGATATCCTTGAATAACACTCATATAATGGCATTATTTATACCACAAGAAATATAAAAGGTTCATATATTTTATATTTAATTAAATAACTGCTCGAAGATGATTCAAAGAGTAAGGAAAAAAAGAAAAGAAACTGGAGTATTTGATTCATCGAGGGAGTATTTGAAACCAATCACATCGTCCTTCAATGGGGATGATGTGGTTACTGAGGCAGTATATATGAGTCTCTTCACGTGTTGTGATCTAAGGCAAATATCTGTAATAATTCTTACCCCGACAATGGCTGCTTCAATTGTCGTCCGCTAGTATTACTAGCAAATTGTTTTAAAAAGTGGGTCGACCTTCGTTGACTTTGGAGACTTGGGGGTATAATCGTCCGTGTCGACGCCGGGGTTTTCGCTTTCTCTGGCTTTCCCAATTTTAGCCTTTTGGTTTAGATGATTTTTGGAAAAGGTCGGCATTGAGGTCGACGGGGTTTTGAAAGGTCGTTTTTATGATGAGCCAATTAACCAGAGTCGCCAGTTGGTATATTTGAAGTGGATGTACCAACTCATCCGAGTTTTCGTTCTTTATAAATCGCTGGCTCATGTGTGACTCCGAATTAATTGGTCTGCGAATCGAGATTCATAGAGTTCGGGGGCTTGCTTAAGTGAGGGGAAGGTGTTAGGCACCCCTCGACTTCCGTGAAACACGGTTACCGCAATCTTGATGCTTTTCCTATCCTTTAATTCATGAAATGTGTGTGTGTGCGCGTGCGTGTGTGTGTGTGTGTGCTTATGTGAATGTTGTGGTGAGTTTGGATGAAAGAATCATTTGGATTTTAGGGAAAATCGTGTTTTACTTTGAGAATACTTCGGAACGTTCTTTTCGGCATACACGAGAAAGCTTTATTCTTTATGAGAAAGGTTTGATTTTAATTGTCCAAAACTGTGGGATTTTCATTAAGTGTCGTTTTAACAAAACAAGAGTTTTAAACCTTCGTCAAAATAGGAATCGAGATCTATACGTTGCTTTCATAAAATGATGGGCAATTTCTAGGATCTCTTTTCACCCTATGCACAAAGATTTAATAAAACGTTACTTATTTGCAAAATCATTTTTTGTGATGTTTGAAAACGATCTTTCTTTAGCTTCCTCGTTAGATAGGAATCGACATTCACTAACATTTCTCAAATTTTAACCTCGTGATTCTAATATCCTACTTTGCTTGATTTTTATGAAAATCTTATCATTTAGCTTTGAAATCAATTTCGCGTCATAAATCGAATCGAGCATAAACACGCGTCGGGGCTATTCATGGGCATGTAAGCCATCAAAATGTCCCCGAACGCCAACAATCACAAATTTCACTATTTCGGGGCCTTAAACCCGATTCTCGCCTTAGCGTCGTTTTAAGGCCCAATGTTTACACACTACAAAACAAGCCTCTTGAATCTATTACATACACCAAACGTCCATCATCGGATTTGAACCACGGGGTCGCTTTCCTAGGCTCACAACCACGATTGCTACACACTCTCAAATTGAATACTCAATTATAACAACGTAGATTGCCTAACACATCCTACAAATACACTCAATTAAATTACGCCTAATATACATCCATAAACAAACTAGAAATTTCACCAATTAGATATCATCGGATTATTAGGAAGAATTTTGTTCCAATGGAACCCTCACCAATAATCCCTAATCCATGATTGCTCAATAATATTCTTGATAATTTCAATTAAATTTAGCCAAATAACATGATAGAAGTTGCAAAAATAATGAGATTTTCACCTTGCAAATGATACCAAAATTGTGTAGAAACTTGTGTATTGAGGGAAATATGAGATGTATATGATATAATCTAACAACAAAGGAAATTTCTCTCTTTTTCTCTCAATTGTTGCAAGAATTTTTTGCTATTTCTCTCTATTTCCGAGCTAAAACTGCTGCTGATTTCTTCTTCTTCCGCAAACTGCCCCACCTCCTGTATGCTGCCTGCTGCCGAGCTTAAATAGGCTGGCCAAAGCCAGCCGCAGATAGATCTGCGGCTGGCCGCAGATGGATCTGCGGCTGGCCAGCTGGCACGCCTCCCATCGCACTCAGCTGCTGAGTGCTGATTTCCCGGTTTTCGTGCTGGCGCACCCACTTGGCCGCAGATCTATCCGCGGCTGGCGGGCTTGACTTTCTCGATTTTCGTGCCATGCCTCGATTTTCGTACCGCAACGTCGGTTTTCGCTGACAGGCTCGTATTCCGCAGTCCGGGAACTTCCGGGAGACGTGCCACCTCATTCGGAAATGCCTGCCTCGGATGGTCATGCTGTCACGTCGACTTGGGCTGCCCAAATCATTGCGGCGGGACCGGGCGCTCGCCCTTGTGCCCGCTCCTTTGCTCCCGCAAGCTGGTTCAATTGACGATTTCGCCCTCCTGTCATGGTTAGTAGAAGGAAACGCAAAATTTGGGTGTCTACAGCTGCCCCTCTTTATCATGTTTATGAAATGATAAATGAAATGAACAGGATAAAGAATAGACACTCGATGCATGAATGACAGTTCGTAAGAATGACAGTACATACATGATGCCACACATATAGCTTATGATGCAACACAAGATGTAATGCATGCAAGACACTCGTAAGAGTGTCAATGTATTAACCCCTTGACCGTGTTTGTTAGTCCTTGGGTTCACTCTTTCAATCTGTCGTCTCGTTCGGGGCCGGGTATCGTCGCCGGTCACCCATCGCGAAACCCCAGTTAACGTCGCCGGTCGGTCCTCTGTCGGAGCCGGTTATCGTCGCCGGATATCCATCTCGTGATCGCCGGTTATCGTCGCCGGTCGATCGTCATGTCGGGGCCGGGTATCGTCGCCGGTCACCCATCTCGTAACCTCCGGTTATCGTCGCCGGTCGGTTATCTTGTCGGAGCCGGTTATCGTCGCCGGTCATCCATCTCGTGATCGCCGGTTATCGTCGCCGGTCGATCGTCATGTCGGGGCCGGGTATCGTCGCCGGTCACCCATCTCGTAACCTCCGGTTATCGTCGCCGGTCGGTTATCTTGTCGGAGTCGGTTATCGTCGCCGGTCATCCATCTCGTGATCGCCGGTTATCGTCGCCGGTCGATCGTCATGTCGGGGCCGGGTATCGTCGCCGGTCACCCATCTCGTAACCTCCGGTTATCGTCGCCGGTCGGTTATCTTGTCGGAAGCCGGTTATCGTCGCCGGTCATCCATCTCGTGATCGCCGGTTATCGTCGCCGGTCGATCGTCATGTCGGGGCCGGGTATCGTCGCCGGTCACCCATCTCGTAACCCCCGGTTATCGTCGCCGGTTGGTTATCTTGTCGGAGCCGGTTATCGTCGCCGGTCATCCATCTCGTGATCGCCGGTTATCGTCGCCGGTCAATCGTCATGTCGGGGCCGGGTATCGTCGCCGGTCACCCATCTCGTAACCTCCGGTTATCGTCGCCGGTCGGTTATCTTGTCGGAGCCGGTTATCGTCGCCGGTCATCCATCTCGTGATCGCCGGTTATCGTCGCCGGTCGATCGTCATGTCGGGGCCGGGTATCGTCGCCGGTCACCCATCTCGTAAACTTTTCACTTCAACACGTCAAACGGCTGCAAGGGAGCAAGGTGGGACCCACCAGGGCCAGCCGCAGATGGATCTGCGGCCAGCCGCAGATGGATCTGCGGCCAGCCGCAGATACATCTGCGGCCATGATCGGGCCTTAAATCCAACGCGGGGCTCCTCCAGATCTGTCACTTTCAACTTGTAATCCAAAGAGATTCTCTCGATTTTTCTTGTTCGCAAGGGCTTTTTGTCGATTTTTTTCAACTTTCCTGCAAAAACTGTTCCGGTAGGATTGATCTACACGCTACAGGTAACACTTTGACCGGTCACTTTTCAATTTCGTCAATGTTTTGCTATACATTTGACTATTTGCATGTTTAGAGATAAAATGTATGCTTTACAATGCTATGTAATGTACCATCATATATACATGCTATGTATCACCTATGTGAGTCCTATTTTTATGTTCATGAGGCGGTCCCACATATTGTTATTCCTTTTCTGCAATAAAATCATGCATTACATGCTGTAATTACATATATGAATGCAATTTAAATCTGTTTGAGGCTTTGATTGATGGAAAACACGCTTGGCTTATGCCTAGGATGTTCAATTTACAAACGGAACTCTGCCGATTTTTTTTTTTTTTTTTTTTTTTTTTTTTTTTTTTTTTTTTTTTAACATGCATCATGTTGCATTAATCATATGATGAGGCTAGAAATTTAGAATGTTCATTACATAATTTTAAAAGGAAACTTACCTTCTTTTTCGCCCGTTCTATTCCAGCTATGGATCGTGATGCGCCCAGTAGCTCCTCCGCCTCTCGGACTTCGGGTGTTCGCCGTCGTAGGGCTGCACCCACTCCTGTTCCTCCTCGGACCCGTCAGGCTCGTCGTTTGACGGAGGCTGTTATTCGTCCTGGTCATCCGGACGTTGAGGAGGCTGTCCCTCCGGAGGTCGCGGCAGAGGGGCCATCCTCCAGCACACCGGCTCCATCTACTCATCAGGCTCCTTCTGGCGCCTCGGTGCAGATACCCGATCTTTTGGGTCGGGATCTCAGTCGTCACCCCTCGGCATCTCTCGTGGCTAACGAGGTATATTTCAGCTCTATTCTGATTTCATTCTCAATTTCTCCATTCTCCTTTTATCCGGATTGACCCCTTGGTGATTGCCCCAGGTACCCGAGTTTACCCAGCCGAGGGGTAACTGGTTCAACATCTATTCCCTTTACGCGGCCCTGCACAGTGATTATCGGGCGATGGTGGACTCTTGGGGCTTCCGACATTTCTTCACTATCATCCCCCGCCAGTGCCCCTGGGGTTACATGAGGGCTTTATCCGAGCGATGGTTCCACCAGACGCAGTCTCTTCATCTCCTCGACTGCGAGGTCGTGTTGACCCCATGGGACTGGAGGTACATTACTGGCATTGAGTTTTACCGGGTCCCGCGTCCCCTTGGATCTTGATATCACTCCTGTGGAGGTTCGAGCTTTGCTGGGCTTCGCTGCTGAGGATCGGGTCTTTAAGGCCCGTAGCATTCGATCCGGCGCTTTGGCTGTCGATGCTGTTGGGGGTCTGTACGCATTGCCCATTCCCGCGGATCAGGGCACCAGGGACATTCTGCTACGACGCCTGTTCCTGACCATTATGAGGGGTTGTTTTTCTGGGGAACAACTCCTCCACTATTCATTTCAGCGTCGTTGGAGCGGTCAGAGACGTGGACCGCATCGGTGACTATGACTGGGGGTCATTCACCTTTGCCTATTTCCTCCATGGCATGCGTCTACGCTCAGAGGGACAGACTGATGCCTGGCTCGGCTTCTACCATTTTCTGTTGGTGAGTCCCCTCCTCCTCTCTCTTACTGTATTTCTTTTCCTTTCATCTCTTTTCTGTATTTGATAGTGATTCATGCCTTGCCTTGTTTCTATTCACAGTTCTGGGCTTACGAGCGGCTGCCATGTCTGAGGCCTATCACTACTCTGGGCCCGGACACTTATCCTCGGGGTCGGCGATGGCATCACAGTACTCTGGAGGAGGTCCCCGTGTCGGGCAGCTTTGCACATTGTCGCATTCAGCTGGAGTTGATCACGGCTGCCGACGTCGCCTGGATTCCCTACCTCTCCGATCATCTGACTGTGGGGTTCGCTGACGGGCATCCTTCCGGCCCGGAGTTCGAGCTTTCCACCCGCCGCCTCACTTTGCAGAGTGTTGGAGGCTGGGTGATGTATCTGGGAGAGCGCGCATTCAGATGCGTCACTGGAGAGATCCGCATCCCGCACTCCCTTTCTTTCACTACTTTTTGGCCGCTGGATTCTCAGCCTTCAGAGATCATGCTTGCCGGGGAGGATGGTCGGATGCTTTCCACAGGTCCCACTACGAGTGGTGCATTCCGTACATGGTGGGTGCCCCGTACCATCGGTCCTCAGACTCGGGCCACTTTCTTCCTTGGAGACATGGTTCCAGGCTCGGTGACGATGACCGATTGGGCTGCCTGTGTTCGGACCCCTACCCACGCTGAGCAGATCGCCTCATTGACCCGTCAGGTAGATCAGTTGTCGCTGTTTATTCGAGGATTGGGCCGGGCCCCGGAGGAGGCTTACACCTACGATCCTGACGGTGCAGGTTATGATGCAGGCCCGAGTTCATCTGATGCCACAGCGCATCCCTACATCCCTGATATGAACTTTGGTCCTCCGAGCTCGACGACTCCAGGGGATCAGTTCGAGGATCCTGCTTTCATAGACGATACTGATTTTATTTAGACCAGGATAGGATAGGGCCCTTTGTATCAGCATCTGCTTAGATTTCTTTTTTCATTTATGCACTATGTACTGAACTCATTTATTTATTTATGCACAGTCTTCTCTTTCATTTTTATGGGATTCACCTGCTTTATTATTAACTGTATGATGCATGCTTTCATTTATGGATAGAGAATGACCCCTGTACAGTCTTTTTGATACTATTTTTTCAGATGTCGTCCTCGGATGCCGTGACTCGTTTGGATTCCATTCCTCCCACAGGGTTGGTCGGCAGCCTCTTTCGCTGGTTGGACAGTTTACTGCCGGCAGACAGGATTGTCGCAGATGGTCTTTTGGGACATTCTTGGTCCTTACTGGCCTTTCAGGTGCCAGCGGGCTTTGTGGATGGTCTTCTGAGCTATTGGGCCCCTGCTCGTCAGGTGTTTAGGTTAGGGACCGTAGAGCTGACCCCCACCCTTGGGGAGTATGCCCGCTTTACCGGCTTACCGTTGGACGGCCCTTGTGCTAGGGTCACAGTTGGTTCCATGCGCCGTCAATTCTTGACTTTCACCGGTTTGCTGAGGGCCGTCTTATTACCGGTAATCACATCAGACCATATGGTTCCCCTTCGATTCTTGATTGACCGATTTGGCTCGCCTGACAGTTTCCGTCTTTTCCTCGGTGATTTTTCCGTGTCCGAGGAGCGCTGGGATGCCTTGAGAGTGGGCGTTCTGATGGCCTGTGTCATCTCAGTTTTGTACTTGCCTGCAGGATCCGATCATTTGGACATGCGGATTGTTGCGGCCGTTAGGGCCCTTCAGGAGGATCACACCATTCTCCCCATGATATTGGCGGATACCTATATGTCGGCCACATATTGCCAGTCCTTCCGAGGGAGACTCTTCAGAGGGAGCTCGACTTTGCTGTATGTGTGGTTCATGAGTCATCTTAGTCCCATCGGCCACTTCCGTCGCCAAGGGTTTTGCTTCAGCCATGACATAACCACGCAGTTTTCGCTTCGTCCCGCGAGTTGTACTGATGTGGCCTCCTGGATATCATTTTTGTCTATCATCGAGGACCCCTTTCATCTATTGGTTTACTCGGGCTATTGCTCCTTCATGAGCTTCTTGACTCATGTGCCTGGCATGGATTTCATTCCCATCGCTGGGTTAAGGGGCGTGACGACCTATCATCCCCTGGCGGTTATGGGGCAGTTTGATCAGACACAGGATTTACACCCCTTCGCGGGTGCAGCCGCATACCGATTCCTTATATCATCCTGTACAGAGAGGGATCTATTGCAGGTATACGAGCTTTGGGATCGCAGGATCCTTGCCGAATATAGTGCGAGCTGTCCCATCCAGACATTTGCCTACGTACAGTGGTTGCATGGAGCCCTGGATTCGGCTAGTTTGAGTCGGACTGGGGCCTTTGATGACTCTGGAGTGATTTTCACGGAAGATACCACAGACCATTCCATCTTAGTCGATTCTGCCCCGAGTCGGGTTGCTGAGGATTCCCGACTCCGCCTGGCCCTGATTACTACTGAAGCCGAGAGGGATGCCGCCCTTGCCGAGAGAGATGAGGCCATTAGGGCTAGAGATGCTGCCATTGCTGATAGAGAGGCCATTGTATTTCAGACCAGGGCAGTGGTAGATGCTCATTTTGGGACTGTCAGCCGAGCTACTGCTTTACTGGATCGTATTGATATGATGGGGCAGGAGATTGCAGGAGATGTTGATGCTTCAGATCTATCCACCACCCTGTCCATCCTGCTTCGGCTAGTTTCAGATTTGTAGATTATTTTATTTCCTGCATAGACTATGTTGGTTTCATCAGTTATTGAAAAAGAAATCTTGTAATAAAACGACTTATATATATAGACATGCATTTAAATTTAGTCATCTTCCGTTTTGTCGTATCCTTGCCATCCATTGGGTCATCATTTTATCCAGATGACCATGATTTTGACATCTCGCCTTCTTTCTTTTCTCAAGACTTGATGGAGATTTGACAGAGATTGCCGCACACCTTTTGATTTCGTCGGATTGAATCTCAGATTTTGGATAACTGTTGGGTTGGATCAGGGTATGTATTCTGGGATGAAACTGGTTAGACAGTTGGTTTCGGGAAGGTTTTGAGGGTGTAGGAAGGTTTTATCTGGCTATCGAAAATTGGTTTTGGTCAGGGAAAGGATTATTTTTAAAGGATCGGACCGCGCCATGACGGCTGCCTACGTACCCCCACAAGTTGGAAGATCAGGTCCTACGTAGTTCGCTCTCAGGGGAAAAAGGAACTGATGATTTAAGCGTAGAACCGCTTCACCGAGTCAGAATTTAGGGGTTGTGGAAATACCTCACCATCCATTTCTTGCAATATGAGGGCCCCTCCGGATAGTACTTTCTTGATCACAAATGGCCCTTCCCAGTTCGGGGCAAACTTCCCCTTGGCCTCGTCTTGACAAGGCATGACTCTTTTCAACACCAAATCGTTTTCCTTGAACTTCCGAAGTCTTATCTTTTTATCGTACGATCGAGAGATCCTCTGTTGATATAGCTGACCATGCCAAATGGCAGCCACTCTCCTTTCATCAATCAGGGCCAATTGGTCATATCGACTTTGCATCCAATCCTCTTCGCTTATCTGAGCGTCGATCACTATTCTGAGGGACGCCATCTCAACCTCGACTGGTAGAACAGCCTCCATTCCATACACCAAAGCGTAAGGGGTTGCCCCTGTAGAAGTACGCGTTGATGTTCGGTATGCCAGCAGGGTGAGGGGTAACAGATCCGGCCATCCCCGATGATTAGCAGACATTTTCGCCATGATCTTCTTGATGTTCTTATTGGCCGCCTCCACTGCCCCATTCATTTTGGGACGGTAAATGATGGAATTGAGGTGCTTAATCTTGAACTGGTCACACAGTCCCTTCATGAGGGCGTTGTTTAAATTCTTGGCATTGTCGGAGACCACAACCTCAGGTTGCCCATATCGGCAAATGACATTATTCCTGATGAAGCTGACGATGACCTCCTGAGTTACTTTAGGGAAAGAAGCTGCCTCTACCCATTTGGTGAAATAATCGATCATGACGAAAATGAACCGGTGCCCGTTGCTTGCTTTGGGCTCTATTGGTCCGATTACATCCATTCCCCACATCGAAAATGGCCACGGGGAGGTCATACAGTGCAGTTCATGGGGAGGCGTATGGATCACATTACCGTGCGCCTGACATTGATAACACCGTTTGACATGATCTTCGCAATCGGCCCTCAGCGTCAACCAATAATGCCCTGTCCTCAAAATCTTTTTGGCAAGCATCGGTCCACTCATATGGGGCCCACACACTCCACCATGTATTTCATTCATAATCTTTCGGGCCTGTGTTTCATCTACGCACTGCAACAGTCCCAACCCGGCATCCCTTTTGTAAAGTGAATCGCCACTCAGGTAAAACTTCATCGCCATCTTTTGAATTCTCATCCTTTCAGTCCGATTTGCCTGATCGGGAAGGGATCTGTCTCTCAGATATTCCCTTATGTCGTGATACCAGGGCTGCCTTGTCAACACCACCTCGTTTGATAACACTGCCACATCTTCCTCATATGCCGGGGCATTCTGTACGGTGATCTCAATCTGTGGACTGTCCCTGCTCTTGATCACGTGGATTAAGGAAGCCAAAGTCGCCAATGCATCGGCAAAATCATTTCGTCCCCGAGGAATATGGCGGAAGGCGATATCTTCGAACTCTTGCGTAAGCTGGGTGACACAACGATGGTATGGAAGTAACCGAAGCTCCTTAGTGTTGTATACCCCGATTGTTTGTCTGATTACCAATTCTGAATCCCCGAACACCGCTAGTATTTTTACTCCCATGTCACGGGCCAATCGGAGTCCCAAGATACACCCCTCGTATTCAGCGGTGTTGTTCGAATTGCTGAAACGAAGTTTAGTGGCCACGGGGTATTGTTCTCCGGTGATAGAGACTAGGACCGCTCCGGCTCCTGCCCCCTCGGCATTCATGGCACCATCAAAATACAGCTTCCAGAATTGTCCCTCGTCATCACATTTTTCGCGCGATACCCAAAATATATCCTCGCCCGGAAGAGGAGTTTCTAACGGCTCCATCCCTCCTGCCGGGGCTTCTGCCAACTGATCTGCAATTCCCTGCCCTTTCATGGCCTTCTGGGTCACGTACACCATGTCAAACTGTTGTAAAATTAACTGCCATCTTGATAGTCGACAATTCAGCATGGGCCTTTCGAAAATATATTTCAGGGGATCCATTCTTGATATCAGGTACGTTGTATGCCCATGGAGGTAGTGCTGTAATCTCCCTGCCGCCCAGGCCAGAGCACAACAAGTCTTCTCGATGGGAGTGTAATTTTGCTCACATTGGCTAAATCTTTTGCTGAGGTAATAAATGGCCTGCTCCTTACCCGCCTCGTTTTTCTGTCCCAGCATGCATCCCATCGCAATGGCATTGACCGATATGTACATAAACAGAGGGATCCCATCCTTCGGGGGTACCAGCACTGGTGCCTCAGTCAATTGCTTTTTAATGGTCTGAAACGCCTTTTGACATTGCTCATTCCATTCTTGGGACACCCCTTTTCTTAACAGTCTTCTAAATATCGGCTCACATGTGGTCGTCAAGTGGGATATAAAACGGCTGATAAAGTTTATCCTCCCGAGGAATCCTCTTATCTCCTTTTCTGTGTGAGGTGCCGGCATATCCACAATGGCCTTAATCTTTGCTGGGTCCAACTCAATGCCCCGATCACTAACCAGGAAACCCAAGAGCTTACCCGACTGTACTCCGAAAGCGCACTTGGCTGGATTGAGCTTCAAATTATACTTTCTGAGCCGATCGAATAGCTTTTTGAGATGAATTATATGATCGGATTCCACCTTCGATTTCACGATAATGTCATCCACATAGACCTCTATCTCCTTGTGCATCATATCGTGGAACAAGGCCATCATGGCTCTCTGATAAGTAGCCCCTGCATTTGTGAGACCGAAAGCCAGTCGTCTATAGCAGAAAGTGCCCCAGGGGGTGATGAATGCGGTCTTTTCCCGGTCTTCTTCCGCCACCATTATCTGATGATACCCCGCAAAGCAATCCACAAAAGAATACATTTCGTACTGGGCTGTGTTATCTACCAGGATGTGTATGAAAGGCACCGGGAAGTTATCTTTGAGACTGGCCTTGTTGAGATCTCTGTAGTCTACACATACCCTCACCTTTCCTCCAGGCTTAGCTACTGGGACTACATTGGATAGCCATTCCGGGTAAGTAGATACCATAATGATTCCCGCCCTGAACTGCTTGATGATCTCCTCCTTCACCTTTAAACTCCACTCCGGTTTCAACTTCCTCAGTTTCTGCTTGACAGGCCTGAAACCCTCCTTGATGGGTAATCGGTGTACCACAATGTCGGTGGACAAGCCAATCATATCCTCATGAGACCAGGCGAAGACATCCTCATATTGTTTAAGCAACTCAGTCATTTCGACTTTTTGGCTGGGGGTAAGGTCCGTCCCTATCTTGAGTTCGTTTGGCTGGTCAGGGGTTCCAATATCAATGGTGATGGTTTGGTCCAAGTTGGGTTTGGGTTTATCCTCGACCCATCCCTTGATCTCGTCAGGTGCGTCGTCGTAATCTGTCTCATCTTGTTCAATGCCCATTAAATCGAAATCCAGCTCAATGTCAAAATCATAATCATCATTCAAATTTGAAAGACCATTTGTTAGGCAAGGATTACTCAAATTGGTACACCTGACATGAAACAAAATACTTGTCATATATAAATCATTTTTTCACGATGATCGCATTTTCAAATAACAAGAAGAAACGACATAATGATGCAGAAATAAAACAACAACAAAAATAAACTTCTTCATTCCCCCATCATCTGGGGTCAATCACCCTGACGTCGAGTTTTACCCCTGTTTGGATATCACGGGTTTCTGGGTCCAATTGTCGATGGTCAGGTCAGCTGGAATGCGCTGGATAAAGGAGGGCCTCACATCGGACACCTCCCCGATGATTACGGATACGTCGCCTGAATCCTTCTCCATATCTTTTCCAGGAATAATCAGCCCTGCCCAATCGATGACAGGCACAACTTGTTGGGCTCCTGGTGGTGTGATAACATTCGTCCCCTCCTTACTGCTTGTCGATTGTCCGGGGATATAGCATTTGGTTTCAAACTCTTTTGCGACTTCCTGCAGGAAACTTTCCCTCCGGGCCGACTCATTACGCGTGGGGGTTAACTCTTCATTCCCTGCCCCAATCACAGGTCCGCTGATCCCCTGCTCATTGCCGACTTTGGTCACTGGGCTGCCAACTAGTCGAATCGGAGTCGCACCCTGACGGTGTCCCCGTACTGCGCCCACATGGTATCCCAATCCTGCCTTGCCTATCTGTTGTGGTAGGTGGATGGGCTTGGTGATTCCCTGACTGCTTTTCCCTAGTCCCTGTCCAGGTTGGAAATTCATTTTAATCATTTCCCTTGCCACAAAGGTGAGTTCCGGAGAGATCCTTGGTTTCACAGCTGGAGCTCCCAGGCATCTATAATGGGGAGTGCTAATCTCTAGTGCTTGAAAGCTGGCAGGCGCCGCTGACTCATCCACATTGATTACTGGTAGGCCACTCCTGGGAGGAGAAGGGTCATCACATTCGGCCGAGATTGTTACCAGATTCCCATCGATGATCAACTTGATTTGTTGGTGGAGCGTGGAAGGAACTGCCCCGGCCATGTGTATCCACGGCCTCCCTAACAGCAGGTTGTAGCTTGCCGTGATATCCAGGACTTGGAAGGAGATACCAAAAGTACAGGGTCCTATCTCCACTGGCAATTCTATCTCCCCGATGGTGTCCCTCCGGGATCCGTCAAAAGCCCGAACCACCACATGACTGGCCCGCAGGCGCTTGGGACTGATGTTCATTTTCTTCAGCGTACTAAGAGGACATATATTCAATGCCGATCCCCCGTCGATCAGTACCCCGTTCATGACATATCCTGAGGAGATTACTGTAATGTGTAGCGGTTTTCGGTGCCCCCTTCCCTCTTCGGGAATGTCCTCATCTGTAAAGGATATTGCATCGGTTTCCAATAAGTGGCCTACCAACCGGCCGAAACCCTCCTCACTAATTTCTTTGGGCACAAATGCCTCCTCCAGAACCTTCATCAGGGTTTTGCAATGCTCACTGGATGACAACACCAAATCCATGACTGATGTTTAGGGTTGATTCCTCGTTTAAAATCTGGATCCCCCTCATTTCTGGGTGATCCATCCTTTTCAAAAACTCTATGGCCCTTTCCTCAGAAACCTCTTCATTTTTTCTCTTTTGGCTCTCAAGGACTCGCCCGGGCAGATATAAGGGGTTCCCCTTGGTCGTCACGGAAGCACAACTGACCGCTTCCTCTGGCATTCCCCCATAATTCCAGGGTACAGTCTTCAGACTACTGATAGGGAGTTGTGGCCTTGCAGCAAAAATGATGGGCCTCGGAGCTGTCAACTTGATAGGTCCCTCTATGTTATTCGTATTGACCCCTATCAACCTGATGGGTGTTACCCTCGCATTCTCATAATCATGTATTACGTTGACCATTTCCTCAATTTTCTGCACATAGTTCAACCTTGGCGGCTCCCCCGCCTCACTCGCCTCCGTCGCATTGACTCCCCCTCCATCATGTCTTGGCAAGGGATTTGCCTTAACATTCGGGGAGTCTGGCTGCTCCACCACAATTTCCCCGTTGTCGATCATGTTCTGAATTATATGTTTCAATGTCCAACAATCCTGTGTATCATGACCCGGGGAACCCGAGTGATAGGCGCACCGCTTGCTTGGATCAAATCTCCTTCCCTTCGGGTCACTTGGGGGAGCCAAATTGATTATCTTCTTTTGGGCCATCAATACCGCTAATACTCGTTCAAGCGGCTCCCCGAGCGGGGTGAATACTCGGTTTTGCGAGGCCTCATATCTTCTTCGCCCTTCTGCTCTTTGATCTGTAAAATTTGGCTGACGGGATGGCCCTCCCCTCTGTACCTGAACCGGAAGATGGCTTTCTGTTTTTCTGGATGACCCCTGTAAGATGAGGGAAACATCCTCTTCCTTTTTCTTTTGGACCCTCCGGGAAGTGCTGCCATAGTTTCCATTCTGTATTTGCTCGGCAGCAGCAGTTTCTAAAGCAGTAAGATCCCGGATTTTACCCGATTTCAACCCCATGTCTACCATCTCTCCATGTTTAATCATTTCAGCAAAAGGTCTTCCAATCCCCGAGATGACCCTCTCATAATATGGTGCCTCCTGGATGTCTACAAAGGTCATCACCATTTCTGATTCGTTCATTGGGGGGGTTACCTGTGCGGCCATGCCCCTCCATCGTTGGGCATATTCCCTGAAGGACTCCCTAGGCTGTTTCTTAACCTTTGTCATTTGGTACCTGTCAGGGGCCATCTGGGCCTGAAAGCTGTATTGGGTCAAGAAGGTATGGGCCAATTCCTCCCAGTTGTGGATTCGGGCGTTGTCGAGGCGGGCATACCAGATTCTTGCCTCTCCTGTTAAGCTTTTCTGGAATAGTTGCATTCTTAACCCCTCGTCCTCGGCATAAGCCCCGAGTTCTCCAATGTATATTTTCAAGTGTGTATAGGGGTCTCCCTTTCCATTGTATTTTTCAAACTCGGGAACTTTGAACTTTTCTGGATATCTGGCTCCAGGGAAAACACATAGATCTGAGTAATTAACCCTGCCCAGGGAGCCTATGCCCCTTAGGGATTGGATGGTCTCCTCCATGTGTTTCATTTTTCTCCGAAGGTCATCATTGTCCCCCTCTTCTGGGATAGTAATCACTGTCCTGCTAGGTATGGGAACGGGCTTTGGGATGACTGGCTCGTCCTTGAGTCGGGGTTGGTCCTCTTTAAGCAAGTTTGTACCATTTTTAGGAGGATTCTGATCATCCCCTGGTGGTGGAGTATTATGCGATCCCTGGTTTACCGGATCCTGTCTGATTAAGAACTGTTCCTTTAACATTGTGGCCATTTCCATCATCTGTCTTTTAAAATCATCAAACTCTTCTCGAGATATGGAACTATGATTAGGAATATCAGCCATTTCAGTTGTAGAGACCTGGGCTTTCTTAGACTGCGAACGAGTTTGAGGAGCAATCCTACAGAGACAAATGGTTCGAAGTTTAGTCCTGGGGAAATGAAAACATGGATGCATGCTAAAGCTATAACTTTTTTTTTTTGTGTTTTGGGGTTCTTTAATCTTTCCCTGCAAAAGAGAAAGTTAGTAGTCTTTTAGTGCCATAACCAATGCTAAACGTGCTTTATTATGCTCCCCCAACTATTCCCTGCAATTCACAGCGGTTAGTAATCTCTTTCGACATAGAAAAGGTATGTATGAATATTGAATGAGATCATGACATTTAGACATATAAACGTAAAAAGGCATGAAGAGACTTTTCCTGCGTTGGGTTATTCTGAGGATGACCTATCCTAGGGTTACTCTCACGGGCTTTTCGGCATGAAGGTTCCCAAATCTTCGCAATCTACTCGTTTGAGCCCTTTCGATTGGAGCGGATTTGAGTGGTGCGTTTCCTGAGCCATCTCCGGGGAGCAGCCCCATCGAGTCCAGTAATAAGCAACCGACAGGTTCGCCTCAGGAGGAGGTACTCTCTCAACATACATTCACATTCATCGTCCTCACCGTATGCAAATGATTTCTTTAAAGTAAAGCCATTCCATTCAATCATTCATTCATTGGACAACAACACACATTCGCACAACAAAAGTAAAAAATCAAAATATCGCACACACCCACATTTTATGAATTTTAAAGGATAGGACAGCATCAAGATTTGAACGCGGCTTAAGCCCTCTAATGTCCCCAGCAGAGTCGCCAGCTGTCGACGCCGGGGTTTTCGCTTTCTCTGGCTTTCCCAATTTTAGCCTTTTGGTTTAGATGATTTTTGGAAAAGGTCGGCATTGAGGTCGACGGGGTTTTGAAAGGTCGTTTTTATGATGAGCCAATTAACCAGAGTCGCCAGTTGGTATATTTGAAGTGGATGTACCAACTCATCCGAGTTTTCGTTCTTTATAAATCGCTGGCTCATGTGTGACTCCGAATTAATTGGTCTGCGAATCGAGATTCATAGAGTTCGGGGGCTTGCTTAAGTGAGGGGAAGGTGTTAGGCACCCCTCGACTTCCGTGAAACACGGTTACCGCAATCTTGATGCTTTTCCTATCCTTTAATTCATGAAATGTGTGTGTGTGCGCGCGCGTGTGTGTGTGTGTGTGCTTATGTGAATGTTGTGGTGAGTTTGGATGAAAGAATCATTTGGATTTTAGGGAAAATCGTGTTTTACTTTGAGAATACTTCGGAACGTCTTTTCGGCATACACGAGAAAGCTTTATTCTTTATGAGAAAGGTTTGATTTTAATTGTCCAAAACTGTGGGATTTTCATTAAGTGTCGTTTTAACAAAACAAGAGTTTTAAACCTTCGTCAAAATAGGAATCGAGATCTATACGTTGCTTTCATAAAATGATGGGCAATTTCTAGGATCTCTTTCACCCTATGCACAAAGATTTAATAAAACGTTACTTATTTGCAAAATCATTTTTTGTGATGTTTGAAAACGATCTTTCTTTAGCTTCCTCGTTAGATAGGAATCGACATTCACTAACATTTCTCAAATTTTAACCTCGTGATTCTAATATCCTACTTTGCTTGATTTTTATGAAAATCTTATCATTTAGCTTTGAAATCAATTTCGCGTCATAAATCGAATCGAGCATAAACACGCGTCGGGGCTATTCATGGGCATGTAAGCCATCAAAATGTCCCCGAACGCCAACAATCACAAATTTCACTATTTCGGGGCCTTAAACCCGATTCTCGCCTTAGCGTCGTTTTAAGGCCCAATGTTTACACACTACAAAACAAGCCTCTTGAATCTATTACATACACCAAACGTCCATCATCGGATTTGAACCACGGGGTCGCTTTCCTAGGCTCACAACCACGATTGCTACACACTCTCAAATTGAATACTCAATTATAACAACGTAGATTGCCTAACACATCCTACAAATACACTCAATTAAATTACGCCTAATATACATCCATAAACAAACTAGAAATTTCACCAATTAGATATCATCGGATTATTAGGAAGAATTTTGTTCCAATGGAACCCTCACCAATAATCCCTAATCCATGATTGCTCAATAATATTCTTGATAATTTCAATTAAATTTAGCCAAATAACATGATAGAAGTTGCAAAAATAATGAGATTTTCACCTTGCAAATGATACCAAAATTGTGTAGAAACTTGTGTATTGAGGGAAATATGAGATGTATATGATATAATCTAACAACAAAGGAAATTTCTCTCTTTTTCTCTCAATTGTTGCAAGAATTTTTTGCTATTTCTCTCTATTTCCGAGCTAAAACTGCTGCTGATTTCTTCTTCTTCCGCAAACTGCCCCACCTCCTGTATGCTGCCTGCTGCCGAGCTTAAATAGGCTGGCCAAAGCCAGCCGCAGATAGATCTGCGGCTGGCCGCAGATGGATCTGCGGCTGGCCAGCTGGCACGCCTCCCATCGCACTCAGCTGCTGAGTGCTGATTTCCCGGTTTTCGTGCTGGCGCACCCACTTGGCCGCAGATCTATCCGCGGCTGGCGGGCTTGACTTTCTCGATTTTCGTGCCATGCCTCGATTTTCGTACCGCAACGTCGGTTTTCGCTGACAGGCTCGTATTCCGCAGTCCGGGAACTTCCGGGAGACGTGCCACCTCATTCGGAAATGCCTGCCTCGGATGGTCATGCTGTCACGTCGACTTGGGCTGCCCAAATCATTGCGGCGGGACCGGGCGCTCGCCCTTGTGCCCGCTCCTTTGCTCCCGCAAGCTGGTTCAATTGACGATTTCGCCCTCCTGTCATGGTTAGTAGAAGGAAACGCAAAATTTGGGTGTCTACAGTCCGATTTGTTTGTTTAGCATGTCTGCTATTACTAGCGGACGCCGTATCCTCATTTTTAATCTTAGCCATTGATCATTGGAGCGGACGCTTAGGATGCTATTTGCCCAATTTTGATCCATAACAAATACATGTTATGGATCATTATTATATATATATATATATATATATATATATATATATATATATATATATATTAATCACATGCTAATCACATAGATGTATTTCCTTATTTTAGTTCAAACATATAAAATAACAAACTTTAATAAATATATCATTAATTATTATTTTTATTGTCTACATTCACACCCATAACTTCATTTATTAATATTTTACATCATTATACAATTATTCATAAACTCTATAAATAATTTTGATTCTTTTAAAAAAAAGAGTTTCATTTACAAAATTTGCGAATATTAAAATGAGAATGTATACCCTTAAAAATAGTAAATTATATTACTCTAATAGATTGGTACGATAAAAATTATGACGACAAACTTTAGTATATTGTATTATTTCGTACAATTAGCACTACTAAGAAAATAAGAATGTTCTAGCGAGAGAATAATGAAAAGAAAAAAATCAATGATAATATAGTTATTAGCTAAACAAACATTATTCACTATTTATTTTTTGATTTCTCAAAATTGAGGCAGTAAAAAAATAGTTGGCGCAACCATTTTACGATGAAATATTACAAAGAAAAATATTATTTACTAAAGAATTATTACTCGATATATAGTATTATTGAGTTTTTTTTGCGAGAGATTGCATAAAATAAATTTCTTAGAATTAATTGTGAAAAATATTTCCTTTACAAATATTAAAATATTACTCATCCGTTTTACAAAAAGAGTTTTATTGAGTTTATTTTTTGTTAATTTATGACATCTTAAATTAACAAATGCAATTTTATATGTTTATCTAAATAACAATTTTATTTTTAGTTTTTTCTAAGTATTTAGAAATATCAACTATATTAGTAATTAAATTAAATAAAATTACAATATTTTGAAAATCAATTAGTCATTCAAAAATAGAGGGACACTATTAAAATATAAAATAAAAGAAAAACAAGAAAAAAAAATCAAAAACTACGCAAAACATAAAATCAATGAAAAACTACGCAAGTTAGTAGACCAAAAATCTCCCCCAAATCAATCTGATCTCTGAAGTGGATACGATTAGTAGCACAACTTTATCAAAAAGCTGAGAAACCTGAAAGGGTTTAGTAGCAAAGGAAACCGAGAAACTGATCGCATAGTGGTGGAGAAACTGAGAAAGCGATGGAAACCTAAAACCAATGAGAAAACAAAGCACAACTAGAAATAGCGATCTTTAGCAAAAATCCCCCCTAAATCGTTAAATTGGTGTAGAACTAACAGTTGGTATATACAAGGTATTCTACTTTCTCTATATATTAAAATTTTTATGCGTATATACCTAATATATGTCTTACTTTCATTGTAATTAGGTGTTGGTGGTTTGATTTGGTGAATTTATTTTCATTTACAAGTAACCCATTCCGTAAATTGATTAATCTATAGTTATGTTTGTTTTAATTTTAACCCGTGCGCACCTCTCTGTTTTATGAGTATGTTAATTCTGAAATTTAGAATTGCCTGGGATTTAAGGTATATGCATAATTAAGGTTATTTTGGTTGAGGGAATCAGTGAGGTTGGTGTGTAAGCATTTTACTGAAAAATAATTTATGTAATCTATTTATGAAGATTAACTTGACTGCAACTTGTTACTTGTTGTAGAAATGTATACCTGTATTTTATCAACAATAACCAAAAAGAAATGCATACCTGTATTTTAGGCGGCAACTGGAAAATTGTTCAAAGGTTTAACCACTGACACATATTTGATGTCTCGGAGGATGAAATGGACGAGATTGAAGAATATACCACTGACGATATTGTTAAACTTGATGATGACTCACCCGCTATCGATATTATTCTTGAGGATCGGGAAATAGGGCCAATGGATAGAGTTGACGTTGATTTAGAAACAATAACTAGCAGTGTCTTAAGACAAAGAACTCACAGAATTAACATAAAACACAATATCTTATTCGATGAAGACATAGATGATGATGTCGATGAGGATGATTTTGAGGAGGATGAATTCGATGAGGAGGGGTATAGTGAGGATGATAGACCTGTGGTGTAACGACCGGGAATTCTGAATTTGCCTTGTAATAGGAATTTTTGAATGTTAATGAATATATTATATTTTATTAATATTATTTTTGTGTTGTATGTTTAAAGGTTGTGTGACAACCTGGATTATGTGAATGCATGAAATTTTTCGTGTTATGGTTTTGTTTAAGTGAATGATTGATTTCGCGTAGCGTCGCTAAATCACTATTCACGGGCACGTTTCCCGAGGCACTATTCATACCAGATATTTTTGTGTCTTTTTTGATTTTAATAAATTTCGTAAATACGTGTATGCATACGAATAATTTTCCAAGTGTCAAAAATTTTATTTGAGCTGATACTTGATTTTATCCGTATCCGAAATGTATAATATAAGTGTTCCGAATATTTGAACAAATCCCATAATAATTATTTTTATGCGTCCCAATAATTTATGGGAGTACCCATTTTAATTTTGGGTGGAATTATTTACCAGTTTTGGTACAAAAGTGAGAGTTTTCGGATATAATTTTGGTGTATTTGGGTATTTATTTTGGCTTGTTACTCCAAGTGGGAACCAACCCCCATTTTTAGACCAATTAAATGAAAGCAAGAAGGGAGGTTGCCGGCAAGCTTTGAATTTTTGGCCTCCTTGAGCCACTAACCCATTTTCTCCCTAAATCACTCCCTCCATTTCTCCTAACCCATTCCTTCTCTCCCATATCATCAGCAATTAGATAAAGAGAGCTGCAGAGTTTAGAGAGAGAGAGAGAGCTGCCAAGAGATTGAAGGAAGAAGGAGGAGAAAATAAAGGAACAAGGAGGAAGAAGGTGAAGAAGCTAACCAAGCCTCCTTCTTGCACACCCATTTAACCCATCAGCTCAATTAGAGATAGAAAGAGAGGGAAAATCTGCAGCAAGAAGCAAGAAGGAAGAAGGAAGAGGTCTCCGGAAAAAGGGAAGAGTCGCCAGAAAAAGAGAGGAAGAAGAAGCTACGGTAGAAGAGAAGAAGAAGAAGAAGAAGGAGCACGGGAGTAAGAGGAAGGAGAACAAGGGCTCTTGCAAACCCTCACAACCTGCAAGAACAAGGATCAAGAGGTAACCATCTTCTCCAAGATCATTTCCTCCATTGTTGAGCTTTGAAGCTTTCTTAGTTGGGTTTTGAGTTTTCTTGAGATTTTTGCTATGATTGTTGGTTGTGTTTGGTTTATAAAGTTATCAAGGCACCTTATAAGCTATTAATAACATCAAAGTGGAACAAAAATGGAATAAATCCGTACCTATACTTAAGGAGAATGAAGAACATGAAGAACAATGAACTTTGGACATGAACATGGACTGTTGGACGATTTAGAGGACTTTGTAGCTATGATTTCGTGTTTGTTTAATTCGTTTGTTGTTATGATGTTTTACTTCCATGGGTTATGAGTTTAACCCAGTTGGAATGGAGTAAAAAGGGATTAAAACGAAGTTTTGGTGATGATTTTTATAAAGAACACCAAGAACACCAAGAACACGAAAATATAACATGAGTTGATACTTTGGCCTAAGATTTGTCCATGTTAATGTTAATGGATAGCTCTAAATTTTTTATATGTTGTAGCTCTATGTCTTAGGAGTCCATAGAGTCCGGAACGGACCAATTTGAACGTGTATAGAAGGAGTTATGGTGGTTGGAAGCAAGATAGGTCTAGAACACGAAAAACAGAGCAGGAAACTAAGTATGGGCGTAATGACGCTGGCTTTACGCCGGAGCTACTGGACTTGGGCATAATGTCGCCGCCCAAAGGCATGTTTTGGGCGTAGTTACGCCGGGTCAATTTTAGGCCAGAATCAGCTTTGACGTCCTTTACTATAGGCATAACTTTCTCATACGAACTCGGATTGAGGTGATTCAAGATGATTGAGGTGATTCGAGTAGACCTACAACTTTCATTCTTTGAGTTTTTCAATTTGAGGTATGTAGCATGGCCTAAATTGGCCATTTATAGGACTGATGTGTAATTGGGGGCAATTAGAGGGTGTCAGGCATGCGCGTAAGCACATGTAATGCTCCCGACAATGTAAAATGTTATTCTAAGTTCTAAAATACGAATGTTATGAATTATAATGATACTTAGGATTAGCCAATGAGTATTAGGTAAAACGAAGGGGCATGCTAGGCGTACGCAATTGCGTGTTGCTTGGGCGTGAAAGTAGTATGCACACAAGCCAATCATATTTGATGTGACGTAGCATATACTTTGTAATCTTATTCATTTATTAATAAAAGAATTGATTTTCTTAAAAGGCATTTTATATTATCTACATAGTGCTGTTATATTAAATGTGATAAACCCATAGTTTTAAGCAATGCTTTTATAATCATGATGTTGATCATGCTAATGAGATCTAAATTCTAGATAGCTCACAAACTAAAATCGTTCCTAATCGTTGGATTAATAAAAGAGGATTAGTGAATCCGGATAGATTAGTACATACGTTACTTGCTCTTAGGAAGAGGATGATTGATCTCATAATCATTTGTATGGAGACACTAAAGCAAGTATGTAGGTGCTTATTAGAGAATAAGTTCACTGAACGTGGCTCGCTAAGGAATACCTAATGGAGTTTTACTCGCCTGTCAATAGGAATTCCTCTAGTGATAGTAGTACAAGTGATCCTTGGACTTGATATCATCATAGTATCTTGTGTATGATGAGTTATGCTTTGACATGTCCCTTAAGACCTTTAGGATATATCAAAGGGTATGATTGGGTATAATAAGTTGTACATGAAGATAGGTGAATGATCAATAAAGAATCTACCACGTCTAGTAAAAGATGTGAATGTCCTATGTGATTCGATAAATGACAACTCAGTAGTCCTTGGCCAAGGCAGAATGAAATTAGAAAGGAGTTTCTAATTTACATTATTTAGAGTTGTGCATTTTGGAATCGAAATACATATAATTAAATAAAATAAGACTTGACAGTAAATCCATGTCTTATATTTAATTGGTACATTGTATGGTTGAAGGATTAAATTGTACGGTAACTATTCACTGAAAGGTTCTTTTGTGATTAATGTTGAAATCTATATTATCTGGAAAGTCGTTGATCGCTAAGGGGGCTTACCCTTATTGTAGAATAAATATTATTTATTTAAATGAATTAAATAGTTTAATTTATTTATTTAAATAAGATTAAAATTGTTCTAATTGATTTATTCACAACCGGTTTAATATGGAGAACCTAAAGGGTCAGACCGCAAAAGGAAAAATATTTATTTAAGAAGGAAATGGCATAATTGTAATAATAAGTTAAGTGTATTTAATTTAATCTATGGAGATAGAATAAATTAAATAGCTTAATATTTATTATTTAATATTTTGGAAATATTAAATATAAATTGATAAGAGGAGTCTTATTATTATTATTACTATTACTATTATTTAATTCCTAATAGGGATTGAGAATTAATTAATAGAAGTACTCTCTCTCATAAATTCCTAATTGGATTAGGAGCATAATTAATTAAAGGAGTTTAATTATAATAGAAACCCTAATCCTAAATAGTTTAGGGAAGGGTTATTCCTACGTAGACACCCAAATTTTGCACTTCGTATACTAACCCTGACAGGAGGGCAAATTCGGCAAATGAACCGGCCTGCGAGAGCAAGGGATGGACAAGTACGAACACTCGACGCCACCGCGATGATTTGCAAACTAAAACCGACGTGACAACAAGGCTGTCCGAAATGAGCATTCCCGAATGATGTGGCACGTCTCCCAGTGATTCCCGGACTGCAAAATACAAGCCTGTCGGCGAAAACCGACGTCACAACACGAGAATCGAGGCGTGGCACGAAAATCGAGAAAGTCAAGCCAGCCAGCCGCGGATTGATCTGCGGCCAATGAGTGCGCCTTTTGAAAACACGGAACTCGAAACACGGAAACCGAAAATCAGCTGAGTGGAGGGTTGGCGGCCAGCCAGCCGCAGATCCATCTGCGGCTGGCTTTGGCCAGCCTATTTCAGCTCATCCTTCATTCAGCATACAGGAGGTTGGCAGGCGGAGAGAAGAAAAAGAATAGGCAGCAGCAGCTTGGAAAAGGAGGAAGAAATAGCAAGAATTTGCAAGAAAATAGAGAGAAAAGAGGGAAAAAGTGAGGAATTATATCTTTTGTGTAAGATTATATATCATTATTTTCTACTCTACTCAATATACAAGTTCATACACATTGTGAGGATTATTTGCAAGGTGAAAAGACCATTTCTATAGCAATTTTTGTATATCATTTTGTTAATCTTCTTGTCAATTGGGTTATGTGAAATGTAGTTTTTCTTGTATATTGTTGTGGATCCATGTATTGAGGACTATTAGTGAGGGTTCTAAATGGAACGAAAGTCTTCCTAATGGCCCGATGATATCCATTTGATAATTTTTAGCTCGTTATAGTAATGTAGCAATTTTGGATGTGAGCCTAGGAACGCGACCCCGTGGTCCAAATCCGATGATGGACATTTTTGGATGTATGTAATAGGGCCGATGTACCCTTTATTGTAAATATGTAATTGTCGGGCCTTAAAACGATATCAAGTCGAAAATCGGGTTTAAGGCCCCGTAATAGTGAAATATGTGATTGTGGGCGTTGGGGTTATTTTGATGGCTTACATGCCCATGAATAGCTCCCACGCATTTAAATGTTTGGTTTGATTTGCGACACAAAAATTGATTTCAAGTTAAATGATGAAGATTTCTATAAAATCAATCAAAGTAGGTTATTAGCACCACGAGGCTAAAATTTGGAAATGCTAATGAATGTCGATTCCTATTTAACGAGAAGGCTAAAGAAAAAATCATTTTCAAACATCACAAAAATGATTTTATAAAAATAAGTAACGTTTTATTAAATCTTTGTGCATAGGGTTAAAGAGATCCTAGAAGTTGCCCATCATGCTATTTACGAAAGCAACGTATAGATCTCGATTCCTATTTTGACGAAGGTTTAGAAAACTCTTGTTTTTGCCAAAACGACACCTAATGAAAATCTCATGGTTTTTGACAATTAAAATTAAACATTTCTCATAAAGCTTTCTCGTATAAACCGAATGACATTCTAAAGTATTCTCAAAAGAAAACACGACCTTTCATAAAAACCCAAATGGTTTCTTCATGCAAACTCACCACGACATTCACATAGGCACACACACATTCAAGAATTAAAGGATAGGAAAAGCATCAAGATTGCGGTAACCGTGTTTCACGGAAGTCGGGGGGTGCCTAACACCTTCCCCTCGCTTAAGCAAGCCCCCGAACTCTATGAATCTCGGGTTGCAGACCAATTAATTCGAAGTCACATATGAGCCAGCGATTTACGAAAACGAAACTCGGATGAGTTGGTACATCCATTTCAAATATACCAACTGGCGACTCTGGTTAATTGGCTCATCATAAAAAAAAACGATCTTTCAAAACCCCGTCGACATTAGTGCCGACCTTTTCCAAAGAATCATCTAATAAAAAGGCTAAAAATGGAAAGGGTAACAATCACCAAAGGAAGCGATCCCTCCCGGCGTCGACAGCTGGCGACTCTGCTGGGGAACATTAGAGGGCTTAAGCCGCGTTCAAATCTTGATGCTATCCTATCCTTTAAAATTCATAAAATGTGTGTGTGTGCGATATTTTGATTTTTTTACTTTTGTTGTGTGAATGTGTGTTTTGCCCAATAAATGAATGATTTGAATGGGATTGTTTTACTTTAAAGTAATCATTTGCATACGGTGAGGACAATGAATGTGAATGTATGTTGAGAGTGTACCTCCTCCTGAGGCGAACCTGTCGGTTGCTTATTACTGGACTCGAAGGGGCTGCTCCCCGGAGATGGCTCAGGAAACGCACCACCCAAATCCGCTCCAATCGAAAGGATTCAGACGAGTAGATTGCGAAGATTTGGGGACCTTCATGCCGAATAGCCCGCGAGAGTAGCCTTAGGATAGGTCAGCCTCAGATTAACCCAACGCAGGAAAAGTCTCTTCATGCCCTTTTACGTTCGCACGTGTAAATGTCATAGTCCCATTCAATATTCATATATGCCTCCCCTTTTGTCAAAAGAAATTACTAACCTCTATGTTTTGCAGAGAACAGTTGGGGAAACATAATAAGTCGAGTCTAGCCTTTATTATTGCAATAAGGGATCGCTAACATGTTGTTTTGCAGAGAAAGATTAAAAAACCCAAAAAACAAAAGTTACAGCTTTAGCATGCATCCATATCCTTTCATTACCCAGGACTAAACTTTGAACCGTTGTTTCTGTAGGATTGCTCCTCAAACACGTTCGCAATCTAAAAGGGCCCAGGTTTCCACATCTGAAATGGCTGATCTTCCACCTACTAATCCTAGTTCCATATCTCGTGAGGAATTTGATGATTTCAAGAAACAGATGTTGGAGATGGCCATAATGCTGAAGGAACAATTGCTACCTAGACAGGATCCACCTAAAGAGGATCCACCCCAAACCTAAGGGCGAACCCGTCATCCCAAAGGTCATTCCTATACCTGACCGGACAGTGATTACTATCCCAGAGGAAGGAGACACTGACGACCTTCGGAAGAAAATGAAACAAATGGAGGAGACCATCCAATCTCTAAAAGGCATAGGCTCCCTAGGCAGGGTTAATTATTCAGATCTATGTGTCTTCCCCGGAACCAGATACCCGGAGAAATTTAAAATTCTTGAATTTGAGAAATACAATGGGAAGGGGGATCCTTATACACATCTGAAAATATACATCGGGGAGCTTGGATCTTATGCCGAAGACGAAGGTCTAAGAATGCAATTATTCCAAAAGAACCTGACGGGAGAGGCAAGAATTTGGTATGCCCGTCTTGATAATGCCCGGATCCACAATTGGGAGGAGTTGGCCCATACCTTCTTAACATAATATAGCTTCCAGGCACAAATGGCCCCTGATAGATATCAAATGACGAAAATCAAGAAGCAACCAAAAGAATCTTTCAGGGATTATGCACAGCGATGGAGGGGTATGGCTGCACAGGTGAATCCCCCAATGAGTGAGTCGGAGATGGTGATGACCTTCGTGGATATTCAAGAGGCACCTTATTATGAGCGGGTCATATCGGGGATTGGAAGACCTTTTGCCGAGATGATTAAACACGGAGAAATGGTGGACATGGGGTTGAAATCTGGCAAGATTCGGGATTTCACGGCTTTGGAAACAGCTGCAGAACAAATACAGAGTGGAAACTATGGCAGCACTTCCCGTAGGGTCCAAAAGAAAAAGGAAGAAGATGTTTCCCTCATCCTGCAGGGATCGTCTAGGAAGGCAGAAAACAATCCTCCAGTACAGGTGTAGAGAGTGGGGCCATCCCGACAGCCTAACTTCACTGATCAGAGGGCGGATGGGCGAAGGAGATTCGAGGCCTCGAAAAATCGAGTATTCACCCCACTCGGGGATCCTCTTAAACATGTGTTGGCAGTATTGATAGCCCAGAGGAAAATAGTCGATTTGGCACCCCCGAGTGACCCGAATGGAAGAAGGTTTGACCCAAACAAGAAATGCGCATACCATTCAGGTTCCCCTGGTCATGATATGCAGGAATGTTGGACACTGAAGCACAGAATTCAGAACTTGATTGATAGTGGGGAAATTGTGTTGGAACATCCGGACTCCCCAAATGTTAAAGTCAATCCCCTGCCTAGGCATGGTGGAGGGGGGGTCAATGTGGCGGAAGCCAGTGAAGCCGAGGGGCCGTCAAGGCTGAATTATGTAAAGAAAATCGATGAAATGATCAACATGATAAGTGATCACGGGAGTACACGGGGAGCGCCAATTAGGTTGGTGGGTGTAAGCAGAAATATCATAGAGGGGCCTGTCAAGTTAGCAGCTCTGAAACCCCTCACCCTTACAGCGAGGCCACAAATCCCTGTCCACAGTCTAAAGACGGTGCCATGGAATTACGAGGGAGTGTCAGAGGAAGCGGCCAGTGGTGCTTCTGTAATAACAAAGGGGAATCCCTTATATCTTCCTGGGCGAGTCCTTGAAAGCAAAACAAAGAAAGATGAAAAGATATCCGAGGAAAAAGCCATGGAATTCTTGAGGAAGATGGATCATCCGGAAGCAAGAGGATCCAGATATTGAACGAGGAGTCGACCCTGACATCAATCATGGATTTGGTGTTATCGTCCAGTGATCATTGCAAAGTTCTGGCGAAAGTCCTGGAGGAGGCATACATTCCCAAAGAGATTAGCAAGAAAGGTTTCGGCCATCTGGTGGGCCATCTGTTGGAGAGTAATGTAATATCGTTCACAGATGATGATATCCCTAAAGAGGGAAGGGGGCATCGAAAACCGCTACATATTGCGGTAATCTCCTCAGGTTATATCATGAATGGGGTGCTGATTGATGGGGGATCGGCGTTGAATATCTGTCCCCACAGTACATTGCAGAAGATGAACATCAATCCTAAGCGCCTATGGGCCAGTCATGTAGTGGTGCGAGCCTTCGACGGTTCCCGGAGGGATACAATTGGAGAGATAGAATTGCCGGTGGAAATAGGACCTTGTACTTTTGATATCTCTTTCCAAGTCCTAGATATTGCGGCAAGTTATAACCTGTTATTGGGGAGGCCATGGATACACATGGCCGGGGCAGTTCCTTCCACGCTACACCAGCAAATCAAATTTATCATCGACGGGAATCTGGTGACGATCTCGGCAGAATGTGATGACCCTTCTCCTTCCAGGAATGGCCTGCCTGTGATTAATGTTGACGAGTCGGCGGCACCTGCCAGTTTTTAGGCGCTGGAAATCAGCACTCCCCACTATAGATGCCTGGGGGCTCCAGCCATGAAACCTAAGATCTCTCCAGAACTTACCTTTGTTGCAAAAGAAATGATGAGAATGAAATTTCAACCCGGACAAGGGTTAGGAAAGAGCAGTCAAGGAATCACCGAGCCCATTCAACTACCACAACAGGTAGGCAAAGCAGGGTTGGGATATCGTGAAGGTGTAGCATGGAGACACCGTCAAGGCACGGCCCCGACTCGTTTGGCCGGAAATCCGATGACCAAGGTAAACAACGAACGGGGGACTAGCAAGCCTGTGATTGGGACAGGGGATGAAGAGTTGACCCCCACAAATGATGAGTCAACCAAGAAGGAAAGTTTCCTACAGGAGGTCGCGCAGAAGTTCGAAACCAGGTGCTATATCCCCGGACAGTTAACAAGCAATGGAGAGGGGAAGGATGTTATCACGCCACCGGGAGCCCAACAGGGTGTGCCTGTCATCGATTGGGCAGGGCTAATTATTCCTGAAGAAGGTAGGAAGAGGGACTCAGGCGATGTAGCCATAGTCATCGGGGAAGTTTTCGATGTGAAGCCACCTTTCATCCAGCGCATTCCGTCTGATATGACCATCGACAACTGGACAATGGAACCAGTGATATCCAAACAAGGGTAAAACATGGAGTCGGGATGGTAGACCCCAGATGGGGGGGTGAATGGATACCAGTTTTTGTCCTTTATTTTAAATCTTGCATGGTTATGTATTTTTGTCGTGTTATTTTAATAGCGATCATTGTGGGAAAACGGTTTATATATATGACAAATATTTTGTTTCATGTCAGGTGTACCAATTTGAGTATTCCTTGCCTAACAAATGGTCTTTCAAATTTGAATGATGACTATGATTTTGATATTGAGCTGGATTTTGATTTAATGGGCATTGAGCAAGACGAGATAGATTACGACGACGCGCCTGACGAGATCAAAGGATGGATCGAGGATCGGAGCCCTTGACAAACCCAAAGAGCTCAAGATAGGGACAGACCTTACCCCTAGCCAAAAAGCAGAAATAACTGAGTTGCTAAGCCAGTATGAGGATGTCTTTGCCTGGTCTCATGAGGACATGATCGGATTGTCCACAGACATTGTGGTACACCGATTGCCCATCAAGGAGGGTTTCAGGTCTGTCAAGCAGAAACTAAGAAAGGTGAAACCGGAGTGGAGCTTGCGGTGAAGGAAGAGATCATCAAACAGTTCAGGGCTGGAATCATTATGGTGTCCACTTACCCAGAATGGCTGTCAAATGTAGTCCCAGTGGCTAAGCCTGGAGGGAAGGTTAGGGTATGTGTCGACTATAGAGATCTAAACAAGGCCAGTCTCAAGGATAACTTCCCGGTACCTTTCATACACATCTTGGTGGATAACACAGCCCAGTACGAGATGTACTCTTTTGTGGATTGCTTTGCGGGGTATCATCAGATAATGGTGGCGGAAGAAGATCGGGAAAAGACCACTTTCATCACCCCTTGGGGCACCTTCTGCTATAGACGATTGGCTTTCGGTCTCACAAATGCGGGGGCTACTTATTAGAGAGCCATGATGGCCCTGTTCCATGACATGATGCACAAGGAGATAGAGGTCTACGTGGATGACATTATCGTGAAGTCAAGGGTAGAATCTGATCATATAACCCATCTCAAAAAGCTATTCGATCGACTCAGAAAATATAATTTGAAGCTCAATCCAGCAAAGTGTGCTTTCGGAGTGCAGTCGGGTAAGCTCTTGGGATTCCTGGTTAGTGATCGGGGCATTGAGTTGGATCCGGCGAAGATTAAGGCCATTGTGGATATGCCGGCACCTCACACAGAGAAGGAGATAAGAGGATTCCTAGGAAGAATAAACTTCATCAGCCGCTTCATATCCCACTTGACGACTATATGCGAGCCGATTTTTAAACTATTAAGGAAAGATGCTTCCCAAGAGTGGAATGAACAATGTCAGAAAGCCTTTCAGACCATTAAAAAGCAGCTGACAGAGGCACCAGTGCTGGTACCCCCGAAGGATGGGATCCCTCTATTTATGTATATATCGGTCAATGCCATTGCAATGGGATGTATGCTGGGATAGAAGAATGAGGTAGGTAAAGAGCAGGCCATCTATTACCTCAGCAAGAGATTTAGCTGATGTGAACAAAATTACACTCTTATCGAGAAGACCTGTTGTGCTTTGGCCTGGGCTGCAGGGAGATTACAGCACTACCTCCATGGGCAAACGACGTACCTGATATCAAGAATGGATCCCCTGAAATATATCTTCGAAAGGCCCATGCTGAACTGTCGACTATCAAGATGGCAGTTAATCTTACAGCAGTTCGACATTGTATACGTAACTCAGAAAGCCATGAAAGGGCAGGGAATTGCAGATCAGTTGGCAGAAACGCCATCAGGGGGGATGCAGCCTTTAGAAACTCCTTTGCCGGGTGAAGATGTATTTTGGGTATCACACACGAAATGTGATGACGAGGGATAGTTCTGGAGGCTGTATTTTGATGGTGCCATGAATGCTGAGGGGGCAGGAGCCGGAGCAGTCCTAGTCTCTATCACCGGAGAGCAATACCCTGTGGCCACTAAATTGCAGTTCAGTAATTCGAACAACACAGCTGAGTACGAGGGATGTATATTGGGACTCCGTTTTGCCCGCGATATGGGAGTGAAAAGACTAGTGGTGTTCGGGGATTCAGAACTGGTAATCAGACAGGCGATCGGGGTGTACAACACAAAAGAGCTCCGGTTGCTTCCATACCATCGTTGTGTTATCCAATTGATGCGAGAGTTCGAAGATATCGCTTTCCGACATATCCCCCGGGGACGGAATGATTTTGTCGATGCATTGGCAACTCTGGCTTCCTTAATCCACGTGATCAAGAGCAGGGACATTCCACAGATTGAGATAGCAGTACAGAATGCCCCAGCATACGAGGAACATGTTGCAGTATTATCAGACGAGGTGGTTCTGCCAAAGCAGCCTTGGTATCACGACATAAGGGAATATCTGAGGGATAGATCCATTCCCGACCAGGCAAGCCGAGCTGAGAGGATGAGAATTCAAAAGATGGCAATGAAGTTTTACCTGAGTGGGGATTCACTCTACAAGATGGATGCTGGGTTGGGACTGTTGTAATGCGTAGATGAGACACAGGCCCAAAGGATTATGGACGAAATACATGGCGGAGTGTGTGGGCCACACATGAGTGGACCGATGCTCGCCAAAAAGATCTTGAGAACGGGGCATTATTGGTTAACTGAAAGCCGACTGCGATGATCATGTCAAATGGTGTTACCAATGTCAGGCGCACGGTAATGTGATCCATACGCCTCCCAATGAACTACACTGTATGACCTCCCCTTGGCCATTCTCAATGTGGGGAATGGATGTAATCGGACCGATAGAGGCCAAAGCAAACAATAGACACCGATTCATTTTCGTCATGATCGATTACTTCACTAAATAGGTAGAAGCAGCTTCTTTCCCCGAAGTAACTCAGGAGGTCATCGTCGGTTTTATCAGGAATAATGTCATCTGTCGATACGGGCAACCTGAGGTTTTGGTCTCTGACAATGCCAAGAATTTGAACAACGCCCTCATGAAGGGATTATGCGACCAGTTTAAGATCAAACACCTCAATTCTGTCATTTATCGTCCTAAGATGAATGGGGCAGTGGAGGCTGCAAATAAGAATATCAAGCAGATCATGGCGAAAATGTCTGCTAATCATCGGGGATGGCCGGATCTGTTACCCCTCACCCTGCTGGTATACCGAACGTCAACGCGTACTTCTACAGGGGCAACCCCTTACGCTTTGGTGTATGGAATAGAGGCTGTTCTGCCAGTTGAGGTTGAGATGGCGTCCCTCAGAATAGTGATCGATGCTCAGATAAGCGAGGAGGATTGGATGCAAAGTCGATACGACCAATTGGCCCTAATTGATGAAAGGAGGGTGGCTGCTGTTTGGCACGGTCAGTTATATCAACAAAGGATCTCTCGATCATACGACAAAAGGATAAGACCTCGGAAGTTCAAGGAAAATGATTTGGTGCTAAAAAGAGTCATGCCTTGTCAAGACGAAGCCAAGGGGAAGTTTGCCCCGAGCTGGGAAGGACCATTTGTGATTAAGAAAGTGCTATCCGGAGGAGCCCTCATATTGTAAGAAATGGATGGTGAGGTATTTCCACAACCCCTCAATTCCGACTCGGTGAAGCGGTTCTACGCTTGAATCATCAGTTCCCCTTTTTTCTTTGAGGAACGAACTACATAGGACCTGATCTCCCAACTTGTGGGGGTACGTAGGCAGCCATCATGGCACGGTCCGATTCCTTAAAAATAATACTTTCCCTAAAAAAAGAAACCAATTCCCAACAGCCAGAATAACCTTCCTACACCCTCGAAACCTTCCTGAAACCAGCCGACTAATTAGCTTCATCTCAAATGACATAACCCTAGCCCAACCAAACAGTTAGCCGAAATCTAAGATTCAATCCGATGAAATCAACAGGGGTGCGGCAATATCTGTCAGATCTCCATCAAGACTGGAGAAGAGAAAGAAAGCGAAATGTCAAAATCATGGTCAGCTGGATAAAATGAAGATCAAATGAAAGGTAACGATACGACAAAAAGGAAAATTGACTAAATTTAAATGCATGTCTACATATATAAGTCATTTTGTTGCAAGATTTCTCTTTCGATAACCGATGAAACTGACATAGTCTATGCAGGAAATAAAATAATCTACAAATCTGAAACTAGCTGAAGCAGGATGGATAAAGTGGTGGATAGATCGGAAGCATCAGCATCCCCTACAATCTGTTGCCCCATCATGTCGATGTGATCCAATAAAGCAGTGGCTCGGCTGATAGTCTCCGAATGAGCATCTATAACTGCCCTGGTCTGAAATACAATGGCGTATCTGTCAGCAATGGCAGCGTCTCTAGCCAGAATGGCATCATCTCTCTCAACAAGAGCGGCATCCCTCTCAGCTTCAGTAGTAATCAAGGCCAGGCGGAGTCGGGTATCCTCAGTAACCCGACTAGGGGCAGAATCAGCTGAGATGGAATGATCTGTGGTACCATCTGGGAAAATTACTCCAGAGTCATCAAAGGCCCCAGTCTGACTCAAACCAACCGGATCCGAGTCTCCGCGCAACCACTGCACGTAAGCAAATGTCTGGATGTGGCAGCTCTCACTATATTCGGCAAAGATCCTGCGAGACCAAAGATCATATACCCGCAATAGATCTCTCTTTGTCTGGGGTGATATAAGGAATCGGTAGGCGGCTGCGCCCGTGAAAGGGTGAAAATCATGTGTCTGATCAAACTGCCCTGTAACCGCCAAGGGATGATAAGTCGTCACGCCTCTCAAGCCAGCAATAGGGATGAAATCCAGGGTGGGCACGTGAGTCAAAAAGCTCATAAAGGAACAATAACCCGAGTAGATCCGGAGATGAAAAGGATCCTCAATAACCGATAAGAATTCTGCCCAGGAAGCCGCATCAGTACAGCTCACGGGACGAAACAAAAACTGCGTGGTTATGTCATGGCTGAAGCAAAACCCATGGCGACGGAGATGACCGATGGGGCTGAGATGGCTCATAAACCACACATACAACAAAGTAGAGCTCCCTCTAAATACTCTTCCTCGAAAAGACTGGCAATATGAGGCTGACATGTAAGTATCCGCCAATATCATGGGAAGAACGGTGTGATCCTCCTGAAGGGCTCTAACGGTCGCGATAACTCGCATATCCAACTGATCGGGTCCGGCTGGCAAGTACAAAACTGAGATGACACAGACCATCAAAACGTCTACTCTCAAAGCACCCCAGTGCTCCTCAGATACGGAAAAGTCACCAGAGAATAGACGAAAACTGTCAGGTGAGCCGAATCGGTCAATCAGGAAATGTAGGGGAACTAGATGGTCTGATGTGACCACAGATAACAGGATTGTCCTCCGCAAACCGGTGAAAGTCAAGAACTGACGGCGCATGGAACCAGCTGTGACCCTGGCACAAGGACCGTCCAAAGGCAGGCCGGTAAAGCGAGCATACTCCTCGAGAGTGGGGGTCAGCTCTACTGTCCCTAATCCGAACACCTGACGGGCAGGGGCCTAATAGCTCAGAATACTCTCCACAAAGCCCGCTGGCACCTGAAAGGATAATAAGGACCGGAAATGTCCGAGAAGACCATCTGCAATAGCCCTGTCGCCTGGCGATAAACTGTCCAACCAGCAGAGAAGACTGCCGACCGACCCTGCGGGAGGAATGGGATCCAAACATACCACGACATCTGGTGAAGACATCGGTGAAAATAGTATCAAAAGACTATGTAGGGGTCATTCTCTATCCATAAATAAAAGGCATGCATCATACAGTTAATAATAAAGCAATTGAACGGTCATAATGATAAAAAATTGTGCATAAATAAACAAATGAGTTCAATACATAGTGCATGTAATAAAAAAAAAAGAGGATAAAATCTAACAGGTTCAGGTACAAAAGGCCCTATCCTAGCCTGATCTAGTCAAAAGTGAGGTCATCTAAGAAGGCAGGATCCTCGAATTGATCCCCCGGAGTCGTCGAAGTCGGAGGCCCGAAGTTCATGTCAGGGATATATGGCTGCACCGGGGCATCAGATGAGCTCGGACCTGTGTCAAAACCCGTGCTATCAGGATCATATGCATAGGCATCCTCTGGGGTCCGACCTAGCACCCGAAGATACAACGATAGCTGCTCCACCTGGCGGGTCAGAGTGGCAACTTGCTCGGTATGGGTGGGACTCCGAACGCAGGTGGCCCAATCAGTCATCATCACCGAGTCGGGGACCATATCTCCGAGAAAGAATGTGGCCCGGGTCTGAGGACCGATGGTGCGGGGCACCCACCAGGTACGAAAGGCCTCGCTCGTGGTGGGATCCGAAGAAAGTGTACGGTCATCCTCCCCCGCAAGCATGATCTCTGAAGGCTGAGAATCCAACGGCCAGGAGGTGGTAAAGGGAAGAGAGTGCGGAATGCGGATCTCTCCAGTAACGCATCTGAATGCGCGCGCTCCCAGATACATCACCCAGCCCCCGACACTTTGCAAAGTAAGGTGGCGGGTGGAAAGTACGAACTCCGGGCCGGAAGGATACCCATCTGTGAACCCCACAGCCAGATGCTCAGAAAGATAGGGAGTCTAAACGACCTCTGCAGCAGTGATCAGCTCCAGCTGAATGCGACAATGGGCAAAGCTGCCAGACACCGAGACCTCCTCCAGAGTGTTGTGATGCCACCGACGACCCCTGGGATAGGTATCCAGACCAAGGGTAGTGACAGGCCTCAGACAGGGGAGTCGCTCGTAGGCCCAGAACTGTGAACAGAAACAAGGCAATGCGTGAGTAACCGTCAAATGCAGAAAGAGAAATGAAATGAAGGGAAGTACAATAAGAAAAGAGGAAGAGAAGGCTCACTAGCAGAAAGTGGTAGAATCCGAGCCAAGCATCTGTCTGTCCCTCCGAACGTAGACGAAGACCGTGGAGGAAATAAGCAAATGTGAAGGACCCCCAATCATAGTCACCGATCCGGTCTACATCCCTTACAGCACCGATGACACTAAAATGAATAGTAGAGGAGTCGTTCCCTAGGAAACAACCCCTCATGATGGTCAGGAACAGGCGCCGGAGCAGAATGTCACGGGTGGCCCGATCTGCAGGGAAGGGTGTCGCGTATATGCCCCCAACAGCGTCAACGGCCAAAGCTCCGGACCGAATGCTACGGGCCTTGAAGACCCGGTCATCGGCAGCGAAACCCAATAAAGCTCGGACCTCTGCTGGAGTAATGTCAAGATCCAGAAGAACACGGGATCCGGTAAACTCGATACCCGTGATGTACCTCCAGTCTCAGGGAGTCAGCACAACCTCACAGTCCAAGAGATGAAGGGACTGGGTCTGGTGGAACCATCGCTCGGATAAGGCCCTCATGTAACCCCAGGGGCACTGACGGGGAATGATGGTGAAGAAATGACGCAAGCCCCAGGAATCCACAACCGCGCGGTAATCACTGTGCAAGGCTGTGTAGAGGGAGTAGATATTGAACCAGTTACCCCTCAGCTGAGTGAACTCGGGCACCTGTGGCAATCACTAATGGGTCAGTCCAGATACGAATAGAAATTGAGAATAAATTCAGAGGAGAATTGAATATACCGCATTAGCAACAAGAGATGCTGAGGGGTGACGACTGAGATCCCGACCCAATAGATCGGGTATCTGCATAGAGGCGCCAGATAAAGCGTGATGAGGAGATGGAGCTGGTATGCTGGAGGATGGCCCCTCTACCGCCATGTCCGGAAGAACAGCCTCCTCAACGTCAGGGTGATCGGGCCGGATGACAGCCTCCGCCAGTCGGTGAGCCTGGCGGGCCCGAGGCAAAGTAGGGACAGGTACAACCCTACGGCGGCGAACTCCCGAGGCACGAGATGTGGTGCAGCTGCTAGGAGCGTCAGGATCCATAGTTGGAATAGAACAGGCGAAGAAGAAGGTAAATTCTATTTTGAATTATGTCACAAATATTCCAATTTCCTATCGTCATCATAGAACTAATGCAACATGATGCATGTTTACTATATATTCAAAAAAAAAAAAAAAAAATCGGCAGAGTTTCGTCTATAAAATGGACATCCCATGCATAGCTAAACATGTTTTCGATTAATCCAGGCCACAACAGATCAAAATTGCATCCATATGGATAATTGCAACATGAAAAGGACCATAATGCATGATTTTCTTTCAAAAAGAAGCAATAGATATGTGGGACCGCATCATGAGCATAAAATATGACTTGCGCAGTTGATACATAGCATATACATACAAATAACACATGGCATAACATTTCAAGGCATACATTTATATCTCTAAACATGCAGAATAGAAAATATATAGCAAAACATTGACGAAATTGGAAAACAATCGGTCAAAGTGTTATCTGTAGCGCGTAGATCGATCTAACCGGAGCGGTTTTTGCGAAAAGATTGGAAAAGTCGGCAAAAAGGACGTGTAAAGGTGTGAAAATCGCGTGGGGTACGAATGAAAGTGATAGATCTGGGAAGCGGCTGGCCGCTTAAAATCCCGATCTTGGTTGCAGATCAATCTGCGGCTGGCCGCAGATCCATCTGCGGCTAGGCCCAGTGCTTCCCCCCTTGTCCATTGCAAGCTTAATCGATTCTAAAGCCCATTTGACTCATAATGTGGTAATAAAATATGAGATTTTGATGTCGAACCCGACTTCTCGATTCGACCGAGCGACCGGATATGAGGCCCGGCACTCACCAGACAATCGACCGGAGACGAGACCCGGCGATTACGAGATGGGTGACCGGATACGAGACCCGGCCGCGACAAGACAATCGACCGGATACGAGACCCGGCGGTTACGAGATGGGTGACCGGATACGAGACCCGGCCCCGACAACACAATCGACCAGATACGAGACCCGGCGGTTACGAGATGGGTGACCGGATAGGAGACCCGGCCCCGACAAGACAATCGACCGGATACGAGACCCGGCGGTTACAAGATGGGTGACCGGATACGAGACCCGGCCCCGACAAGACAATCGACCGGATACGAGACCCGGCGATTACGAGATGGGTGACCGGATACGAGACCCGGCCCCGACAAGACAATCGACCGGATACGAGACCCGGCGATTACGAGATGGGTGATCGGATACGAGACCCGGCCCCGACAAGACAATCGACCGGATACGAGACCCGGCGATTACGAGATGGGTGACCGGATACGAGACCCGGCCCCGACAAGACAATCGACCGGATACGAGACCCGGCGATTACGAGATGGGTGACCGGATACGAGACCCAGCCCCGACGAGACGATCGACCGGATACGAGACCCGGCGATTACGAGATGGGTGACCGGATACGAGACCCGGCCCCGACAAGACAATCGACCGGATACGAGACCCGGCGATTACGAGATGGGTGACCGAATACGAAACCCGGCCTCGACAGGACAATCGACCGGATACGAGACCCGACGATTACGAGATGGGTGACCGGATACGAGACCCGGCCCCGACGAGACGATCGACCGGATACGAGACCCGGCGATTACGAGATGGGTGACCGGATACGAGACCCGGCCCCGACGAGACGATCGACCGGATACGAGACCCGGCGATCACGAGACTGGCGACCGGATACGAGACCCTGCGCAAATGAGACGATAGATGGGAAGACTGAACTCGACGACTAACAATGCGACCAGGGATTGAGGCATTAACACTTTTACGAATGTTTTGCATGCATTACATTCTGTGTTGCATCATAAGCTACATGTGTTGCATCATATATGTATTGTCATTCTTGTGCACTGTCATTCATGCATCGGGCGTCTATTTCTTTATCCTTTTCATTTCATTTAACATTTCATAAACATGATAAAGAGGGGCAGCTGTAGACACCCAAATTTTGCACTTCGTATACTAACCATGACAGGAGGGCAAATTCGGCAAATGAACCGGCCTACGAGAGCAAGGGATGGACAAGTACGAACACTCGACGCCACCGCGACGATTTGTAAACCAAAACCGACGTGACAACAAGGCCGTCCGAAATGAGCATTCCCGAATGATGTGGCACGTCTCCCAGTGATTCCCGGACTGCAAAATACAAGCCTGTCGGCGAAAACCGACGTCACAACACGAGAATCGAGGCGTGGCATGAAAACCGAGAAAGTCAAGCCAGCCAGCCGCGGATTGATCTGCGGCCAATGAGTGCGCCTTTTGAAAATACGGAACTCGAAACACGGAAACCGAAAATCAGCTGAGTGGAGGGTTGGCGGCCAGCCAGCCTATTTCAGCTCATCCTTCATTCAGCATACAGGAGGTTGGCAGGCGGAGAGAAGAAAAAGAATAGGCAGCAGCAGCTCGGAAAAGGAGGAAGAAATAGCAAGAATTTGCAAGAAAATAGAGAGAAAAGAGGGAAAAAGTGAGGAATTATATCTTTTGTGTAAGATTATATATCATTATTTTCTACTCTACTCAATATACAAGTTCATACACATTGTGAGGATTATTTGTAAGGTGAAAAGACCATTTCTATAGCAATTTTTGTATATCATTTTGTTAATCTTCTTGTCAATTGGGTTATGTGAAATGTAGTTTTTCTTGTATATTGTTGTGGATCCATGGATTAAGGACTATTAGTGAGGGTTCCAAATGGAACGAAATTCTTCCTAATGGCCCGATGATATCCATTTGATGATTTTTAGCTCGTTATAGTAATGTAGCAATTTTGGATGTGAGCCTAGGAACGCGACCCCGTGGTCCAAATCCGATGATGGACATTTTTGGATGTATGTAATAGGGCCGATGTACCTTTTATTGTAAATATGTAATTGTCGGGCCTTAAAACGATATCAAGTCGAAAATCGGGTTTAAGGCCCCGTAATAGTGAAATATGTGATTGTGGGCGTTGGGGTTATTTTGATGGCTTATATGCCCATGAATAGCCCCCACGCATTTTAATGATTGGTTTGATTTGCGACACAAAAATTGATTTCAAGTTAAATGATGAAGATTTCTATAAAATCAATCAAAGTAGGTTATTAGCACCACGAGGCTAAAATTTGGAAATGCTAATGAATGTCGATTCCTATTTAACGAGAAGGCTAAAGAAAAAATCGTTTTCAAACATCACAAAAATGATTTTATAAAAATAAGTAACGTTTTATTAAATCTTTGTGCATAGGGTTAAAGAGATCCTAGAAGTTGTCCATCATGCTATTTACGAAAGCAACGTATAGATCTCGATTCCTATTTTGACGAAGGTTTAGAAAACTCTTGTTTTTGCCAAAACGACACCTAATGAAAATCTCATGGTTTTTGACAATTAAAATCAAACATTTCTCATAAAGCTTTCTCGTATAAACCGAATGACATTCTAAAATATTCTCAAAAGAAAACACGACCTTTCATAAAACCCCAAATGGTTTCTTCATGCAAACTCACCACGACATTCACATAGGCACACACACACATTCAAAAATTTAAGGATAGGAAAAGAATCAAGATTGCGGTAACCGTGTTTCACGGAAGTCGGGGGGTGCCTAACACCTTCCCCTCGCTTAAGCAAGCCCCCGAACTCTATGAATCTCGGGTTGCAGACCAATTAATTCGGAGTCACATATGAGCCAGCGATTTACGAAAACGAAACTCGGATGAGTTGGTACATCCATTTCAAATATACCAACTGGCGACTCTGGTTAATTGGCTCATCATAAAAAAAAACGATCTTTCAAAACCCCGTCGACATTAGTGCCGACCTTTTCCAAAGAATCATCTAATAAAAAGGCTAAAAATGGAAAGGGTAACAATCACCAAAGGAAGCGATCCCTCCCGGCGTCGACAATCTATAAATAAGAGGAGTCTTATCATAGATTAGGGTTACACACTCTTGCATTAGATTGTGGACAGTACTTACAATTTCTATAGAGATAGAAACTAGGGGTTTGCCAACACCCATCTTCTTGAATAATTATTCTTCCTTGGTGGATCACCTCTAGAGGCCAAACACTTGGGTGGCTAACGTTGATCAAAGGAAGGAATCTCATCGGTGGAATTCGAGGAGAACACGAAGGACTAGGAGTTGACCTTGTACCCGCGGAAGCTTTGATCTACGAGGGTATAATTCTTATTCTCTTTCTCTTTCGTTTATATCGTTAATTGAGCACATAGATTGATCATGGTGATGGTATTAAAATTTTAAAATCTGATTTTATCGCGCTTCCGCTATATTTATGTAATTTGATTGCATGTACGCGTCATATACAAACCTAACAGTGGTATCAGAGCCTAATCTTGTGCTAATTATCGATTTTGATGATTCCATGTGTGTATGGTATGCGATTGGATCGAAATTTTTGGGCAGAATCCATTTTTTTTCTGAAACTGTTACGCAACGCAGCTGCGTCGGCTCCAGTTCATTCTGGAGCGCAGCTGCGCCCAAATCTAGAAAATCAGTTTCTGGGGTTCAGCGCAGCTGCGCTGCAATAAATGGTTTATTTAATTGATATAAGTTTAAAATAAAGATGTTTATTTTATCTGGAATAAGATTTCAGATTGCTAAAATTAAAGGAGTTTAATTTGGATTTGGTTTTTGATTAAAATAAAAGAGTTTATTTTGTTTCAAAACTAAATATTACCAAAACTTTTGCCCATTAATTGATATCAATGCATATATGGAATGGTTTTATTATTCATGGGATGAATGTTATTTATTGATACATATAGAGATATGTATAATAATAAATAGGGATTGATTATGGACTATTGACCAATGTGTGATTGGAATTATTTTAGAGGATGCTTGAATGTATGGGTTTTTATAAATGGGGTCTGCGTACCTCGTCTTCTCTAATTTTTCTTAATGTAAATTCTATCTCCCTCCTATGTACTTCCCCTTGACTGCTGATCAAGGTTTCTATTTATTGTAAATAGTTTATGTATTAGGACTAGTTAGAATTAATTTTGAAGAATTGGAGACAAAGGAGCAAGGAGCGCTTGAAGACCCGTTTGTATTGGAGCCCGGGTTTAAATGTAATAGTTATATTTAAATTTATTCTTGCACCCTAGGTTTGACCTTTTGGTTCACTTGGTGGCTCTAGTGAACCAAACTAGAATAAAAGTCCATAATCAATCCAGGAAGAATATAGTATTCTATATGTGCATGCTTACTATATATATATATTATATATTATCCAACATGCTTCGCATGTAAAATAATATGACGCGTATTTTATATATATATGTGCATGCGCGCTAAACAAGATGAGACTAATAATAATTACAAACCCCTCAAAGAAATTATATTAAGTCCTAAGCGTTCAAAGATATTGGGAATATCGAACGTCGCCTTCTAGCATGGTAAAACAATAGAGTATTAAATATTTAATATGAGTATGTTGTGCACACACAAGGCGAGTATTAAATATTTAAGATGTTGTTTTATCACATTTGATGCTTATTAAGGAAGTGAACATTACTACTTTGTTGTGCACACACAAGGGCGGTCTTTTTCTCTTCACATATATGGAAGTGTTAGGTTGGACTTAACTTAGATTATTTTCGTTCGGATGTGCACACACTTGACCATTATAATCTAAGAGGCAAAATACAAGGAATTACATAGTGATGTAATTGACAATAGTTGTCTACCTATTTATTTATATATAGTTTGGTGTGCACACACAAGGCTATATATATTTGAAATGGGGTCCTTAATCTTACTAGCAAATCTTTAATTAGATTTACCGAACTATATAATGAGGGTAATATAGTTTGATGAAAATAGTGGGAGATACCAATTTAAATAAAGACCTAATTTATTTTGGTAATTAATTAAAATAATGAATGTTAAAATGTTGTCTATTTTCACATGCAGAATTTAAAAATGTCAAACTCACTATCACTGCGTAGCATACTTGATGCTAACAAATTGATCGGACTGAATTACACGGACTGGTTAAGGAATCTGAGAATTGTTCTCACTGCTGAAAAGATTTCTTATGTCCTAAATTCGCCAGTCCCTGCAAGTGTTGCAGAAACAGCCTCTGAGAAAGAGATTGCTACTTTCAGAAAGTGGCAAGATGATGCAATCTTGGCTCAATGCATCATGCTCGCATCCATGAGTAACGAGCTTCAGCGTTAGCATGAAACTATGGATGTTCCTACTATATTGTTGCACCTCAAAGAGTTGTATGGTGAGCAAAGTAGGACTGCTAGATATCAGATATCTAAGGAGCTCTTCTGATCTCGTATGACAGAGGGCACTACCGTTGAGACTCATGTCCTCAAGATGATCAATTTGATTGAACAACTTGGACAGCTTGGGTTCATGATGGATGGGGAGTTAAGTCAAGATTTGATCTTGCAGTCACTCCCAGACACCTTTTCACAATTTGTTGAGAATTTTCACATGAATAAGGTGGACATCAGCTTGCCTGAGCTACTTAACATGCTGAAAACTGCTGAAGGTCACTTCTCATCCAACAAGAACCAAGTCTTACTAGTGGATGATTCTTTCAAGAAAAAAAAGAAGCCCAAGGTATCTTTTGAAAAGAAGAAAAACAAGAAGGCTAAGGGCAAGGCGAAAAGAAAGGATAAAAAGAAACCTGATCCAGATAGCAAAGGAATTTGCTACCATTGCAATAAGCCAGGACACTAGAAGATGAACTGTAAGGAGTATCTTGCGGACCAAAAGAAACTTGGAGAAGCTTCGACTTCCGATCTAGGTTTGTTCATGATTGAAATTAATTTTTCTAAAAATTAAAATTCTACTTGGGTATTGGATACCGGCTGTAGTTCTCACATATGTAATAATATGTAGGGACTAAGCAGAAGTAGAAAGCTGAACAAGGATGAAGTCGTCCTGCGAGTGGAAAATGGAGCAAAGGTTGTTGCATTAGCTGCAGGAACTTATTGTTTAGCATTGCCTACGGGCAAGTCCATTAGTTTAAACAATTGTTATTATGTTCCAACACTCATTAGAAACATTATTTCAATTTCTGTATTGGATATGGATGGTTTTGATATTATAATAAAGAACAACAGTTGTTCTATTTATAATAAAAATGTTTTATGTGGTGTTGGTAATTTACTGAATGGACTTTACATACTTGACTTGCATGAAAATATACTTCAAATTGAACAAACTAAGAAAAGAAAAAGAGATGATGTTAATTATACCTTTATGTGGCACTATAGACTCGGTCATATCAATGAAACAAGATTAACCAAATTGCATAAAGATGAACTTTTAGAGCTATCTGATTACGAATCATATCCAACTTGTGAATCTTGTCTCATGGGTAAGATGACTAAATCCACTTTTAGTGGAAAAGGAGAAAGAGTTATAGAGTTGTTAGCGTTGGTACACACAGACGTATGTGGACCTATGACAATGAATGCGTAAGGAGGGTATTCTTATTTTATTACTTTCACTGATGATTATTCTAGATTTGGATATGTGTATTTAATGAAATACAAATCTGAATCGTTTAAAAAGTTCAAAGAATTCAGAAGTGAAGTAGAGAAGCAAACTTGTAAGAGTATTAAGATTCTTCGATCGGATCGAGGAGGTAAATACTTGACCAATGAGTTTCTAAGTTGTCTCAAAGAAAATGGTATAATCTCATAATGGACTCCACCAGGGACGCCACAGTTGAATGGTGTATCTGAAAGGAGAAATCGAACAGTTTTGGACATGGTTCGTTCCGTGATGAGTTTTACCGACCTTCCAGTATCCTTCTGGGGTTATGCCCTAGAAACGGTTGCATACCTACTTAACAAGGTACCTACCAAATCCGTCCCAAAGACCCTATATGAAATATGGACAGGGAGGAAACCTAGTCTTAAGCATGTTAAGACTTGGGATTGTCCAGCTTATGTCAAAAGGTTTGAGCATGATAAGCTGAAGACTAGATCCGACAAATGTAGATTTGTGGGATATCCTAAAGAAAGTTTAGGATATTATTTCTATCATCCTACTGATCAAAAGGTGTTTTTGTGAAATACGCTGCCTTCTTGAAAAAGAAGTTTATCCTTGAAAGGGTCAGTGGGAGTAAGATATATCTTGAACAAGTTCAAGAACCACAAAATACTACGGATCAAAGTAAGGTACCTGACCAAGTAGAAGAACCTACTGTACCACTACCTATTCGTAAATCTAGAAGAGTACCGAAGATACCTGATAGGTATGGCTTCATCGTAGAAGATGGTGATGAGGTACGCATCATAGATGATGATGATCCATTAACTTACGAAGAGTAGTGAAGATTCAGAGAAATGGCTAGAAGCCATGAAATCCGAGATTGACTCCATATATGAAAACTAAGTATGGACTTTGGTTTCACCACCTGAGGGCATTAAGCGTATTGGGTGTAAATGGGTCTTTAAGAGAAAGACTGGAGCAGATGGCAAGGTAGAGACCTATAAGGCCCGACTGGTTGCAAAATGTTTCAAACAAAGGCAAGGAGTTGACTATGATGAAACCTTCTCACTAGTAGCTATGCTCAAGTCCATTCGGATTTTGCTTGCAATTGCAGCTTATTATGACTATGAGACCTGGCAAATGGACGTGAAAACGGCCTTCCTTAATAGAGAGCTTGAGGAGAATGTATATATGATACAGCAAGAGGGTTTTGTTTCAACGGTTGGAATAAACCAAGTCTGTAAGCTACAACAATCCATTTATGGATTAAAGTAAGCTTCTCAAAGATGGAACATCCGTTTTGATGAGATAATCAAAAGGTTTGATTTTATCAAAAATGAGGATGAACCTTGTGTGTACAAGAAGGTTAGTGGGAGCGTTGTTTCATTCCTTGTATTATATGTTGATGATATATTACTGATAGGGAATGATGTTCCTATGCTATAGTCGATCAAAATTTGGTTATCTAAACACTTCTCCATAAAGGACTTGGGTGAGGCATCCTATATTTTGGAGATAAAGATCTATAGAGATAGATCTAAAAAGATGCTTGGCTTGACCCAAGGAAAGTACATTGACTCGATGCTAAAGAAATTTAGCATGAAAGATTCCAAGAGAGGTCTCATGCCGATGAGCCATGGAATACATCTCTCCAAGAAATAGGCCCCAAAGACACCTGAGGAGAGAGACCGTATGAGTAAGATTCCTTATGCTTCAGCAATAGGATCTATCATGTACGGTATGATATGTACTAGATCAGATGTCGCTCATGCACTTAGTGTAACAAGCAGATATCGGTCGAATCCAGGAGAAGAGCACTGGAAGGCAGTGAAAAACATCCTAAAGTACTTAAGAAGAACTAAGGATGTATTTCTAGTCTACGGTGGGTAACGAGCTTCAGCGTCAGCATGAAACTATGGATGCTCCTACTATATTGCTGCACCTCAAAGAGTTATATGGTGAGCAAAGTAGGACTGCTAGATATCAGATATCTAAGGAGCCCTTCCGATCTCGTATGACCGAGGGCACTGCCGTTGAGACTCATGTCCTTAAGATGATTAATCTGATTGAACAACTTGGACAGCTTGGGTTCGTGATGGATGGGGAGTTAAGTCAAGATTTGATCTTGTAGTCACTCCTGGACACCTTCTCACAATTTGTTGTGAATTTTTACATGAATAAGTTGGACGTCAGCTTGCCTGAGTTACTTAACATATTGAAAACTGCTGAAGGTCACTTCTCATCCAACAAGAACCAAGTCTTACTAGTGGATGATTCTTCCAAGAAAAGGAAGAGGCCCAAGGTATCTTCTGAAAATAAGAAAAACAAGAAGGCTAAGGGCAAGGCGAAGAGAAAGGATAAAAAGAAACCTGATCCAGATAGCAAAGGAATTTGCTACCATTGCAATAAGCTGGGACACTAGAAGAGGAACTGCAAGGAGTATCTTGCGGACCAGAAGAAGCTTGGAGAAGCTTCGACTTCCGATCTAGGTTTGTTCATGATTGAAATTAATTTTTCTGAAAGTCAAAATTCTACTTGGGTATTGGATACCGGCTGTAGTTCTCACATATGTAATAATATGCAGGGACTAAGCAGAAGTAGAAAGCTGAACAAGGATGAAGTCGTCCTACGAGTGGGAAATGGAGCAAAGGTTGCTGCATTAGCTGTAGGAACTTATCGTTTAGCACTGCCTACGGGCAAGTTCATTAGTTTAAATAAGTGTTATTATGTTCCGACACTCATTAGAAACATTATTTGAATTTCTGTATTGGATATAGATGGGTTTAATATTATAATAAAGAACAATAGTTGTTCTATTTATAATAAAAATGTTTTATATGGTGTTGGTAATTTACTGAATGGACTTTACATACTTGACTTGTATGAAAATATACTTCAAATTGAACAAACTAAGAAAAGAAAAAGAGATGATGTTAATTATACCTTTATGCGGCACTGTAGACTCGGTCATATCAATGAAACAAGATTATCCAAGTTGCATAAAGATGGGCTTTTAGAGCTATCTGATTATGAATCATATCCAACTTGTGAATCTTGTCTCATGGGTAAGATGACTAAATCACCTTTTAGTGGAAAAGGAGAAAGAATTACAGAGTTGTTAGCGTTGGTACACACAGATGTATGTGGACCTATGATAACAAATGCACGAGGAGGGTATTCTTATTTTATTACTTTCACTGATGATCATTCTAGATTTGGATATGTGTATTTAATGAAATACAATTCTGAATTGTTTGAAAAGTTCAAAGAATTCAGAAGTGAAGTAGAGAAGCAAACTGGTAAGAGTATTAAAATTCTTCGATCGGATCGAGGAGGGGAATACTTGACCAATGAGTTTCTCAATTGTCTCAAAGAAAATGGTATAATCTCACAATGGATTCCACCAGGGACGCCACAGTTGAATGGTGTATCTGAAAGGAGAAATCGAACATTGTTGGACATGGTTCGTTCCATGATGAGTTTTACCAACCTTCCAGTATCCTTCTGGGGTTATGCCCTAGAATCGGCTGCATACTTACTTAACAAGGTACCTACCAAATCCGTCCCAAAGACCCTATATGAGATATGGACAGGGAGGAAACCTAGTCTTAAGCATGTTAAGACTTGGAGTTGTCCAGCTTATGTCAAAAGGTTTGAGCATGATAAGCTGAAGACTAGATCCGACAAGTGTAGATTTGTGGGATATCCTAAAGAAAGTTTAGGTTATTATTTCTATCATCCTACTGATCAAAAGGTGTTTGTAGCGAAACACGCTGCCTTCTTGGAAAAGGAGTTTATCCTTGAAGGGGTCAGTGGGAGTAAGATATATCTTGAACAAGTTCAAGAACCACAAAATACTCCGGATCAAAGTCAGGTACCTGACCAAGTAGAAGAACCTACTGTACCACAACCTATTCGTAAGTCTGGAAGAGTACCGAAGATACCTGAGAGGTATGGATTCATCATAGAGGATGATGATGAGGTACGCATCATAGATGATGATGATCCATTGACTTACGAAGAGGCTATGAGTAGTGAAGACTCAGAGAAATGGCTAGAAGCCATGAAATCCGAGATGGACTCCATGTATGAGAACCAAGTATGGACTTTGGTTTCACCACCTGAGGGCATTAAGCCTATTGGGTGTAAATGGGTCTTTAAGAAAAAGACTGGAGCAGATGGCAAGGTAGAGACCTATAAGGCCCGACTGGTTGCAAAAGGTTTCAAACAAAGACAAGGAGTTGACTACGATGAAACCTTCTCACCAGTAGTTATGCTCAAGTCCATTCGGATTTTGCTTGCAATTGCAGCTTATTATGACTACGAGATCTGGCAAATGGATGTGAAAACGGCCTTCCTCAATGGAAAGCTTGAGGAGAATATATATATGATACAGCCAGAGGGTTTTGTTTCAACAGTTGGAACAAACCAAGTCTGTAAGGTACAACGATCCATTTATAGATTGAAGCAAGCTTCTCGAAGATGGAACATCCGTTTTGATGAGATAATCAAAAATTTTGATTTTATCAAAAACGAGGATGAACCATGTGTGTACAAGAAGGTTAGTGGGAGCGCTGTATCATTCCTTGTATTATATGTTGATGATATATTACTGATAAGGAATGATGTTCCTATGCTACAGTCGATTAAAATTTGGTTATCTAAACACTTCTCCATGAAGGACTTGGGTGAGGCATCCTATATTTTGGGGGTAAAGATCTATAGAGATAGATCTAAAAGGATGCTAGGCTTGACCCAAGGAAAGTACATTGACTCGATGCTAAAGAAGTTTAGCATGAAAGATTCCAAGAGAGGTCTCATGCCGATGAGCCATGGAATACATCTCTCCAAGAAACAGGCCCCAAAGACACCTGAGGAGAGAGACCGTATGAGTAAGATTCCTTATGCTTTCGCAATAGGATCTATCATGTACGGTATGATATGTACTAGACCAGATGTCGCTCATGCACTTAGTGTAACAAGCAGATATCAGTCGAATCCAGGAGAAGAGCACTGGAAGGCAGTGAAAAACATCCTAAAGTACTTAAGAAGAACTAAGGATGTATTTCTAGTCTACGGTGGGTCTGAATTGAAACTAGAGGGCTATACAGACTCAAGTTTTTAAACGGACCAAGATGACAGTAAATCTGTTTCAGGGTACGTGTTTACCTTAAACGGTGGCGCAGTGAGTTGGAGAAGTTCCAAGCAGCAAACAGTTGCTGATTCAGTGATAGAAGCAGAGTACATAGCTGCAAGTGAAGCTGCAAAGAAAGCTGTTTGGATGAAAAAGTTCATAACTGAACTTGGAGTGGTTCCTAGCATTAGAGGAGCCGTACCTATACTCTGTGACAACAACGGAGCTGTTGCGCAGGCTAAGGAACCCAGGTCTCATCAGAAATCCAAACACGTGTTGCGGTGGTTTCATTTGATTAGAGAGATCATTGAAAGAGGAGATGTCACCCTGGAGCGTGTGGACTCTCAAGATAACATTGCAGATCCATTTACTAAAGCTTTAACACAACAACAGTTTGATCGTCACTTAGAGAAGATGGGTATTAGATACCATGGCGATTGGCTTTAGTGCAAGTGGGAGATTGAAAGTAGTATGCACACAAGCCAATCATATTTGATATGATGTAACATATACTTTATAATCTTATTCATTTATTAATAAAAGAATTGATTTTCTTAAAAGGCATTTTATATTATCTACATAGTGTTGTTATATTAAATGTGATAAACCCATAGTTTTGAGCAATGCTTTTAGAATCATGATGTTGATCATGCTAATGAGATCTAAATTCTAGATAGCTCACAAACTAAAATCGTTCCTAATCATTGGATTACTAAAAGGAGATTAGTGAATCCGGATAGATTAGTACATACGTTGCTTTCTTAAACTTACTCAACCCTTACATTTGAGCAAGTTTCCTATTTTATACAAATGTTGTATATTGTTGCAAGTTTCATGACTCAAATCGAGCTATTACTTTCAAGTTATATTAGTGGATTAATCATTGTTGATTACTCCACATCCAGGATAATTATTGATATTCGCATATTGTGCATTTGAATTCGTAATCTGTTGTTGGATTGTGAAACATAAGTTCTTCATTCATGAATTGTTTAAGGGAATAGTCTACGCCACTTGTTTCGGCTGGACACGTACAAGTTATTATTTTAAAAGCTATCCAAACCGATTGTTGGTGCGGATTCTTGGACTGAGAAAGCAACCCTTATGTAGGGGATTTTAATGTGTCGATTATTCGATGCAGTCAGAGCTAAATGTTATGTATATACATAGGGTACAAGAGGCTGATCCCCTCGAGTACTACTGACGGGCCAGGCGTTTAAAAGGGTTTGTTGAATGACTGATCCTTTGGCCAAATAGTTCATGGTCTATTGGACCACTCAGTAGTAAATAATCAATATTCATTATTTTATTTGAACTTTGATTATGTTATTGAAAGTAGTATGCACACAAGCCAATCATATTTGATATGATGTAGCATATACTTTGTAATCTTATTCGGTTATTAAAGGCATTTTACAATATCTGCATGGTGTTGTTATATTAATGTGATAAACCCATAGTTTTGAGCAATGCTTTTAGAATCATGATGGGGATCATGCTAATGAGATCTAAATTCTAGATAGCTCACAAACTAAAATCGTTCCTAATCGATGGATTACTAAAAAGGGGATTAGTGAATCCTGATAGATTAGTACATACGTTGCTTGCTCTTATGAAGAGGATGATTGATCTCATAATCATTTGTGTGGAGACACTAAAGCAAGTATGTAGGTGCTTATTAGAGAATAAGTTCACTGAACGTGGCTCGCTAAGTAATACCTAATGGAGTTTTACTTGCCTGTCAAGAGGAATTCCTCTAGTGATAGTTGTACAAGTGATCCTTGGACTTGAGATCATCATAGTATCTTGTGTATGATGAGTTATACTTTGACATGTCCTTTAAGACCTTTAGGGTATATCAAAGGGTATGATTGGGTATAATAAGTTATACATGGAGATAGGTGAATGATCAACAAAGAATCTACCACTTCAGGTAAAAGGAGAGAATGTCCTATGTGATTCGATAAATGACGACTCAGAAGTCTTTGGCCAAAGTAGAATGAAATTAGAAAGGAGTTTCTAATTTATATTATCAGAGTTGTGCATTTGAGAAGAAATACATATAATTAAATAAAATAAGACTTGACAGTAAATCCATGTCTTATATTTAATTGGGACATTGTATGGTAGAAGGATTGAATTGTACGGTAACTATTTACTCAAAGATTCTTTTGTGATTGATGTTGAAATCTATATTATCTGGAAAGTCGTTGATTGCTAAGGGGGCTTACCCTTATTGTAGAATAAATATTATTTATTTAAATGAATTAAATAGTTTAATTTATTTATTTAAATAAGATTAGAATTGTTCTAATTGATTTATTCACAACCGGTTTAATATGGAGAACCTAAAGGGTCACACCGCAAAAGGAAAATATTTGTTTAAGAAGTAAATGGCATAATTGTAATAATAAGTTAAGTGTATTTAATTTAATCTATGGAGATAGAATAAATTAAATAGCTTAATATTTATTATTTAATATTTTGGAAATATTAAATATAAATTAATAAGAGGAGTCTTATTATTATTATTATTACAATTACTATTATTTAATTCCTAATAGGGATTGTGAATTAATTAATAGAAGTACTCTCTCAAAAATTCCTAATTGGATTAGGAGTTTAATTAATTAAAGGAATTTAATTAAAATAAAAACCCTAATCCTAAATAGTTTAGGAGGGTTCCCTATATCTATAAATAAGAAGAGTCTTATCATAATTTGGGGTTAGACAGTTAGACTGTTAGACAGTTACACACTCTTCCATATGAATTGGAGAGAGGGAGAGTACTTGCAATTTCTATAGAGATAGAAACTAGGGTTTTGCCAACACCCATCTTCTTGAACAACTATTCTTCCTTGGTGGATCACCTCTAGAGGCCAAACACTTGGGTGGCTAACGTTGATCAAAAGAACGAATTTAATCGGTGGAATTCAAGGAGAACGCGAAGGATTTGGAGGTGAACTCGTACCTGTAGAAGCATGGTTCTACAAGGGTATGATTCTCATACTTTATCTCTTTCGTTTAATTGATAATTGAGCACATGGATGATCATGGTGATGGTTTGTATAAAAAATTTTAAAATCCGTTTTATCGCGCTTCCGCACTATTTATATAATTTGATTGCATGTTCGCGCTATATACAAACCTAACAGTGGTATCAGAGCCTAACTTTGTGCTAATTATCGATTATGATGATTCCATGTGTGTATGGTATGCGATTGGATCGAATTTTTGGGCAGAACCTGTTTTTCCCGAAATCTGCTACGCGGCGCAGCTGCGCCGGCGCCAGTTCATTCTGGAGCGCAGCTGCGCCCAAACCCAGAAAAAACGTTTCCTGGGGTTCAGCGCAGCTGCGCCGGTTCCCAGTTCATTCTAGGCGCAGCTGCGCCGGACGGCAGAATCCAAAAAATAATTTATTCTTCAATTAAAATAAATGATTTATTTAATTGATATAAATTAAGAATAAAAGAGTTTATTCACATATGGAATAGGATTCCATGTTTCCTAGAATAAAGGAGTTTATTCACATATGAAATAGGATTCCATGTTTCCTTAAAAAATAAAGATGTTTATTTTGATAAGGAATAGGATTCAACATATTTTATTTTCCAAGCAATTTTAAGTTAAAAAATAAAGGAGTTTATTTTGAACTTAAAATTGGTTTCCATGTTAATTAAAATAAAGGAGTTTATTTTGATTTGGAATTTGATTAAAAATAAAAGAGTTTATTTTTATTCAAAATTGGTTAAAATAAAATAAATAAGTTTATTATGATTTAAATTTTGATTAGAATAAAGGAGTTTATTTTTGTTTCAAAATTGAATTTCTAGTAAACTTTTAATTGCCCATTAAATGATATCAATGCATATATGGAATAGTTTTATTATTCATGAGATGAATGTTATTTATTGATACATATGGAGATATGTATGATAATAAATAGGGATTGATTATGGACTACTGACTAATGTGTGATTGGATTTATTTTAGTGGATGCTTGAATGAATGGGTTTTATAAATGGGGTCTGCGTACCTCGTCTTCTCTAATTTTTCTTAATATAAATTCTATCTCCCTCCTATGTACTTCCCATTGACTGCTGATCAAGGTTTCTATTTATTGTAAATAGTTTAATGTAATAGGTTTAGTTAGAATTACTTGAAGAATTGGAGACAAAGGAGCAAAGAGCGCTAGAAGACCCGTTTGTAATGGAGCCCGGGTTTAAATGTAATAGTTATATTTAAATTTTGTTCTTGCACCCTAAGTTTGACCTTTTGGTTCACTTGGTGGCTCTAGTGAACCAAACTAGAATAAAAGTCCATAATCAATCCGGGTAGAATATAGTATTCTATATGTGCATGCTTACTATGTATATATTATATATTATACAACATGCTTCGCATGTTAAATAATATGATGCGTATTTTATATATATATGTGCATGCGCGCTAAGCAAGATGAGACAAATAATAACAAACCCCTCAAAGGAATCATATTAAGTCCTAAGCGTTCAAAGATATTTGAAATATCGAACGTCGCCTTCTAGCATGGTAAAAGTAATAGAGTATTAAATGTTTAATATGAGTTTGTTGTGTCACCACAAGACAAGTATTAAATATTTAAGATGTTGCTTTATCACATTTGATGCTTATACATGGACTGAACGATGTTGTTTTGTTGTGTCACCACAAGGACAGTGTTTTTCTTTCGAATATATGGAAGTGCTAGGTTGGACTTAACTTGGATAATTTTGATTCGGATGTGTCACCACTTGATCAAAATAATCTAAGAGGCAAAATACAAGGAGTTACATAGTGATGTAATTGACAATAGTTGTCTACCTATTTATTTATATATCGTTTGTTGTGTCACCACAAGGCTATATACATTTGAAATGGGATCCTTATTGTCACTAGCAAATCTTTAATTAGAATTGTCGAACTATATAATTGAGTGTAATATAGTTTGATGAAAATAGTGAGATACCAATTTAAAATAAAGACCTAATTTATTTTGGTAATTAATTAAAATGAATGTATATTAAAATGTTGTTAAATTACAAATTCATTTATAGAATTTTACGATGTATAATTCACTATCACTGCATAGCATATTAGATGCTAATTAATCGGACCATATTAAAAGGACTGGTTAAAGAATTTAAGAATAGTTCTCAAGGCTAAAAAGCTATCTTATGTCCTTAATATGCCTATCCTTGTAATGGTTGCAGACAATGCCTCAGAGGAAGAGATTGCTACTTTTAGAAAGTGGTAAGATGATGCACAGTTGGCTCAATGCATCATGCTCGCATCCATGAGTAACGAGCTTCAGCGTCAGCATGAAACTATGGATGCTCCAACTAATACTCCTGCACCTTCAAGGAGTTGAAGGGTGGGAAAGTAGGACTATTAGATATCAGATATCTAAGGAGCTCTTCCGATCTAGAATAACCGATGGCACTACAGTATAGACAAATGTCCTCAAAATGATCAATCTGATTGAACAATTGGGACAACTGGATTTTAATGGATGGAGAGTTGATCCAAGATTTGATCTTGCAATCACTTTCGGACTCTTTCTCACAAATTGTTGTGAATTTCACATGAATAAGCTATATGTTAGCCTGCCTGAGTTGCTTAAACATATTGAAAACAGTAAAGAGTCACTTTCCAACCAAGAAAGACCAAGTCTTACTAGTAGATGATTCTTCCAGGTAGCGGAAGAGGGCCAAAGGATCTTCTGGAAAGAAGAACAATTCAAAGAAGGTATATGGAAAGGCAATAACTAAGGACACTAAGAACAAAGCTGATGCAAATAGCAAAGGAGTTTGCTTCCAATGCAATAAGTCTGGACACTGGAAAGGAAACTGTAAGGAGTATCTTACAGAGGCTAACCAGAAGAAGCTTAGTGAAGCTTCGGTTACAAATATGAGTTCGTTCATGATTGAAATAAATTTTCTATAAGTCAAGGTTCTACTTGGGTATTGGATACTGGTTGTAGTTCTCACGTATGCAATCCAATGAAGAGACTAAGCAGAAGTAAAAAGCTAAACAAAGAGTAAGTAAATCTTATGTGTGGGAATGGAGCAAAGGTTGCTGCATTAACCATAGGAACTTATAGTTTAGCATTGCCTACGGGCAAGTCTATTAAGTTAATAAAGTTGTTATTATGTTCCAGTTCTCATTAGAAACATTAGAACTTTCGTTGTTGGACAAGGAAGGTTCTGGTATTATATTTAAGAACAATTGTTGTTCTATTTATAATGATAATGTTTTGTTTGAAATTGAAAGAACACTTGATAGACTTTGTATACTTGACTTACATGAAAAACATTTTGCAAATTGAATAAACTAATAAAAGAAAAGGGAGATGGTCATTCAAAGAGTTGAATGTGTGTATTTGGTGAAATACAAGTCTGAATCATTTGAAAGGTTCAAAGAATTCAGAAGTGAAACATATTTGACAAAGTATTAAGATTCTTTGATCAGATCGAAGAAAGAATACTTGTGCAATGAGTTTCTAGATCATCTCAAAATGGAATTTTCTCATAATAGACACCTCCTGATACGCAATAATTGATTGGTGTATCTAAAAGGAGAAATTGTACCTTGTTGGACATAGTGCAGTCCATAATGATTTTACCGACATTCTAGTATCCATCTAGGGTTATGCCCTAGAAACGGCTGCATATCTACTAAATAAGGTAACCTCAAAAATCCGGCCCCAAGACTTCATAAAAGTTATGGATAGGGAGGATTCCTAGTCTTAAGTATGTTAAGATAAGGGGTTGTCCAGCTTATGTGAAAAGGTTTCAAAGATAAGTTTGGGACAAAATCTGACAAGTGCAGATTTGTGGAATATCCTAAAGAAAGTTTAGGGTATTATTACTATAATCCTACGCGCTGCCTTCTTAGATAAAGGTGTTTATCATTAAAGGAGCTAGTGGGAGGGTAATAAATCTTGAAGGAGTTCAAGAACCACAAAGCACTTTAAGTCGAACCGAGGAACCTGTAGATAGACCTATTGTACCACAACCGAATCGTAAATCTGGAAGAGTACCGAAGATACCTGGGAGGTATGGATTCATCATAGAGGATGATGATCTAGTTATATACGATGAGGCTATGAGTAGAAGGCACTCAGAGAAATGGCAGATGGCTATGAAATCCGAAATGGACTCCATGTATGAGAACCAAGTATAGACTCTGGTAACTCCACAAAAGGGCATAGTGCCTAGAATGTGAATATGGGTCTTTAAAGAGAAAGACTAGGGAAAATGGCAAGGTGGAGACCTATAAGACCAGACATGTTTAAAAGTTTTTTCAAGTCAAGGAGTTGACTGTGATAAAACCTTATTACCGGGTAATGCTCAAGTCCATTTGGATTTTGCTTGTGATTGCAGCTTATTACGAAATCTGGCAAAATGGATGTGGAGACACCCTTCCTCAATGAAGACTTGAGGAGAATGTATGTATACAGCCAGAGGAATTTGTTTCAAAGGTTGAAGCAAATCGTGTTTTAAGCTACAATGACCCATTTATGGATTGAAGCAAGCTTCTCAAAGATGGAACATTCGTTTTGATGAGACAATCAAAAGAGTTTGATTTTATCAAAGACGAGAATGAACCTAGTGTGTACAAAAGGGTCAGTGGGAGCGCTGTGACATTCTTGGTATTATATGTTGATATACTACTGATAAGAAATAACACACCAATGCTACAATCAGTAAGATAAAATTGTCTAAACATTCCTCCATGAATGACTTGGGAGGAGCATCCTATAAATTGGGGATATAAATCTATATAGATAGATTTAAAAGGATGTTCGGCTCGACTCAATGAACGTATATTCATTCGATGCTAAAGGCGTTTAGCATGGCAAAATCCAAGAGAGATCTCATGATGATGAGCCATGGAGTGTATCTCTCTAAAATTGTCCCCAAATGAAAGAGAGATCGCATGAGTTACTATCATGTATGCAATGAATATACTAGGCCTGATGTTGATCAGTCATATTCTGGAGAAGATCACTGTAAGACAGTGATAAACATCTTTAGGTACTTAACCGGTACTGAAGATGTGATCATGATTCATGGTAGGTCTGAATTAAAACTAGAGAGCTAAACAGACTCAAGTTTTTCAGATTGACCAAGACGATAACAAATCCACTTTAAGGTAAATCGTTACCTTGAAAGGTGGTGCAGTGAATTGGAAAGGTTCCAAACAGCAAAGAGTTGCTGGTTTAGTGACAAAGACAAAGTATATAGATGTAAATGAAGCTGCAAGTTTGATTGTTTGGATGGAAAAGTTCATTACAGAACTGGGAATAGTTCCTAAGTCTCATCTTGGATTCAAACATGTGTTGCGGCACTTTCATTTGATTAGTGGAATCATTGAAAGAGGAAAAGTCACTATAGAGATAGTGGACTCTTGAGAACAACATTGCATATCCATCTACTGAAGCTTTATCCAAACAGCAGGATGATCGTCACTTAGAGAAGAAGGGTATTAGATACCATGGCGATTGGCTTTAGTGCAAGTGGGAGATTGAAAGTAGTATGCACACAAGCCAATTATATTTGATATGATGTAGCATATACTTTGTAATCTTATTCGATTATTAAAGGCATTTTACATTATCTACATGGTGCTGTTATATTAAATGTGATAAACCCATAGTTTTGAGCAATGCTTTTAGAATCATGATGGGGATCATGCTAATGAGATCTAAATTCTAGATAGCTCACAAACTAAAATCGTTCCTAATCGATGGATTACTAAAAAGGGGATTAGTGAATCCGGATAGATTAGTACATACGTTGCTTGCTCTTATGAAGAGGATGATTGATCTCATAATCATTTGTGTGGAGACACTAAAGCAAGTATGTAGGTGCTTATTAGAGAATAAGTTCACTGAACGTGGCTCGCTAAGGAATACCTAATGGAGTTTTACTCGCCTGTCAATAGGAATTCCTCTAGTGATAGTTGTACAAGTGATCCTTGGACTTGAGATCATCATAGTATTTTGTGTATGATGAGTTATACTTTGACATGTCCCTTAAGACCTTTAGGGTATATCAAAGGGTATGATTGGGTATAATAAGTTATACATGGAGATAGGTGAATGATCAACAAAGAATCTACCACTTCTAGTAAAAGGAGAGAATGTCCTATGTGATTCGATAAATGACGACTCAGAAGTCTTTGGCCAAAGCAGAATGAAATTAGAAAGGAGTTTCTAATTTGCATTATCAGAGTTGTGCATTTGAGAAGAAATACATATAATTAAATAAAATAAGACTTGACAGTAAATCCATATCTTATATTTAATCGAGACATTGTATGGTAGAAAGGATTGAATTGTACGGTAACTATTTACTCAAAGGTTCTTTTGTGATTGATGTTGAAATCTATATTATCTGGAAAGTCGTTGATCGCTAATGGGGCTTACCCTTATTGTAGAATAAATATTATTTATTTAAATGAATTAAATAGTTTAATTTATTTATTTAAATAAGATTAGAATTGTTCTAATTGATTTATTCACAACCGGTTTAATATGGAGAACCTAAAGGGTCACACCGCAAAAGGAAAATATTTGTTTAAGAAGTAAATGGCATAATTGTAATAAAGTGTATTTAATTTAATCTATGGAGATAGAATAAATTAAATAGCTTAATATTTATTATTTAATATTTTGGAAATATTAAATATAAATTAATAAGAGGAGTCTTATTATTATTATTACAATTACTATTATTTAATTCCTAATAGGGATTGGGAATTAATTAATAGAAGTACTCTCTCAAAAATTCCTAATTGGATTAGGAGTTTAATTAATTAAAGGAGTTTAATTAAAATAAAAACCCTAATCCTAAATAGTTTAGGAGGGTTCCCTATATCTATAAATAAGAGGAGTCTTATCATGATTTGGGGTTAGACAGTTAGACTGTTAAACAGTTACACACTCTTCCATATGAATTGGAGAGAGGGAGAGTACTTGCAATTTCTATAGAGATAGAAACTAGGGTTTTGTCAACACCCATCTTCTTGAACAACTATTCTTCCTTGGTGGATCACCTCTAGAGGCCAAACACTTGGGTGGCTAACGTTGATCAAAAGAAAGAATTTAATCGGTGGAATTCAAGGAGAACGCGAAGGATTTGGAGGTGAACTCGTACCTGTGGAAGCATGGTTCTACAAGGGTATGATTCTCATACTTTATCTCTTTCGTTTAATTGATAATTGAGCACATGGATGATCATGGTGATGGTTTGTATGAAAAATTTTAAAATCCGTTTTATCGCGCTTCCACACTATTTATGTAATTTGATTGCATGTTCGCACTATATACAAACATAACAGTTATCAGCTATTTCTTCAATGTTCTTAACTTGTTGAACTATGCGATTATTATTCTCATTCATTCATGATATATCTTCCTTATTCATTTTAAACTTGCTGAGCAAAGTAGTTGCTCACCCTTGCTATATCATGAACCTATTGCAGTTAAGCCGGGAAGTTCCAAAGCGGACAAAAGCAAAGGAAAGCTTACGGAGTAGTTATATGTACTATCTTGTTATGTAATCGTGGAATCATTTTGTAATATTATTGTATTCTGCGATGTATTTATTTAAGGTTATATACCTTGGGACCGTAGTAAACCTTTTGTAATGAACAACATATGTTTATTTATTCCGCATTAGTTAATTTATGTTGTTTAGAAGTGTATGGATGTATTTTATCGTGAGCACCAGATTTGAGATATTGGTACCTGAATTTGGGGGTGTCATAGGTTGGTATCAGAGCTTTAGGTTATAAACTTTAGGAATGCGAAACCTAGGTTATAACATTAGTAGTAAACTCGTATTGAGTACGTTAGGAGGTGAATCAATGAGATTCATTTGGTGATCATGTCTGGAGGTGGATTGTGGAAATCCATCGAGCCGAGTTGTGCATGATAAAATATTATTTCATTTTATTAATGAATATATTTTATTATGGCACTGACATCTTGTTGTCTATTTATTTCTGTTTGTGGCTGGGGGATGTCTGAGATGGGGGAGTACAGTCCTGCTAGAGAGGTAGAGTTCACAAACATTCATGTGGACGCAGGGTATTTAGTGGAGGTGCAGCCGAGTGAGCCAGAGATGATGGACACTAGGGATGAGTCTGAGGCCGAGCATGGTTCCAAGGAGGAGCCAGTTAACGGAGGAGTGCTGAGACTGTTAAGCGATGAGGGGGAGGATGAGGACCCCGAGGAGGATCCAGTGACGGAGGATGATGAGCCACCTGAGTATGTGGATGGCATGGGCACTACTGCTAGTGACATCATCGAAGAGCTGATAAATAGGAACGAGGAGCTCGAGAATCGAGTATCCCACTTAGAGGAGCAGAACCAGGATCACCAGGACCGAGAGGAACAGTATAGGTCATTAGCGTATCAGACTTTGAGGGGAAAGGCTGAGTTGGCCCAGAAGCTACAGGAAAAGGACCAGAGGATTGCCGAGTTAGAGGCAGAGGTTCACGGTCGGCATGGGGCTTCTGTTCAGCTTGGTGTGATTGTTTATCACCTCTTATAGAGGAATGTGGTGTTGGTAAGATAGATAGAGCGGGTAGAGGATCAGCTGGAGACTACTCATCTGGAGCGAGATGAGGCTATGGAGCAGTTGGCAGCCCTGACTGCAGAGATTGATTTCTTCCGTTTAGGCTTGACCACTTCTATTGGCAGGCTGAGGGATAGGGTGAGGAGGTACCCCAGGGATGAGGGGAGCAGCAGGCGCGTGATTAGGCGCCGAGTGGTCGACTGTTAGGTTTGTATATAGCGCGAACATGCAATCAAATTACATAAATAGTGCGGAAGCGCGATAAAATGGATTTTAAAATTTTTCATACAAACCATCACCATGATCATCCATGTGCTCAATTATCAATTAAACGAAAGAGATAAAGTATGAGAATCATACCCTTGTAGAACCATGCTTCCACAGGTACGAGTTCACCTCCAAATCCTTCGCGTTCACCTTGAATTCCACCGATTAAATTCCTTCCTTTGATCAAAGTTAGCCACCCAAGTGTTTGGCCTCTAGAGGTGATCCACCAAGGAATAATAGTTGTTCAAGAAGATGGGTGTTGGCAAAACCCTAGTTTCTATCTCTATAGAAATTGCAAGTACTCTCTCTCTCTCCAATTCATATGGAAGAGTGTGTAACTGTCTAACCCTAAATCATGATAAGACTCCTCTTATTTATAGATATAGGGAACCCTCCTAAACTATTTAGGATTAGGGTTTTTATTTTAATTAAACTCCTTTAATTAATTGAACTCCTAATCCAATTAGGAATTCATGAGAGAGTACTTCTATTAATTAATTCCCAATCCCTATTAGGAATTAAATAATAGTAATAGTAATAATAATAATAAGACTCCTCTTATTAATTTATATTTAATATTTCCAAAATATTAAATAATAAATATTAAGCTATTTAATTTATTCTATCTCCATAGATTAAATTAAATACACTTTATTACAATTATGCCATTTACTTCTTAAACAAATATTTTCCTTTTGCGGTGTGACCCTTTAGGTTCTCCATATTAAACCGGTTGTGAATAAATCAATTAGAACAATTATAATCTTATTTAAATAAATAAATTAAACTATTTAATTCATTTAAATAAATAATATTTATTCTATAATAAGGGTAGTAAGCCCCCTTAGCGATCAACGACTTTCCAGATAATATAGATTTCAACATTAATCACAAAAGAACCTTTCAGTGAATAGTTACCGTACAATTCAATCCTTCAACCATACAATGTCCCAATTAAATATAAGACATGGATTTACTGTCAAGTCTTATTTTATTTAATTATATGTATTTCGATTCTCAAATGCACAACTGTGATAATATAAATTAGAAACTCCTTTCTAATTTCATTCTGCTTTGGCCAAAGACTTCTGAGTCGTCATTTATCGAATCACATAGGACATTCTCTCCTTTTACTAGAAGTGGTAGATTCTTTGTTGATCATTCACCTATCTCCATGTATAACTTATTATACCCAATCATACCCTTTGATATACCCTAAGGGTCTTAAGGGACATGTCAAAGTATAACTCATCATACACAAGATACAATGATGATCTCAAGTCCAAGGATCACTTGTACTACTATCACTAGAGGAATTCCTATTGACAGGCGAGTAAAACTCCATTAGGTATTCCTTAGCGAGCCACGTTCAGTGAACTTATTATCTAATAAGCATCTACATACTTGCTTTAGTGTCTCCACACAAATGATTATGAGATCAATCATCCTCTTCATAAGAGCAAGCAACGTATGTACTAATCTATCCGGATTCACTAATCCCCTTTTTAGTAATCCATCGATTAGGAACGATTTTAGTTTGTGAGCTATCTAGAATTTAGATCTCATTAGCATGATCACCATCATGATTCTAAAAGCATTGCTCAAAACTATGGGTTTATCACATTCAATATAATAACATCATGTAGATAAAGTAAAATGCCTTTAACAAACGAATAAGATTACAAAGTATATATGCTACATCATATCAAATATGATTGGCTTGTGTGCATACTACTTTCATCGACAGGCTGGCTCGATGGGAGCTCAAGATTGCAATTCGCCACAGCAGGCGGTGATGTGTTATTTTTGACAATATGTTTGTAGTAGGTCCCACGTTTGTTATAATAGGGGCATACATATGTTGTAAATCCCTATGCTTGTAGCGTGCATGGGATAGTAGTTGAACCCCAATTTTGTTCATGATAGAGGGGTGGAAGGTTATTATTCCCCATTTTTGTTTGTTAGGGGATAGTTAATGGTTGGCAGGCTATGCCATTTAGCATTTATAGAAGTATGCCACATGTTGAGTCAGGTTGTATTAAAACAATGACATATGGTTATAAATGCATTTGTTTTATTTAAATCAAACGTGTTTGATATATGCTTTTACTTTTAATGGTTGACTTAAATGACTTTTTGCTTATGAGCTGTTGGCAGAAGCAATGCGAAATAGACCCCCACCTATTGGAGAACAGCCAGAGCGGCAGCCTGCGCAACATTTGGCTAGTTTCAAGGATTTTAAGCTAGTAGAACTTCCTGAGTTCAAGGGAACACTAGACCCGATTGAAGCCCAAACCTGGATCGAAGAGATAGAAAAAGTGTTCGAGGTTGCCAGGGTGGCCGAAGAATAGAAGACAAGGTTCCCCACTTTTATGATGAAGGGTGAAGCGAACTATTGGTCGAAGGCCAACAAAAGTCGTGCTGGAGATGGTGTGATACCATGGGAACGTTTCAAGGAGCTATTCTTCGAGAATTATTTCCCGACGAGTATGCAGCAGAACATGGAAGTGAAGTTTTTGGAGCTCAAGCAGGGGAGCATATCAGTCGCAGAGTATGCGGCTAAATTCAATGAGTTAGCCCGATTTGCACCTCACCAGGTAGACACTGAAGCCAGAAAGGCAAGGAGATTTGAATTAGGCCTGAAGCCGTGGGTGTACAGTAGGGTGGCAGTTCTAAGGATTGACACATTTTCTACGCTGTTGGAAAGGGCAATCATTACCAAAGGAGGCAATGAGGCTCTAGCAAAGTTTAATCAGGACAAAAAGAAGGGTCACAAAGGAAGCAAGGGAGGAAGTAGCGGGGGAAGTAACCCGAATAAAAGGAAATGGAGTGATAGCCAATCTTACGGGGGCAACAAGTCCGGAGGAGAGGTTAAGAAGGGTAATAAGTGCAATAATTGTGGAAAGAATCACTCTGGAGAGTGCATGAAAGGAAAAGGAGTTTGTTTCAACTGTGGGCAGCAGGGGCACTTTACTCCTAAATGCCCAAAGGAAAAGAAAGCAGGATGCTTCTCATGTGGAGCATCAGATCATCAAATCAAGGATTGCCCGAAAAGGAAGGGGGATGCAGCAAGTGGCAACAAGGACAACAACAATAGCAACAACAACACTAATAGGCTGAGCATTGGAAGGCCAGTTAGCCAAGCCAACAGACCAATGGCACGTACTTTCAACATGACCGTGTAGGATGCGGTAGAGTTGAAGGACGTGGTGTCAGCTATTATTTTGATCAACAATATCAGTGCATATGTATTATTTGATTCGGGTGCTACCTGTTCATTTGTGTCGGATGAATTTGCTAAACGGTTAAATTTACCTCGTGAGAAATTAGAGAATCCAATGAATGTGGAAGTAGCTAATAAAGAAGTTATTCCCGTAGAACACATCCATAGAAATTGTTGTGCTGAGATAAATGGGCATAAACTGAGCGTAGATTTAATTCCAATACGACTAGGAGAATTCGATGTGATTCTTGGGATGGATTGGTTGTCTAATCATGGAGCTGTGATTGACTGCCAAAAGAAATATATACACCTGAAGACTCCAGATAAGTCGAGGGTTGTATTCTATGGAAGTAAATCGCCGAGACAATCTTGTGGTCTGACGATGATGCAAGAGAAGAAATTGCTAAGGAAAGGTTGTATACGTTATCTGGCTCACGTGGTTGATACCCGAAGAGTAGAGGGTGAGCTGGGTCAGATACCTATAGTAAGGGAATTTCCAGATATTTTCCCAGATGAGTTACCGGGTTTACCGCCGGATAGAGAAGTGGAATTTGTGATCGACTTGGTACCGGGAACCACACCGATCTCAAAGGCGCTGTACAGGATGACACCGGTGGAGATGAAGGAACTGATGGTTTAACTGCAGGAGCTTCTAGATAAAGGATATATTCGTTCGAGTGTATCTCCGTGGGGAGCGCCAGTACTGTTCGTGAAGAAGAAAGACGGATCACTGAGGCTTTGTATCGACTATCGGGAGTTGAACAAAGTCACGATTAAGAACAAGTATTTGTTGCCCAGAATTGATGACTTGTTCAATCAACTAAAGGGAGCAAAGTACTTTTCAAAGATTGACTTGAGGACGGGGTATCACCAACTGAAGGTGAGGCAGGAGGACATACCGAAGACAGTATTTAGAACTCGATATGGACACTTTGAGTTTTTGGTGATGTCATTTGGGCTGACAAACGCGCCCGCAGCATTTATGGACATGATGAACAGAGTGTTCAAGCAATACCTAGATAAATTTGTTATCGTTTTCATATATGACATCTTAGTCTACTCAAAGACGGAGGAGGAACACGTCGAGCATTTGAGGATAGCCCTGGAAACGCTGAGAAGGGAGAAGCTATATGCAAAGTTTTCCAAGTGTGAATTTTGGCTACAAAGGGTGCAGTTTTTGGGGCACGTAATTGACAAGGATGGTGTATCAGTGGATCCTGCCAAGGTAGAAGCGGTAATAAACTGGGAGCAGCCAAGGACGCCGACCGAAGTTTAAAGTTTTTTGGGATTAGAGGGTTACTATCGGAGATTTATTCAAAAATTTTCGAAGATAGCGACACCGTTAACAAATTTGACAAGGAAGACTGTGAAGTTTCAGTGGACGGATAAGTGCGAAGAGAGTTCTTGGAGTTGAAGAAGAAACTTAGTGAAGCACATGTGTTATCACTGCCAGATGATACAGGGGGATTTGTGGTATACAGTGATGCATCACACAAAGGCCTTGGGTGCGTATTGATGCAGCATGGGAAGGTCATTGCGTATGCGTCACGACAAATGAAAGACTATGAGAAGGGATATCTAACTCATGACCTGGAACTAGTGGCAGTGGTGTTTGCTCTGAAGATTTGGAGGCACTATCTGTATGGGGAGAAGTGTGAGATATACACAGACCACAAAAGTCTGAAGTATATTTTCACTCAAAAGGAACTAAACATGAGGCAGAGGTGATGGTTGGAGTTGATCAAGGACTACGATTGTGAGATTCTATACCATCCTGGTAAGGCCAATGCAGTAGCTGATGCTCTAAGTAGGAAGGGCAGAGATAAGTTGATGAGGCTGACAGCTCAAGAAGAACTGATCAAGGATATGGAAAGACTGGAGTTAGAAGTCAAGTATCCGATGAATGCAGGCGAGAAACTATTCGCAGTAGAGGCGAGTCCGACTTTATTAGACAGGATAAAGGAGGCTCAAGAAAAGGATGATCAATGTGTTGCCATAAGGGAGCGAATCTCGGAAGGAGAGGAATTGAAGTACAAAATTGATAACACGGGACTATTAAGGTTCGAAGGGAGAATCTAGATACCGATGGTTCCAGAATTGAGAGAAGAGATTCTGCAGGAAGCTCATTCTACAAAGTATTCGATACACCCTGGTAGTACCAAGATGTATTAGGAATTGCGCCAACATTTCTAGTGGCCGAACATGAAGAGGGAGGTCGCGGAATGTGTTGGACGATGTTTGACATGTCAGAGGGTAAAAGCAGAACATTAGAAACCGGGTGGACAGCTACAACCGCTGGAAATTCCGGAGTGGAAATGGGAGCATATCACGATGGATTTTGTGACGGGGCTTCCACCAACTCAAAAGGGTTACGACGCAATCTGGGTGATCATGGATCGTTTAACTAAATCTGCACATTTTCTACCGATCAAGATAAGGTACAATCTGGAGTAGCTAGCAAAGTTATATGTGAAAGAGATTGTGTCACAACATGGGGTGCTGGTATCTATCGTATCTGACAGAGATCCGCGTTTCACGTCGAATTTCTGGAAGAGCTTGCAAGAAAGGTTGGGAACTCAGTTGAGGCTGAGTACAGCGTATCACCCTCAAACGGATGGGTAAAGCGAACGAACGATTCAGACGCTGGAGGACATGCTTAGAGCATGTGTGATGGATTTTAAAGGCAGTTGGGATAACCACCTACCATTGGTGGAGTTTGCCTATAATAGCAGTTATCACGTAAGTATTGGCATGCCGCCATATGAAGCATTATACGGAAGGAAGTGCTGAACACCTCTATGTTGGGATGAAGTCGGTGAACGGAGACTGTTGGGACCTGAATTGGTACAGCAGACTGTGGATGTCATCAAGGTGATAAGAGCTCGATTAGTAGTGGCTCAGGATCGACAAAAGAAATACACCGATTTGCATCGTCAGAAACGAGACTTTGAAGTTGGTAGCTTTGTGTTTTTGAAGGTATCTCCCTGGAAGGGGAAGATCAGAGTTGAAAAGAAGGGGAAATTGAGTCCTAGGTTCGTAGGACCTTTTGAAGTTTTAAAGAGGGTAGGTGAGGTGGCGTACGAGGTAGCTTTACCTCCTGAACTTGAGCACATTCATAATGTGTTCCACGTTTCTGTGTTGCGGCCATATAAACCCGACTACAAGTATGTGATATCCTATGAACCGATTCAAGTCGAGTGAGACTTGTCATATGAAGAGATTCTTGTCCAGATATTAGATAGGAAGGAGTAGACGTTAAGAAACAAGGTCATTCATTCGGTCAAAGTTCTTTGGAGGAACCACACAGCTGAAGAGGCCACGTGGGAGCTAGAAGAGAAGATGAGGAAGAATTATCCGCATCTTTTTGAGTGAACCCATGTTAAGTGTTCCGTACCTAGACTGTAATTCTGGGGACAGAATTCTTATAAGGGGGGAGGATGTAACGACCGGGAATTCTGAATTTGCCTTGTAATTTGAATTTTTGAATATTAATGAATATATTATATTTTATTAATATTATTTTTCTGTTGCATGTTTAAAGGTTGTGTGACGTGATTTTATCTGTATCCGAAATGTATAATATGGGTGTTCCGAATATTTGGACAAATCCCATAATAATTATTTTTATGCGTCCCAATAATTTATGGGGGTACCCATTTTAATTTTGGGTGGAGTTATTTACCAATTTTAGTACAAAAGTGGGAGTTTTCGGATATAATTTTGGTGTATTTGGGTATTTATTTTGGCTTGTTACTCCAAGTGAGAACCAACCCTCATTTTTAGACCAATTAAATGAAAGCAAGAAGGGAGGTTGCCGGCAAGCTTTGAATTTTTGGCCTCCTTGAGTCACTAACCCATTTTCTCCCTAAATCACTCCCTCCACTTCTCCTAACCCATTCCTTCTCTCCCATATCATCAACAATTAGAGAGAGAGAGCTGCAGAGTTTAGAGAGAGAGAGAGAGCTGCCAAGAGCTTGAAGGAAGAAGGAGGAGAAAATAAAGGAACAAGGAGAAAGAAGGTGAAGAAGCTAACCAAGCCTCCTTCTTGCACACTCATTTAACCCATCAGCTCAATTAAAGATAAAAAGAGAAGGAAAATCTGCAGCAAGAAGCAAGAAGGAAGAAGGAAGAAGGAAGAGGTCGCCGAAAAAAGGGAAGAGTCGCCGAAAAAAGAGAGGAGGAAGAAGCTACGGTAGAAGAGATGAAGAAGAAGGAGCACGGGAGTAAGAGGAAGGAGAACAAGGGCTCTTACAAACCCTCACAACCTGCAAGAATAAGGATCAGGAGGTAACCATCTTCTCCAAGATCATTTCCTCCATTGTTGAGCTTTGAAGCTTTCTTAGTTGGGTTATGAGTTTTCTTGAGAATTTTGCTATGATTGTTGGTTGTGTTTGGTTTATAATGTTACCAAGGCACCTTGTAAGCTATTAATAACATCAAAGTGGAACAAAAATTGAATAAATCCGTACCTATGCTTAAGGAGGATGAAACACATGAAGAACAATGAACTTTGAACATGAACATAGACTGTTGGACAATTTAGAAGACTTTGTAGCTATGATTTCTTATTTGTTTAATTCGTTTGTTGTTATGATATTGTACTTCGATTGAATTTTATGAGTTTAACCCAGTTGGAATGGAGTAAAAAGGGATTAAAACGAAGTTTTGGTGATGATTTTTGTAAAGAACACCAAGAACACAAAAATATAACATGAGTTGATACTTTGGCCTAAGATTTTGCCATGTTAATATTAATGGATAGCTCTAAATTTTTGATATGTTGTAGTTCTATGTCTTAGAAGTCCATAGAGTCCGGAACGGACCAATTTGAACATGTATAGAAGGAGTTATGGTGGTTGGAAGCAAGATAGGTCTAGAACACGAAAAACAGAGCAGGAAACTAAGTATGGGCGTAATGACGCTGGCTTTACGCCGGAGCTTCTGGACTTGGGCATAATGATGCTGCCCAAAGGCATGTTTTGGGCATAATTACGCCGGGTCAATTTTAGGCCAGAATCAGCTTTGACATCCTTTACTAAAATAGGCGTAACTTTCTCATACGAACTCGGATTGAGGTGATTCAAGATGATTTGGAAAGAGAACGAGTAGACCTACAACTTTCGTTCTTTGAGTGTTTCAATTTGAGGTCTGTAGCATAGCCTAAATTGGCCATTTATAGGACTAATGTGTAATTGGGGCAATCAGAGGGTGTCAGGCATGCGCGTAAGCACATATAATGCTCCCGACAATGTAAAATGTTGTTCTAAGTTCTAAAACACGAATGTTATAAATTATAATGATACTTAGGATTAGCCAATAAGTATTAGGTAAAACGAAGGCGCGTGCTAGGCGTACGCAATTGCGTGTCGCTTGGGCATTCGAATAGGCAAGTTTGGCGTACGAACGTACAAGCGTCGTAACGTCGTAACTAGTGGACATAACCTTGTTTAATATTTTGTTTCTAGTATGAATGAGACATTACAGAGTAGTATAAGACATTATTTGATATCCGGTATGTGGCTAATTGTTATGTGAATATGTACTTAATTGTGTAGGATATTAAGGAGCGTGTATTATAATATTGTAGCAGACGCACTAGGCAAGTTTCTTAATGCTTGTCTAACCCTTGTGTTGGGCAAGTTCCCCAACTTCATTCTTTCTATATATTAAATGCAGGCTTCTTAAACTTACTCAACCCTTACATTTGAGTAAGTTTCCTATTTTATACAAATGTTGCATATTGTTGCAAGTTTCATGACTCAAATCGAGCTATTACTTTCAAGTTATATTAGTGGATTAATTATTGTTGATTACTCCACATCTAGGATAATTATTGATATTCGCACATTGTACATTTGAATTCGTAATCTGTTGTTGGACTGTGAAACATAAGTTCTTCATTCGTGAACTGTTTAAGGGAATAGTCTACGCCACTTGTTTCGGCTAGACACGTACATGTTATTATTTTAAAAGCTATCCAAACCGATTGTTGGTGCGGATTCTTGGACTGAGAGAGCAACCCTTATGTAGGGTATTTTAATGTGTCGATTATTCGATGCAGTCAGAGCTAAATGTTATGCATATACATAGGGTACGAGAGGCTGATCCCCTCGAGTACTACTGACGGGCAAGGCGTTTAAAAGGGTCTGTTGAATGACTGATCCTTTGGCCAAATAGTTCATGGTCTATTGGACCACTCAGCAGTAAATAATCAATATTCATTATTTTATTTGAACTTTGATTATGTTATCAGCTATTTCTTCAATGTTCTTAACTTGTTGAACTATGCGATTAGTTCACTAGAAACATCATCTCCTGTTGTTGTCTAATTTAAATAATGACAATTACGTGCAAGTGTACATGGTTAACAAATAATAAAGTGATAAAAGAGTGTCGAACTCATAGAGAATTATTTAATAATATTTTCCAACTACTAATTTTTACCAATTCAATCCTATTTAAACAATCGCAAATTGTAATTAATGATTAGAAATAACTAAACTAAAATTAAGATTAAAAATTAACACAAAGGTTAAAATTTAGATGTAAAAGTTTAAGACTTCAATATCCCCAATTATGTAATATAAATCAATTAATCAAATCATCCAATTATTAAGTTCAATAGAGTTGTTAACAGGAATTCAAAATTATTTATAAGCCCTTTCCCAAGTGATCAAATAAAATTATCTAACTTAATTAATTCTGCGATATTCCTATGCAAAACTAAAGAATTAAATTCATAAAGCACCAATTCCCAATAGTTACATAGAAGAGATATCCTTATTCACTTCACAACCCCAATTATTCATCCATGCAAATAATTAAGAATACATGCTACCACATTTAGATCTAACCGTAGATTTCATCTCCGAAATTTATCTAAAGTATCCCGCTAATTGTTGATCAGACAATTACTCAATAAACACAAAATATGATAGACAACTGAATATGAAATAATAATTGGAATCAAATAGATAATTAATTTATAAACATAAAAGGTAAAATTGCAGTCTTAATTATAAATTTAGCTCATAACTGAAAAAGAAATCAAATTATTAAAATAATCCATCATGTTCAAGAATACAAAAATTAAAGGAGAAAGGAAGAGATAAGAATCTGTGTTTATGCGCGATCTTCACTTTGGCCTTCAATCCTTGCAATCCTTCCTTTTGAATTCTTCTTCAGATCTGAAAATCTACTAGTAATTATGTTCCTTCCTTTAGTTATATGCCTCACATCATGTATTTATAGGTTACAAGTCAAATTCCGAAGCTTAGGAGGAAAAACAACTCATTTTGGAGTCAAAAACATCAAAAAACGCATCCCCACTTGATCTGGCCCGACCTCGAGCGCCCCGGCGCTGCTCATGGAACTGGGATACAGGCTCTTAGTGCCCCGACGCTGGAAATATAGTAGAAACGAGCGCCCCGATGCTGGGCCATTTTTTGGAATTTTCTACTTTGACGTCTGTTGGTAAAATGGCCATAACTTTTTATCCAAGAGAGTTATGGGGCCTGCCACCTATCAAATCGAAAATATTGACGAGATCTACAACTTTTATTCTTTGAGCATTGAGAGATTCGGGCTGGATCATGGTTGAAAATGAGCTTAAAGTGACTGTTATGTAAATAACAACTCCAAACTTTGATCTTTGTTGATAAAAAGGCCATAACTCTCGCATCCGAACTCCGATTGGGACGATTCAAGATGTTTTGAAAAACTAAGAAGTAGATATACAATAAAATCCAAGTTCCAAACCAAGAACATGCATCCAACATAATGTTAAAAGCCCTGCAATCTTCCCTTCTCGCATTTGCTTACATATTGTACTCCAAAAGAAGTCTAGATTGCGTTTCCTTGTTTCTTCCTGCAAAATAACATAAAAACACTATAAATACCTAATAATAACTTAAAATACTTAAGAATTCACAAATTATCAAGCCAAACGTACTCAATTCATAGGTATAAAACTCACTCATCAAATACCCCCAAACTTAAATCTTTGCTTATCTTCAAGCAAAACACCAAGAACAAAACTAAAACAAATAACTAACAACTGACTCGAGCAATTAATCAATATGAATTCAAAATTTGACCTCAAAGATTTTCTTAAAACGATAACTCAAGCAAAATTTCAAGAACATGCAAAGATTACAATTTCAACCTAATCATCAGTTCCACATCTACTCATGATCCTTTAAGTGCGCGTGTGCATCCAAATGTTCAAACTAGTTATGACTCATATAAGACCATATAAACAAATACTCATAAAATATTTTCAAAATCAACTCTAAAACCTTCTTATCACATCAATCTCCGCTAATAAAGATGATGAGTGGGTTTTATACCTACGAATCAGGTATTGTTAAGCCTAATTATTATTATCTTCAAGTGTTTTTAGTATTATTTTATTTTTTTTGTGTTTATTTGTTGTAGGATAGAGCAAGAGGGGCATATAAGTCATTTCGGTGAAGAAAAGAATTAAAAAGGATTAAAAAATGGGCTGAGTGGCATTTTTGTAAATACGTGGTCCTGGTCAAGCGCCTAGGCGCTTGGATTTGAACTAGGTTGAGAGCCTAGGTGCTCTAATGCAGAATGAGAAGGTTTTGTGCGGCTGTGAGGAAAAATTGAAGCCAATTAGGAATCTGAATGAGGGTTTTATTAATATGCAAAGGAGAAGACTTTAGAACATAACATAACAAATAGTTTCTTCTATCCCTTTCTTTTATCTTTAATTTTTGTAATCTCTGGGATGTTTTTATTTATTATCTGGATGATGTTTTCCTTTATTGCTATGAACTAAACTTTCAATTAAGATTGCAACGGAACTTAGTATGTAATTTAGATTGATGCTTTCTATTTAATTTAAGTTAATTAGTCTTGAATCATTTATCATATCTTGTGTTTATTGATTAATTGTCTGATCAATAATTACCGGGATAATTTATACAAAATTGAAAGATGGAGTATAGGTTTAGATCTGGGATATGATAGTATCTGTTCATGTAATCTGAGTAAGGTTAATATGATTAACGTATAGGATAGGAATATACCTATATGTCTTTTGCAGCCATTGAAAGAATTTGAGCTTGAAATCCTAATTAACATAATTCACATAGGAATATAGTGGGTTAATTAGTTAGGGTGTTCCTTGTAATTTTGTTGCTTAATTGTTGGATTTACAAGGATTTGTTCATGTGTCAATCGAAAGAAGTGCATGAATAATATAAAGAATTCTTGGTTAGCGATTCATTGTAATTAATTAATTAAATAGGAAGTGTATTAGTTTAAATGAAACACTAAGGGTGTAACGAATGCGATTTTGTGAATAAATAAAAATATCTATTGCGTTATATAAATATTTTTGTTAATTTATTTATTGAGTAAAATAAATAATTTATAAAGTTATTGTGGAATAGTTCATGTCAAGTGTAATTATGTTAAATATTATTTAAATGTGATTTGATGTAATTATTCTAATTTAATAATTAAATTAGATGATTACTGATTTATTTGAATAAAATGATTTATTGAATTATTTGGATTAATTTATAGATGGCCAAATTGAAGTTATAATTAAATTTATATTGTTACAATTTAATTGATTAAAGTGTGACAATTGAAGCATATCATATAATAAGTATTAAAATAATTAAAAGAAGATTAATTTATTTTTACCAAACAAAGCCTTGTGGCTTTTGAATTCCTATTTTTAATTTAGTATTTGCCAAACAAGCCTTAGTGGCTTTTGAACTATGTAACTGATGGATTAAATAATAGAATACGTTATCAATATTTTTTAAAAAGCTATCAGTTTTATTTTGTTAAAAGCTTTGTCAGTGGTTTAAAAAAAATAGTCTGGGTATTGAGAGTGCACAGAAGAGAATTGTGGAGAGAGTTGAGAACTCTGTGAATTTGAAAGAGAGAAAAACTGAGAATCAAGAGGAGTATTATCTTTGCTTAGCTTGATCAAGAATTAAGAGGTATAATTCATTCAAACTTCTGTAAATTGTATTCTTTGATTTCTCCACTGGAAACTAATTTTTTGTTCTCTGAAAATAAATTTTTATGACCAATGCATGTGGTAATTGTTTATATGTGTGGATAGATATGAATAATTATTGTATGATGTTTATAAACATGTCTTAGTCAAGATTAATCCATGAAAGTATGCTTTAGAATAGAGTTTTTGGTTTTACAGAGTTTTACTTTCATGTATGGCATATATGTATGAAAATTGATGCTCAAATTGATTATTAATCGGTAAATTGACATTTGATTATGATATTATAATGAAAAATGAAAAGAATGTAAGTGGAATGGATTAAAATGGTTTAGAGATGAATTTATAGTGGTTGATTTCATTTAAATGGCTAAAGCATGAATATTTTGTTTAAACAGAGAATTTTGGGTTCTAATTAGTTGATTATGTGTATTATAATGGTTAGAATGTTTAAAAACATGTTGGGTAATTGTTTTATAACATGTTTGATGTCTGGGTATGTTTAATTTATGTGTTGGATGGTAGAATTTGGAAAATTTAGCCTAGGATGTCACTGGTTCGCGAACTGTAGGAGATGACTGCCGAGTCTACCGCCCCAGCGGTAGAAATGTACTGGAGTTCTCGCCCCGGCGGTAAAAATGACTTAGTTCTCTCGCCCCAGAGGGAGCTCGCCCCGGCGAGAGTTTGTGAAGGAATTCGCCGCCCCGACGGTGGAACAGTAACTGAAATTTTTTTTTTTTTTTTTTATTTATTTTGCTATGTTGCCGTGTACATGATTAAAACTTAGATTAAAGTATTTAATAATAAATAAGATACTACATTGAGTGGTAAGCAAATATTTAATGAATATCAAATGACATTTGATATACTAAATGGAATAAGAACAAATTCTAAAGTGCATATAATTCTGTAACTAATTATTGTTACCGTTTTATAATTAAAATGTATAGGTTGATTAAGGAACGTGAATTTAAATCTGTAATCTACGTGCGAGGCAAGTTTTTTTTCTTCCCTTAATCTTGTTATTTCATTTAAAGCAAGTTTACTTCCGTAGAGCAAGCCTATTAACCTTAGCTTATTATCATTCAAGCAAGGTTGTTATAATATCAAATGCTTACATTTTGTTCTAGTCATTTGTTATTTGATCGTTATTCAAACTTCAAACATAAATTCTATTGTACAACTTTATTGTTGAATCGAATGTTTTAGTGACTAGCAAATCCTTATTGATTCAGCTAGTCCTTAGTTGATGAGCGTTCTAAAGGCTTAGAATATTTTAAAATTGTTCCAAACCAAGTTCCTTTTGGTACGAATTTTGATGCTAAATTGAGATGAACAACCCTAATATAGGGGATTAATTACGCAACAGCGTTAAAATATTTGTGCACAATACATTGTGCAAAGGGTTGATCCCCCTGAGTATGAGACAGATAGTCCATAGTCTTCATGACTATTAAAGGTTACGGTAGAGATACTTGTTAACCTAGGACATAGTTCGAGGTCTTATGACCCTCAGATACAATTCTAAAGTTTGAATTCTATATTCAATTCTTGAGCCAAGTGTTCTATTAAGCTTTTATATCTCGATTAGTTATTGATTGAATTCATGAAAAACCACAATTCCTCAGTTGAAATCTATTTCATTGATTATTAAATTGTTATTGTTGTCATACTTGTGGGCAATTGTTTGCTCACTCTTGCATTGAACATTGCAGCTAAGACAGAAAAGTCGGACGAGCCGTCCACGAGTAAGGGCAAGGGCAATATGCAGAAATAGCTAAAGACTTGTTTATTTATTTGATGTTTTATTGTAAAAAGACTTATTTAATTTTCTGTTTTAATTCCGCATTGATGTAATAAATGTTAGATAACCTGGGATTTGTTTGATTAAGAGATTAAAGATGCAACCCTTTTGTGGGAAGATTTTTCATTTAACTTAATTTAAATTGTCCTTTATTATGGGTAGAGCTAGATATGAATGAATGGTATAGTGAATACCAAATCAGTGGGAATTAAATACCCGGATTTGGGGGTGTCACAAAGGGAAGTTGTAATCTTAAGCTTTTAAATCTGCATTTTTCTTGTAATTAATTATTTTAGTAGTTAATTTTAGTAAATTTTAATTTTAATTCTCAAATATCATTCGTAGTTTAAATAGGATTAATTAATTAGAAATTAGTAATTGATAAATATTAACTTATTTCCTCGTAGGAATGATACTCTACTTACTCTTTATTACTTGTTGACCACGTATACTTGCGTGTAAATTGTCAATACTTATTTTGGACAATAAGTTTTTGGCGCCGTTGCCGGAAAAATTATTTTAATATTTTGTCATTATTAATTTTGATAAAGTTAATCTTAATTTAAACGTTTTTCTTTCTATCTATCTTATTTCCTTTTCAGGTACCATGGCTGCATTGAATTATGAATGGTCGTCTGAGAGGATGACACAACCAAGGGCGACATGAATAATTGGAGCTGATACGGTTACAACATTATATGACCAGATGATAGCACAAATTTTTACATTAGCGAAGAAGATTGATGCTCTTGGGAGTCATTCTTTTCAAAATGCCTGCTTTCATCAGCAGCCTGATACCAACCCAAACTACTATAATCTAAGTTGGCAGGATCATCGGGACTTTTCATGGAGCTATGACAACCATGATCAATTCTATACACCAAGTCTATCATACCCATCAAAATTTTCATATCAACATCCATTGCAGCAAGATGATACATCTAATTTAGAGGACCTTGTTACCAAAGTTATAACAAAAAGTGAGGAAAGAAGAATAGAGGGGCTTCTTACTAGTTTCATGGTCCAAATTGAGATTTAGATGTGCGTTCAAACAGTTGCAATACAGAATTTGGAGGACCAAGTGCGATAACTTGTCGATGCTATCATTAATTGCCCGCAAAGTACCTTACCTAGCAATATAGAGATTAATCCTAAAGAGGAAGGTAAAGAACATTCCACGGTGGAATTACAAGGAAATGGCAAGGAGTTAAATGAGGCTATTGGAGGAAATTTAAAGAGAGTACATCTTGACGTGGAAGATGATATTGAGGTTGGGAAGAAGAGAAGCAAGAATGGGTATGATGGCAAGGAAACTGAAGATAAAGAGGTTGTATTCAAGAGTTTTAAAGCTACCGAGTACCCAAATAATCTTCAAACATGTTTTCGAGTTGATCTTGTGAAAGGTGCAATTAAGGGAAAAGCTGTGGAGAAAAGTATCTTTTTGTCGATGGATGAAGTCAAGTTTGGGGTTCGGTCATCATGTGAGAATGGCATGCAATTCAAAGAAAAGACTAAGAGGAGGCAAGCAATGACAATTTTTGCGATTAAACCAAATTGAGAGAAGTGGAAGTAGTCAAGCTAAGGACGTTAAACTAAGCGCTAACTGGGAGGCAACCCATAATTGCATTTTATTTTTCGTTCAATTATTTTTAGTCTTCTAATTCATTTAGCTCTTTAGTATTTCTTTTGTCTTAGTTTAGGTTTTTACATTCATCGAAAAGCTCTCTGCAAATTAATTATTGATATTGGGTTTATTTGATTGTAGGCAAAAGCATGGAGGAGGACAAAAATTTGCTAAGTATGGCCCAGGCGCCTAGTTGCCCCAACTTAAGTCATTTCAAGCGCCTAGGCGCTGCACCGCACCATCACATTCTGCCTCCAAGCGCCTAGGCGCCCATCACAGGCCAATTCCAAGCGCCTAGGCGCTTTAGCCAAAACTTTAAAAAAAAGCATTAGTTCGGAAAATTATAACACAAACCCAACTCTTCTCTCTCCTATTTTAACCAAACCTCTCTTCCATTCCTTCACAACCCCACGACATCTTTTATTATCCTCTCCCAATCCAAAACTAAAACAATTTCTCCCACCCACAATCTGTTAGGTTTGTATATAGCGCGAACATGCAAACAAATTACCTAAATAGTATGGAAGCGCAATAAAACAGATTTTAATATTTTTCATACAAACCATCACCATGATCATCCTTGTGATCAATTATCAATTAAACGAAAGAGATAGAGATATAAAATTATACCCTCGTGAATCAAAACTTCCTTAGGTACAAGTTCACCTCTAATTCTTTCGCGTTCTCCTTGAATTCCACCGATTAAATTCCTTCCTTTGATCAACATTAGCCACCCAAGTGTTTGGCCTCTAGAGGTGATCCACCAAGGAATAATAGTGGTTCAAGAAGATGGGTGTTGGCAAAACCCTAGTTTCTATCTCTATAGAAATTGCAAGTACTCTCTTTCTCTCTCCAATTCTTATGGAAGAGTGTGTAACCGTCTAACCCCAAATCATGATAAGACTCCTCTTATTTATAGATATAGGGAACCCTCCTAAGTTTTTTTTCCTAATTAAACTCCTTTAATTAATTAAACTCTTAATCAAATTAGGAATTTATGAGAGAGTACTTCTATTAATTAATTCCCAAACCCTTTTAGGAAATAATAATAATAATAATAATAAGACTCCTCTTATTAATTTATATTTAATATTTTCAAAATATTAAATAATAAATATTAAGTTATTTAATTTATTCTATATCCATAGATTAAATTAAATACACTTAACTTATTATTACGATTATGCCATTTACTTCTTAAATAAATATTTTTCTTTTGCGGTGTGACCTTTTAGGTTCTCCATATTAAACCGGTTGTGAATAAATCAATTAGAACAATTCTAATTTTATTTAAATAAATAAATTAAACTATTTAATTCATTTAAATAAATAATATTTATTTTACAATAAGGGTAAGCCCCCTTAGCGATCAACGACTTTCCAGATAATATAGATTTTAACATTAATCACAAAAGAACCTTTCAGTGAATAGTTACCGTATAATTCAATCCTTCTACCATACAATGTCCTAATTAAATATAAGACATGAAATTACTGTCAAGTCTTATTTTATTTAATTATATGTATTTCGATTCTCAAATGCACAACTCTGATTAATGCAAATTAGAAACTCCTTTCTAATTTCATTCTGCTTTAGCCAAAGACTTCTGAGTTGTCATTTATCAAATCACATAGGACATTCACTCCTTTTACTAGAAGTGGTAGATTCTTTGTTGACCATTCACCTATCTCCATGTACAACTTATTATACCTAATCATACCCTTTGATGTACCCTAAGGGTCTTAAGGGACATGTCAAAGTATAACTCATCACACATAAGATACTATGATTATCTCAAGTCCAAGGATCACTTGTACTACTATCACTAGAGGAATTTCTATTGACAGGCGAGTAAAACTCCATTAGGTATTCCTTAGCGAGCCACGTTCAGTGAACTTATTCTCTAATAAACACCTACATACTTCATTTAGTGTCTCCACATAAATAATTATGAGATCAATCATCCTCTTCATAAGAGCAAGCAACGTATGTACTAATCTATCCGGATTCACTAATCCCCTTTTTAGTAATGCATCGATTAGGAACGATTTTAGTTTGTGAGCTATCTAGAATTTAGATCTCATTAGCATGATCACCATCATGATTCTAAAAGCATTGCTCAAAACTATGAGTTTATCACATTTAATATAACAGCACGATATAGATAAAGTAAAATACCTTTAACAAACGAATAAGATTACAAAGTATATGCTACATCATATCAAATATGATTGGCTTGTGTACATACTACTTTCAATCTCCCACTTGCACTAAAGCCAATCGCCATGGTATCTAATACCCTTCTTCTCTAAGTGATGATCATCCTGTTGTTGGATAAAGCTTTAGTAGATGGATATGTAATGTTGTTGTTGAGAGTCCATTATTTCTATAGTGACTTTTCTTCTTTCAATGATTCCACTAATCAAATGAAAGTGCCGCAACACTTGTTTGAATCCAACATGAGACTTAGGAACTATTCCTAGTTCTATAATGAACTTTTCATCCAAACAATCAACTTGCAGCTTTATTTACAGCTATGTACTTTGTCTTTGTCACTAAACCAGCAACTCTTTGCTGTTTGAAACTTTTCCAATTCACTGCACCACCTTTCAAGGTAACGATTTACCTTAAAGTGGATTTGTTATCGTCTTGGTCAGTCTGAAAAAACTTGAGTCTGTTTAGCCCTCTAGTTTTAATTCAGACCTACTATGAATCATGATCACGTCTTCAGTACCGGTTAAGTACCTAAAGATGTTTATCACTGTCTTATAATGATCATCTCCAGAATATGACTGGTCAACATCAAGCCTTGTATATTCATTGCATACATGATAGTAATTCATGCGATCTCTTTTTCAATTGGAGACAATTTTAAAGAGATACACTCCATGGCTCATCATCATGAGACCTCTCTTGGAGTTTGCCATGCTAAATGCCTTTAGCATCAAATGAATATACGTTACTTGGGTCAAGTCATTCATGGAGGAATGTTTAGACAATTTTATCTTTACTGATTGTAGCATTGGTGTGTTATTCCTTATCAGTAGTATATCAACATATAATACCAAGAATGTCACAGCGCTCCCACTGACCCTTTTGTACACACAAGGTTCATTCTCATTTTTGATAAACTCAAACTCTTTTGATTGTCTCATCAAAATGAATGTTTCATCTTTGAGAAGCTTGCTTCAATCCATAAATGGATCGTTGCAGCTTATATACATGATTTGCTTCAACCTTTGAAACAAATTCCTCTGGTTGTATCTGAAAGTAATATGCACACAAGCCAATCATATTTGATATGATGTAGCATATACTTTGTAATCTTATTCGGTTATTAAAGACATTTTATATTATCTATGTCGACGCCGGTTTTAGCCGCTTATGCGATATTTGTCCTTTTCCGATTTTAGCCTTTTGATTAGATGATTTTTTGGAAAAGGTCAGCTTGAATGTCGACGGGGTTTTGAAATATCGTTTTTTATGATGAGCCAATTAACCAGAGTCGCCAGTTGGTATATTTGAAATGGATGTACCAACTCATCCGAGTTTTCATTTTTTATAAATCGTTGGCTCATATGTGACTCCGAATTAATTGGTCTACGAATCGAGATTCATAGAGTTCGGGGGCTTGCTTAAGTGAGGGGAAGGTGTTAGGCACCCCTCGACTTCCGTAAAACACGGTTACCGCAATCTTGATGCTGTCCTATCTTTTAATTCATGAAATGTGTATATGTGCAGGTGTGTGTGTGTGTGTGTGCTTATGTGAATGTTGTGGTGAGTTTGTATGAAAGAATCATTTGGATTTTTGGGAAAATCGTGCTTTAATTTGGGAACGCTTCGGAATGTCTTTTCGGCATACACGAGAAAGCTTTATGAGAAAAGATTTGATTTTAATTGTCAAAAACTATGAGATTTTCTTTAGGTGTCGTTTTGGCAAAACAAGAGTTTTAAACCTTTGTCAAAATAGGAATCGAGATCTATACGTTACTTTCGTAACTCAAACGATGGGCAACATCTAGAATCTCTTTAACCCTATGCACAACGGTTTAATAAAACGTCAATTATTTGATAAAATCATTCCTTGTGATATTTGAAAACGATTTTTCTTAGCTTTCTCGTTTGAAATAGAAATCGACATTCATTAGCACTTCCCATTTATTAACCTCGTGATGCTAATAGCCTAGTTTGATTGATTTTATGAAAATCTTATCATTTGGCTTTGAAATCAATTTCGTCTCATAAATCAAATCGAGCATAAACACGCGTCGGGGCTATTCATGGGCATGTAAGCCATCAAAATAACCTCGAACGCCCACAATCACATACTTTCACTATTACGGGGCCTTAAACACGATTCTCGCCTTAGCGTCGTTTTAAGGCCCGACGATTACATATTTACAATGAAAGGTACATCGAATTTATTACATATATCAAAAGATGTCCATCATCGGATTTGGACCACGGGGTCGCGCTCCTAGGCTCACATCCAAAATCGCTACACACCCACAAGATCCTAAAAATAACAATCTAAATAAACTATGCATAATACATCATTACAACTAGCTAAAATTCACCAAATGGATATCATCGGGCCATTAGGAGGAATTTCGTTCCATTTGGGAACCCTCACTAATAGCCCTCAATCCATGGATTCACAACAATATACAAGAACAACTACATTTAATATAATTTGGATGACAAAAAGCTTAACAAAAAATGGTAAAACAAGATGCTAAAACAAAGGATTTTTCACCTTGCAAATAATCCCCACAATATGTATGAATTTATGTATTGAATAGAGTAGAAAATATGAGATGTAATCTCACAAAATGGGTACAATTGCTCACTATTTCTCACTCTTTTCTCTCTTGATTTCTCTTATTTGCTTGCTGTTTTCTCCTTCTTTTTCTTTCTTTTTCCGTCGCTGCCTCTTCTGCTGCTGAACCTCTCGACTGAAATGAAGAAACTGAGCTGAAATAGGCTGCATTAGGGCAGCCGCAGATTGATCTGCGGCTTGGCCGCAGATTGATCTGCGGCTGGCTGGCCCACCGCCCATCGCACTCAGCCGTCTCGCGCACTACCATTATTTTAATCTTTTGGCCGCAGATTGATCCGCGGCTGGGTGGGCTGATTTTCTCGTTTTCCGAACCGCACCTCGTTTCTCGTGTCGTGACGTCGGTTTTCGCCGACAGGCTTGTATTTTGCAGTCCGGGAATCACTGGGAGACGTGCCACATCATTCGGGCATGCTCATTTCGGACGGCCTTGCTGTCACGTCGATTTTGATTTGTAAATCGTTGCGGTGACGTCGAGTGTTCGTTCCGGTGCCCATCCTTTGCTCTCGCAGGCCGGCCCAATGGACGAATTTGCCCTCCTATTATGGTTAGTATAGGAAGTGCAAAATTTGGGTGTCTACAGCTGCCCCTCTTTATCATGTTTATGAAATGTTAAATGAAATGAACATGATAAAGAAATAGACACCCGATGCATGAATGACAGTGCATACATGATGCAACACATACAACTTATGATGTAACGCAAGATGTAAGGCATGCAACACATTTGCAAGGGTGTCAATGCATCAATCCCTGATCTGTCGCTCGTCTCGTAATCGCCGGGTCTCGTATCCGGTCGATTGTCCTGTGAGTGCCGGGTCTCGTATCCGGTCACCCCTCTCGTAATCACCTTATTCCATCCCATTGTCATCAAAGGAAGTTATTCTCCTGACTAGCTTTGAAGGGCATCCTTGGAGTTCGTCCTCGCACATCGTTCTTGGCAACCATTGCTTTTGACTTTGATAGGCTAGGACCTTGACACCTAACCTGCATGGATCACGTACAGAATTATCACTTATTCAATGCATGTGACACAACATTTAAAATGAAAAATGACCCCTGTACAGTCTTTTGATACGATTCTACAGGTGTCACCGTTTGTCGGAGCCGGTTTTTGTCGCCGGACATCCATCTCGTAATCGCCGGTTATCGTCGCCGGTCAATTATCTCGTCGGGGCCGGGTATCGTCGCCGGTCACCCATCTCGTAACCCCCGGTTATCGTCGCCGGTTGGTTATCTTGTCGGAGCCGGTTTTCGTCGCCGGACATCCATCTCGTAATCGCCGGTTATCGTCGCCGGTCGATTGTCTCGTCGGGGCCGGGTATCGTCGCCGGTCACCCATCTCGTAACCCCCGGTTATCATCGCCGGTTGGTTATCTTATCGGAGCCGGTTTTCGTCGCCGGACATCCATCTCGTAATCGCCGGTTATCGTCGCCGGTCGATTGTCTCGTCGGGGCCGGGTATCGTCGCCGGTCACCCATCTCGTAACCCCCGGTTATCGTCGCCGGTTGGTTATCTTGTCGGAGCCGGTTTTTGTCGCCGGACATCCATCTCGTAATCGCCGGTTATCGTCGCCGGTCGATTGTCTCGTCGGGGCCGGGTATCGTCGCCGGTCACCCATCTCGTAACCCCCGGTTATCGTCGCCGGTTGGTTATCTTGTCGGAGCTGGTTTTCGTCGCCGGACATCCATCTCGTAATCGCCGGTTATCGTCGCCGGTCGATTGTCTCGCCGGGGCCGGGTATCGTCGCCGGTCACCTATCTCGTAACCCCCGGTTATTGTCGCCGGTTGGTTATCTTGTCGGAGCCGGTTTTTATCGCCGGAGAAACGGTAGGTACAGCTAGGCCGTGAACAGCCAACCATCGCACTGTAATAGTGCGAAAAGAAGGCCCGGCTCCAAGTTGTTCAAGAATAGTGGCGTTGAGTTTCTCGACCCTTTGCCTTAGGATTAGTCATCCATCTCGTAATCGCCGGTTATCGTCGCCGGTCGATTGTCTCGTCGGGGCCGGGTATCGTCGCCGGTCACCCATCTCGTAACCCCCGGTTATCGTCGCCGGTTGGTTATCTTGTCGGAGCTGGTTTTCGTCGCCGGTCATCCATCTCGTAATCGCCGATTATCGTCGCCGGTCGATTGTCTGGATCTCAGCCCTTCCCAGGGTTTGTTGTTTTTTGTCTTTTTTCTTTTTGTGGATATCAGCCCTTCCCAGGGTTGCTTACCATCTTGTCGTGGTTCGCGTGGATCTCAGCCCTTCCCAGGGTTTGTTGTTTTTTGTCTTTTTTTCTTTTTGTGGATATCAGCCCTTCCCAGGGGTGCTCACCATCTTGTTGTGGTTCGCGTGGATCTCAGCCCTTCCCAGGGTTTGTTGTTTTTTGTCTTTTTTCTTTTTGTGGATATCAGCCCTTCCCAGGGTTGCTCGCCATCTTGTCGTGGTTCGCTTGGATCTCAGCCCTTCCCAGGGTTTGTTGTTTTTTGTCTTTTTTCTTTTTGTGGATATCAGCCCTTCTCAGGGTTGCTCGCCATCTTGTGGTGGTTCGCGTGGATCTCAGCCCTTCCCAGGGTTTGTTGTTTTTTGTCTTTTTTTTCTTTTTGTGGATATCAGCCCTTCTCAGGGTTGCTCGCCATCTTGTCGTGGTTCGCTTGGATCTCAGCCCTTCTCAGGGTTTGTTGTTTTTTGTCTTTTTTTCTTTTTGTGGATATCAGCCCTTCCCAGGGTTGCTCGCCATCTTGTCGTGGTTCGCTTGGATCTCAGCCCTTCCCAGGGTTTGTTGTTTTTTGTCTTTTTTCTTTTTGTGGATATCAGCCCTTCCCAGGGTTGCTCGCCATCTTGTCGTGGTTCGCGTGGATCTCAGCCCTTCCCAGGGTTTGTTGTTTTTTGTCTTTTTTTCTTTTTGTGGATATCAGCCCTTCCCAGGGTTGCTCGCCATCTTGTCGTGGTTCGCTTGGATCTCAGCCCTTCCCAGGGTTTGTTGTTTTTTGTCTTTTTTCTTTTTGTGGATATCAGCCCTTCCCAGGGTTGCTCGCCATCTTGTCGTGGTTCGCGTGGATCTCAGCCCTTCCCAGGGTTTGTTGTTTTTTGTCTTTTTTTCTTTTTGTGGATATCAGCCCTTCCCAGGGTTACTCGCCATCTTGTCGTGGTTCGCTTGGATCTCAGCCCTTCCCAGGGTTTGTTGTTTTTTGTCTTTTTTTCTTTTTGTGGATATCAGCCCTTCCCAGGGTTGCTCGCCATCTTGTCGTGGTTCGCTTGGATCTCAGCCCTTCCCAGGGTTTGTTGTTTTTTGTCTTTTTTTTTTTGTATGAATTTTGAGGGATTTCTTGAAATGGGATGTGTGATCGGCTTCTGTCCCGGATCTCCCACCAATCATCGTCCACGTACTATGCCGCAAAAGCCATCACGGTCTGATCATTTGTGAGGTTGAAGGCGACGTGCTTGTACTTTCCTGAAGATTTTCATTTTGATCGTACCTGCATGCATGAAAAAGATGTTACACATGATCTGGCAGATACGGTATGGACAGATGCATGTGCCCAACATATGTTTTAGATAGAAGTGACCCCTGTTCAGTCAAATGATACGATTCGACCGTTGTCATTGCTTGCCAACATTTGATGGGATCACGCTTCGTCGTGAAGTGTAGTTTCTAGACTTCAACATTGGTTTTGTACTCTGCCTGTTCTTGGTCGTCTTCATTTCATCGAGTTGAGGCAGTTTGTTTCGCTCTCTGTGATGATCGACAGCTATGTTGGGCTCCTTGGCCTTTTGATCATTTCTGCTGGCCGATATGCTGCTGTCCCGCATTATATCATCCTTGTATATGCTCATGCATGTGGATCATTTGGATGTCGAGGCAGTGATAGTCAGGACTGGGGAGAGGCCCAATGACGAGAAGTTCTGTACAGCCTCAGCTTCCTTCCATTTCACGATTCTTAACTGTCTTGCCTTGGCGCGTATCGCTGCCAAGAATTTCTATTGAAAACTCGCGATGTTGACCGTGCTGAGTTATCCACAGCTCTGCAAGATCCTGCATATCAGATGACTAACAAATGCCAAAACTTGAAAGCTCGGGCCGTCAGTGCTAGCTCAACACAAAGATATTATAATCTCGACAAAAATGCAGTTAAAGCACATGAAATTGAATATCTATTGATCGCACAATCTAGCAAGTTGTGAACCGTGAATGTATATTTTTTTTTATTTTTTATTTATTTTTTATTTTTTTTTATTTTTCTCTTCTTTTTTTTTTTTTTTATTCCCTCGTGAGTTGATGATTTTCTATTTGACGAGTTATGAAATCATAAGAACACCTTCAAGCATTCATGGTCACTGTACGTGAGTGAGGTCGAATTCAAAAGAACTACCATCCCTCGTCAAAAGCACTCTGTCTCCATTCTTGACAACGTTCTTAGCAGGATTGACGTCATATGACAAATGCACTGTGCGATGCAGCACTCAGTAGGGGTTTCTCTTCTATGACTTCTTGTTTAAGGCCGAGAGTTTTTTCGTATTATCTTTTCTCTTTATTAGCCCACTTCACTTGTCTCGTTTTCTTAGGCTTTTCAAAGTTACCCATTTAATGAGTTTTGGACCAATGACTCCCGAACCAGACGGTTTTGGGGCATTAGGTGTGCAGACACCCCTTCGGATTTATTTACTCGAGTAACAAAGGCCACGGTTCGAGATAAGCTGGTGGTCTGCACCATTCATTCTTTGCTTGACCTTGCACAAGATTCGTTTTCTTAGGCTTGAGTTACCCATGTAGCGAGTGTTAGGCCGGTGACTCCCAAACCAGACGGCTTTAGGGCACCAGATGCAGAGACACCCCTTAGGCTTAATTACTCGAGTAGCCCATGCCACGATTCGAATCTGCTCGGGCCTCCTCTATTGTAATGCTCGTTTTCTTAGGCTCTGAGTTACCCATGTAACGAGTGTTGGGCCAACGACTCCCAAACCAGATGGCTTTAGGGCACCAGGTGTAGAGACACCCCTCGGGCTTAATTACTCGAATAACCCAAGCCACGATTCGAGATATTAGCTTGATAATCATTTATCGTCTGACTTCTTGATATTAGCCTGATAATTATTGACTGTCTGACTACGTGTTAATTGCTATCAGTGTCGTCATAGTTTTATACCCCACAACTGAAAGTTTGTGCAAATGCAAAGTGAAGGCCGTCACATGAGGTCGATTCTGTCGCAAACGTTGCTTTAAATTAAGGCTTTGTACCCGATCAAAAGGTTGAATAGCCTTCTTCGTCTAATCATACTCACGATCGTGCTCCACGGTTGTTTGTCAGAGTTAATCCGATTCCTATCAAGTCAAATAAAATCCCCTTTCACGCGGGTCATCGTATCCCGGGAAAACTATGCTTGACAAATGCCAGATGATCGTACCGTTGAATATTGACATGAGGTAGCATTTGATGATGATGGTGCATGCTGATGGGTTTGTTGCATGGATGCCAATTTGCACGTCATCATTTCCTGGGTAGTGACAAATGCCCCAGTGTTAAGTTGCTTTTCTTGTGATCTCCCTCGTACTGGTTGCATCGGTATCTCGCTGGGCTGACAAAAGATCCGGTCCTTTGACTTGTTGAAAGGTTTGGGGGATCTTTGATTTTTGAGATTTTTGAGATTTTTTTGATTTTTTTTTTCTTTTTTTTTTCTTTTTTTTTTTTTGCCCCTACTCCGGTTTCTTTGTGACCGTTAGGGGTTCTGATGTTTGATGGCGATGGTTTGGTCTAAGTCGGGTTTGGGTTTATTTTCGACCCCTCATTTGATCTCGTCAGGCGTATTGTCGATATCTGTCTCGTCCTGCTCAATCCCCATCAGATCGAAATCTAGCTCTATACCAAAATCGTGATCCTCCTTCAAATTTGGCCTATCGCTCGTCAGGCTAGAATGCCTCAAATCGGGGTACCTGACATAAAACAAAATGCTTGTCATATATATAAAACATTTCAGACATAATCTTCCTTTTGGATATATGACAAAAAGACATGAGCATGCAGGGATTTGAAATAAAACTCAGAATTTTAAACCCATTGATCTTCTACTGGCCGGGATTCACTGCCTCACTCCTGGATTTACCCCTTCCAGGATATCACCTGCTGCACGGTCCAACTGGCCACGGTGAGGTCAAGCAATGGAGCTCATTAGGAGGTGCATGGATCGCATTGGCATGGACCTGGCATTGATGGCATCTCCTGACATGCGTATCGCAGTCAGTTTTCATGGTTAGCCAGTAGGGACCCGTTCACATGATTTTCTTTGCCAAAATGTTCTGCTCGTATGGGCTCCGCACACATCGCCATGTACTTCATTCATTTGTCTGTGGTCTTCTTCGGCTTCCATATATCTCAGCAGTCCCGTAGCTAGGTCCCATTTATGCCCTTTGGTGCTGTATATTCCCATGGCCTGCCGGATGACCAATTCGAGTCTCCAACTACTATCATCTTGTTAATTCCCATTCCCAGGGCTAATCTCAGTCCTAGGATGAATCCCTCGTATTCGGCCGTATTGTTGGAGTGACAGAACTGTAATTTCATGGCTATCGGCCTCTGCCATTTGGATGTATGGAGTATGGACTTTACGGCCTCTTAGTTGGGTCGTAGGGGCAATTTCGCAAAATGAACAAAGGTCGTAGTTTAGTACTGTGCCAGTTACAAATTGGCAGATGCCTGTCAACACTGATGCATGATTATTATTCTTTCTTCTTTTTTTTTTTGTGGTCGAATATGCCCCTACTCCGGGTTCTTTGTGATTATTATGCCACGCATTCACGGTTCTCTAATCTTATCCTGCAAAACAAGGTCAGTGTTTGATGACAGGATAGTATTTAGAGGTTTTAGAAAACCTTGGTATGTGGTATGGATTGCCCTCCTGCAAAACCATGTCAGTATTCTCTTTCTATGTGCAGGTGATGTAATCACATGATACAGGACATATTTATTGTGATGATGACGGTATGACAGTTGTATGCCCTTTACATGACATTTATTTGACTGAATGATAAAAGGGCATGAAGAAGCTTCCCTTCCGTTAGGTTTATCAGAGGCTGACCTACCCTAGGGTTACTCTCGCGGGCTTTTCGGCATGAAGGTCCCCAAATCTTCGCAATCTACTTGTTTGATTCCTTTCGATTGGAGCGGATTTGGGTGGTGCGTTTCCTGAGCCATCTCCGGGGAGCAGCCCCTTCGAGTCCAGTAATAAGCAACCGACAGGTTCGCCTCAGGAGGAGGTACACTCTCAACATACATTCACATTCATCGTCCTCACCGTATGCAAATGATTACTTTAAACTAAAGCAATTCCATTCAAATATTCACTTATTGGACAAAACACACATTCACACACCAACCAGTAAAACGGGTCAAAATATCGCATGTACATACACATTCATGAATCTTAAAGGATAGGATAACATCAAGATTTGAACGCGGCTTAAGCCCTCTAATATCCCCAGCAGAGTCGCCAGCTGTCGACGCCGGTTTTAGCCGCTTATGCGATATTTGTCCTTTTCCGATTTTAGCCTTTTGATTAGATGATTTTTTGGAAAAGGTCAGCTTGAATGTCGACGGGGTTTTGAAATATCGTTTTTTATGATGAGCCAATTAACCAGAGTCGCCAGTTGGTATATTTGAAATGGATGTACCAACTCATCCGAGTTTTCATTTTTTATAAATCGTTGGCTCATATGTGACTCCGAATTAATTGGTCTGCGAATCGAGATTCATAGAGTTCGGGGGCTTGCTTAAGTGAGGGGAAGGTGTTAGGCACCCCTCGACTTCCGTAAAACACGGTTACCGCAATCTTGATGCTGTCCTATCTTTTAATTCATGAAATGTGTATATGTGCAGGTGTGTGTGTGTGTGTGTGCTTATATGAATGTTGTGGTGAGTTTGTATGAAAGAATCATTTGGATTTTTGGGAAAATCGTGCTTTAATTTGGGAACGCTTCGGAATGTCTTTTCGGCATACACGAGAAAGCTTTATGAGAAAAGATTTGATTTTAATTGTCAAAAACTATGAGATTTTCTTTAGGTGTCGTTTTGGCAAAACAGGAGTTTTAAACCTTTGTCAAAATAGGAATCGAGATCTATACGTTGCTTTCGTAACTCAAACGATGGGCAACTTCTAGAATCTCTTTAACCCTATGCACAACGGTTTAATAAAACGTCAATTATTTGACAAAATCATTCCTTGTGATATTTGAAAACGATTTTCCTTAGCTTTCTCGTTTGAAATAGAAATCGACATTCATTAGCACTTCCCATTTATTAACCTCGTGATGCTAATAGCCTAGTTTGATTGATTTTATGAAAATCTTATCATTTGGCTTTGAAATCAATTTCGTCTCATAAATCAAATCGAGCATAAACACGCGTCGGGGCTATTCATGGGCATGTAAGCCATCAAAATAACCTCGAACGCCCACAATCACATACTTTCACTATTACGGGGCCTTAAACACGATTCTCGCCTTAGCGTCGTTTTAAGGCCCGACGATTACATATTTACAATGAAAGGTACATCGAATTTATTACATATATCAAAAGATGTCCATCATCGGATTTGGACCACGGGGTCGCGCTCCTAGGCTCACATCCAAAATCGCTACACACCCACAAGATCCTAAAAATAACAATCTAAATAAACTATGCATAATACATCATTACAACTAGCTAAAATTTACCAAATGGATATCATCGGGCCATTAGGAGGAATTTCGTTCCATTTGGGAACCCTCACTAATAGCCCTCAATCCATGGATTCACAACAATATACAAGAACAACTACATTTAATATAATTTGGATGACAAAAAGCTTAACAAAAAATGGTAAAACAAGATGCTAAAACAAAGGATTTTTCACCTTGCAAATAATCCCCACAATATGTATGAATTTATGTATTGAATAGAGTAGAAAATATGAGATGTAATCTCACAAAATGGGTACAATTGCTCACTATTTCTCACTCTTTTCTCTCTTGATTTCTCTTATTTGCTTGCTGTTTTCTCCTTCTTTTTCTTTCTTTTTCCGCCGCTGCTGCTGCTGAACCTCTCGACTGAAATGAAGAAACTGAGCTGAAATAGGCTGCATTAGGGCAGCCGCAGATTGATCTGCGGCTTGGCCGCAGATTGATCTGCGGCTGGCTGGCCCACCGCCCATCGCACTCAGCCGTCTCGCGCACTACCATTATTTTAATCTTTTGGCCGCAGATTGATCCGCGGCTGGGTGGGCTGATTTTCTCGTTTTCCGAACCGCACCTCGTTTCTCGTGTCGTGACGTCGGTTTTCGCCGACAGGCTTGTATTTTGCAGTCCGGGAATCACTGGGAAACGTGCCACATCATTCGGGCATGCTCATTTCGGACGGCCTTGCTGTCACGTCGATTTTGATTTGTAAATCGTTGCGGTGACGTCGAGTGTTCGTTCCGGTGCCCATCCTTTGCTCTCGCAGGCCGGCCCAATGGACGAATTTGCCCTCCTATCATGGTCAGTATAGGAAGTGCAAAATTTGGGTGTCTACAATCTACATAGTGCTGTTATATTAAATGTGATAAACCCATAGTTTTGAGTAATGCTTTTATAATCATGATGGTGATCATGCTAATGAGATCTAAATTCTAGATAGCTCACTGTCGACACCGGGTTATCGCTTTCTAGTCTTTTCCAATTTTAGCCTTTTGGTTTAGATGATTTTTGGAAAAGGTCGGCATTGAGGTCGACGGGGTTTTGAAAGATCGTTTTTTATGATGAGCCAATTTAACCAGAGTCGCCAGTTGGTATATTTGAAATGGATGTACCAACTCATCCGAATTTTCGCTTTTTTTGTAAATCGCTGGCTCATATGTGACTCCGAATTAATTGGTCTGCGAATTGAGATTCATAGAGTTCGGGGGCTTGTTTAAGTGAGGGGAAGGTGTTAGGCACCCCTCGACTTCCGTGAAACACGGTTACCGCAATCTTGATGCTTTCCTATCCTTTAACTCATGAATGTGTGTGTGTATGTGTGTGTGTGCCTATGTGAATGTCGTGGTGGGCTTGTATGAAAGAATCATTTGGATTTTTAGGGAAAACCGTGTTTTAATTTGAGAACGCTTCGGAATGTCTTTTAATTTATACTAGAAAGCTTGGTTCGTTATAAGAAAGATTTGATTTTTATTTGTCAAAACTATGAGATTTTCATTAGGTGTCGCTTTGGCAAAACACGAGTTTTAAACCTTCGTTAAAATAGGAATCGAGATCTATGCGTTGCTTTCGTAACTCAAGCGATGGGCAACTTCTAGAATCTCTTTAACCCTATGCACAACGGTTTAATAAAACATTACTTATTTTCATAAAATCAAATTTGGTGACGTTTGAAAACGATTTTCTTTAGCTTTCTCGTTAGATAGGAATCGACATTCATTAACATTTCTCAAATTTTAACCTCGTGATTCTAATATCCTACTTTGATTGATTTTATAAAAATCTTATCATTTAGCTTTAAAATCAATTTCGTGTCATAAATCAAATCGAGCATAAACACGCGTCGGGGGCTATTCATGGGCATGTAAGCCATCAAAATAAACCCCAAACGCCTACAATCACAAATTTCACTATTTCGGGGCCTTAAACACGATTCTCGCCTTAGCGTCGTTTTAAGGCCCAACGATTACATATTTACAATGAAAATTACGTCATTTCTACTTCTTACATCAAGATATGTCCATCATCGGATTTGGACCACGGGGTCGCTCTCCTAGGCTCACAACCATAATTTCTCACAAACATCAAGTAGATACAACAACATAACTAACAACGGGTTGCTTAACGCACCACAATGATTCAAAATTAACAATCTAAATAGATCAATTCCACCTAATGTATTTATCGTCATAAACGAGCAAAACCTCACCCAATGGATATCATCGGATTATTAGGAAGAATTTTGTTCCGATGGAACCCTCTCTAATAATTCCTAATCCATTGTTCCACAATAATTTACGTGAAATCTACATTTAATTCAATCAAATGATATGATAGAAATTGATATAATAAAAGAGATTTCACCTTGCAATTGATATCCAAATGGATGTGAACTTGATGTATTTGAATAGAAGGAGAAATATATGTGATACAATCAACTCAAGAGATATTAATCCTCACTTTTTCCTTCCTTTCCCTCCTATTTTGTTGCAAAAATTATGGTGTTTTTCCTCTCTATTTCCGATTCTTTGCTGCTGTTTCCTGCTGGAATTCTCCCTCTTTCAATTTTCTTCCCACCTCCTGTATGCTGCCCGAAGCTGGGCTTAAATAGGCTGGCCAAAGCCAGCCGCAGATCTATCTGCGGCTGGCCGCAGATGGATCTGCGGCTGGCCAGCTGGCACGCCTCCCATCGCACTCAGCTGGTAGTGCTGATTTCCTGGTTTCCGTGCTGGCGCACCCACTTGGCCGCAGATCTATCCGCGGCTGGCGGGCTTGACTTTCTCGATTTTCGTGCCACGCCTCGATTTTCGTGCCGCAACGTCGGTTTTCGCTGATAGGCTCGTATTCTGCAGTCCGGGAATTTCCGGGAGACGTGCCACCTCATTCGGAAATGCCTGCCTCGGACGGCTTTATTGTCACGTAAACTTGGTTTGCCCAAAACATTGCGGCGGTGCCGGGCGCTCGCCCTTGTGCCCGCTCCTTTGCTCCCGCAAGCCGGTTCAATTGACGATTTCGCCCTCCTGTCATGGTTAGTAGAAGGAAACGCAAAATTTGGGTGTCTACAGCTGCCCCTCTTTATCATGTTTATGAAATGATAAATGAAATGAACAGGATAAAGAAATAGACACTCGATGCATGAATGACAGTGCGTAAGAATGACAGTACATACATGATGCCACACATATAGCTTATGATGCAACATAAGATGTAATGCATGCAAGACATTCGTAAGAGTGTCAATGTATCAACCCCTTGACCGTGTTTGTTAGTCTTTGGGTTCCCTCTTTCAATCTATCGTCTCGTTCGGGGCCGGGTATCGTCGCCGGTCACCCATCGCGTAACCCCCGGTTATCGTCGCCGGTTGGTTATCTTGTCGGAGCCGGTTTTTCGTCGCCGGACATCCATCTCGTGATCGTCGGTTATCGTCGCCGGTCGATCGTCATGTCGGGGCCGGGTATCGTCGCCAGTCACCCATCGCGTAACCCCCGGTTATCGTCGCCGGTCGGTTATCTGTCGGAGCCGGTTTTCGTCGCCGGACATCCATCTCGTGATCGCCGGTTATCGTCGCCGGTCGATCGTCATGTCGGGGTCGGGTATCGTCGCCGGTCACCCATCTCGTAACCCCCGGTTATCGTTGCCGGTTGGTTATCTTGTCGGAGCCGGTTATCGTCGCCGGACATCCATCTCGTGATCGCCGGTTATCGTCGCCGGTCGATCGTCATGTCGGGGCCGGGTATCGTCGCCGGTCACCCATCTCGTAACCCCCGGTTATCGTCGCCGGTCGGTTATCTTGTCGGAGCCGGTTATCGTCGCCGGACATCCATCTCGTGATCGCCGGTTATCGTCGCCGGTCGATCGTCATGTCGGGGCCGGGTATCGTCGCCGGTCACCCATCTCGTAACCCCCGGTTATCGTCGCCGGTCACCCATCTCGTAACCCCCGGTTATCGTCGCCGGTCGGTTATCTTGTCGGAGCCGGTTATCGTCGCCGGACATCCATCTCGTGATCGCCGGTTATCGTCGCCGGTCGATCGTCATGTCGGGGCCGGGTATCGTCGCCGGTCACCCATCTCGTAACCCCCGGTTATCGTTGCCGGTTGGTTATCTTGTCGGAGCCGGTTATCATCGCCGGACATCCATTTCGTGATCGCCGGTTATCGTCGCCGGTCGATCGTCATGTCGGGGCCGGGTATCGTCGCCGGTCACCCATCTCGTAACCCCCGGTTATCGTTGCCGGTTGGTTATCTTGTCGGAGCCGGTTATCGTCGCCGGACATCCATCTCGTGATCGCCGGTTATCGTCGCCGGTCGATCGTCATGTCGGGGCCGGGTATCGTCGCCGGTCACCCATCGCGTAAACTTTTCACTTCAACACGTCAAATGGCTTCAAGGGAGCAAGGTGGGGCCCACCAGGGCCAGCCGCAGATGGATCTGCGGCCAGCCGCAGATACATCTGCGGCCAAGATCGGGCCTTATAACCAACGCGCCTCCTCCAGATCTGTCACTTTCAACTTGCAATCCTCAGATATTCTCTCGATTTTTCTTGTTCGCAAAGGCTTTTTGTCGATTTTTTCAATTTCCCTGCAAAAACTGCTCCGGTAGAATCGATCTACGCGCTACAGGTAACACTTTGACCGGTCACTTTTCAATTTCGTCAATGTTTTGCTATACATTTGACTATTTGCATGTTTAGACATAAAATGTATGCTTCACAATGTTTATGCAATATACCATCATATATACATGCTATGTATCAACTGCGTGAGTCCTATTTTATATTCATGAGGCGGTCCCACATATTGTTATTCCTTTTCTGCAAGAAAATCATGCATTACATGCTGTAATTACACATATGAATGCAATTTAAATCTGTTTGAGGCTTTGATTGATGGAAAACGCGTTTGGCTTATGCCTGGGATGTCCATTTTACAAACGGAACTCTGCCGATTTTTTTTTTTTTTTTTTTTTTTTTTTTTACCATAACCATGCATCATGTTGCATTAATCATATGATGAGGCTAGAAATTTAGAATGTTCATTACATAATTTTAAAAGGGAACTTACCTTCTTTCTCGCCCGTTCTATTCCAGCTATGGATCGTGATGCGCCCAGTAGCTCCTCCGCCTCTCGGACTTCGGGTGTTCGCCGTCGTAGGGCTGCACCTGCCCCTATTCCTCCTCGGACCCGTCAGGCTCGTCGCTTGACGGAGGCTGTCATCCGTCCTGATCATCCGGACGTTGAGGAGGTTGTTCCCCCCGGAGGCTGCGGTGGAGGGGCCGTCTTCCAGCACACCGGCTCCCCCTTCTCATCGCGCCTTATCTGGCGCCTCTGTCCAGATACCCGACCTATTGGGTCGGGATCTCAGCCGTCATCCCTCGGCATCCCTTGTTGCGAATGAGGTATATTCAATTTTGCTCTGAATTTGCTCTCAATTTCTCAATTTCTGCTCTTTCTGGACTGACCCATTGGTGATTTTCACAGGTGCCTGAGTTTACCCAGCCGAGGGGTAACTGGTTCAACATTTATTCCCTCTACGCGGCCTTGCACGATGATTACCGCGCGGTGGTGGACTCCTGGGGTTTTCGCCACTTCTTCACCATCATTCCCCGCCAGTGCCCCTGGGGCTATATGCGGGCCCTGTCCGAGAGGTGGTTTCATCAGACCCAGTCCCTTCATCTTCTGGACTGTGAGGTTGTGCTGACCCCTTGGGATTGGCGGTATATCACGGGGATCGAGTTCACTGGGTCCCGTGTCCCTCTAGATCTCGACATCACTTCGGCAGCGGTCCGGGCTTTATTGGGCTTTGCTGCTGAGGACCGGGTCTTTAAGGCCCGCAGTATTCGTTCTGGTGCCTTGGCTGTTGATGCAGTTGGGGGTCTCTACGCGCTGCCTATTCCAGCGGATCAGGGTACCCGGGAGATTCTACTCCGACGCTTGTTCCTGACGATCATGAGGGGTTGTTTCCTAGGGAACAACTCCTCCACCATTCATTTCAGCGTCGTGGGAGCGGTCAGAGACGTGGACCGCATCAGTGACTATGACTGGGGGTCATTCACCTTTGCCTATTTCCTCCACGGTATGCGCCTACGCTCAGAGGGACAGACCGACGCCTGGCTCGGTTTCTACCACTTTCTGTTGGTGAGTCCTCGCCTCCTTTTGATTTATTGCACTTATCCTTATTTCGTTTCTCTTTTCTGCATTTAATAGTTACTCACGCCCTGCCCTGTTTCTGTTCACAGTTCTGGGCTTATGAGCGTTTTCCATGCCTGAGGCCTGTCACTACCCTTGGCCCGGACACCTATCCCCGGGGTCGACGATGGCATCATAGCACGCTGGAGGAGATCCCGGTATCTGGCAGTTTCGCACACTGTCGCATCCAACTGGAGCTGATCACGGCTGCGGAGGTCGTCTGGACTCCCTATCTCTCGGAGCATTTGGATGTGGGGTTCACCGATGGATATCCCTCCGGCCCGGAGTTTGCACTTTCCACCCGTCGCCTCACTTTGCAGAGTGTCGGAGGATGGGTTATGTACCTGGGAGAGCGCGCATTCAGATGCGTCACTGGAGAGATCCGCATCCCGCACTCCCTTTCTTTCACTACTTTCTGGCCGCTGGATTCTCAGCCCTCGGAGATCATGCTCGCCGGGGAGGACGGTCGGATGCTTTCCACAGGCCCCAGTACGAGTGAGGCTTTCAGGACTTGGTGGGTACCTCGTACCATCGGTCCCCAGACTCGGGCCACTTTCTTTCTTGGAGACATGGTTCCAGGTTCGGTTACGATGACCGATTGGGCTGCCTGTGTTCGGACCCCTACCCACGCTGAGCAGATCGCCACATTGACTCGTCAGGTAGATCAGTTGTCGCTGTTTATTCGGGGGTTGGGCCGGACCCCGGAGGAGGCTTACACCTACGATCCTGACGGTGCAGGTTATGATGCAGGCCCGAGTTCATCTGATGCCACAGCGCATCCCTACATCCCTGATATGAACTTTGGTCCTCCGAGCTCGACGACTCCAGGGGATCAGTTCGAGGATCCTGCTTTCATAGATGATACTGATTTTATTTAGACCAGGATAGGATAGGGCCTTTTGTATCGGCACCTGCTTAGATTTCTTTTTCATTTATGCACTATGTACTGAATTCATTTATTTATTTATGCACAGTTTTCTTTTTCATTTTATGGAATTCACCTGTTTTCTTATTAATTGTATGATGCATGCTCTTTTATTTATGGATAGAGAATGACCCTTGTACAGTCCTTTTGATACTATTTTTCCACAGATGTTGTCCTCAGATGCCGTGGTCCGTTTGGATTCCACCCCTCCCACAGGGTTGGTTGGCAGCCTCTTCCGCTGGTTGGACAATTTACTGCGGGCCGATAGGATTATCGTAGATGGTCTTTTGGGACATTCTTGGTCCTTATTAACCTTCCGGGTGCCAGCGGGCTTTGTGGATGGTCTTCTGAGCTATTGGGCCCCTGCCCGTCAGGTGTTTAGGTTTGGGACAGTAGAGCTGACCCCCACCCTTGAGGAGTATGCTCGCTTCACCGGCTTGCCGTTGGATGGTCCCTGTGCTAGGGTTACTGTTGGTTCCATGCGCCGTCAATTATTGACTTTCACCGGTTTGCGGAGGGTTGTACTATTACCGGTAATCACGTCAGACCATATGGTTCCTCTTCAATTCTTGATTGACCGATTTGGCTCACCTGACAGTTTCCGTCTTTTCCTCGGTGATTTTTCCGTGTCCGAGGAGCGCTGGGATGCCTTGAGAGTGGACGTTCTGATGGCCTGTGTCATCTCAGTTTTGTATTTGCCTGCAGGATCCGATCATTTGGACATGCGGATTGTTGCGGCCGTTAGGGCCCTTCAGGAGGATCACACCATTCTCCCCATGATATTGGCGGATACCTATATGTCGGCCACATATTGCCAGTCCTTCCGAGGGAGATTCTTCAGAGGGAGTTCGACCTTATTGTATATGTGGTTCATGAGTCATCTTAGTCCCATCGGCCATTTCCGTCGCCAAGGGTTTTGCTTCAGCCATGACATAACCACGCAGTTTTCGCTTCGTCCCGCGAGTTGTACTGATGTGGCCTCCTGGACATCATTTTTGTCTATCATTGAGGACCCCTTTCATCTATTGGTTTACTCGGGCTATTGCTCCTTCATGAGCTTCTTGACTCATGTGCCTGACATGGATTTCATTCCCATTGCTGGGTTAAGGGGTGTGACGACCTATCATCCCATGGCGGTTATGGGGCAGTTTGATCAGACACAGGATTTACACCCCTTCGCGGGTGCAGCCGCATACCGATTCCTTATATCATCCTGTACAGAGAGGGATCTATTGCAGGTATACGAGCTTTGGGATCGCAGGATCTTTGCCGAATATAGTACGAGCTGTCACATCCAGACATTTGCCTACGTACAGTGGTTGCGTGGAGACCTGGATTCGGCTAGTTTGAGTCGGACTGGGGCCTTTGATGACTCTGGAGTGATTTTCACAGAAGATACCACAGACCATTCCATCTCAGCCGATTCTGCCCCGAGTCGGGTCGCTGAGGATTCCCGACTCCGCCTGGCCCTGATTACTACTGAAACCGAGAGGGATGCCGCCCTTGTCGAGAGAGATGAGGCCATTCGTGCCAGAGATGCTGCCATTGCTGACAGAGACGCCATTGTATTTCAGACCAGGGCAGTTATAGATGCTAATTCTGGGACTGTCAGCCGAGCTACTGCTTTACTGGATCGTATTGATATGATGGGGCAGCAGATTGCAGGAGATGCTGATGCTTCAGATCTATCCACCACCCTGTCCATCCTGCTTCGGCTAGTTTCAGATTTGTAGATTATTTTATTTCCTGCATAGACTATGTTGGTTTCATCAGTTATTGAAAGAGAAATCTTGTAATAAAACGACTTATATATATAGACATGCATTTAAATTTAGTCATTTTCCCCTTTTGTCGTATCATTGCCATTCATTGGATCATCATTTTATCCAACTGACCATGATTTTGACATTTCACCTTCTTTCTTTCCTCAAGACTTGATGGAGATTTGACAGATATTGCCGCACACCTTTTGATTTCGTCGGATTGAATCTCAGATTTTGGATAACTGTTTGGTTGGATCAGGGTATGTATTCTGGGATGAAACTGGTTAGGCAGTTGGTTTCGGGAAGGTTTTGAGGGTGTAGGAAGGTTTTATCTGGCTATCGAAAATTGGTTTTGGTTAGGGAAAGGATTATTTTTTTAAAGGATCGGACCGCGCCATGATGGCTGCCTACGTACCCCCACAAGTTGGAAGATCAGGTCCTACGTAGTTCGCTCTCAAAGGAAAAAAGAACTGATGATTTAAGCGTAGAACCGCTTCACCGAGTCAGCATTGAGGGGTTGTGGAAATACCTCACCATCCATTTCTTGCAATATGAGGGCTCCTCCGGATAGCACTTTCTTGATCACAAATGGCCCTTCCCAGCTTGGGGCAAACTTCCCCTTGGCTTCGTCTTGACAAGGCATGACTCTTTTCAACACCAAATCATTTTCCTTGAACCTCCGAAGTCTTATCTTTTTATCGTACGATCGAGAGATCCTCTGTTGATATAGCTGACCATGCCAAACGGCAGCCACTCTCCTTTCATCAATCAGGGCCAATTGGTCATATCGACTTTGCATCCAATCCTCTTCGCTTATCTGAGCGTCGATCACTATTCTGAGGGACGCCATCTCAACTTCAGCTGGCAGGACAGCCTCCATTCCATATACCAAGGCGTAAGGGGTTGCCCCTGTGGAAGTACGCGTTGACGTTCGGTAGGCCAGCAAGGTGAGGGGTAACAGATCTGGCCATCCCCGATGATTAGCAGACATTTTTGCCATGATCTTCTTGATGTTCTTATTGGCAGCCTCCACTGCCCCATTCATTTTGGGACGGTAAATGACGGAATTGAGATGCTTAATCCTGAACTGGTCACACAGTTCCTTCATGAGGGCGTTGTTTAAATTCTTGGCATTGTCGGAGACCACAACCTCAGGTTGCCCATATCGGCAAATGACATTATTCCTGACGAAGTTGACGATGACCTCCTGAGTTACTTTGGGGAAAGAAGCTGCCTCTACCCATTTGGTGAAATAATCGATCATGACGAAAATGAATCGGTGCCCGTTGCTCGCTTTGGGCTCTATTGGTCCGATTACATCCATTCCCCACATTGAAAATGGCCATGGGGAGGTCATACAGTGCAGTTCATTGGGAGGTGTATGGATCACATTACCGTGCGCCTGGCATTGATAACACCGTTTGACATGATCATCGCAATCGGCTTTCAGCGTTAACCAATAATGCCCTGTCCTCAAGATCTTTTTGGCCAACATCGGTCCACTCATGTGTGGCCCACACACCCCGCCATGGATTTCATTCATAATCCTTTGGGATTGCGCTTCGTCTACGCATTGCAACAGTCCCAACCCGGCATCCCTTTTGTAAAGTGAATCGCCACTCAGGTAAAACTTCATCGCCATCTTTTGAATTCTCATCCTTTCAGTCCGATTTGCCTGATCGGGAAGGGATCTGTCTCTCAGATATTCCCTTATGTCGTGATACCAGGGCTGCCTCGTCAACACCACCTCGTTTGATAATACTGCCACATTTTCCTCATATGCCGGGGCATTCTGTACGGTGATCTCAATCTGTGGACTGTCCCTACTCTTGATCACGTGGATTAAGGAAGCCAAAGTCGCCAATGCATCGGCAAAATCATTTCGTCCCCGAGGAATATGGCGGAAGGCGATATCTTCGAACTCTTGCGTAAGCTGGGTGACACAACGATGGTATGGAAGTAACCGAAGCTCCTTAGTGTTGTATACCCCGATTGCTTGTCTGATTACCAATTCTGAATCCCCGAACACCGCTAGTCTCTTTACTCCCATGTCACGGGCCAATCGGAGTCCCAAGATACACCCCTCGTATTCAGCAGTATTGTTCGAATTGCTGAAACGAAGCTTGGTGGCCACGGGGTATTGCTCTCCGGTGATAGAGACTAGGACCGCTCCGGCTCCTGCCCCCTCGGCATTCATGGCACCATCAAAATACAGCTTCCAAAATTGTCCCTCGTCATCACATTTTTCGCGCGATACCCAAAATATATCCTCGCCCGGGAGAGGAGTTTCTAACGGCTCCATCCCTCCTGCCGGGGCTTCTGCCAACTGATCCGCAATTCCCTGCCCTTTCATGGCCTTCTGGGTCACGTACACCATGTCAAACTGTTGTAAAATTAACTGCCATCTTGATAGTCGACAATTCAGCATGGGCCTTTCGAAAATATATTTCAGGGGATCCATTCTTGATATCAGGTACGTTGTATGCCCATGGAGGTAGTGCTGTAATCTCCCTGCAGCCCAGGCCAGAGCACAACAGGTCTTCTCGATGGGAGTGTAATTCTGCTCACATTGGCTAAATCTTTTGCTGAGGTAATAGATGGCCTGCTCTTTACCCGCCTCATTTTTCTGTCCCAACATACATCCCATCGCGATGGCATTTACCGATATATACATAAACAGAGGGATCCCATCCTTCGGGGGTACCAGCACTGGTGCCTCAGTCAATTGCTTTTTAATGGTCTGAAACGCCTTCTGACATTGCTCATTCCATTCTTGGGACACCCCTTTTCTTAACAGTTTAAAAATTGGCTCACATGTAGTCGTCAAGTGGGATATAAAACGGCTGATAAAGTTTATCCTCCCGAGGAATCCTCTTATCTCCTTTTCTGTGTGAGGTGCCGGCATATCCACAATGGCCTTAATCTTTGCTGGGTCCAACTCAATGCCCCGATCACTAACCAGGAAACCCAAGAGCTTGCCCGACTGTACTCCGAAGGCACACTTGGCTGGATTGAGTTTCAAATTATACTTTCTGAGCCGATCGAATAGCTTTTTAAGATGAGTTATATGATCGGATTCTACCTTCGATTTCACAATAATGTCATCCACGTAGACCTCTATCTCCTTGTGCATCATATCGTGGAACAAGGCCATCATGGCTCTCTGATAAGTAGCCCCTGCATTTGTGAGACCGAAAGCCAATCGTCTATAGCAGAAAGTGCCCCAGGGGGTGATGAATGCGGTCTTTTCCTGATCTTCCTCTGCCACCATTATCTGATGATACCCCGCGAAGCAATCCACAAAAGAGTACATCTCGTACTGGGCCGTGTTATCCACCAGGATGTGTATGAAAGGTACCGGGAAATTATCCTTGAGACTGGCCTTGTTTAGATCAATGTAGTCTACACATACCCTCACCTTTCCTCCAGGCTTAGCCACCGGGACCAAATTGGATAACCATTCAGGATAAGTGGATACCATAATGATTCCTGCCCTGAACTGCTTGATGATCTCCTCCTTCACTTTTAAGCTCCACTCCGGTTTCAATTTCCTTAATTTTTGTTTGACAGGCTTGAAACCCTCCTTGATGGGTAATCGGTGTACCACAATGTCGGTGGACAATCCGATCATATCCTCATGAGACCAGGCAAAGACATCCTCATATTGTTTTAGCAGCTCAGTCATTTCGGCTTTCTGGCTGGGGGTGAGGTCCGTCCCTATCTTGAGTTCCTTTGGCTTGTCAGGGGTTCCAATATCAACGGTGATGGTTTGGTCCAAGTTGGGTTTGGGTTTATCCTCGACCCATCCTTTGATCTCGTCAGGTGCGTCGTCGTAATCTGTCTCGTCTTGTTCAATGCCCATTAAATCGAAATCCAGCTCAATGTCAAAATCATAATCATCATTCAAATTTGAAAGACCATTTGTTGGGCAAGGATTACTCAAATGGGTACACCCTTGTTTGGATATCACTGGTTTTTGGGTCCAATTATCGATGGTCAGGTCATATGAAATGCGCTGGATAAAGGAGGGCCTCACATCGGACACCTCCCCGATGATTACGGATACGTCGCCTGAGTCCTTCTCCATATCTTCTCCAGGAATAATCAGTCCTGCCCAATCGATAACAGGCACAACTTGTTGGGCTCCCGGTGGTGTGATAACATTCGTCCCCTCCTTACTGCTCGTTGATTGTCCGGGGATATAGCATTTGGTTTCAAACTCTTCTGCGACCTCCTGCAGGAAACTTTCCCTCCGGGCCGACTCATTACGTGTGGGGGTTAACTCTTCATTCCCTGCCCCAATCACAGGTCCGCTGATCCCCTGCTCATTGTCGACTTTGGTCACTGGACTGCCAACTAGTCGAATCGGAGTCGCACCCTGACGGTGTCCCCGTACTGCGCCCACATGGTATCCCAATCCTGCTTTGCCTACCTGCTGTGGTAGGTGGATGGGCTCGGTGATTCCCTGACTGCTTTTCCCTAGTCCCTGTCCAGGTTGGAAATTCATTTTAATCATTTCCCTTGCCACAAAGGTGAGTTCCGGAGAGACCCTTGGTTTCACAGCTGGAGCTCCCAGGCATCTATAATGGGGAGTGCTAATCTCTAGTGCTTGAAAGCTGGCAGGTGCCGCTGACTCATCCACATTGATTACTGGTAGGCCACTCCTGGGAGGAGAAGGGTCATCACATTCGGCTGAGATTGTTACCAGATTCCCATCGATGATCAACTTGATTTGTTGGTGGAGCGTGGAAGGAACTGCCCCGGCCATGTGTATCCACGGCCTCCCTAACAGCAGGTTGTAGCTTGCCGTAATATCTAGGACTTGGAAGGATATATCAAAAGTACAGGGCCCTATCTCCACTGGCAATTCTATCTCTCCGATGGTATCCCTCCGGGATCCGTCAAAAGCCCGAACCACCACATGACTGGCCCGTAGGCGTTTGGGACTGATGCTCATTTTCTTCAGCGTACTGAGAGGACATATATTCAATGCCGATCCCCCGTCGATCAGCACCCCATTCATGAGATATCCTGAGGAGATTACCGCGATGTGTAGCGGTTTTCGGTGCCCCCTCCCCTCTTTGGGAATGTCCTCATCCGTAAAGGATATTGCATTGGTTTCCAATAAGTGGCCTACCAGCTGGCCGAAACCCTCCTCACTAATTTCTTTGGGCACAAATGCCTCCTCAAGAACCTTCATCAGGGTTTTGCAATGCTCACTGGATGACAACACCAAGTCCATGACTGATGTTAGGGTTGATTCCTCATTTAAAATCTGGATCCCCTCGTTTCTGGGTGATCCATCCTTTTCAAAAACTCTATGGCCCTTTCCTCGGAAACCTCTTCATTTTTTCTCTTTTGGCTCTCAAGGACTCGCCCGGGAAGATATAAGGGGTTTCCCTTGGTCGTCACGGAAGCACAACTGGCCGCTTCCTCTGGTATTCCCCCATAATTCCAGGGTACAGTCCTCAGACTACTGATAGGGAGTTGCGGCCTTGCTACAAGGATGATGGGCCTCGGGGCTGTCAACTTGACAGGTCTTTCCATGCCATTTGTACTTATCCCTATCAACATGATGGGTGTTACCCGTGCATCCCCATGATCATGTATCATGTTGATTATCTCCTCAACTTTCTGCACATAGTTCAACCTTGGCGGCCCCCCAGCTTCACTTGCCTCCGTCGCATTAACTCCCCCTCCATCATGTCTTGGCAAGGGATTTGCCTTAACATTCGGGGAGTCCGGTTGTTCCACCACAATTTCCCCACTGTCTATCATGTTTTGGATTCGATGTTTCAACGTCCAGCAATCTTGTGTATCATGGCCAGGGGAACTGGAGTGGTATGCACATCGCTTACTCGGGTCAAACCTTCTACCCTTTGGGTCACTCGGTGGTGCCAGACCAACTATCTTCTTTTGGGCTACTAATACCGCTAATACCCGTTCAAGCGGCTCCCCGAGCGGGGTGAATACTCGATTCTGCGAGGCCTCATATCTTCTTCGCCCCTCTGCCCTTTGATCTGTGAAATTGAGCTGTCGGGATGGCCCTCCCCTCTGTACCTGTACCGGAAGATGGCTTTCTGCTTTTCTGGATGACCCTTGTAGGATGAGGGAGACATCCTCCTCCTTTTTCTTTTGGACCCTCCGGGAAGTGCTGCCATAGTTTCCATTCTGTATTTGCTCGGCATGGCAGCAGTTTCTAAAGCAGTAAGATCCCGGATTTTACCCGATTTCAACCCCATGTCAACCATCTCTCCATGTTTAATCATTTCAGCAAAGGGTCTTCCAATCCCCGAGATGACCCGCTCATAATACGGCGCCTCTTGGATGTCTACAAAAGTCATTACCATCTCCGATTCGCTCATCGGGGGGTTCACCTGTGCGGCCATGCCCCTCCATCGTTGGGCATATTCCCTGAAGGATTCCCTAGGCTGTTTTTTAACCTTTGTCATTTGGTACCTGTCAAGAGCCATCTGGGCCTGAAAGCTGTATTGGGTTAAGAAGGTATGGGCCAATTCCTCCCAGTTGTGGATTCGGGCGTTGTCGAGGCGGGCATACCAGATTCTTGCCTCCCCTGTTAAGCTTTTCTGGAATAGTTGCATTCTTAACCCCTCGTCTTCGGCATAAGCCCCGAGTTCTCCAATGTATATTTTCAAGTGTGTATAGGGGTCTCCCTTTCCATTGTACTTTTCGAACTCGGGAACTTTGAACTTTTCTGGATATCTGGCTCCGGGGAAAACACATAGATCCGAGTAATTAACCCTGCCCAGGGAGCCTATGCCCTTTAGGGATTGGATGGTCTCCTCCATGTGTTTCATTTTTCTCCGAAGGTCGTCATTGTCCCCTTCTTCTGGGATAGTAATCACTGTCCTGCTAGGTATGGGAACGGCCTTTGGGATGACTGGCTCGTCCTTGAGTCGGGGTTGGTCCTCTTTAAGCAAGTTTGTACCATTTTTAGGAGGATTCTGATCATCCCCTGGTGGTGGAATATTATGCGATCCCTGGTTTACCGGATCCTGTCTGATTAAGAACTGTTCCTTTAACATTGTGGCCATTTCCATCATCTGTCTTTTAAAATCATCAAACTCCTCCCGAGATATGGCACTATGGTTAGGAATATCAGCCATTTCAGATGTAGAATTTTGGGCTTTCTTAGACTGCGAACGGGTTTGAGGAGCAATCCTACAGAAACAACGGTTCGAAGTTTAGTCCCGGGGAAATGAAAACATGGATGCATGCTAAAACTGTAAAAAAAAATTTTGGTGTTGTTTTTTTAATTTTTCCCTGCAAAAGAGAAAGTTAGTAGTCCTTTAGTGCAATAACAAATGCTAAACATGACTTTATTATGCTTCCCCAGCTGTTTCCTGCAAAACATGGGGGTCAGTATTCTTTTTTGACAATAGGGGAAGCATATATGAGTACGTTGCAATGGGATTATGACATTTATATTCTTGAACGTAAAAAAGGCATGAAGAGACTTTTCCTGCGTTGGGTTTATCAGAGGCTGACCTACCCTAGGGTTACTCTCACGGGCTTTTCGGCATGAAGGTTCCCAAATCTTCGCAATCTACTCGTTTGAGCCCTTTCGATTGGAGCGGATTTGAGTGGTGCGTTTCCTGAGCCATCTCCGGGGAGCAGCCCCATCGAGTCCAGTAATAAGCAACCGACGGGTTCGCCTCAGGAGGAGGTACAATCTCAACATACATTCACATTCATCGTCCTCACCGTATGCAAATGATTACTTTTAAAGTAAAGCAATTCCATACAAACATTCATTTATTGGACAAAAAACACAATCACACAACAATAAGTAAAACATGTCAACATATCGCACACCCATACGCACATTCCCGAATTTTTTAAAGGATAGGATAACATCAAGATTTTAATGCGGCTTAAGCCCTCTAAAAGGTCCCCAGCAGAGTCGCCAGCTGTCGACACCGGGTTATCGCTTTCTAGTCTTTTCCAATTTTAGCCTTTTGGTTTAGATGATTTTTGGAAAAGGTCGGCATTGAGGTCGACGGGGTTTTGAAAGATCGTTTTTTATGATGAGCCAATTTAACCAGAGTCGCCAGTTGGTATATTTGAAATGGATGTACCAACTCATCCGAATTTTCGTTTTTTTGTAAATCGCTGGCTCATATGTGACTCCGAATTAATTGGTCTGCGAATTGAGATTCATAGAGTTCGGGGGCTTGTTTAAGTGAGGGGAAGGTGTTAGGCACCCCTCGACTTCCGTGAAACACGGTTACCGCAATCTTGATGCTTTCCTATCCTTTAACTCATGAATGTGTGTGTGTGTGTGTATGTGTGTGTGTGCCTATGTGAATGTCGTGGTGGGCTTGTATGAAAGAATCATTTGGATTTTTAGGGAAAAACCGTGTTTTAATTTGAGAACGCTTCGGAATGTCTTTTAATTTATACGAGAAAGCTTGGTTCGTTATAAGAAAGATTTGATTTTTATTTGTCAAAACTATGAGATTTTCATTAGGTGTCGCTTTGGCAAAACACGAGTTTTAAACCTTCGTTAAAATAGGAATCGAGATCTATGCGTTGCTTTCGTAACTCAAGCGATGGGCAACTTCTAGAATCTCTTTAACCCTATGCACAACGGTTTAATAAAACATTACTTATTTTCATAAAATCAAATTTGGTGACGTTTGAAAACGATTTTCTTTAGCTTTCTCGTTAGATAGGAATCGACATTCATTAACATTTCTCAAATTTTAACCTCGTGATTCTAATATCCTACTTTGATTGATTTTATAAAAATCTTATCATTTAGCTTTAAAATCAATTTCGTGTCATAAATCAAATCGAGCATAAACACGCGTCGGGGGCTATTCATGGGCATGTAAGCCATCAAAATAAACCCCAAACGCCTACAATCACAAATTTCACTATTTCGGGGCCTTAAACACGATTCTCGCCTTAGCGTCGTTTTAAGGCCCAACGATTACATATTTACAATGAAAATTACGTCATTTCTACTTCTTACATCAAGATATGTCCATCATCGGATTTGGACCACGGGGTTGCTCTCCTAGGCTCACAACCATAATTTCTCACAAACATCAAGTAGATACAACAACATAACTAACAACGGGTTGCTTAACGCACCACAATGATTCAAAATTAACAATCTAAATAGATCAATTCCACCTAATGTATTTATCGTCATAAACGAGCAAAACCTCACCCAATGGATATCATCGGATTATTAGGAAGAATTTTGTTCCGATGGAACCCTCTCTAATAATTCCTAATCCATTGTTCCACAATAATTTACGTGAAATCTACATTTAATTCAATCAAATGATATGATAGAAATTGATATAATAAAAGAGATTTCACCTTGCAATTGATATCCAAATGGATGTGAACTTGATGTATTTGAATAGAAGGAGAAATATATGTGATACAATCAACTCAAGAGATATTAATCCTCACTTTTTCCTTCCTTTCCCTCCTATTTTGTTGCAAAAATTATGGTGTTTTTCCTCTCTATTTCCGATTCTTTGCTGCTGTTTCCTGCTGGAATTCTCCCTCTTTCAATTTTCTTCCCACCTCCTGTATGCTGCCCGAAGCTGGGCTTAAATAGGCTGGCCAAAGCCAGCCGCAGATCTATCTGCGGCTGGCCGCAGATGGATCTGCGGCTGGCCAGCTGGCACGCCTCCCATCGCACTCAGCTGGTAGTGCTGATTTCCTGGTTTCCGTGCTGGCGCACCCACTTGGCCGCAGATCTATCCGCGGCTGGCGGGCTTGACTTTCTCGATTTTCGTGCCACGCCTCGATTTTCGTGCCGCAATGTCGGTTTTCGCTGATAGGCTCGTATTCTGCAGTCCGGGAATTTCCGGGAGACGTGCCACCTCATTCGGAAATGCCTGCCTCGGACGGCTTTATTGTCACGTAAACTTGGTTTGCCCAAAACATTGCGGCGGTGTCGGGCGCTCGCCCTTGTGCCCGCTCCTTTGCTCCCGCAAGCCGGTTCAATTGACGATTTCGCACTCCTGTCATGGTTAGTAGAAGGAAACGCAAAATTTGGGTGTCTACACTCACAAACTAAAATCGTTCCTAATCGTTGGATTACTAAAAAGGGGATTAGTGAATCCGGATAGATTAATACATACGTTGCTTGCTCTTAAGAAGAGGATGATTGATCTCATAATCATTTGTGTGGAGACACTAAAGCAAGTATGTAGGTGCTTATTGGATAATAAGTTCACTGAACGTGGCTCGCTAAGGAATACCTAATGGAGTTTTACTCGCCTGTCAATATGAATTCCTCTAGTGATAGTAGTACAAGTGATCCTTGGACTTGAGATCATCATAGTATCTTGTGTATGATGAGTTATACTTTGACATGTCCCTTAAGACCTTTAGGGTATAACAAAGGGTATGATTGGGTATAATAAGTTGTACATGGAGATAGGTGAATGATCAACAAAGAATCTACCACGTCTAGTAAAAGATGTGAATGTCCTATGTGATTCGATAAATGACAACTCAGTAGTCCTTGGCCAAGGCAGAATGAAATTAGAAAAGAGTTTCTAATTTGCATTATTTAGAGTTGTGCATTTGAGAATCGAAATACGTATAATTAAATAAAATAAGACTTAACAATAATTCCATGTCTTATATTTAATTGGGGCATTGTATGGTAGAAGGATTAAATTGTACGGTAACTATGCACTGAAAGGTTCTTTTGTGATTAATGTTGAAATCTATATTATCTGGAAAGTCGTTGATCGCTAAGGGGGCTTACCCTTATTGTAGAATAAATATTATTTATTTAAATGAATTAAATAGTTTAATTTATTTATTTAAATAAGATTAGAATTGTTCTAATTGATTTATTCATAACCGGTTTAATATGGAGAACCTAAAGGGTCACACCGCAAAAGGAAAATATTTATTTAAGAAGTAAATGACATAATTGTAATAATAAGTTAAGTGTATTTAATTTAGTCTATGGAGATAGAATAAATTAAATAGCTTAATATTTATTATTTAATATTTTAGAAATATTAAATATAAATTAATAAGAGGAGTCTTATTATTATTACTATTACTATTATTTAATTCCTAATAGGGATTGAGAATTAATTAATAGAAGTACTCTCACATGAATTCTTAATTGGATTACGAGTTTAATTTAATTAAAGGAGTTTAATTAGAATAGAAACCTTAATCCTAAATAGTTTAGGGAAGGGTTTTCCTACATCTATAAATAAGAGAAGTCTTATCATAGATTAGGGTTACACACTCTTACATAAGAATTGTAGAGAGTACTTACAATTTCTATAGAGATAGAAACTAGGGTTTTGCCAACACCCATCTTCTTGAACAAGTATTATTCCTTAGTGGATCACCTCTAGAGGCCAAACACTTGGGTGGCTAACGTTGATCAAAGGAAGGAATTTAATCGGTGGAATTCAAGGAGAAGGCGAAGGAATTGGAGGTGAACTTGTACCTGAGGAAGCTAGAATTCTACAAGGGTATAATTCTTATTCTCTATCTCTTTTGTTTAATTAATAATTGTGCATAAAGAAAGATCATGGTGATGGTTTGTATAAAATTTTAAAATTTAATTTTATCGCGCGTCCGCTTTATTAATGTAATTTGATTGCATGTTCGCATTATACAAACCTAACAGTGGTATCAGAGAGCCAAACTTTATGCGAATTATTAATTGTTTTGATTTTGTATATACCAATATATATGTTTAGAACAATTTAATTGGGCATAATTGTTTGTGTAAAATTATTTTATTTATTTTATTTTATTTTATTTTTTGTAAATTAAAATAAAGGAGTTTATTTTGATTTGGAATTTGATTAAAAATAAAGGAGTTTATTTTTATTCAAAAAAATTGGATAAATTAAAATAAAGAAGTTTATTTTGATTTGGAATTTGATTAAAAATAAAGGAGTTTATTTTATTCAAAATTGGATAAATTAAAATAAAAGAGTTTATTTGGATTTGGAATATGATTAAAATAAAGAAGTTTATTTTAATTAAAATTAGATTTCATGATAACTAATTAGAGTTGGAATTGGATTACATGATAACTAATTGGAGTTGAAATTGGATTTTATACTAACTAATATTGCCCATTAAATGATATCAATGCATATATGGAATGGTTTTATCATTCATGGGATGAATGTTATTTATTGATACATATAGAGATATGTATGATAATAAATAAGGATTGATTATGGACTATTGACCAATGTGTGATTGAAATTATTTTAGAGGATGCTTGAATGTATGGGTTTTATAAATGGGGTCTGCGTACCTCGTCTTCTCTAATTTTTTTTCTTAATGTAAATTCTATCTCCCTCCTATGTACTTCCCCTTGACTACTGATCAGGGTTTCTATTTATTGTAAATAGTTTTTGTAATAGGAATAGTTAGAATTAATTTTGAAGAAGTGGAGACAAAGGAGCAAGGAGCGCTTGAAGACCCGTTTGTAATGGAGCCCGGGTTTAAATATAATAGTTATATTTAAATTTATTTCTTGCACCCTAGGTTTGACCTTTTGGTTCACTTGGTGGCTCTAGTGAACCAAACTAGAATAAAGTCCATAATCAATCCGGGTAGAATATAGTATTCTATATGTGCATGCTTACTATATATATATTATATATTATCCAACATGCTTCGCATGTAAAATAATATGACGTGTATTTTATATATATATGTGCATGCGCGCTAAACAAGATGAGACTAATAATAATAAATCCCTCAAGAAATCATATTAAGTCCTAAGCGTTCAAAGATATTTAGAATATCGAACGTCGCCTTCTAGCATGGTAAAACAATAGAGTATTAAATATTTAATATGAGTTTGTTGTGACACCACAAGGCAAGTATTAAATATTTAAGATGTTGTCTTACCACATTTGATGTTTATAAATAGACTGAATGATGCTGTTTTGTTGTGTCACCACAAGGACAGTGTTTTTCTTTCGAATATATGGACGTGCTAAGTTGGACTTAACTTAGATAATTTTGATTCGGATGTGTCACCACTTGATCAAAATAATCTAAGAGGCAAAATACAAGGAGTTACATAGTGATGTAATTGATAATAGTTGTCTATCTATTTATTTATATATCGTTTGTTGTGTCACCACAAGACTATATACATTTGAAATGGGATCCTTAGTCTCACTAGCAAATCTTTAATTAGAATTGCCGAACTATATAGGGAGGGTAATATAGTTTGATGAAAATAGTGGGAGATACCAATTTAAAATAAAGACCTAATTTATTTTGGTAATTAATTAAATGAATGTATGCTAAAATGTTGTTAAATTACAAATTCATTTTACAGAATTTTACAATGTCTAATTCACTATCACTGCGTAGCATATTAGATGCTAATTAACCGGACTGAATTACACGAACTGGTTAAGGAATCTGAGAATAGTTCTCAAAGCTGAAAAGCTATCTTATATCCTTAATACGCCTATCCCTGCAATGGTTGCAGACAATGCCTTTGAGGAAGAGATTGCTACTTTTAAAAAGGTGGTAAGATGATGCACAGTTGGCTCAATGCATCATGCTTGTATCCATGAGTAACGAGCTTCAGCGTCAGCACGAAACTATGGATGCTCCTACTATACTCCTGCACCTTCAAGGAGTTGAAGGGTGAGGAAAGTAGGACTATTAGATATCAGATATCTAAGGAGCTCTTCCAATCTAGAATAACCGATGGCACTACAATTTAGACAAATATCCACAAAAATGATCAATCTTATTGAACAATTGGGATAACTGGATTTAGTAATGGATGGAGAGATGATCCAAGATTTGATCTTGTAATCACTTCCAAACTCTTTCTCACAATTTGTTGTGAATTTTTACATGAATAAGCTATATGTCAGCCTGCCTGAGTTGTTTAAACATGTTGAAAAACTGTAGAGAGTCACTTTCTAACCAAGAAAGACCAAGTCTTACTAGTAGATAATTCTTCCAGGAAGCGGGAGAGGGCCAAAGGATCTTCTTAAAAGAAGAACAATTCAAAGAAGGTATAAGGAAAGGCAATAACTAAGGACACTAAGAACAAAACTGATGCAGATAGCAAAGGAGTTTGCTTCCACTGCAATAAGCCTGGACATTGGAAAGGAAACTGTAAGGAGCATCTTGCAGAGGCTAACCAGAAGAAGCTTAGTGAAGCTTCGTTTATAGATATAGGTTTGTTCATCATTGAAATAAATCTTTCTGTAAGTCAAGGTTCTACTTGGGTATTGGATATCGGCTATAGTTCTCACGTATGCAATCCAATACAGAGACTAAGCAGAAGTAGAAAGCTAAACAAAGAGTAAGTAATCTTACGTGCGGAGAATGGAGTAATGGTTGCTATATTAGCCGTATCAACTTATAGTTTAGCGTTGCCTACGGGCAAGTCTGTTAAGTTAATAAGTTGTTATTATGTTCCAGTTCTCTTAAGAAACATTATTACTTCCGTTGTTGGACAAGGAAGGTTTTGGTATAATATTCAAGAACAATTATTGTTCTATTTATAATGATAATGTTTTGTTTGAAACTGGAATATCATTTGATGGACTTTGTAAACTTGACTTACATAAAAAATAATTTTGCAAATTGAACAAACTAGTAAAAGAAAAGGAGATGATCATTCAAAGAGTTGAATATGTGTATTTGATGAAATACAAGTCTGAATCATTTGAAAGGTTCAAAGAATTCAGAAGTCAAACAAATTGACAAAGTATTAAGATTCTTTGATCAGATCGAGGAAGGAATACTTGTGCAATAAGTTTCTAGATCATCTGAAAATGGTATTTTCTCGTAATGGACACCTCATGATACGCAATAATTCATTGGTATATCTAGAAGGAGAAATTGTACCTTGTTGAACATGGTGCGGTCCATAATGATTTTTACCGACATTCCAGTATCCTTTTGGGGTTATGCCCTAGAAACGACTGCATATCTACAAAATAAGTTAACCTCAAAATTCGGCCCCAAGAATTCCTAATCTTAAGTATGTTAAGATAAGGGGTTATCCAACTTATGTGAAAAGGTTTCAAAAGATAAGTTTGGGACAAAATCTGACAAGTGCAGAGTTGTGGGATATCCTAAAGAAAGTTTAGGATATTATTACTATAATCCTACACACTGCCTTCTTGGATAAAGGTGTTTATCATTGAAGGAGCTAGTGGGAGGGTAATAGATCTTGAAAGAGTTCAAGAACCACAAAGCACTTTAAGTCAAACCGAGGGACCTGTAGATAGACCTATTGTACCACAACCGAATCGTAAATCTGGATGAGCACCGAAGATACCTAAGAGGTATGGATTCATCATAGAGGATGATGATGAGGTACGCATCATAGAGGATGATGATCCAGTTATATACGATGAGGCTATGAGTAGAAGACACTTAGAGAAATGGCAGATGACCATAAAATCTGAAATGGACTCCATGTATGAGAACCAAGTATAGACTCTGGTTACTCCACCGAAAGGCATAGTGCCTAGAGGGTGTAAATGGGTCTTTAAGAGAAAGACTAGGGCAATTGACAAGGTAGAGACCTATGAGACCAGACCTGTTTAAAAGGTTTCAAATAAATTCAAGGAGTTGACTATGATAAAACCTTATTACCAGGTAATGCTCAAGTCCATTTAGATTTTGCTTGTGATTGCAGCTTATTACGAAATCTGGCAAAATGGATGTGGAGACGTCCTTCCTCAATGAAGACTTGAGGAGAATATATGTATGATACAGCCAGAGGAATTTGTTTCAAAGGTTGAAGCAAATTGTGTTTTAAGCTACAATGATCCATTTATGGATTGAAGCAAGCTTTTCAAAGATGGAACATTCATTTTGATGAGACAATTAAAAGAGTTTGATTTTATCAAAGACGAGAATGAACCTAGTGTGTACAAAAGGGTCAGTGGGAGCGCTGTGACATTCTTGGTATTATATGTTGATATACTACTGAAAAGAAATAATACATCAATGCTACAATTAGTAAAGATAAAATTGTCTAAACATTCCTCCATGAATGACTTTGGAGGAACATCCTATAAATTGGGGATATAAATCTATATAGATAGATTTAAAAAGGATGTTCGGCTTGACCCAATGAATGTATATTCATTCGATGCTAAAGGCGTTTAGCATGGCAAACTCCAAGAGAGGTCTCATGATGATGAGCCATGGAGTGTATCTCTCTAAAATTGTCCCCAATTGAAAGAGAGATCGCATGAGTTATTATCATGTATGCAATGAATATACAAGGCTTGATGTTGATCAGTCATATTCTGGAGAAGATCACTGTAAGACAGTGATAAACACCTTTAAGTACTTAACCGGTACTGAAGATGTGATCATGATTCATGGTGGATCTGAATTAAAACTAGAGGGTTAAACAGACTCAAGTTTTCAGACTGACCAAGACGATAACAAATCCACTTTAAGAGTAAAGCGTTACCTTGAAAGGTGGTGCAGTGAATTGGAAAAGTTCCAAACAGCAAAGAGTTGTTGGTTTAGTGATAAAGATGAAGTATATAGTTGTAAATGAAGCTGCAAGTTAATTGTTTAGATGAAAAGTTCATTACAGAACTAGGAATAGTTCCTATGTCTCATCTTGGATTCAAACAAGTGTTGCGGCACTTTCATTTGATTAGTGGAATCATTGAAAGAGGAAAAGTCACTATAGAGATAGTGGACTCTCGAGAATAACATTGCCTATCCATTTATTGAAGCTTTATCCAAACAGTAGGATGATCGTCACTTACAGAAGAAGGGTATTAGATACCATGACGATTGGCTTTAGTGCAAGTGGGAGATTGAAAGTAATATGCACACAAGCCAATCATATTTGATATGATGTAGCATATACTTTGTAATCTTATTCGGTTATTAAAGGCATTTTATATTATCTACATAGTGTTGTTATATTAAATGTGATAAACCCACAATTTTGAGCAATGCTTTTAGAATCATGATGGTGATCATGCTAATGAGATCTAAATTCTAGATAGCTCACAAACTAAAATCGTTCCTAATCGTTGAATTACTAAATAGGGGATTAGTGAATTAGGATAGATTAGTACATACGTTGCTTGCTCTTAAAAAGAGGATGATTGATCTCATAATCATTTGTGTGGAGACACTAAAGCAAGTATGTAGGTGCTTATTGGAGAATAAGTTCACTGAACGTGGCTCGCTAAGGAATACCTAATGAAGTTTTACTCGCCTGTCAATATGAATTCCTCTAGTGATAGTAGTACAAGTGATCCTTAGACTTGAGATCATCATAGTATCTTGTGTATGATGAGTTATATTTTGACATGTCCCTTAAGACCTTTAGGGTATAACAAAGGGTATGATTGGGTATAATAAGTTGTACATGGAGATAGGTGAATGATCAACAAAGAATCTACCACGTTTAGTAAAAGATGTGAATGTCCTATGTGATTCGATAAATGACAACTCAGTAGTCCTTGGCCAAGGCAGAATGAAATTAGAAAAGAGTTTCTAATTTGCATTATTTAGAGTTGTGCATTTGAGAATAGAAATACATATAATTAAATAAAATAAGACTTGACAGTAATTCCATGTCTTATATTTAATTGGGACATTGTATGGTAGAAGGATTGAATTGTACGGTAACTATGCACTGAAAGGTTCTTTTGTGATTAATGTTGAAATCTATATTATCTGAAAAGTTGTTGATCGCTAAAGGGGATTACCCTTATTGTAGAATAAATATTATTTATTTAAATGAATTAAATAGTTTAATTTATTTATTTAAATTAGATTAGAATTTTTCTAATTGATTTATTCACAACCAGTTTAATATGGAGAACCTAAAGGGTCACACCGCAAAAGGAAAATATTTATTTAAGAAGTAAATGACATAATTGTAATAATAAGTTAAGTGTATTTAATTTAGTCTATGGAGATAGAATAAATTAAATAGCTTAATATTTATTATTTAATATTTTAGAAATATTAAATATAAATTAATAAGAGGAGTCTTATTATTATTACTATTACTATTATTTAATTCCTAATAGGGATTGAGAATTAATTAATAGAAGTACTCTCACATGAATTCCTAATTGGATTACGAGTTTAATTTAATTAAAGGAGTTTAATTAGAATAAAAACCCTAATCCTAAATAGTTTAGGGAAGGGTTTTCCTACATATATAAATAAGAGAAGTCTTATCATAGATTATGGTTACACACTCTTACATAAGAATTGTAGAGAGTACTTACAATTTCTATAGAGATAGAAACTAGGGTTTTGCCAACACCCATCTTCTTGAACAAGTATTATTCCTTGGTGGATCACCTCTAGAGGCCAAACACTTGGGTGGCTAACGTTGATCAAAGGAAGGAATTTAATCGGTGGAATTCAAGGAGAAGGCGGAGGAATTGGAAGTGAACTTGTATCTGAGGAAGCTAGAATTCTACAAGGGTATAATTCTTATTCTCCATCTCTTTTGTTTAATTAATAATTGTGCATAAAGAAAGATCATGGTGATGGTTTGTATAAAATTTTAAAATCTGATTTTATCGCGCTTCCGCTTTATTAATGTAATTTGGTTGCATGTTCGCGTTAGACAAACCTAACAGTATCATACATACATTCTTCTCAAGTATTCATTGAGGAAGGGCGTCTCCACATCCATTTTGCCAGATTTCGTAATAAGCTGCAATCACAAGCAAAATCCAAATGGACTTGAGCATTACCCGGTAATAAGGTTTTATCACAGTCAACTCCTTGACTTAAAAAAACTTTTAAATAGGTCTGGTCTTATAGGTCTCCACCTTGCCATTTGCCCCAGTCTTTATCTTAAAGACCCATATTCACACTCTAAGGACTATGCCCTTTTGTGGAGTAACTAGAGTCTATACTTTGTTCTCATACATGGAGTCCATTTCGGATTTCATGGCCATCTGCCATTTCTCAGAGTGTCTTCTACTCATAGCCTCATCGTATATTACTGGATCATCATCTTCTATGATGCATACCTCATCATCATCCTTTATGATGAATCCATACCTTCCAGGTATCTTCGGTACTCTTCCAGATTTACGATTCAGTTGTGGTATAATAGGTCTATCTACAGGTTCCTCGGTTCGACTTAAAGTGTTTTGTGGTTCTTGAACTCCTTCAAGATCTATTACCCTCCCACTAGCTCTTTCAATGATAAACACCTTTATCTAAGAAGGCAGCGTGTAGGATTATAGTAATAATACCCTAAACTTTCTTTAGGATATCCCACAAGTCTGCACTTGTCAGATTTTGTCACAAACTTATCTTTGAAACCTTTTCACATAAGCTGGACAACCCCTTATCTTAACATACTTAAGAATAGGAATCCTTCCTATCCATAACCTTTATGGAGTCTTGGGCTCGGATTTTTGAGGTTACCTTATTTTTGTAGATATGCAGCCGTTTATAGGGCATAACCCCAGATAGATACTAGAATGTCGGTAAAAATCATTATGGACTGCACCATATCCAACAAGGTATAATTTCTCCTTTTAGATACACCAATAAATTATTGCGTATCAGGAGGTGTCCATTATGAGAAAATACCATTTTGAGATGATCTAGAAACTCATTGCACAAGTATTTTTTCCTCGATCTGATCAAAGAATCTTAATACTTTGTCAATATGTTTCACTTTTGAATTCTTTGAACATTTCAAATGATTCAGACTTGTATTTTATCAAATATACACATTCAACTCTTTGAATGACCATCTCCTTTTCTTTTATTAGTTTATTCAATTTGCAAAATGTTTTTCATGTAAATCAAGTATACAAAGTCTATCAAGTAATCTTCCAGTTTCAAACAAAATATTATCATTATAAATAGAACAACAATTGTTCTTAAATATAATACCAGAACCTTCCTTGTCCAACAACAAAAGTTCTAATATTTCTAATGAGAACTGGAACATAATAACAACTTATTAACTTAATAGACTTGCCCGTAGGCAATGCTAAACTATAAGTTCATATAGTTAATGCAACAACCTTTGCTCCATTCCCACACATAAGATTACTTACTCTTTGTTTAGCTTTCTACTTTTGCTTATTCTCTGCATTGGATTGCATACATGAGAACTACAGCCGGTATCCAATACCTAAGTAGAACCTTGACTTAGAGAAAGATTTATTTTTAATCATGAACAAACCTGTATTTGTAACCGAAGCTTCACTAAGCTTCATCTGGTTAGCATCTGTAAGATTCTCCTTACAGTTTCCTTTCTAGTATCTAGGCTTATTACAGTGGAAGAAAACTCCTTTGTTATCTATATTAGTCTTGTTCTTATTGTCCTTTGTTTTTGTCTTTCCATTTACCTTCTTTGAATTGTTCTTCTTTTAAGAAGATCCTTTGGCCCTCTTCCGCTTCCTGGAAGAATCATCTACCAGTAAGACTTGGTCTTTCTTGATTGGAAAGTGACTCTTTACAGTTTTCAACGTGTTTAAGCAACTCAGGCAGGCTGACATATAGCTTGTTCATGTGGAAATTCACAACAATTTGTGAGAAAGAGTCCAGAAGTAATCGCAAGATAAAATCTTGGATCAACTCTCCATCCATTAAAACCCAGTTGTCCCAATTGTTCAATCAGATTGATCATTTTAGGACATATGTCTATACTGTAGTGCCATCGGTCATTCTAGATCGGAAAAGCTCCTTAGATATCTGATATCTAATAGTCCTAATTTCCTCACCATTGAACTCCTTGAAGGTGCCGGAGTACAGTAGGAGCATCCATAGTTTCATGCTGACGCTGAAGCTCGTTACTCATGGATGCGAGCATGATGCATTAAGTTGTGCATCATCTTGCCACTTTCTAAAAGTAGCAATCTCTTCCTCTGAGGCATTGTCTGCAACCATTCCAGGGATAGGCGTATTAAGGACATAAGATAGCTTTTTATCCTTGAGAACTATTCTCAAATTCTTTAACCAGTCCTTTTAATTTGGTCCGGTTAATTAACATCTAATATGCTCCGCAGTGATAGTAAATTAGACATTGTAAAATTCTGTAAATGAATTTGTAATTTAACAACATTTTAGAATACATTCATTTCTTAATTAATTACCAAAATAAATTAGGTCTTTATTTTAAATTGGTACCTCACTATTTTCATCAAACTATATTACCCTCAATATATAGTTCGACAATGTTAATTAAAGATTTGCTAGTGAGAATAAGGATCCCATTTCAAATGTATATAGCCTTGTGGTGACACAACAAACGATATATAAATAAATAGGTAGACAACTATTGTCAATTACATCACTATGTAACTCCTTGTATTTTGCCTCTTAGATTATTTTGATCAAGTGGTGACACATCCGAATCAAAATTATCCAAGTTAAGTCCAACCTAGCACTTCCATATATGTGAAGAGAAAAATACTGTCCTTGTGGTGACACAACAAAACAGTAATATTCAATTCCTTAATAAGCATCAAATGTGATAATGCAACATCTTAAATATTTAATACTTGCCTTGTGGTGACACAATAAACTCATATTAAATATTTAATACTCTATTGCTTTACCATGCTAGAAGGCAGCGTTCGATATTCCAAATATCTTTGAACGCTTAGGACTTAATATAATTTCTTTGAGGGGTTTGTTATTATTTGTCTCATCTTGTTTAGCGCGCATGCATATGTGTGTGTATATATATATATATATATATATATATATAAAATACGCGTCATATTATTTAACATGTGAAGCATGCTGTATAATATATAATATATACATAGTAAGTATGCACATATAGAATACTATATTCTACCCGGATTGATTATGGACTTTTATTCTAGTTTGGTTCATTAGAGCCACCAAGTGAACCAAAAGGTCAAACCTAGGGTACAAGAACAAAATTTAAATATAACTATTACATTTAAACCCGGGCTCCATTACAAACGGGTCTTCAAGCGCTCCTTGCTCCTTGGTCTCCAATTCCTCAAAATAATTCTAACTAATCCTATTACAAAAACTATTTAAAATAAATAGAAACCTTGATCAGCAGTCAAGGGAAAGTACATAGGAGGGATATAGAATTTACATTAAGAAAAATTAGAGAAGACGAGGTACGCAGACCCCATTTATAAAACCCATTCATTCAAACATTCTCTAAAATAATTCCTATCACATATTGGTCAATAGTCCATAATCAATCCCTATTTATTATCATACATATCACTATATGCATCAATAAATAACATTCATCTCACGAATAATAAAACCATTCCATATATGCATTGATATCATTTAATGGGCAATTAAAAGTTTACTAGAAATCTAATTTTGAACAAAAATAAACTCCTTTATTTTAATCAAAATTTAAATCATAATAAACTTATTTATTTTATTTTATCCAATTTTGAATAAAAATAAATTCCTTTATTTTTAATCAAATTTCAAATCAAAATAAACTCCTTTATTTTTATTAACATGGAAACCAATTTCAAGTTCAAAATAAACTCCTTTATTTTAACTTAAAATTGCTTGGAAAAATAAAATATGTTAAATCCTATTCTTTATCAAAATAAACATCTTTATTTTTAAGGAAACATGGAATCCTATTCCATATGTGAATAAACTCCTTTATTCTAGTTAACGTAGAATCCAATTCCAAGTTCAAATAAAACTTTTAATTTTAATTATATTGCAATTGAAAATAAACCTTTTATCTTAATTGAAATAAATAAAATCAAAATAAATTTTTTTTAAAATCTGCAGACCGGCGCGGCCGCACTCCAAAATGAACTAGGAGCGGTGCGGCCGCGCTGTACCCCGAGAAACGATTTCTGGGTTCGGGCGCGGCCGCGCTCCAGAATGAACTGGAAGCGGCGTGGCCCAGACTTCAAATTTTTTTTCTGTTGCCCAGAAAATCGATCCAATCGCATACCCATACATACATGGAATCATACTAATCGATAATTAGCACAAGATTAGGCTCTAATACCACTGTTAGGTTTGTATATAACGCGAACATGCAATCAAATTACATAAATAGTGCGGAAGCGCAATAAAACGGATTTTAAAATTTTTCATACAAACCATCATCATGATCATCCTTGTGACACCCCCAAATCCGAGTTACCTCAAACCACACAGATTTGGTGCTCACTATCCATACACAACAACTATCTACCCATAAACAAAAGGAGTTAAGTAAAGCAAACCGAATAATAAAGAAAAATATCTCCCATAAAAGGGTTACATAACTTTTCAAAATAAGTCCCAAGTTCTCTAACCTTTATTACATCTTTTAAACGCGGAAACATAAATAACTAATAAGTCTTAATTACACAACCACATAAATAAAAGTAAACAAGTCTTCATATAACAACAAATCATCATCACTTGTTCATTTTTCCTTTTCCTTTGCTAGTAGACGGCCCATTCGTTATCTCAGCTTTAGCTGCATGGGTTTAGTATGCAAGGGTGAGCAAAACAAATGCCCACCAAGATAACAATGAACAGTTTCAACAAAGAACTTATCTGAATGGTGAAAATTCATGTTGATATTAATCAAGAATGGAAACATCTGAAAGCTCAATTGAACAAAATAGATCATTAAGATATACTGAGGGTCGCAAGACCACGAACCATGTCCTAGGTTAACAGATAAGTTTGCTATAACCTTTAAAAGTTTAATAAACTATAACTGGACTAACCATCTCGTACTCAGGGTGATCAGCCCGTTGTACAATGTATTGTGCACAACCATTCAGCGCTTTCGCGCAAGTATTCCCCTATACTAGGGTTGTTCTTCTCAGTTTTGTCATTCAAGAGTTCAGTTCAGTAAATTAGGGCTTAAATAACATGAGTTATGATCAAAGATCAACAACAGTGATATACAATGATATAGATATTGTATATCCATGGTAATAGAATAATGATTTCAATTATCTTGAGCTTTGAACAACGAGAATCCAAAAGTCAGAAATTTATTATATGCAATGATAACTTGCTAAATAACAGAATAGGATTTAAAAACTTGCGTTAAATAAGCTTGGATTTAGAAACTCATTTAGTATAAAAGAATTAGGGGTAAGAGATTTGCCTCGTGCGTAGTTTTCTTACTTACAAATCACGTACATTAAATAACCTACACATTTCGTTTACATAACAATAACAATGATTAGTTACAATATTCTCAATACTTCAAAACCCACTCTAATCCAACCTCATCTTATTATCTCAATTGTTTTCTGATTAACGAACTCACTTCAGAAGTTACATGGTTAATTATAACAATATCACACTTAAGCATTCCTAAAGTTAAAGTTCATTAACTTTATATTTTGTAATCAACACCATCTCAATATCTTAATTTCAATTAACACATTAGTTTAAGCTTTAGACATGCATAGGATAACATAATTTATTACAACTTGAGAGATTTATACAAACATGCCCCATGATGGACTCTACATAAACCACTTTAGAGAATAAATAATTTTCTCACATCTGCCAGTTTCAGCGCCAACCACGCTGAAAATGAACTGTTTCAGCGCCGACCGCGCTGAAACCTGAACTCAAAAACTCTACACAGTTTCAAAGTCGACAGCGCTGAAAATGAACTGTTTCAGCGCCGACCGCGCTGAACTCTGGACTCAAAACTCTGCACAGTTTCAGAGCCGACATCGCTAAAATTGAACTGTTTCAGCGCCGACCGTGCTGAACTCTAAACTTCGAATTCTAAGCACCAAGCACCAATTTAAACATACACAATAATCATAAATCTCTTAGAAACATTATTAGACATCCATATACCAAACCTAACAACCTAAAACAACCAAAATAGCAAAACCCAAAGCTTCAACAACTAATTTAAAGACTTAAAATCAAAGTTTTAGCTAACTTTTCTTATTTTACACACTTAATGAAATCAAACACCACAAATCCGTTTTTCAACCTTTTTAATCCATTCTTTTTGCAAATTTTTCATATTTCAATGAACTACAACATACAACCCTCAATTTCAAATTCTAAGCACGATTCGACGCACAATTTTAGACCCAAAGCAAACTAAAACATATGTATTAACCAAAACTCAACTTTCTTCATTCTCAAAATTATTTTATAACAATCTAATTTCTGAAAATCAATTGAATCTTTCATACAACAAATTATAAACACTTTCCAACATATATATACAACAATCATTCACAAATTCCTCAATTAAAAACTCTAATTTTTACAAAACTCAAGAACACAAAAGACTAAGAGCAACAAGGGTTAAATTATTATCTTAAATCCTTGTTTATACTTGTATAGATGATAAGAAGTTGATTGAAATTGCTCTAAGAACCTCCTTTCTTCTTTCAATTTTCACAGAGAATTTCTCCTCTTCTCTCAACACGCTGTGTTACAAGCTTTGGCCATATAAAACATGTAAAAAGAAAACTGATATATGGGTTATCAGTTAAACAAAACTAAAAGGTTTTGTCAGTTTAGTAAACCAAAGGCCATAAGGCCATGCTTGGTAAAACCAATTTAATCTCCTACTAAATTATTTTCATATTCTCTTATTATATAGTCACAGGACACACTACTTAATTTAAATTAAACCTTCTTTATTAATAAATCAAATTTACCCTTACCTAAAAAAATTATAATATTTATTTATATTCAACCATAATATAATTTTATTTAATAAATCCTTTTATTTAACAAAATTATTAATCCTCTAATTTAATCACTTAATTAAATTATCAAATTATCATCATGATTGCATAACAATGCATAACAAAATGCACACAAACAAATTACACCATGATAATTTCTACCAAATATTTATTTAACAAAATAAATACATATCAATACAAATATTTATTTAATCCAATAAATATTTTAATAATTACGAAAATTACATTCGTTACATCCTTCCCTCCTTAAAATGATTCTGTCCCCAAAATCACAACGCAATACACACCTAATTCGTTACATCCTTTCCTCCTTACAAGGATTTTGTCCCCAGAATCATAGAACTAGGACGAAACAAACAACTCAGGATAATTCTTCATCATATCAGTTTCTAGTTCCCACGTAGCTTCATCAGCATTGTGGTTCCTCCATATAACCTTAACAGAAGGTATCACTTTATTCCTGAGAACCTGTTCTTTCCTGTCTACGATATGGAGTGGAACTTCCTCATAGGTTAGGTCTTTCTCAAATTGTATAGGTTCATATTTTATTACATGTTTATAATCTGGCTTATAAGGCCTTAAAACAGATACATGGAAAACATTGTGGATATGTACCAGCTCTGGAGGTAGAGCTACTTCATAAGCCACCTCACCAACTCGCCGCAGAACTTCAAAAGGTCCAATAAATCATGGACTAAGCTTACTCTTCTTACCAAAATGAATTTTCCCTTTCCAGGGTGAAACTTTCAAAAAAATGAAGCCTCCCACTTCAAATTCGCGATTCTGACAATGTTGATCCGCATACTTCTTCTGTCTGTCTTGAGCAGCTAGTAATCGCGCTCTTATAACTTTCACAATCTGCGCAGTTTGGTGTACCAATTCTGGTCCTAGAAGTTGCCTTTCACCAACCTCATCCCAACATAGTGGAGTCCAACATTTTCGTCCGTACAACGCTTCGTATGGCGGCATGCCAATACTTGCGTGGTAACTGTTGTTGTAAGCAAACTCGACAATGGTAGGTGGTCATCCCAGCTTCTCTTGAAATCCATGACACAGGCGCGTAACATATCCTCCAAGGTTTGAATCGTTCTTTAGCTTTGTCCATCAGTTTGAGGATGATACGCAGTGCTCATTCTCAACTGAGTTCCTAAGCATTCTTGTAGACGCTTCCAAAAATTTGACGTAAACCTCAGATCTCGATCAAACACAATAGACACAGGGACACCATGTCGCGAAATAATTTCCTTGATGTATAATCTTGCTAACTGGTCCAGGTTGAATCTAATCTTGATTGGTAAGAAATGCGCTGATTTTGTCAGTTTGTCCACGATTACCTAAATTGCGTCAAAACCTTTTTGTGTAGTCGGCAAACCTACTACAAAATCCATCGTTATGTGTTCCCACTTCCACTTTGGTATTTCTAACGGCTGCAACAAACCACTGGGTCGCTGATGTTCAGCTTTCACTTTCTGGCATGTCAAACATCTGGCAACACATTCTGCCACATCACGCTTCATTCCTGACCACCAATAATATTGACGAAGATTTTGATACATTTTCGTACTCCCTGGGTGAATTGAGTAACGCGTATTGTGAGCTTCATCTAAAATCTCCCTTCGAACATCCTGTATCAATGGAACCCAAATTCGACGTTCAAATTTGAGTAATCCCTCGGTATCAATACTGAACTTTCCACCTTATCCCTCAAAACTTCCTTTTTAATCTTCTCACACTCTACATCCTGAAGTTGAGCTTCTTTGATTCGGTCCAGCAACATCGAACGAACCTCTATCTGAAACAACTTCTCCGTTGATTCATGCTGACACTTTACTTCTAATTCCAACTTCGCCATTTGTTTAACAAGTTCCTCTTGAGCAGTCAATAACATAAGTTTCTCTCGACCCTTCCTGCTTAATGCATCAACAACAACATTCGCCTTTCCTGGATGATAGAGAATTTTGCAGTCGTAATCCTTAATCAGCTCTAACCATCGCCTCTGTCGTATGTTGAGGTCCTTCTGGGTAAAAATGTACTTGAGACTCTTATGATCCGTGTATATCTCACACTTCTCACCGTAAAGATAGTGCCTCCAAATCTTCAGAGCAAACACCACCACTGCCAATTCTAAGTTATGCGTCGGGTATCCCTTCTCGTAATCTTTCAGTTGTCACGAAGCATACGCAATAACCTTGTCGTTCTGCATAAGCACACAGCCAAGGCCCTTATGCGACATATCACTGCAAATCACAAAATTTCCTATACTATCTGGCAAAGACAACACATGTGTCGTACTTAACCTCTTCTTCAATTCTTGAAAACTCTTTTCGCACTTCTCTGTCCAAACAAACTTAACCGCTTTCCTAGTTAAATTTGTCAACAGAGTGGCGATTCTAGAAAAATCTTGTATAAACCGTCGATAATATCTTGCCAAACCTAAGAAACTCCTTACTTCAGACGGTGTCTTCGGTTGCTCCCAATTTATTACAGCATCCACTTTAGCCGGATCAACCGAAATTCCATCTTTATCAATTACATGTCCAAGAAATTGAACACGATCCAACCAAAACTCATATTTTGAAAACTTCGCATAAAGCTTCTCTTTCCGTAATGCCTCTAAAGTTAGCCTCATATGCTCCACATAGTCTTCACGTGATTTAGAATACACCAAAATGTCGTCGATAAACACCACCACAAACTTGTCTAGAAACGGTTTAAACACCCTATTCATTAAGTCCATGAAAGCCGCAGGTGCATTCGTTAGACCAAATGACATGACTAGGAACTCGTAGTGACCGTAACGAGTTCTGAACGCTGTCTTCGGAACATCCTCCCTTCTCACCTTCAGCTGATGGTAACCACTTCTTAAGTTTATCTTTGAAAAATGAGTAGCACCCTTCAGTTGATCGAATAAGTCGTCAATTCTCGGTAACGGGTATTTATTCTTGATTGTAACCTTGTTCAATTCACGATAATCTATGCAAAGACGCATCAAACCATCTTTCTTCTTGACAAACAACACTAGCGCTCCCCATGGCGAAACACTCGGTTGAATGTACTTCTTATCTAGTAGTTCTTGCAATTGCACCATCAACTCCTTCATCTCCACCGGAGCCATTCGGTACGGAGTTTTTGATATAGGCGCAGTCCCGGGCACTAAATCAATAACGAATTCAATCTCTCTATCTGGAGGTAATCCCGGCAAATCATCCGAAAAAACATCCACAAAATCCCTCACCACTGGTATTTCTTCCAATTTTGTACCGGTCTTTCAAGTATCTACCACATGAGCTAAATACTCTACACATCCTTGCTTCAGTAACTTCTTGGCCTGCATAATCGTTAGATAAGTTATTTGCCTCGGCGATTTGTTACCATAAAATACCACCTTAGACGGAGTCTTAAGGTTTACACACTTCTTTTGGCAATTAATAATCGCCCTATAGTTATACAACCAATCCATCCCTAGAATAACGTCAAATTCCCCAAGTTTAATCGGAATAAGATCTACTGTCATCATATGGCCATGAATATCTATCTCGCAATTTTTGTACACATACCTAACAGGTACCACTTCCCTATTGGCAATCTCTATGTTTAAAGGAAAGTCTAACTCTTCTCGGGGTATATCCAGTTTCTCAGCAAAATCATCAGAGATGAAAGAACAAGTTGCACCCGAATCAAAAAGTACATATGCATTCAAGTTATTTACTGGTAGGATACCTGCCACCACCTCCTTGGATTGAACCGCATCTTGGACCGTCATATTAAAAGTGTGAGCAGTCGGGCGATTTGTTGTAGTTGGCCCAGAAATAGTTAATGCACCTCCACTGTTATTTCCTTTGCCTCCACTTCCTCCACTAGCAACTTTCCTTGGACAATCATAAGCAAGATGGTCTTTTGACCCGCACGTGAAACAGGCACCCTTCTTTGGGGCAGTGCAGTTTGGAGCAATGTGGCCCTCTTGTCTACAGTTGTAACAGACTCTCTTCCTTTTCAGGCACACACCTGCATGATTCTTACCACAGGTTGAACAACCTTCAGTTTTCTTCTTCTGGTTACTCTGCTGACTTCCAGTAGAACCACCATCGTTCCATTTTCATTTCTGGTTTCCTCCTCCGTTGCTACCACTCGGCTTATTCTCGGTCTCATTCCTTTTCTTTTTCTGCTCCTGGTTGTATCTGGTCAACGCATCACTTCCTCCCTCAGCTATTATTGCTTTCTCTAACACCGCCGCAAATGTGTTGAGTTGAAACATAGAAATCCTACTGTAAAGCCAAGGTTTCAACCCTTGCTCAAACCATCTAGCCTTTCTCTCATCCGTGTTAACTTAGTATGGTGCAAACCTTGCTAGTTCATTGAACCTTGCCGCGTATTCTGGCATTGTCATCGTTCCTTACTTAAGTTCGAGAAACTGAACCTCCATCTAGTTCTGAGCACTAGCCGAAAAATACATTTCGAAGAACATCTCCTTAAACCGATCCCACGGTATGACACCTTCTCCTGCTCTCGTCTTGTTGGCTTGCCACCAGTAACTGGCTTCCGACTTTAACATGAAAGTCGCAAAGGCAGTCTTCTGATCATTTCCAACCCTAGCGACTTCAAAAACTTTTTCCATTTCCATTACCCAGGTTTGGGCTTCTATCGGATTCATTGTTCCTTTAAACTCAGGGGACCAACAGCCTTAAAATCCTTAAAGGTCGTAGCTTGAGCTTGCGGTTGATTTGCAAAAACTCCAGTCAAAAGGTTCACTAGTTGCTGAACTAGGTTAGCATCGGGTGGATTATTGTTATTGTTGTTAGTAGACCCCTCTGGCGTGGTTGTTGACGGGGTCGTCCAACTCTTCTTGGCGGCATAATTCTGGTTAAGACAACGCTTTTTAGACAATTGCTAAATTTCTTAAATACTTATAACTTAATTAAAACTTCACTTAAATATTCAAAAGTAGAAACTTAACATGTAACATTTTCAATAAACTTCTTTATTTATTTATTCTCAAACTCAAAAGATAGCATTTTACTATTTACATCATTTTTCTGAAATGACAACTTCAGAATTTCATCATTAACGTCTTATCCCATTATTTATATAAACTGGGATTTACACTTAAAACACTTATTATAATATTATTTCCCTAACAACTTAGGAAGATAATCCTCGGCGCACAGCCTCCTCACGTTCTTACTCCATGATACGAACCATAGTTCGGCGATCCACAAACCTCGGATGATCCTCTAACTGAGTTGGGTAATGGTGAACCCGGTCTTGAGCCCTATCTATCGACGTGTGGAAAATATACTCCATGTCATCGATCTTGAACTTCTGCGTGCGAACCTCTCCTTCAGCACGACCCAACCGTTGAGAAACCCTAATGTGAGCATTTTCAACCCTATCACGCTTAGCAATTTCCTCCTTCAAAGCTTCTTTTAACTCCTCCATCGCAATCCTCAATTAGCCGATCTCAGACTTTAATTCATCATTCTCAGTTTTTAGTTCACCATTTTCAGTCTTCACTACCTCATTCTCTGACTTCACCTTTTCATTTTCATCTAACAACTGCTCCTGCTGACCCTCTGAGTGAACCAATTTCCATTCTACATCACCCAACCGTACTTCTAAATCATAGATCTCTCCGTCCTTCTCCTCGATAGTAACTCGGCATGTCTCTGACACTTCCTCCAAAACTCTGAGTTGTTCCCGAAGTTCTACATTTTCATCGTATATCTGCTCGTACATCAGCTCCTCGGGATCCTCCTCCTCTTCCTCCTCCTCCTGAACAGTATTCAGCCTCTGCCCAGGTGCTTCCACAGTCACCAACCGTTCGCTGACAACATGAACATCTCTGGCTTCCTCGTCTTCAGGCACTGGGATATCCTTCCTCAGCACTGGGATCTCCTCAACTCGAAACTGACCCTCCGTCATCCTGACAACAAAATATTTTAATTACTTAATCGATACTACTCGCGAGCACATTGGTTATTAAGCACATAAGCACATAGAGTGTTTTATTATCTTCAATGAATTCCTTAATTCATTCCTTAATACTCGATAAGAGTTTATCGCCATTATCTTTGCGATTTCCTAGAAGGCTAATTCCTAAGGTTTTTCCCCACCTAAGGTTCTTAAACCAACAGCTTTGATACCAACCTGTGACATCCCCAAATCCAGGTTACCTAAAACCACACAGATTTGGTGCTCACTATCCATACACAACAACTATCTACCCATAAACAAAAGGAGTTAAGTAAAGCAAACCGAATAATAAAGAAAAATATCTCCCATAAAAGGGTTACATAACTTTTCAAAATAAGTCCCAAGTTCTCTAACCTTTATTACATCTTTTAAACGCGGAAACATAAATAACTAATAAGTCTTAATTATACAACCACATAAATAAAAGTAAACAAGTCTTCATATAACAGTAAATCATCATTACTTGTTCATTTTTCCTTTTCCTTTGCTAGTAGACGGCTCATTCGTTATCTCAGCTTTAGCTGCAAGGGTTTAGTATGCAAGGGTGAGCAAAACAAATGCCCACCAAGATAACAATGAACAGTTTCAACAAAGAACTTATCTGAATGGTGAAAATTCATGTTGATATTAACCAAGAATGGAAACATCTGAAAGCTCAATTGAACAAAATAGATCATTAAGATATACTAAGGGTCGCAAGACCACGAACCATGTCCTAGGTTAACAGATAAGTTTGCTATAACCTTTAACAGTTTAATAAACTATAACTGGACTAACCATCTCGTACTCAGGGTGATCAGCCCGTTGTACAATGTATTGTGCACAACCATTCAGCGCTTTCGCGCAAGTATTCCCCTATACTAGGGTTGTTCTTCTCAGTTTTGTCATTCAAGAGTTCAGTTCAGTAAAGTAGGGCTTAAATAACATGAGTTATGATCAAAGATCAACAACAGTGATATACAATGATATAGATATTGTATATCCATGGTAATAGAATAATGATTTCAATTATCTTGAGCTTTGAACAACGAGAATCCAAAAGTCAGAAATTTATTATATGCAATGATAACTTGCTAAATAACAGAATAGGATTTAAAAACTTGCGTTAAATAAGCTTGGGTTTAGAAACTCATTTAGTATAAAAGAATTAGGGGTAAGAGACTTTCCTCGTGCGTAGTTTTCTTAATTACAAATCACGTACATTAAATAACCTACACATTCCGTTTACATAACAATAACAATGATTAGTTACAATATTCTCAACACTTCAAAACCCACTCTCATCCAACCTCATCTTATTATCTCAATTATTTTCTGATTAACGAACTCACTTCAGAAGTTACACGGTTAATTATAACAATATCACACTTAAGCATTCCTAAAGTTAAAGTTCATTAACTTTATATTTTATAATCAACACCATCTCAATATTTTAATATTCAATTAACACATTAGTTTAAACTTTAGACATGCATAGGATAACATAATATATTACAACTTGAGAGATTTATACAAACATGCCCCATGATGGACTCTACATAAACTACTTTAGAGATTAAACAGTTTTCTCACATCTGCCAGTTTTAGCGCCAATCGCGCTGAAAATGAACTGTTTCAGCGCCGACCGCGCTGAAACCTGAACTCAAAAACTCTACACAGTTTCAGAGTCGACAGCGCTGAAAATGAACTGTTTCAGCGCCGACCGCGCTAAACTCTGGACTCAAAACTCTGCACAGTTTCAGAGCCGACAGCGCTAAAATTGAACTGTTTCAGCGCCGACCGCGCTGAACTCTAAACTTCGAGTTCTAAGCACCAAGCACCAATTTAAACATACACAATAATCATAAATCTCTTAGAAACATTATTAGACATCCATATACCAAACCTAACAACCTAAAACAACCAAAATAGCAAAACCCAAAGCTTCAACAACTAATTTAAAGACTTAAAATCAAAGTTTTTGCTAACTTTTCTTATTTTACACACTTAATGAAATCAAACACCACAAATCCGTTTCTCAACCTTTTCAATCCATTCTTTTTGCAAAGTTTTCATATTTTAATGAACAACAACATACAACCCTCAATTTCAGATTCTAAGCATGATTCGACGCACAATTTTAGACCCAAAGCAAACCAAAACATATGTATTAACCAAAACTCAAGTTTCTTCATTCTCAAAATTGTTTTATAACAATCTAATTTCTGAAAATCAATTGAATCTTTCATACAACGAATTATAAACACTTTCCAACATATATATACAACAATCATTCACAAATTCCTCAATTAAAAACTCTAATTTTTACAAAACTCAAGAACACAAAAGACTAAGAGCAACAAGGGTTAAAGTATTACCTTAAATCCTTGTTTATACTTGTATAGATGATAAGGAGATAATTGGAATTCCTCTAAGAACCTCCTTTCTTCTTTCAATTTTCACAGAGAATTTCTCCTCTTCTCTCAACACACTATGTTACAAGCTTTGGCCATATAAAACACGTAAAAAGAAAACTAATATATGGGTTATCAGTTAAACAAAACCAAAAGATTTTGTCAGTTTAGTAAACCAAAGGCCATAAGGCCATGTTTGGTAAAACTAATTTAATCTCCTACTAAATTATTTTCATATTCTCTTATTATATAGTCACATGACACACTACTTAATTTAAATTAAACCTTCTTTATTAATAAATCAAATTTACCCTTACCTAAAAAAATTATAATATTTATTTATATTCAACCATAATATAATTTTATTTAATAAATCCTTTTATTTAACAAAATTATTAATTCTCTAATGTAATCACTTAATTAAATTATCAAATTATCATCATTATTGCATAACAATGCATAACAAAATGCACACAAACAAATTACACCATGATAATTTCTACCAAATATTTATTTAACAAAATAAATACATATCAATACAAATATTTATTTAATCCAATAAATATTTTAATAATTACGAAAATCACATTCGTTACAATCCTTGTGATCAATTATCAATTAAACGAAAGAGATAGAGATATAGAATTATACCCTCGTGAATCAAAGCTTCTTCAGGTACAAGTTCACCTCCAATTCCTTCGCGTTCTCCTTGAATTCCACCGATTAAATTCCTTCCTTTGATCAACATTAGTCACCCAAGTGTTTTGTCTCTAGAGGTGATCCACCAAGGAATAACAGTTGTTCAAGAAGATGGGTGTTGGCAAAACCCTAGTTTCTATCTCTATAGAAATTGCAAGTACTCTCTATCTCTCTCCAATTCTTATGGAAGAGTGTGTAACTGTCTAACCCCAAATCATGATAAGACTCCTCTTATTTATAGATATAGGGAACCCTCCTAAGTTTTTTTATTCTAATTAAACTCCTTTAATTAATTAAACTCCTAATCAAATTAGGAATTTATGAGAGAGTACTTCTATTAATTAATTCTCATACCCTTTTAGGAATTAAATAATAATAATAAGACTCCTCTTATTAATTTATATTTAATATTTTTAAAATATTAAATAATAAATATTAAGCTGTTTAATTTATTCTATCTCCATAGATTAAATTAAATACACTTAACTTATTATTACAATTATGTCATTTACTTCTTAAATAAATATTTTCCTTTTGCGGTGTGACCCTTTAGGTTCTCCATATTAAACCGATTGTGAATAAATCAATTAGAACAATTCTAATTTTATTTAAATAAATAAATTAAACTATTTAATTCATTTAAATAAATAATATTTATTCTACAATAAGGGTAAGCCCCCTTAGCGATCAACGACTTTCTAGATAATATAGATTTCAACATTAATCACAAAAGAACCTTTCAGTGAATACTTACCGTATAATTCAATCCTTCTACCATACAATGTCCCAATTAAATATAAGACATGGAATTACTGTCAAGTTTTATTTTATTTAATTATATGTATTTCGATTCTCAAATGCACAACTCTGATTAATGCAAATTAGAAACTCCTTTTTAATTTCATTCTGCTTTGGCCAAAGACTTCTGAGTTGTCATTTATCAAATCACATAGGACATTCACTCCTTTTACTAGAAGTGGTAGATTCTTTGTTGACCATTCACCTATGTCCATGTACAACTTATTATACCCAATCATACCCTTTGATATACCCTAAGGGTCTTAAGGGACATGTCAAAGTATAACTCATCACACACAAGATACTATGATGATCTCAAGTCTAAGGATCACTTGTACTACTATCACTAGAGGAATTCCTATTGACAGGTGAGTAAAACTCCATTAGGTATTCCTTAGCGAGCCACGTTCAGTGAACTTATTCTCTAATAAGCACCTACATACTTGCTTTAGTGTCTCCACACAAATAATTATGAGATCAATCATCTTCTTCATAAGAGCAAGCAACGTATGTACTAATCTATCCGGATTCACTAATCCCCTTTTTAGTAATCCATCGATTAGGAACGATTTTAGTTTGTGAGCTATCTAGAATTTAGATCTCATTAGCATGATCACCATCATGATTTTAAAAGCATTGCTCAAAACTATGGGTTTATCACATTTAATATAACAACACGATGTAGATAAAGTAAAATACCTTTAACAAACGAATAAGATTACAAAGTATATGCTACATCATATCAAATATGATTGGCTTGTGTGCATACTACTTTCACAATCAACAAGAAATAAATTCAACTATCAGATTGGGGTTGAATCAAGTTTGGGGGACATTCTCAATAGGGCTTCACAATGGTGTTTTTAACTTCGTATTCCAACTGTTTGAAAAATTGCCACAACGAGGTTCTTCACCAATTGGGATCCTTTTCAATTTCTACCACTACCAGACTTAGACCCTGATGACGACGAGGAGGCTGATGCAGATGATGATAACATGGAGTAAGACGTTTATTAGGTAAGTCCTCAGTTCTTAAATTCTCTATGTTTTACATAATGAGGACATTGTGTCATTTAAGTTTGGGGGTGGATTATGTGCATATAGCTTAGGCTCATGTTTATGGTTAGATAGTTTGAAATCATGTTTGATTTTGTTTCATTAAATAATGCATGTTGTTTTTATTTGTATTAGTAGTTGCATGTTAATTGTTTAGGTTGTGTTATGCATCTAGTTTCATGAATTAAGCATAAATTGATATAGTGTCTAATGTGGCCAATGATAAGATTGGATTGATGGTTTTAACTTAAGGAGAATTGAAAACTAGTGCTTAGTGATGGCTTTGACTATGAAGTGAGGGTAACTTATCTGAAACTCATGTTAATCAAGAAAAGCACATAATCAATTGTTTTGATCAATTTAATTCAAATTGTTACATACTTTTCTTATGGTGAAAAAAATTGGGTTAAAACTTGATAATATCGGTGACACGCCCATTAAAGCAGAATCAAGCAATGATATAAGTTTGGGGGGGATCTAGGGGTGAAAGTATGTTTAAAAAAAATTAAAAATTTTGAACCTTTCCCAATTAAAATAATAGATCATGTGGTGGGTTGAGATGGAGCGTAAAACGCACTCACTCATAAACACATGCAACGAGAGGGAGCGTAAAACGCACTCGTTCAAAAAAAAGTGAGATGGAGCATAAAATGCACTCACTAAAAAGGAAAAAAACTTATTTGAATTCCTGGAGAAGGGTTTAAAAAGGATTTAAATGTTTTAAATAACCTTGTGATTGCTTAGGGACCCCTATGCTTAGTGATTGCTTGAAGCAGCTGAATTATTTGTGTTCACAGGTTGAATTGAGTTAAAATTAAAAGTTTTCCTCTAAGAAGTTAATTATGTGATTGATTTGTGTTGTGATTGATTATAATGGTTGATATACACACACGCACAATATGGGTGATGACAGGTGTAACTTAACTAATTGGTTAAAGTTAGAAACTTTGCATTGGTTGGATGTTTTGTTTAAGTACTATATGATATCTTTGAGGCCTGGTGTTGGATACTATGTTAGTTGATTGTTTAATTCGTAGGCATGATAATTAGTTTGCATTTGCATCATTGCATTGCTTGGGGACAAGCAATTAGTTAAGTTTGGGGGTATTTGATGAGTGGATTTTATACCTATGAATCAGGTATTGTTAAGCCTAATTATTGTTATCTTTAAGTGTTTTTAGTATTATTTTATTTGTTTTTGTGTTTATTTATTATAGGATAGAGCAAAAGGGGCATATAAGTCATTTTGGTGAAGAAAAGAATTAAAAAGAATTAAAAACTGGGCTGAGTGGCATTTTTGTAAATACGTGGTCCTGGTCAAGCGCCTAGGCGCTTGGATTTGAACTAGGTTGAAAGCCTATGCGCTCTAATACAGAATGAGAAGGTTTTGTGCGGCTGTGAGGAAAAATTGAAGCCAATTAGGAATCTAAATGAGGGTTTTATTAATATGCAAAGGAGAAGACTTCAGAACATAACATAACAAGATTTTGCAGAGAAAACAACAAGGAGAACACGAAGGAGATTTGCAGAACTTGAAGATCAAGACAGAGATTGGTAGCGGCTTTATAGTTTCTTCTATCCCTTTCTTTTGTCTTTAATTTTTGTAATCTCTGGGATGTTTTTATTTATTATCTGGATGATGTTTTTCTTTATTGCTATGAACTAAACTTTCAATTAAGATTGAAACGGAACTTAGTATGTTATTTAGATTGATGCTTTCTATTTAATTTATGTTAATTACTCTTGAATCATTTATCATATTTTGTGTTTATTGATTAATTGTCTGATCAACAATTACCGGGATAATTTATACAAAATTGGAAGATGGAGTATAGGTTTAGATCTAGGATATGATAGTATTTGTTCATGTAATCTGAGTAAGGTTAATATGATTAACGTATATGATAGGAATATACCTATATGTCTTTTGCAGCAATTGAAAGAATTTGAGCTTGAAATCCTAATTAACATAATTCACATAAGAATATAGTGGGTTAATTAGTTAGGGTGTTTCTTGTAATTTTGTTGCTTAATTGTTGGATTTACAAGGATTTGTTCATGTGTCTATCGAAAGAAGTGCATGAATAATATAAAGAATTCTTGGTTAGCGATTTATTGTAATTAATTAATTAAATAGGAAGTGTATTAGTTTAAATGAAACACTAAGGGAAGTTGTAATCTTAAGCTTTTAAATCTACATTTTTCTCGTGATTAATTATTTTAGTAGTTAATTTTAGTTAATTTTAATTTTAATTCTCAAATATCATTCGTAGTTTAAATAGGATTAATTAATTAGAAATTAGTAATTGATAAATATTAACTTATTTCCTCGTGGGAACGATACTCTACATACTCTTTATTACTTGTTGACCACGCATACTTGCGTGTAAATTGTCAATACTTATTTTGGACAATAAAAGACAAAACATAAAATTTAAAGGATCAAACAGATATCTCATACATTTAAGTACACTTGAACCGTTCCCAAGTATTTCAAAAATATCTTCTTCTTTTTTTCCTTTTTAGTGAGTGCATTTTATGCTCCATCTCACTTTCTTTTGAACGAGTGCGTTTTACGCTCCCTGTGACGCCCCCAAATTCGGGTCTCCAAATACCCGGATCTGGTCATCACGATCCAATACAAACATTCACCTCTAACAACATATGATATCTAAAAGTGCGGAATATATAAACATACGTTGTTCATTACAAGGTGTTACTAGTCCCAGAATACAAATAACCTTAAACACGTCCACAAAATGCATACCCTAATTAGCTATCAGGGTTTAAGTTACATTAACAGTAATTAACTACACATGAATCTAAAGTCTGCTACAAAAAAAAAATCTATCATTTCATCTTTTCTTTCCCTTTGTTCTTCCCTGACGTCTCGGGTTTAGCTGCATTGAAGTCATGATATAGCAAGAATGAGCAACGAGTTTGCCCAGCAAGTTTAAAGTACAACAGTAAGGATATATCATGATGAAGGGATATAAAAAGGAATTTCAACAATAGAATAAATCAGAAGCAAGAACAATAAATGCATTTAGAACAATTGATAGTCAAATAGACTTTGAACGATAACTTCCAGAGGAGTCAATAGCTGGTTGACCCTCTAGTTACTGGCTACAGAATAACGTACTTGAGGGGATCAGCCTCGCGTACCCGATGTATATGCATAACATTTAATTCTGCTATTTGTACCTTATATACGGTACGTGGGGTACTCCCCTATAAATAAAGGGGTGTTCATACAGTCTAAGAATCCTCACCATTGATTGGTTCGGATAGCTTTTATAAATTTCACATACTTTGTCTGACCGAACAAGGGTTCAGACTTAACCATGAATGGTTTATAAATTCCTGAATTTAAATATACGAATTTCAAATGCACGAGTGCGAATGTCAATAAATATACAGATGTGGAATAATTTTGAAAGTAATTAGACCACTTAAGACATGCTTGGAGATAAAAACTCAAGCTTAAAGAATAACTTGCAACAGTATATATATACCTTTTTGCACGAATTAGAAATAGTGCATAAGGCTTAGAAATTTGCTCAATGTAAAAGTTGAGTAAAGAAGAACTTGCAATAATGTAAGAAGTTTAGGGTTAGGAACTTGCCTGTTTGCTCAGCTACAATTTAAATCTTAGCTTTAATTAATTGATCTCGAGTGACCTATCATCGGGTAAAATCGATTTATCAATTAACAGTTGTATATTGGCACCTCTTATTATGCCTTTTACTCAACAGGTAAAATTCATCATCTATATTTAATTAACATTAGCTAAACATCAATTTATTGGTGATCTTTAGCTATTAAAAATAATTGCTAATTAATCATGATTACTATTTTCGAGGGTTCAGATTATTACCCTTATTGTCCCTAAATATGGGTCAACAATCTTTATTTATTATTAGAATAATAAATTCATCATGATTTAATGACAATTAACAAATAGTTGGTTACTTACTTAATTACACTTAATTACTATTTACCATTGATAAAATAATCTTTAAGTGTTTATCCTCATTATTTATTAGGGACCAAAAATAAATACCTAACTTAATAATTTCCCTTGTACTTAATCATTATTTCATTAATAATTAAGTAATTATTATCCTTATTAATTAATAACTTTATTATGATTATTATTAAATAATAATTAAATACTTAGTACCTTTATTTACTATTTATTAATAAATAATAAACAATTATTTTATTAACTTTATTCATATTTAATTATTATTATTATTAAATAATAATTAAATATTTATTATCTTTATTATTTAATAATAAATAATTATTTTATTAACTCTATTTATACTTAATTATTATTTAATTTTAATAATTAAATATTTATAATCTTTATTTGTCATAAAAATTAATTTATTAATTTACTTGGTTATTTGTTAATATTACTTTAAATAATAATGAAGTAATACTTATTTTGTTAATGTATCCTTATGGTATTACAAAATAACAGTGCTAAGGTTCACATTATAACGTCAGTAGTAAGTTCAATCACACAGCACCCTACTCGAGTGATTGGGCCTAACGGACAAGTCGCCGAATTAACAGAAGGCCAAGCTACAAAATGGTCTCTTACAGGCATTCTAGCGAACACATGGTATGCATCCTAAAGCACTACACGGACCACATCGTTGAATCAAAATCAACTGCCAGAACCTAGGGTTCTTCAGTGTGCACCAGGTTCCCAATTGCAGAATCAACACATTACAATATCCCAATACAGAACCCAAAAATTTTCCCAAGCAATTACCAACAGAATTAGCACATATTACAACTAATTATCGTGTATTCATGGTTCAACCAACCAAAACATCAATATCAATTTAATACAAAGTTCTGGGTTTTCAAACCAAAGCAACATCCAAAACTAAATCCCAATACAATACAGATTTCCCAATTTAGAGGAATATTTCCATACAAAACCCAGAATAAATTACCCAAGGGTGTTCACACAATTGAATACCAGTTTCGGAACCAATTGGCCCAACACAGTGTAATCACACAACACGTTTGGCAATACCAATCCAGATACAGAGAAAAACTTGTACAGAAAAAAAAAATTTATACAAAACCCCTAGAACTATCACAAACGCTTGCTGGTATACCTGTGTGTGGTTCGAGTTGCCGTTCTTCGTCGTCGTCCACAATACTCCACCCAGACGGACATTTACAGTCGCTCCTCTCTGTGACTTGTTTTTCTCTCCCCAATTTGGACTTCACAAAACTCGGTAACTGGGCTAGGGTTTGGACACCCAATTTATAGGAAATCGTTTGTCCAATTTAGATGGGTATTACCTTAATTGCTCAACAGGGACCAACGGTAGGAAGGGGCAGTGACCGGCGTCTACTCCATCCCCTCCAAACCCAGCTGTCGCCCAATCTTCTGAGTCGCGCCGTCCCGTCGATCACGTCGCCAAAAACCTGGGACCTCTGGTCCTTGCTGCGTTAGCTCGGTCGTCCGTGACAACTCCGCTCCGACCACTGGTCTTCTTCACGTCGCCGGCGCCAATCCTTGTCCGTTTGCCTGGATTGATGGATTCGAGACTGGATAGGCTTGGCTCAGTCCCTCTCCCTCCTTCCCGTTGTTATCTGATTGAGGGTTTAGACCCTTAGACGCTGATATCCCCAAATCTCCTTGCTGATTGCCTCAATTGTTTTTGCCGGCTGAATGATCCGACCCGGTAGGATAGAAAAAGGAATGGGCTTCTCAAATGGATTTAGGCTGGCTGAAAATAACTAGAAGGCGGCCCACTTCGATTTAAATCGACCCCAGCCCACTCGGTTGGCCCAATAGGGAAATAAGCGGAATTGGGCTGGCTTAATGAATTTTGGGTCTGTTGGAATAAAAGTAACTAGCCCAACTTGTTATTAAAATCCTCAACACTATGTTTTTAATATCAAATAATTAAATTAGTTAATACTTATTTCCACTATAATTCTTTATTTGAATTATTTAAACCCGGTAATAATAAAATTATTTATTAATCTCCTTTCCAAATTTTCTTGCAATTAAAACTCTTAGGGTTAACCCACTAATTTAAATCGCACTATTAATGAGTCCCTTTGATGCAAGAAAATTATTGGGCCGTATATTTGTATAATTAAATAATAATACCTACCTGGATCCAATTCAATTCGAAAAATTATGTATAAAATGGATTTTATTTATTAGAATAAATTTGATACAATGTTTAAGTGGGCAGACTTGGTCAATCGATCTACGATCACCCAGATGGCGTCTAGGCCCTTCTGTGTTGTCGGAAGTCCTACCACAAAATCCATAGTAATGTGTTCCCACTTCCACTCAGGAATCTCTAAGGGTTGCAACAATCCGCTCGGCCGTTGGTGCTCTGCCTTGATCCTCTGACAAGTTAAACACCGGCTGACGAATTCTGCAACTTCCCCCTTCAAATGCGGCCACCAATAATGCTGACGAAGATCTTGATACATCTTGGTACTACCCGGATGTACCGAAAATCTCGTATTATGGGCCTCCTGCAAAAATTTCTTCCCTTAGATCCGGTAACATAGGGTATCCAGATCCTTCCCTCGAATCTCAGCAATCCTGCACTGTCAACCTTATACTTCGAGGCTTTTCCTCTGATAACTGTTTCTTAATGCCAATACATTCCTCGTCAAATTCCTGAGCCTCCTGTATCTTATCCAGTAGAGTTGGACCCACCGTTACGGCGAACACCTTTTCGTCCACCTCCATTGGATACGTAACTTCCAGCTCCAGACGTTCAAAAGTCTCGTATCAATTCCTCCTGGACTGTCAGCTGCATCAATTTCACCTTGCCTTTCCTACTTAAGGCATCGGCCACTACATTTGCTTTGCCCGGATGGTACAAGAATTTCACAGTCGTAGTCTTTGATCAGTTCCAACCATCGGCGCTGCCTCATATTTAGTTCCTTCTGAGTGAAGATATACTTTAGACTTTTGTGATCTGTATATATCTCGCACTTCTCCCCCATATAAGTAGTGCCTCCAGATCTTCAAGGCAAAACACCACTGCGGCTAACTCCAGGTCGTGAGTCGGGTAACCCTTCTCATAGTCCTTCAGTTGTCGTGATGCGTACGCCACGACCTTGCCGTGTTGCATCAGTACACAGCCAAGGCCCTTGTGCGATGCATCGCTATACACTACGAAACCCCCAGTATTGTCCGTAAGGTCAACACTGGTGCTTGGCTGAGTCTCTTCTTCAATTCCATGAAACTCTCCTCACACTTCTCCGACCAAACAAACTTGACTGTTTTCCTGGTGAGATTGGTCAACGGCGATGCTATCTTTGAAAAATCCTGGATGAATCTCCGATAGTATCCCGCTAATCCCAAGAAACTCCGGATCTCTGTCGGCGTCTTCGGCTGTTCCCAGTTGATAACCGCCTCTACTTTTGCTGGGTCCACCGAAACACCATTTTTGTCTATGACATGACCCAGAAACTGTACCCTCTGCAACCAAAACTCACACTTCGAAAATTTCGCGTACAATTTCTCCCTCCTGAGAGCTTCTAATACAACTCTTAAGTGTTCAGCATGCTCCTCCTCTGTTCCTGAATACACCAGGATGTCATCGATGAATACGACTACGAACTTGTCCAAGTACTGCTTGAACACTCTGTTCATCATATCCATGAATGCTGCTGGCGCATTCGTCAATCCAAATGACATTACCAAGAACTCGAAGTGCCCATAACGAGTCCTGAATGCAGTCTTCGGGATATCTTCCTGCCTCACCTTCAGCTGATGGTAGCCTGTTCTTAAGTCGATCTTTGAAAAGTACTTCGCTCCCTTGAGTTGATCGAACAGATCGTCAATCCTAGGAAGCGGATACCTATTCTTAATTGTAACTTTGTTCAACTCTCGGTAGTCGATACAAAGTCGCATAGAACACGTCCTTCTTCTTTACAAACAGAACTGGCGCTCCCCACGGGGACACGCTTTGGTCTGATGATATAACCTTTATCTAATAGCTCCTGCAGTTGCACCATCAACTCCTTCATCTCCACAGGTGCCATCCGATACGGCGGCTTCGATATTGGTGCGGTTCCCGGTGCCAAATCGATAACGAACTCGGTTTCCCTATCCGGCGGCAGTCCCGGAAGTTCATCGGGAAAGACATCAGTGAAATCTCTCACGACTGGTATTTGACTCATCTCATCCCCGACCTGACGAGTATCGACCACATGGGCCAAATAACATTCGCAACCCTTCTTGAGTAATCTCCTTGTTTGCATCATAGTAAGACAACAAGATGGTTTTGGTGATTTGCTGCCATAAAACACCACCTTCGACTTATTAGAAGTCTTTAGGTGTATACATTTCTTTTTACAGTCAATAACTGCTCCGTGGGTTGATAGCCAATCCATTCCCAAGATTACATCGAACTCTCCTAGTCGAATCGGTATCAAATCCACATTGAGCTTAAATCCTCGCAATTCAGCACAACAATTCCTATGAATGCATTCTACGGGGATAATTTCCTTGTTGGCTACTTCTACGTTCATAGGGTGTTCTAACTTTTCACAAGGTACATCTAATTGTCTAGCAAATTCTTCGGAAACAAAAGAGCAAGTAGCACCCGAATCAAATAGCACATATGCATTTATATCATTGATTGGGATGATACCTGACACCACGTCTTTGGATTCCATGGCATCCTGCACAGTCATGTTGAACGTGCGGGCTGTCGGCCTGTTGGCTTGACTGGATGGTGGCCCGTAGTTCAATCGGTTGCTGTTTCCACTGTTGTTGTTGTTTCGGTTGCCACTCCCGGCGTCGCTTTTCTTCTTCGGACAATCCCTCATTTGGTGGTCGGGTGCTCCACATGAAAAACATCCCCCCTTTGGCTTATTCTGACATTGGGGAGCCATGTGCCCCGGTTGCCCACACCGGTAACAAACACTCTTTCCCTTCATACATTCCCCGGTGTGGTTCTTGCCGCAATTATTGCACCTGCCGGGTTTCCTTGCCTCCCCTCCAGACTGGTTTCCTCCGGGTTTATTGCTCCCGAAAGATTGGCTCTCACTCCATTTGCGTTTATTGGGGTTGCTGCCCCCGCTGCTCCCTGCCTTCGGGCCCTCATGTGCTTTCTTCTTCTCTTGATTGTATTTGGCCAAAGCCTCACTGCCACCCTTTGCAATGATTGCCCTCTCCATTAATTCTGCGAATGTTCTGATTTTTAATACCGCCACAGAACGGTATAACCATGGCTTCAACCCCTGCTCAAACCTGCGAGCTTTCCTTTCCTCGGTGCTGACTTGGTGAGCTGCAAACCGTGCCAACTCATTAAACTTAGCTGCGTACTCAGCCACAGACATGTTCCCGCCTTGTTTTAGTTCCAAGAAACTTGATCTCCATCTCCTTGCTTCATGCTCTCTGGGAAAGTAATTTTCCAAGAACATTTCCTTAAAACGATCCCAAGCGACAGTGCCTTCTTCCACTCGGCCTCTGTTGGCCTTCCACCAATAGTTGGCTTCTCCTTTTAGCATGAAAGTGGCAAAACTTGTTTTCTGTTCCTCTGCCACCCTTGCTACTTCAAAGACCTTCTCTATCTCTTCTATCCAGGTCTGCGCCTCGATTGGGTTAAGAGTTCCCTTGAATTCAGGTGGTCCGACCAATTTGAAATCTTTAAAGTTTGCCAGATGATGCGTTGGCTCAGCTGCAGCTTGGGTTCTCTCAGGTGGTGGTCTGGATTGCATAGCCTCGGCCAGCATTTCTGCGAACATTCTCATTGGGTTGGTTTGGTCTCCAACCTCACTTTCTGACTCTTCGACCTGTCGGTTACGTGGCCTTCCCCTTGGCATGGTTTAGAATAAGGAAACTGATGACTTTTACCTATAGATTCACATTTTACATCATATGTTATTAAAATAAACAATTAAAGGTAAAATATCTATCAACACATTTGATTTAAGTGAAACATCTGCATTTATATTCATATACCACCGTTTGTTACAATACGAAACCTGTGGCATACTGCTATAAATGCGCCACTGTGTCCTATTCATCAATAACCCTTCCCCTTAGACAAAAGTGGGGAATCCTAACCTTCCATCCCTCAAAACACAAAAGTTGGGGTTTTAACTGCTACCCCAATCATAACAACAAATATAAAGTTTCATAAACAAACTTGAATATGTCCCTAACATAAACAAAAGTGGGACTGACTGTACTAACAACTAAACAACCATCCTATCCCATCACTATACATCATGACGGATCCGAGCCTGCTGGCCAGAAAAGACTGCTCCGTCCCCGATCCTGCGACGAACAGAGCGACTGGACTCCCCTACCTCAGTCCGGGGTCTACGGTAGGCTGCATTTAGGGCGTGGCCTAGGGTCTCTATCCTCACAGATCTGGCCTCCAGCTGGTCCTCTAGCTGATCAACCCTCCTGGCCTCCCTGGCCCAGGCCTCCCTGACGCGCATCCTCGCAGCCACCTCCAGTCCAGCCTCGAACCTCATAGCCTCCTGTTTCGCCCTCAGGTGGGCGATCTGTAAATCCCTCTGCTCCAGTCTCTCCCTCAACTCAGCGTTTCGGGCCACTAACTGATGTAGCAGTGGTCCGACCTGCTGTGCTGAGGTCTCGTAGCCCTGCAGTTGTACCTTAGCCACCCCTAAGTCATGCTCGAGCTGGTAGGCTAAGTCTCTGTACTGGTCCTCCATGAACTGATGGGTCTGGTTTTGCTCCTCCAAATGAGCAATCCGAGCCTCCAGCTCCTCATTTCTGCTAGTCAGCCCCTCGATAATATCATCGGCAGTGGACCCCATGCCATCAACATCAGCAAGTGGTTCCTCCCCCTCGGTCTCGGGGTCCTCCTCCTCAGCCTCTGGATCCTGACTGCCCGATCTCATAACCCCACCTACCACTGGCTCTGGTAGCTCCCTCTGGTAGTCCTCCTCCGGCTCGGACTCCTCTAGCGGTACACCTGGGGCAGTAGGAGCATACCCCACCAACTGCTCAACAACTACTGGGATATCTATGAATACCTCCTCCTCCTCACGGGCTCCACTGGTCTCCCCTACAGCAGCCATCCTACAAACACAAAAACTAACATTAGTACAACAATAAAATATATTCATTGAAGAAATGAAGTTATATTTCATTGGGTACTACTCGACTCGATGAATTCCCCAATTCATCAAAACCACATATGATAAATCTCCTTGATTTATCTCCTAACACTCAATACGAGTTTACTATGAAGGTTATAACCTAGGTTTCGCGGTCCTAAAGTTCATAACCTACAGCTCTGATACCAACCTGTGACGCCCCCAAATTCGGGTCTCCAAATACCCGGATCTGGTCATCACGATCCAATACAAACATTCACCTCTAACAACATATGATATCTAAAAGTGCGGAATATATAAACATACGTTGTTCATTACAAGGTGTTACTAGTCCCAGAATACAAATAACCTTAAACACGTCCACAAAATGCATACCCTAATTAGCTATCAGGGTTTAAGTTACATTAACAGTAATTAACTACACATGAATCTAAAGTCTGCTACAAAAAAAAAAATCTATCATTTCATCTTTTCTTTCCCTTTGTTCTTCCCTGACGTCTCGGGTTTAGCTGCAATGAAGACATGATATAGCAAGAATGAGCAACGAGTTTGCCCAACAAGTTTAAAGTACAACAGTAAGGATATATCATGATGAAGGGATATAAAAAGGAATTTCAACAATAGAATAAATCAGAAGCAAGAACAATAAATGCATTTAGAACAATTGATAGTCAAATAGACTTTGAACGATAACTTCCAGAGGAGTCAATAGCTGGTTGACCCTCTGGTTACTGGCTACAGAATAACGTACTTGAGGGGATCAGCCTCGCGTACCCGATGTATATGCATAACATTTAATTCTGCTATTTGTACCTTATATACGGTACGTGGGGTACTCCCCTATAAATAAAGGGGTGTTCATACAGTCTAAGAATCCTCACCATTGATTGGTTCGGATAGCTTTTATAAATTTCACATACTTTGTCTGACCGAACAAGGGTTCAGACTTAACCATGAATGGTTTATAAATTCCTGAATTTAAATATACGAATTTCAAATGCACGAGTGCGAATGTCAATAAATATACAGATGTGGAATAATTTTGAAAGTAATTAGACCACTTAAGGCATGCTTGGAGATAAAAACTCAAGCTTAAAGAATAACTTGCAACAGTATATATATACCTTTTTGCACGAATTAGAAATAGTGCATAAGGCTTAGAAATTTGCTCAATGTAAAAGTTGAGTAAAGAAGAACTTGCAATAATGTAAGAAGTTTAGGGTTAGGAACTTGCCTGTTTGCTCAGCTACAATTTAAATCTTAGCTTTAATTAATTGATCTCGAGTGACCTATCATCGGGTAAAATCGATTTATCAATTAACAGTTGTATATTGGCACCTCTTATTATGCCTTTTACTCAACAGGTAAAATTCATCATCTATATTTAATTAACATTAGCTAAACAGCAATTTATTGGTGATCTTTAGCTATTAAAAATAATTGCTAATTAATCATGATTACTATTTTCGAGGGTTCAGATTATTACCCTTATTGTCCCTAAATATGGGTCAACAATCTTTATTTATTATTAGAATAATAAATTCATCATGATTTAATGACAATTAACAAATAGGTTGGTTACTTACTTAATTACACTTAATTACTATTTACCATTGATAAAAATAATCTTTAAGTGTTTATCCTCATTATTTATTAGGGACCAAAAATAAATACCTAACTTAATAATTTCCCTTGTACTTAATCATTATTTCATTAATAATTAAGTAATTATTATCCTTATTAATTAATAACTTTATTATGATTATTATTAAATAATAATTAAATACTTAGTACCTTTATTTACTATTTATTAATAAATAATAAACAATTATTTTATTAACTTTATTCATATTTAATTATTATTATTATTAAAATAATAATTAAATATTTATTATCTTTTATTATTTAATAATAAATAATTATTTTATTAACTCTATTTATACTTAATTATTATTTAATTTTAATAATTAAATATTTATAATCTTTATTTGTCATAAAAATTTATTTATTAATTTACTTGGTTATTTGTTAATATTACTTTAAATAATAATGAAGTAATACTTATTTTGTTAATGTATCCTTATGGTATTACAAAATAACAGTGCTAAGGTTCACATTATAACGTCAGTAGTAAGTTCAATCACACAGCACCCTACTCGAGTGATTAGGCCTAACGGACAAGTCGCCGAATTAACAGAAGGCCAAGCTACAAAATGGTCTCTTACAGGCATTCTAGCGAACACATGGTATGCATCCTAAAGCACTACACGGACCACATCGTTGAATCAAAATCAACTGCCAGAACCTAGGGTTCTTCAGTGTGCACCAGGTTCCCAATTGCAGAATCAACACATTACAATATCCCAATACAGAACCCAAAAATTTTCCCAAGCAATTACCAACAGAATTAGCACATATTACAACTAATTATCGTGTATTCATAGTTCAACCAACCAAAACATCAATATCAATTTAATACAAAGTTCTGGGTTTTCAAACCAAAGCAACATCCAAAACTAAATCCCAATACAATACAGATTTCCCAATTTAGAGGAATATTTCCATACAAAACCCAGAATAAATTACCCAAGGGTGTTCACACAATTGAATACCAGTTTCGGAACCAATTGGCCCAACACAGTGTAATCACACAACACGTTTGGCCAAATACCAATCCAGATACAGAGAAAAAACTTGTACAGAAAAAAAAAATTTATACAAAAAACCCCTAGAACTATCACAAAACGCTTGCTGGTATAACCTGTGTGTGTTCGAGTTGCCGTTCTTCGTCGTCGTCCACAATACTCCACCCAGACGGACATTTACAGTCGCTCCTCTCTGTGACTTGTTTTTCTCTCCCCAATTTGGACTTCACAAAACTCGGTAACTGGGCTAGGGTTTGGACACCCAATTTATAGGAAATCGTTTGTCCAATTTAGATGGGTATTACCTTAATTGCTCAACAGGGACCAACGGTAGGAAGGGGCAGTGACCGGCGTCTACTCCATCCCCTCCAAACCCAGCTGTCGCCCAATCTTCTGAGTCGCGCCGTCCCGTCGATCACGTCGCCAAAAACCTGGGACCTCTGGTCCTTGCTGCGTTAGCTCGGTCGTCCGTGACAACTCCGCTCCGACCACTGGTCTTCTTCACGTCGCCGGCGCCAATCCTTGTCCGTTTGCCTGGATTGATGGATTCGAGACTGGATAGGCTTGGCTCAGTCCCTCTCCCTCCTTCCCGTTGTTATCTGATTGAGGGTTTAGACCCTTAGACGCTGATATCCCCAAATCTCCTTGCTGATTGCCTCAATTGTTTTTGCCGGCTGAATGATCCGACCCGGTAGGATAGAAAAAGGAATGGGCTTCTCAAATGGATTTAGGCTGGCTGAAAATAACTAGAAGGCGGCCCACTTCGATTTAAATCGACCCCAGCCCACTCGGTTGGCCCAATAGGGAAATAAGCGGAATTGGGCTGGCTTAATGAATTTTGGGTCTGTTGGAATAAAAGTAACTAGCCCAACTTGTTATTAAAATCCTCAACACTATGTTTTTAATATCAAATAATTAAATTAGTTAATACTTATTTCCACTATAATTCTTTATTTGAATTATTTAAACCCGGTAATAATAAAATTATTTATTAATCTCCTTTCCAAATTTTCTTGCAATTAAAACTCTTAGGGTTAACCCACTAATTTAAATCGCACTATTAATGAGTCCCTTTGATGCAAGAAAATTATTGGGCCGTATATTTGTATAATTAAATAATAATACCTACCTGGATCCAATTCAATTCGAAAAATTATGTATAAAATGGATTTTATTTATTAGAATAAATTTGATACAATGTTTAAGATTTTCGGACATTACACTCCCTCTCGGTTTTTCTCGCACAAGTGCGTTTTACGCTCCTTCTCGTATCTGTGTTTATGGGTGAGTGTGTTTTTCGCTCCATCTCAACGCACCACATGATTCATTATTTATACTGAGGAAGGTTCAAAATTCAAAATTTTTAAATAATCCAAGATTTCTCCCAAACTTATATTAGTGCCTAAATTTCACTTTGAATAATGCTCAAATAAGTCTTTAATATTACAATGATATCCCCCATAAATATTCAACCAAAATTTGTTCCTTAAGACACAACTAGCTAAATAGATGGATATGTGCTTTGAAGTTCAAAAAGATCACAAATAGTGTAAAACTAACTCATAAATCAAAAAGAGTTAGACATTAAAATTATTTTTCAACCTTTTATCTTCGGCCATAATCAAATACAATCAAATCCTTGCTCATCTATCCTAAAAACATACTATCTAACATGCAAACCTAATAAGAAAAAATAACTAAAACCAAACAAGACCACCCCCAAACTTAAAACAGACATTGTCCTCAATGACTAAAATAAAAAAAAAGTAAAGCAGAGGACTTCCCTAAAAATATAGCAATCTTCCTCCATGTCTGCTAAGTCTAAAGAATAAGCTAGGCACATTGGAATGACGAAGGCACTACACTTGAATTGGACTCGAATAACCTGTAAACACAATAGAAGCAAGTTTATTAACTAATATGAAACCTAATAAAATAAATAAAAACAAAAATTAAAAATTAAACTTGGGTTGCCTACCAATAAGTGCTTAGTTTACAGTCTCAGCCTGATGTTGGTCGATTTAGCAATCAATAAACACACACGTGCAAGTATACACGGCCCACAAGTAATATATGATAAGATATGAGTCGAACCCAGAGGCAATTGTGACAAATAATAACCAAGTACGAATCGTATATCAATTTGATCTAATTTAAACGATGAAGGTTTGATTGTTTGTTGATTGTTTGAGTTCACAAGTCAAGTAATGAATAAAACGCGGTAAAATATCAAGATAGAAAGGTCTAAGATTACAATTTCCCCCAACACGTCATTTGAATCTCCTAACTCTCTCTTTTTAATCAGTTATAACATACGAATTGATAACCGAGAAATCAAAACTACATAAGAGCATCTGTCGATGGTCAATCACGAATCTTCCTAAGCGGTGCATAGGTATATGTCTATCCTATACACTATCAAGACACTAATTTTAGGAATGATTAATAGACACGTGTCACCAAATCTAATTCATCGTCCCCTCAATTACCAACTTTCACATCGGAAGTCATTAAGACTAGATTCTCAATTGGTTGCATGCGGTAATTAGGTATATATCTATCCCAACTACAATCAAGATACCTATTATTACAAATAATTAATAAGACATACGTCACTTAATCCGATTAATAACCCACAACAATCTATACTCTCGCATGTTATCATAACTAGGTCTTAACCTATAATCTGTTTGTCAAGTTCATATAGGTTCCCAAGGTAATTACGGGCCAATCAATTAATCTAGAAGCAAAGGTTATGATAATCAATTCACAAATGAATAACTAAAATCAATAGAGAGAGAATTCAATTCAATTTAAGTGTTGGGTTCCATTGCAATCTTAGAATAGAAGGTTAGTTCATGATAGCTACAATAAACATCAATATCAATTTATACATTGTCAAATTCGAATTACAAATGAGATGAAAATCTAGAAATGAAACCACTTTTGAAGTTGTTCAGCTGTTGTTCCTTGGGTTGCTGTTGGTTTCTAGCTCTCCACCTTGGTTTTGCAATTCTTGTTGACTGAGTTCCTTGGCTTGTGGCATGATTCAGCTTGATTTGCAGCCTTTAGCCTTGTTTTTTGATGTATTTTGTAGCCTCTCTTTCTCTAGATGTCTGATATATAGCTGAGAAGAGATCATATATAGCCTCCATCAAGAAACCCTAGCCAAAATCGGACAAAATGGAGCTCAGATTGCACTAAAACTGTGTCAGATCACACTCAGGACGGCGTCGGCGCGCCCGCACGGTGCCTGGCCCGCACGCGCCCAAGCCCTGGTTGACCCATGCTGAGTGCCGTACACGCCCGCACGCTGGCTGCCGCACGCCCACGCCGCGCGCACTGCGCCCACACCACACCCTGGCCGCACGCCAGGCGCCCCATGCTGCCGAGGCCCCAGCGCGCGCCCGCGCCCCAGCGCCTGCTGCCGAGCCCGCATGCCCAAGGCTGTCGAGCGGTGCCGGCCCGCATGCCCATGTCGCGCGCCCGCAAGCCAGCGCGCGCGCCCGCGCCTAGCGCCTGCCCATCTGTCGAGTGTCGATCGCTGCCGAGCGGTGTCGAGTGGTGCCGAGCCGCGCACGTGCGCCCAATGCCGACGCCTGTCGATGCCTGCCGACCCATGCCGAGCCCCAGGCGCCCAGTGCCCATGTGCCCGCGCGCGCCGTGCGGCGTCCGCGCCCAGCGCCTGGCTGGTGCCCCCAGTTACTATACGTCGTGCCCACGGCTTGGCCGATGCCGCACGCCGTGCACGCCTTCCAACGCCGTGTACGCCCAACTTCCAAATGTCATCAAATTAAACCCCGAGCATCGCCAAACACAAATTTTGACCGTATTATCATTCGGGCACGGATATCCAAGCACGGGCTTGCCCTCGTGGCTTGGCCGACGCCGCACGCCGTGCACGCTTTCCAACGCTGTGCACACACAACTACCAAATGTTATCAAATAAAGCCCCGAGCATTGCCAACCACTAATTGCTATCGTACTACCATTCGGGCACAGACATCCAAGCACGGACATTGAGTCAATACGAACAACGATCCGAGCGATCTTTATTTCCATTCCTACAAACATAATGAAAATGTATCAAAGCAACATAAAACATGTAAAAATAAATAAAAACTAAATTATGTAGAAATATGATAAAAATAACTAAAAAACATATAAAAGTCCCAAAAACTAACAAACTATCAAGGTCAAAGGTACCCAAATTGTGTGTATAAAACACCCTCATCACCTGACTGCTTCAAAATTATTTTTTATCTAATTCCCCTCCAATAATTGAGGAACCCTCCATCCATTAGTAATAATGTAACTTTCGAGGGATTTGCTTCAGCAGGGGCCATAATTTCAAGTTCACCTAGCTTGTGACTCTTAGATAAAATCTCATTTATGTATTCCAAATAGCTAGGCATTTGTTCCATTGTGTCTGAGGATGGATTAGTAAAATCAAGCTTCTCAAACTTAATTGGATCCTCATTTATCTTCTCATGGACCCCTTCTTCATCACACCATGTAACGACCCCGAAATTCATACAATTCTACTCTCAACATCGGTCGTTATCAATACATCCTCATTCTGACTTTACAATATTATTCAATGTTAATCTTAATAAAAATGCAGAATAATTTAAACTTTTCTATTACAAATCATTCTCGATCCCAAAATTCTCAACTTTTACATCTAAATATCTTAGAATCATGTTAATATCATGATTCACCTTGTCGAACTTATTATAAAAATTTACATCTCAATACAAACTTTATAACTTAACGTAAATACATTTATCAAAATATTAACATAATTCAGGTATAAATTTCAACTAAAACATTTAATCTTCATGCATCATTTTGATCCGCGTCATTGGATAGCACATAACATTACCTTGTATCTTTAACCTGCAAAAGTGGTTATTTGCAAGAATAAGCTCGATAACTCAGCAAAATCTAACAGTTTTCATGCATCACGTAGCACATAAACAACATGCTCAGTTTATACAATCATAAACATTATAATTCTAGCATATCATACATGTTGTACATCAGTTACCAAGTAATAATTGAATTCCATAACTCAATCAACATTCTAACTCAACGAACGTAGCCATAAATTGACTTTGTCATTTCGTACATACAACATATAGAATTCATCATGCTTTTGTATCATAGGTTTAAAACAATCAATCATTTAGTTCACATAACAAATAGGAACTGAAAGACTTGCTTGGTTTGTAGATTAATAATTACCATAACCAGCTTATATTTATCTGCACTTCATGTATCCTACACGATATATATAATCATGCACATCATTTATTAGTCACATAGCAACATTTAGTATTAATTCTACTTTACATTTCATAATCCTTCATTTTATTACGTTCCATTTAATCGACACTTAACATTTAGTTAAGTCTTAAACTTTTCTTTACATTAGATGTATAATTTTTATAAGTAAATCTTTGGCTTATTACAATACTATTATCACTTCAGGATTCACTCTCATCCAATCTCATTTTACTAACTGTAACTATTTTCTAATTATCAAACTCACTTCAAGAGTTATAAGCTTAATTATAACAATGTCACCCTTAGGAATCCCTAAAACTTAACGTTAAGTTAAGGTTTAACAACTTTATATTTTATAATCAGCAAGTATATGCTCAGCATCCAACTCAACATCTTGGTATTCGTTCAACACACTAATCTAAGTTTTAAACATGCATAGGGTGACATAGCATGACTACTAAGAAAGAAAATAAATTAACATTTCCTGCATCGAGCTCGCCGGGGCGAGAATTTCTTCACAAAATCTCTCGCTAGGGCGAGCCTTCGTCGGGGGCGAGAATTTCCTTTACAATTTTCTCGCTGGGGCGAGACACCGCCGAGGCGAGAAAACTCAGTTCAATGAGCTCGCCGGGGCGAGAAAACGCAGTTCATTGAGCTCGCCGGGGTGAGAAACACGAATTCCAGATTCTGCAGTTCGTGAAGAACGCAGACAATTGCCAAAAATACCAAATTTCTTCATTTTAACAACAAATTAAAATTACCCAATCACTATAACTTATACATGATCATTACCCAAACCTTCTAGCACGATTCTAATATCTTAAACAACTTAAACAACCAATTTAAAGGCTTAAAAAAATCACAATTCATAATAGTTTTTCATATTTCACAACTTTTAGCGTAATCAATCGCTACGGATTCGTTTCTCAACCAAATTAGTCCGTTCAACTTCCGTTGTTTTCGTTTTTAAACGTATAACAACAATCCATCACCAATTTATAGATTACCACATGAATTAACCATCAATTTTGACTCTAAAACAAGCCAAAACGTACATATTTTATCAAAACCCAAATCCTTCACTTTTAAACATGTTTTCATGAATTTGTTTATTGAAAACCAATTATCAACAACCTAAATGAATTGTACAAACTCACTAAAATAAACAACCAATCTGTTCATCAATTCTTCATCAAATCATACAACCAATTTAATTTACAGAAAACTTAAAGAATGAAAACCAATAATTCAAAGTTAATTTTCTTACCTTCTTGATTCTTTTTTTAAACTAGATATAGATAATTTGTATGGCTTGATTATCCTTCTTCTTCCTTCTTTGATTTTCTAGAGTTCTTCTTCTTTAATTTGTAGAGAATTTCCTCTCTCTTTCTCTCTGCTCTTCTCTATTTTTGTAGACTTAGGAATAACCGAACATGTTTTTACGTGGGTTGTCAGTTACCAATCAAGGGTGTCAGCAGTTAGGAAAAATAAAAGGTTTAAGCCATGTTTGGCCAAACACATTTAAAACTCCATTCTACTTTATTTTAATAATATTCTTATTATAAGATACATTTGTCACACTTATATTTAATTAAACTTATTACCTTAATAAGTCTAATTAAACCTTATTAATAAAATTATAGCTTCTAATTAATAAAGTATTTTATTTAATAAACCATTAATCCTCTAATTTAATTGTTTAATTATAATATTCTCATCACATTAGCGTACTAAAATACGCACCAACACTTCACACACAAATATATTCACATCAATTCCTTATTTTAATTAAGTGAATCACTCATATTATTCATGAAACTTAATTCACAAAAAGTTTCATTATCCACCAGACATAACAATCAAATTATATTATTTCCCAATATAATTTTAACTTAATTAAATTAACTAATATTACTCGACTAATTTCCTTCTTATGACAATTTCATTTAATCTTTTCAATGGTTTAATTAACTATTAAACCATTTTTTCTCAATTACATGAATATATAATTTTTTTCACACCAAACCACATGTTTCACAATATGAAACATATATATACACATATTCAAACCCAAAACGTCTCGTAATAAGAATTTTATTTATTAAATTCTTATTTAATAATTTCTGAAAATCCGAGTTGTCACACACCATGACTCCAAATTTATGATAGCTCCATTGTCACATAGAGCTTTGCCGACGATATGACAGCCAATTGGGCAGGGATTTATAAAACTACCCAAATCCTTGAACTTTGGTGGAGAAGGTACATGGGGTACTAATAACATAGGATCATTAGCATTGGAACTTAAGGCTAGATCTTCTTCGGCTGTATTTTCCTGATCCCCACTTGTCTCCTCCATATCAAAATCATTGTCAATTAGCACGTCCGGTTGTAACTTTGGCGCGGACAATCCATCAGTCTCGAGAACCACGTCACTGGGCCATGCACAATGATAGCTATTGTTGAAGGTGTTGATAAGCTGTCCCATCTCGTTCTCAAGATTTTGAATCGACACTGTTTGGCTTTTTATATTTAAATCCACTTGGTTCAATCTCTTATCTTGATGGTTCAGTCTCTTCTCCGAAGCTGTAATGAATTTCACCAAGGCCTCCTCTAAAATCAGTTTCCTTTCTTCTTCAGGTGAAGGGGATGAATCCTGATATTCTGGAGTGTATGATAGGCTTGGAGCAAAGGTTTGGACTTGATTATTATGGTGTCGACGCCGGGTTTTTCTCTTTCTCGGTCTTTTAGTCTTTTCCAAATTTTAGCCTTTTGGTTTAGATGATTTTTGGAAAAGGTCGGCATTGAGGTCGACGGGGTTTTGAAAGATCGTTTTTATGATGAGCCAATTAACCAGAGTCGCCAGTTGGTATATTTGAAATGGATGTACCAACTCATCCGAGTTTTCGCTCTTTTGTAAATCGCTGGCTCATATGTGACTCCGAATTAATTTGGTCTGCGAATTGAGATTCATAGAGTTCGGGGGCTTGCTTAAGTGAGGGGAAGGTGTTAGGCACCCCTCGACTTCCGTGAAACACTGTTACCGCAATCTTGATGCTTTCCTATCCTTTAATTCATGAATATGTGTATGTAGGTGCGCGCGTGTGTATGTGTGTGCCTATGTGAATGATGTGGTGAGTTTGTATGAAAGAGTCATTTGGATTTGAGGGAAAATCGTGCTTTTAATTTGAGAACGTTTCGGAATGTCTTTTTGGTATACACGAAAAAGCTTTATTCTCTATGAGAAAGGTTTGATTTTAATTGTCCAAAACTATGAGATTTTCATTTAAATGTTGTTTTGGCAAAATAAGAGCTTTAAACCTTCGTCTAAATAGGAATCGAGATCTATACGTTGCTTTCATAAAATGATGGGCAATTTCTAGAATCTCTTTCACCCTATGCACAAAGATTTAATAAAACGTTACTTATTTGCAAAATCATTTTTGTGTGGTGTTTTGGAAAACGATTTTTCTTTAGCTTCCTCGTTAGATAGGAATCGACATTCATTAACATTTCTCAAATTTTAACCTCGTGATTCTAATATCCTACTTTGATTGATTTTATGAAAGTCTTCATTGTTTTAGTTTTTGAAATCAAATTTTTTTTGGTGTCACAAATCAAATGAAGCAATAAAAAGCGCGGGGTTATTCATGGGCATGTAAGCCATCAAAATAAACCCCAAACGCACACCATCCCATCTTTTCACTATGACGGGGCCTTAAATCCGATTCTCGCCTTAGCGTCGTTTTAAGGCCCGACGGTTACATGTTCACAACGAAGGATTACATTATTCCTAAATACATACGTCAAAATTTGTCCGTCATCGGATTCGGACCACGGGGTCGCTTTCCTAGGCTCACAACCACGATTACTACGTACTCACAAATCAAACATTACAATAAATAACCAACACGGAAATTCTAACAATATCACGACATCCTAAATAGCAAATTAAAGGAATCACAACCAATACATCTCTTATACAACAAGCAAGAAATCAAAACGTGAAATATCATCGGGTTATTAAGAAGAATTTTGTTCCAATGGAACCCTCGCAAATAATCCCTAATTCATTGTTTCACACAATAAATTACATGAAGACTACATTAATTTTAGCCAAATGATATGATAAATTGCTAGAATAAAGGGAAATTTCACCTTGCAATTTGATACCAAAATGGAAGTAGACTTGTGTATTGGAATAGAAGAAAATATGTGTTGTTTACAATCAAATCAAAGAGTAAAAACCCTCTCTTTTGATCTTCCTTTCTCTCCTATTTTGTTGCAAAAAAATTATGGTGTTTTTCCTCTCTATTTCCCGATTTTCTGCTGCTGCTCTTGCCTGAATTTCTTCTTCCTCTTTTCAAAAACTGCTGACCTCCCCTGTATTGTATGCTGCCGAAGCTGGCTTTCATAGGCTGGCCCAACCCAGCCGCAGATCTCTCTGCGGCGGGCCGCAGCTGTATCTTCGGCTGGCCAGCTGGCACGCCTCCCATCGCACTCAGCTGGTAGTGCCTGGTTTCCTGGTTTCCGTGCTGGCGCACCCACGTTGGCCGCAGATCTATCCGCGGCTGGCGGGCTTGACTTTCTCGATTTTCGTGCCAACGCCTCGTATATTTTCGTACCGGCAACGTCGGTTTTTTTTTTTCGCTGACAGGCTGTCGTATTCCGCAGTCCGGGAACTTCCGGAGACGTGCCACCTCATTCGGAAATGCCTGCCTCAGACGGCTTTATTGTCACGTAAACTTGGGTTTGCCCAAAACATTGCGGCGGGGCCGGGCGCTCGCCCTTGTGCCCGCTCCTTTGCTCCCGCAAGCTGGTTCAATTGACGATTTCGCCCTCCTGTCACGGTTAGTAGAAGGAAACGCAAAATTTGGGTGTCTACAGCTGCCCCTCTTTATCATGTTTATGAAATGATAAATGAAATGAACAGGATAAAGAATAGACACTCGATGCATGAATGACAGTGTGTAAGAATGACAGTGCATACATGATGCCTCACACATATAGCTTATGATGCAACATAAGATGTAATGCATTGCAAGACATTCGTAAGAGTGTCAATGTATTAACCCCTTGACCGTGTTTGTTAGTCCTTGGGTTCACTCTTTCAATCTATCGTCTCGTTCGGGGTGGCCGGGTATCGTCGCCGGTCATCCATCGCGTAACCCCCGGTTATCGTCGCCGGTCGGTCCTCTGTCGGAGCCGGTTATCGTCGCCGGACATCCATCTCGTGATCGCCGGTTATCGTTCGCCGGTCGATCGTCATGTCGGGGCCGGGTATCGTCGCCGGTCACCAACCCGTCTCGTAACCTCCGGTTATCGTCGCCGGTTGGTTATCTGTCGGAGCCGGTTATCGTCGCCGGTCATCCATCTCGTGAATCGCCGGTTATCGTCGCCGGTCGATCGTCATGTTCGGGGCCGGGTATCGTCGCCGGTCACCCATCTCGTAACCTCCGGTTATCGTCGCCCGGTCGGTTATCTGTCGGAGGCCGGTTATCGTCGCCGGACATCCATCTCGTGATCGCCGGTTATCGTCGCCGGTCGATCGTCATGTCGGGGCCGGGTATCGTCGCCGGTCACCCATCGCGTAACCTCCGGTTATCGTCGCCGGTCGGTTATCTTGTCGGAGCCGGTTATCGTCGCCGGTCTTCCATCTCGGTTTCGCCGGTTATCGTCGCCGGTCGATCGTCATGTCGGGGCCGGGTATCGTCGCCGGTCACCCATCTCGTAACCTCCGGTTATCGTCGCCGGTCGGTTATCTGTCGGAGCCGGTTATCATCGCCGGACATCCATCTCTGTGATCGCCGGTTATCGTCGCCGGTCGATCGTCATGTCGGGGCCGGGTATCGTCGCCGGTCACCCATCTCGTAACCTCCGGTTATCGTCGCCGGTCGGTTATCTTGTCGGAGCCGGTTATCGTCGCCGGTCATCCATCTCGTGATCGCCGGTTATCGTCGCCGGGCGATAGTCTTGTCGGGGCCGGGTATCGTCGCCGTTCACCCATCTCGTAACCTCCGGTTATCGTCGCCGGTCGGTTATCTTGTCGGAGCCGGTTATCGTCGCCGGTCATCCATCTCGTGATCGCCGGTTATCGTCGCCGGTCGATCGTCATGTCGGGGCCGGGTATCGTCGCCGGTCACCCATCTCGTAACCTCCGGTTATCGTCGCCGGTCGGTTATCTGTCGGAGCCGGTTATCGTCGCCGGACATCCATCTCGTGATCGCCGGTTATCGTCGCCGGTCGATCGTCATGTCGGGGCCCGGGTATCGTCGCCGGTCACCCATCTCGTAACCTCCGGTTATCGTCGCCGGTCGGTTATCTTGTCGGAGCCGGTTATCGTCGCCGGTCCATGACCAATCTCGTGATCGCCGGTTATCGTCGCCGGTCGAATCGTCATGTCGGGGCCGGGTATCGTCGCCGGTCACCATCATCTCGTAACCTCCGGTTTATCCGTCGCCGTCGGTTATCTTGTCGGAGCCGGTTATCGTCGCCCGCCGGTCATCCATCTCGTGATCGCCGGTTATATACGTCGCCGGTCGATCGTCATGTCGGGCGGTAGCCGGGTTATCGTCGCCGGTCACCCATCTCGTAACCTCCGGTTATCGTCGCCGGGTCGGTTTATCTGTCGGAGCCGGTTATCGTCACCGGACATCCCATCTCGTGATCGCCGGTTATCGTCGCCGGTCGATCGTCATGTCGGGGCCGTGGTATCGTCGCCGGTCACCCATCTCGTAACCTCCGGTTATCGTCGCCGGTCGGTTATCTTGTCGGAGCCGGTTATCGTCGCCGTCATCCATCTCGTGATCGACCGGTTATCGTCGCCGGTCGATCGTCATGTCGGGGCCGGGTATCGTCGCCGGTCACCCATCTCGTAAACTTTTCACTTCAACACGTCAAATGGCTGCAAGGGAGCAAGGTGGGACCCCACCAGGGCCAGCCGCAGATGGATCTGCGGCCAGCCGCAGATGGATCTGCGGGCCAGCCGCAGATACATCTGCGGCCATGATCGGGCCTTATAATCCAACGCGGCTCCCCCAGATCTGTCACTTTTCAACTTGTAATCCAAAGAGATTCTCTCGATTTTTCTTGTTCGCAAGGGCTTTTTTTTGTCGATTTTTTCAACTTTCCTGCAAAAACTGTTCCGGTAGGATTGATCTACACGCTACAGGTAACACTTTGACCGGTCCACTTTTCAATTTCGTCAATGTTTTGCTATAACATTTGACTATTTACATGTTTAAGATAAAATGTATGCTTTACAATGCTATGTAATGTTTCATCGTATATACATGCTATGTATCAACTATGTGAGTTCCTATTTATGTTCATGAGGCGGTCCCACATATTGTTATTCCTTTTCTGCAATAAAATCATGCATTACATGCTGTAATTACATATATGAATGCAATTTAAATCTGTTTGAGGCTTTGATTGATGGAAAACACGTTTGGCTTATGCCTGGGATGTTCAATTTACAAACGGAACTCTGCCGATTTTTTTTTTTTTTTTTTTTTTTTTTTTTTTTTTTTTTTTTTTTTTTTTTTTTTTTTTTAAACATGTATCATGTTGCATTAATCATATGATGAGGCTAGAAATTTAGAACGTTCATTACATAATTTTAAAAGGAAACTTACCTTCTTTTTCGCCCGTTCTATTCCAGCTATGGATCGTGATGCGCCCAGTAGCTCCTCCGCCTCTCGGACTTCGGGTGTTCGCCGTCGTAGGGCTGCACCCACTCCTGTTCCTCCTCGGACCCGTCAGGCTCGTCGTTTGACGGAGGCTGTCATTCGTCCTGGTCATCCGGACGTTGAGGAGGCTGTTCCTCCGGAGGTCGCGGCAGAGGGGCCATCCTCCAGCACACCGGCTCCATCTACTCATCAGGCTCCTTCTGGCGCCTCTGTGCAGATACCCGATCTTTTGGGTCGGGATCTCAGTCGTCACCCCTCAGCATCTCTCGTGGCTAACGAGGTATATTTCAGCTCTATTCTGATTTCACTCTCAATTTCTCCATTCTCCTTTTATCCGGATTGACCTCTTGGTGATTGCCCCAGGTACCCGAGTTTACCCAGCCGAGGGGTATCTGGTTCAACATCTATTCCCTTTACGCGGCCCTGCACAGTGATTATCGGGCGATGGTGGACTCTTGGGGCTTCCGACATTTCTTCACTATCATCCCCCGCCAGTGCCCCTGGGGTTACATGAGGGCTTTAATCCGAGCGATGGTTCCACCAGACGCAGTCTCTTCATCTCCTCGACTGCGAGGTCGTGTTGACCCCATGGGACTGGAGGTACATTACCGGCATTGAGTTTACCGGGTCCCGCGTCCCCTTTGGATCTTGATATCACTCCTGTGGAGGTTTCGAGCTTTGCTGGGCTTCGCTGCTGAGGATCGGGTCTTTAAGGCCCGTAGCATTCGATCCGGCGCTTTTAGCTGTCGATGCTGGTTGGGGGTCTGTACGCACTGCCCATTCCCGCGGATCAGGACACCAGGGACATTCTGCTACGACGCCTGTTCCTGACCATTATGAGGGGTTGTTTTCTGGGGAACAACTCCTCCACTATTCTTTTCAGCGTCGTTGGAGCGGTCAGAGAACGTGGACCGCATCGGTGATTATGACTGGGGGTCATTCACCTTTGCCTATTTCCTCCATGGCATGCGTCTACGCTCAGAGGGACAGACTGATGCCTGGCTCGGCTTCTACCATTTCCTGTTGGTGAGTCCCCTCCTCCTCTCGTCTTACTGTATTTCTTTTCCTTTCATCTCTTTTCTGCATTTGATAGTGACTCATGCCTTGCCTTGTTTCTACTCACAGTTCTGGGGCTTACGAGCGGCTGCCATGTCTGAGGCCTATCACTACTCTGGGCCCGGACACTTATCCTCGGGGTCGGCGATGGCATCACAGTACTCTGGAGGAGGTACCCGGTGTCGGGCAGCTTTGCACATTGTCGTATTCAGCTGGAGTTGATCACGGCTGCCGACGTTGTCTGGATTCCCTACCTCTCCGAGCATCTGACTGTGGGGTTTGCTGACGGGCATCCTTCCGGCCCGGAGTTCGAGCTTTCCACCCGTCGCCTCACTTTGCAGAGTGTTGGAGGCTGGGTGATGTATCTGGGAGAGCGCGCATTCAGATGCGTCACCGGGGAGATCCGCATCCCGCACTCCCTTTCTTTCACTACTTTTTCTGGGCCGCTGGATTCTCAGCCTTCAGAGATTCATGCTTGCCGGGGAGGATGGTCGGATGCTTTCCACAGGTCCCACTACGAGTGATGCATTCCGTACATGGTGGGTGGCCCCGTACCATCGGTCCTCAGCACTCGGGCCACTTTCTCTTCCTTGGAGACATGGTTCCAGGCTCCAGGTGACGATGACCGATAGGTGTGGCTGCCTTGCCTATCGTCGTGGTTCGGGACCCCTACCCACGCCTGAGCAGATCCGCCTCATTGACCACGTCAGGTAGATCGAGTTGTCGCTGTTATTATTCGGGGGTGGGGGTTGGGCCCGGACCCCGGAGGAGGCTTACACCTAACAGATCCTGAACGGTGCAGGTTATGATGGCCAGGCCCGAGTTCATCTGATGCCACAAGCGCCATCCCTACATTTGCCTGATAATGAACTTTGGTCCCTCCGGAGCTCCGGCGGACTCCAGGGGATCAGTATCGAGGGATCCTGCTTTCATCATAGGATGATACTGAGGATTGTTATTTAGACCAGGCATAGGATAAGGGTCTTTTGTATCAGCACCTGGCCTTAGATTTCTTTTTCATTTATGCACTATGTACTAAAACTCATTTATATTATTTATGCCACAGTTTTCTTTTCATTTTTGATGGGATTTCACCTGGCTTTATTATTAACTGATAATGATGGCAAATGCTTTTAATTTTATGGGGTAGAGAATGAACCCCTGTTACAATTCTCTTTTTTTTGATACTAATTTTTTCACAAGATGTCGTCCTCAGATGCCGTGGTTTCGTTTGGATTCCACTCCTCCCACAGGGTTGGTCGGACAAGCCTCTTTCCCCGCTGGGTTGGACATTTGTTTTACTGCCACGGCAGCCACAGGATTATCGCAGATGGGTCTTTTGGGACGAATTTCTTGGTTCCCTTATCTGGGCCCTTTTTCAGGTGCCCAGCGGGCTTTGTTGGATGGTCTTCTGAGCTTAGTTGGCGCCCCTGCTCGTCAGGTTTGTGTTAGGGTTAGGGGACCGTTAGAAGCCTGACCCCGCACCAAGTTGAAGGAGTGTATGCTCGCTTTTACCCGGCTTGCCGGTTGGGACGGCCCTTATGTGCCAGGGTCACAGTTTGGATCCATGCGCCGTCAATTCTTGACTTGACTTTCAACCGGTTTGCGGAAGGCTGTTTCTTTATTACCGGGTAATCATATCGGACCATATGGTTCCTTACTTCAATTCTTGATTGACCGATTTGGCTCACGCTGAACAGTTTCCGTATTTTCTGCTCGGTGATTTTTCCGTGTCCGAGGATGCGTTGGGAATGCCTTGAGAGTGGTACGTTCCTGATGGCCTGTTGTTACCTGACAATTTTGTATTTGCCTGCAGGACCCGATTCATTTAGGATATGCGGGATTTGTGGCGGAGCCCGTTTCTCGAGTCCCTCCGGCGAGGATCATAACCATATCTTCCTTATGGATAATTGGCGGAATACCCTTATATGTCAGCCACATATTGCCAGTCCTTCCGAGGCAGAAGCCTTCAGAGGGAGCCTCGAACTTTCTGCTGTATTGTGTGGGTTCATGAGTCCATCTTAGTCCCCATCGGCCACCTTCCGAGCCGCCAAGGGTTTTTGCTTCAGTCCCACAACATAGGCCCGCGGCCAGTCATTCTCGTTTCGTCCCGTGAGTCTGTATTGATGTGGCCTTCCTGGGACATTCATTTTTTGTCTATCATTGAGGACGCCACCTTTCAATCTATTGGTTTACTCGGGCTATTGCCTGCCTTCATGAGCTTCTTGACTCAATGTGCCTGGTATGGATTTCCATTCGCCATTGCTGGGGTTAAGGGGTGTGACAACCTATCATCCCCTGGCGGTTATGGGCGGCAGTTTGATCAGACACAGGGATTTACAACCCCTTCGCGGATGTGCAGCCAGCATACCGATTTCCTTGATATCAATTCTGTACAGAGAGGGATCCTTATTGCAGGTATACGAGCTTCTGGGGATCGCTAGGATCCGTTGCCGAATATAGTCGCGGAGCCGTCACATCCTAGACAATTTTGCCTACGTTACAGTGTTTTTGCGGTGGAGACCTGGATTCGGCTAGGTTTGAGGTTCGGACGGGGGCCTTTGCATGACTCTTGGAGTGATTTTCACAGAAGGATACCGCAGACCCTTCCATTTCAAGCCGATTCATGCCCCGCCGAGTCGGGTCGCTGAGGATTTCCCGACTCCGCCTGGCCCTGATTACTAACTACGAAGCCGAGAGGTGATGCCGCCCTTGCTGCCGGGGAGGTGGTCGGTGTAGAGAGATGAGGCCATTCGGGCTAGAGATGCTGCCATTGCTGATTAGAGAGGCCATTGTATTTCAGACCAGGGCAAGTGGTAGAATGCTCATTTTGGGGACTGTCAGCCGAGCTAACTGCTTTACTGGATCGTAGTGATTATGATGGGGGCAGCAGACTGCAGGAGATGCTGATGCTTCAGATCTATCCAGCTACCCTTGTCCATCCTGCTTCGGCTAGTTTCAGATTTGTAGGATTATTTTATTTCCTGCATAGACTATGTGGTTTTCATCAGTTAGTGAAAGAGAAATCTTGTAATCTAGATCGACTTATATATATAGGAAATGCATTTAAATTTTAGTCATTTTCCCTTTTTGTCGTATCATTGCCCTCCAGTGGATCATCATTTTGTCCAATCTGACCATGATTTTTGACATTTCGCCTTCTTTCTTTCCTCAAGACTTGATGGAGATTTGACAGATATTGCCGCACACCTTTTGATTTCGTCGGATTGAATCTCAGATTTTGGATAACTGTTTGGGTTGGATCAGGGTATGTATTCTGGGATGAAACTGGTCAGGCAGTTGGTTTCGGAAGGTTTTGAGGGTGTAGGAAGGTTTTATCTGGCTATCGAAAATTGGTTTTTGGTCAGGGAAAGGATTATTTTTAAAGGATCGGACCGCGCCATGATGGCTGCCTACGTACCCCCACAAGTTGGAAGATCAGGTCCTACGTAGTTCGCTGTCAGGGAAAAAAAACTGATGATTTAAGCGTAGAACCGCTTCACCGAGTCAGAGTTGAGGGGTTGTGGAAATACCTCACCATCCATTTCTTGCAATATGAGGGCCCCTCCGGATAGTACTTTCTTGATCACAAATGGCCCTTCCCAGCTCGGGGCAAACTTCCCCTTGGCCTCGTCTTGACAAGGCATGATTCTTTTCAACACCAAATCGTTTTCCTTGAACTTCCGAAGTCTTATCCTTTTATCGTACGATCGAGAGATCCCTCTGTTGATATAGCTGACCATGCCAAATGACAGCCACTCTCCTTTCATCAATCAGGGCCAATTGGTCATATCGACTTTGCATCCAATCCTCTTCGCTTATCTGAGCGTCGATCACTATTCTGAGGGACGCCATCTCAACCTCGACTGGTAGAACAAGCCTCCATTCCATACACCAAAGCGTAAGGGGTTGCCCCTGTAGAAGTAACGCGTTTGATGTTCGGTATGCCAGCAAGGTGAGGGGTAACAGATCTGGGCCATCCCCGATGATTAGCAGACATTTTTGCCATGATCTTCTTGATGTTCTTATTGGCCGCCTCCACTGCCCCATTCATCTTGGGACGGTAAATTGACGGAATTGAGATGCTTAATCTTGAACTGGTCACACAGTTCCTTCATGAGGGCGTTGTTTAAATTCTTGGCATTGTCGGAGACCACGACCTCAGGTTGCCCATATCGGCAAATGACATTATTCCTGATGAAGCTGACGATGACCTCCTGAGTTACTTTAGGGAAAGAAGCTGCCTCTACCCATTTGGTGAAATAATCGATCATAGACGAAAATGAACCGGTGCCCGTTGCTCGCTTTGGGCTCTATTGGTCCGATTACATCCATTCCCCACATTGAAAATGGCCATGGGGAGGTCATACAGTGCAGTTCATTGGGAGGTGTATGGATCACATTACCGTGCGCCTGGCATTGATAACAACCAGTTTGACATGATCATCGCAATCGGCCTTCAGCGTTAACCAATAATACCCTGTCCTCAAGATCTTTTTGGCCAACATCGGTCCACTCATATGTGGCCCACACACCCCGCCATGGATTTTCATTCATAATCCTTTGGGATTTGCGTTTCGTCTACGCATTGCAAACAGTCCCAACCCGGCATCCCTTTTGTAAAAGAGAATCGCCACTCTGATCAGGTAAAAACTTCATCGCCATCTTTTGAATTCCTCATCCTTTCAGTCCGATTTGCCTGATCGGGAAGGGATCTGTCTCTCAGATATTCCCTTATGTCGTGATAACCAGGGCGGCCTTGTCAACACCACCTCGTTTGATAACACTGCCACATTTTCCTCATATGCCGGGGCATTCTGTACGGTGATCTCAATCTGTGGACTATCCCTACTCTTGATCACGTGGATTAAGGAAGCCAGAGTCGCCAATGCATCGGCAAAATCATTTCGTCCCCGAGGAATAATGGCGGAAGGCGATATCTTCGAACTCTTGCATAAGCTGGGTGACACAACGATGGTATGGAAGTAACCGAAGCTCCTTAGTGTTGTATATCCCGATTGCTTGTCTGATTACCAATTCTGAATCCCCAAACACTGCTAGTCTCCCTCACTCCCATGTCCGCGGGCCAATCGGAGTCCCAAGATACACCCCTCGTATTCAGCGGGTGTTGTTTCGAATTGCTGAAACGAAGCTTGGTGGCCACGGATATTGTTCTTCTCCGGGTGATAGAGACTAGGACCGCTCCGGCTCCTGCCCCCTCGGCATTCATGGCACCATCAAAATACAGCTTCCAGAATTGTCCCTCGTCATCACATTTTTCGCGCGATACCCAAAATATATCCTCGCACCGGAAGAGGAGTTTCTAATGGCTCCATCCCTCCTGCCGGGGCTTCTGCCAACTGATCTGCAATTCCCTGCCCTTTCATGGCCTTCTGGGTCACGTACACCATGTCAAACTGTTGTAAATTAACTGCCATCTTGATAGTCGACAATTCCAGCATGGGCCTTTTAAAAATATATTTCAGGGGATCCATTCTTGATATCAGGTACGTTGTATGCCCATGGAGGTAGTGCTGTTAATCTCCCTGCCGCCCAGAGCCAGAACACAACAAGTCTTCTCGATGGGAGTGTAATTTTGCTCACATTGGCTAAAATCTTTTGCTGAGGTAATAGATGGCCTGTTCCTTACCCGCCTCATTTTTCTGTCCCAGCATACATCCCATCGCAATGGCATTGACCGATATGTACATAAACAGAGGGATCCCATCCTTCGGGGTACCAGCACTGGTGCCTCAGTCAATTGCTTTTTAATGGTCTGAAACGCCTTTTGACATTGCTCATTTCCATTCTTGGGACACCCCTTTTCTTAACAGTCTAAAAATCGGCTCACATGTAGTCGTCAAGTGGGATATTAAAACGGCTGATAAAGTTTATCCTCCCGAGGAATCCTCTTATCTCCTTTTCTGTGTGAGGTGCCGGCATATCCACAATGGCCTTAATCTTTGCTGGGTCCAACTCAATGCCCCGATCACTAACCAGGAAACCCAAGAGCTTACCCGACTGTTACTCCGAAAGCGCACTTGGCTGGATTGAGCTTCAAATTATACTTTCTGAGCCGATCGAATAGCTTTTTGAGATGAATTATATGATCGGATTCCACCTTTGATTTCACAATAATGTCATCCACATAGACCTCTATCTCCTTGTGCATCATATCGTGGAACAAGGCCATCATGGCTCTGCTCTCTGATAAGTAGCCCCTGCATTTGTGAGACCGAAAGCCAGTCGTCTATAGCAGAAAGTGCCCCAGGGGGTGATGAATGCGGTCTTTTCCCGGTCTTCTTCCGCCACCATTATCTGATGATATCCCGCAAAGCAATCCACAAAAGAATACATTTCGTACTGGGCTGTGTTATCTACCAGGATGTGTATGAAAGGCACCGGGAAGTTATCCTTGAGACTGGCCTTGTTTAGATCTCTGTAGTCTACACATACCCTCACCTTTCCTCCAGGCTTAGCTACTGGGACTACATTGGATAGCCATTCCGGGTAAGTAGATACCATAATGATTCCCGCCCTGAACTGCTTGATGATCTCTTCCTTCACCTTTAAACTCCACTCCGGTTTCAACTTCCTCAGTTTTTGCTTGACAGGCCTGAAACCCTCCTTGATGGGTAATCGGTGTACCACAATGTCGGTGGACAAGCCAATCATATCCTCATGAGACCAGGCGAAGATATCCTCATATTGTTTAAGCAACTCAGTCATTTCGACTTTTTGGCTGGGGGTGAGGTCCGTCCCTATCTTGGAGTTCCTTTGGCTTGTCAGGGGTTCCAATATCAATGGTGATGGTTTTGGTCCAAGTTGGGTTTGGGTTTATCCTCGACCCAATCCTTTGATCTCGTCAGGTGCGTCGTCCGTAATCTGTCTCATCTTGTTCAATGCCATTAAATCGAAATCCAGCTTCAATGTCAAAATCATAATCATCATTCAAATTTGAAAGACCATTTGTTAGGCAAGGATTACTCAAATGGGTACACCTGACATGAAACAAAATACTTGTCATATATAAATTCGATTTTTCACGATGATCGCAATTTCAAATAACAAGAAGAAAACGACACAATTATGCAGAAATAAAATAACAACAAAATAAAACTTCTTCATTCCCCCATCCTCTAGGGTTAACCACCCTGACGTCGAGCTTTACCCTTTTTTGGATATTACTGGTTTCTGGGTCCAATTGTCGATGGTCAGGTCAGATGAAATGCGCCGGATAAAGGAGGGCCTCACATCGGACACCTCCCCGATGATTACGGATACGTCGCCTGAATCCTTCTCCATATCTTCTCCAGGAATAATCAGCCCTGCCCAATCGATGACAGGCACAACTTGTTGGGCTCCCGGTGGTGCGATAACATTCGTCCCCTCCTTACTGCTTGTTGATTGTCTGGGGATATAGCATTTGGTTTCAAACTCCTTTGCGACCTCCTGCAGGAAACTTTCCCTCCGGGCCAACTCATTACGTGTGGGGGTTAACTCTTCATTCCCTGCCCCAATCACATGCCTGCTGATCCCCTGCCCATTGTCGACTTTGGTCACTGGACTGCCAACTAGTCGAATCGGAGTCGCACCCCCTGACGGTGTCCCCGTACTGCGCCCACATGGTATCCCAATCCTGCTTTGCCTATCTGCTGTGGTAGGTGGATGGGCTCGGTGATTCCCTGACTGCTTTTCCCTAGTCCCTGTCCAGGTTGGAAGTTCATTTTAATCATTTCCTTTGCCACAAAGGTGAGTTCCGGAGGGACCCTTGGTTTCACGAGCTGGAGCTCCCAGGCATCTATAATGGGGAGTGCTAATCTCTAGTGCTTGAAAGCTGGCAGGCGCCGCTGACTCATCCACATTGATTACTGGTAGGCCACTCCTGGGAGGAGAAGGGTCATCACATTCGGCCGAGATTGTTACCAGATTCCCATCGATGATCAACTTGATTTGTTGGTGGAGCGTGGAAGGAACTGCCCCGGCCATGTGTATCCACGGCCTCCCCAACAGCAGGTTGTAGCTTGCCGTGATATCCAGGACTTGGAAGGAGATATCAAAAGTACAGGGTCCTATCTCCACTGGCAATTCTATCTCCCCGATGGTGTCCCTCCGGGATCCGTCAAAAGCCCGAACCACCACATGACTGGCCCGCAGGCGCTTGGGACTGATGTTCATTTTCTTCAGCGTACTGAGAGGACAATATATTCAATGCCGATCCCCCGTCGATCAGTACCCCATTCATGACATATCCTGAGGAGATTACTGCAATGTGTAGCGGTTTTCGGTGTCCCCTTCCCTCTTCGGGAATGTCCTCATCTGTAAAGGATATTGCATCGGTTTCCAATAAGTGGCCTACCAACCGGCCGAAACCCTCCTCACTAATTTCTTTGGGCACAAATGCCTCCTCCAGAACCTTCATCAGGGTTTTGCAATGCTCACTGGATGACAACACCAAATTCCATGACTGATGTTAGGGTTGATTCCCCGTTTAAAATCTGGATCCCCCTCATTTCTGGGTGATCCATCCTTTTCAAAAACTCTATGGCCCTTTCCTCAGAAATCTCTTCATTTTTTCTCCTTTGGCTCTCAAGGACTCGCCCGGGAAGGATATAAGGGGTTCCCCTTGGTCGTCACGGAAGCACAACTGACCGCTTCCTCTGGCATTCCCCCATAATTCCAGGGTACAGTCTTCAGACTACTGATAGGGAGCTGCGGCCTAGCTGCAAGGATGATGGGCCTCGGGGCTGTCAACTTGACAGGTCCCTTCCATGTTATTTGTACTTATCCCTATCAACCTGATGGGCGTTCCCCGTGCATCCCCATGATCGTGTATTACGTTGATCATCTCCTCAATTTTCTGCACGTAGTTTCAACCTTGGCGGCCCCCCAGCCTTCACTTGCCTCTGTCACATTGACTCCCCCCCCATCATGTCTTGGCAGGGGATTTGCCTTAACATTCGGGGAGTCTGGCTGTTCCACCACAATTTCCCCGTTGTCGATCATGTTCTGAATTATATGTTTCAATGTCCAACAATCCTGTGTATCATGACCCGGGGAACCCGAGTGATAGGCGCACCGCTTGCTTGATCAAATCTCCTTCCCTTTGGGTCACTTGGGGGAGCCAAATTGATTATCTTCTTTTGGGCCATCAATACCGCTAATACTCGTTCAAGCGGCTCCCCGAGCGGGGTGAATATTCGATTTTGCGAGGCCTCATATCTTCTTCGCCCTTCTGCTCTTTGATCTGTGAAATTGGGCTGTCGGGATGGCCCTCCCCTTTGTGCCTGTACCGGAAGATGGCTTTCTGCTTTTTCTGGATGACCCTTGCAGGATGAGGGAGACATCTTCTTCCTTCTTCTTTTGGACCCTCCGGGAAGTGCTGCTATAGTTTCCATTCTGTATTTGCTCAGCAGCAGTTTCTAAAGCAGTAAGATCCCGGATTTTACCCGATTTTCAACCCCATGTCTACCATCTCTCCATGTTTAATCATTTCAGCAAAAGGTCTTCCAATCCCCGAGATGACCCTCTCATAATATGGTGCCTCCTGGATGTCTACAAAGGTCATCACCATCTCTGATTCGTTCATTGGGGGGGTTACCTGTGCGGCCATGCCCCTCCATCGTTGGGCATATTCCCTGAAGGACTCCCTAGGCTGTTTCTTAACCTTTGTCATTTGGTACCTGTCAGGGGCCATCTGGGCCTGAAAAGCTGTATTGGGTCAAGAAGGTATGGGCCAATTCCTCCCAGTTGTGGATTCGGGCGTTGTCGAGGCGGGCATACCAGATCTTGCCTCCCCTGTTAAGCTTTTCTGGAATAGTTGCAATTCTTAACCCCTCGTCCTCGGCATAAGCCCCGAGTTCTCCAATGTATATTTTCAAGTGTGTATAGGGGTCTCCCTTTCCATTGTACTTTTCAAACTCGGGAACTTTGAACTTTTCTGGATATCTGGCTCCGGGGAAAACACATAAATCCGAGTAATTAACCCTGCCCAGGGATCCTATGCCCTTTAGAGATTGGATGGTTTCCTCCATGTGTTTCATTTTTCTCCGAAGGTCCGTCATTATCCCCCTCTTCTGGGATAGTAATCACTGTCCTGCTAGGTATGGGAACGGGCTTTGGGATGACTGGCTCGTCTTTGAGTCGGGGTTGGTCCTCTTTAAGCAAGTTTGTACCATTTTTAGGAGGATTTTGATCATCCCCTGGTGGTGGAGTATTATGCGATCCCTGGTTTACCGGATCCTGTCTGATTAAGAACTGTTCCTTTAACATTGTGGCCATTTCCATCATCTGTCTTTTAAAATCATCAAACTCCTCCCGAGATATGGAATTATGGTTAGGAAGATCAGCCATTTCAGATGTAGAGACCTGGGCTTTCTTAGACTGCGAACGGGTTTGAGGAGCAATCCTGCGAAACAACGGTTCGAAGTTTAGTCTTGGGGAAATGAAAGAATGGATGCATGCTAAAACCGTAACTTTTGTGTGTTTTTGGGTTTCTTTAATTCTTTCCCTGCAAAACAAAAGTTAGCGGTTCTTTATCGAAATAATGAATGCTAGATATGATTTATTATGCTTCCCGTGTCGTTCCCTGCAAAACACAGAGGTTAGTAATTTCTTTTGACATAAGGGGAAGCATATATGAATATTGCAATGAGATTATGGCATTTATACGCATAAACGTAAAAAGGGCATGAAGAGACTTTTCCTGCGTCGGGTTAATCTGGGGCTGACCTATCCTAGGGTTACTCTCACGGGCTTTTCGGCATGAAGGTTCCCAAATCTTCGCAATCTACTCGTTTGAACCCTTTCGATTGGAGCGGATTTGAGTGGTGCGTTTCCTGAGCTATCTCCGGGGAGCAGCCCCATCGAGTCCAGTAATAAGCAACCGACGGGTTCGCCTCAGGAGGAGGTACTCTCTCAAACATACATTCACATTCATCGTCCTCACCGTATGCAAATGATTTCTTTAAAGTAAAACAAATCCATTCAATCATTCATATCATTGGACAACAACACACATTCACACAACAAAAGTAAAAAGTCAAAATGTCGCACACATACACATTTATAAATTTTAAAGGATAGGATAGCATCAAGACTTGAACGCGGCTTAAGCCCTCTAAGATCCCCAGCAGAGTCGCCAGCTGTCGACGCCGGGTTTTTCTCTTTCTCGGTCTTTTAGTCTTTTCCAAATTTTAGCCTTTTGGTTTAGATGATTTTTGGAAAAGGTCGGCATTGAGGTCGACGGGGTTTTGAAAGATCGTTTTTATGATGAGCCAATTAACTAGAGTCGCCAGTTGGTATATTTGAAATGGATGTACCAACTCATCCGAGTTTTCGCTCTTTTGTAAATCGCTGGCTCATATGTGACTCCGAATTAATTTGGTCTGCGAATTGAGATTCATAGAGTTCGGGGGCTTGCTTAAGTGAGGGGAAGGTGTTAGGCACCCCTCGACTTCCGTGAAACACGGTTACCGCAATCTTAATGCTTTCCTATCCTTTAATTCACGAATGTGTGTGTGCGCGCGCTTGTGTGTGTGTGTCTATGTGAATGAGTGGTGAGTTTGTATGAAAGAGTCATTTGGATTTGAGGGAAAATCGTGCTTTTAATTTGAGAACGTTTCGGAATGTCTTTTCGGTATACACGAGAAAGCTTTAATTCTTTATGAGAATAGGTTTTGATTTTAAGTTGTCCGAAACTACTATGAGAATTTTCATTTAAATTGTTCGTTTTGGGCAAAATAAGGAGCTTTAAAACCTATCGTCTAAATAGGAATCCGAGATCTATAACGTTGCTTTCATAAAACTGAGGTTCGGGCAATTTCTAGGATCTCTTTCAACCCTATGCACAAAGATTTAATAAAATATCGTTACTTATTTGCAAAATCATTTTTGTGTGGTGTTTTGGAAAAAACGATTTTTCTTTAGCTTCCTGCGTTAGATAGGAATCGGACATTCAATTAACATTTCTCAAATTTTTAACCCTTCGTGATTTAATAATTCTCTACTATTGCGTTGATTTTATGAAAAGTCTTCATTGTTTTAGCTTTGAATATCAAATTTTTTTTTTGGCTCGTCATACAAATTCAAATGAAGCAATAACACAAGCGTCGGGGTTATTTCCTTAATGGGCATGTTAAGCCATCAAAATAAACCCCAAACGCACACAATCCCAAAAATTTCACTATTTCGGGGGCCTTAAACAGATTCTCGCCTTGGCGTCGTTTTAAGGCCCTACGGTTACATGTATACACAACGAAGGATTACATGAATGCCTAAATACATACATCAAAATTTGTCCATCATCGGTATTTGGACCACTCACGGGGTCGCTTTCCTAGGCTCAATACAACGACGATTACTACATGTACCTACAAAATGAACATTACAATAAAATAACCAACACGGGTTTATCTAACATTATATCACGACATCCGGAAATAGCACCAATCTAAAGGAATCACAACCAATAACATCTCTTAATCACAACAAGCTAGAAATTTTATCAAAACGTGAATGATCATACGGGTTATTGGGATTAGAAATTTTGTTTTCCAATGGAACCCTCCTCTAATAATCCCTAATCCCTGAATTGTTCAACAATAAATTACATGAAAGACTAACCATCCCCATTTATAAGCCAAATAAGATGATATGATAATTGCTATAACAAAGGGAAATTTTACCTTGCAAATTGATACCAAAATGGAAGTAGGACTTGTGTATTGGAATAGGATGATGAAATATGTTTGTTACAATCAAAATTAAAGGAGTAAAAAACCCTCTCATTTTGATCCTCCTTCCTTTCTCTCCTATTTGTTGCAAAAATCTAACTGTGGGTTTTTTCCTCTCAAATTCCGATTTTCTTCTTGCTGCTGCTCTTGCTGAAGTTTTCTTCTTCTTCTTTCAAAATTTGCTGGACCCCTCCTGTATGCTGCCTGAAAGCTGGCTTAAATAGTGCTGGCCAAAGCCAGCCCGCAGATCTTAATCTGCGGCTAGGCCGCAAGAATGGCTCTGCGGTCTGGCCAGCTGGGCAACGCCTCCCATCGCTACTCAGCTGGTATCGTGCCTGGATTTCCCTGGTTTCCGTGCTGGCGCACCCACTTGGCCGCAGATCT